>OY971430.1:2500000-3750000 GCA_963853865.1 Helleia helle
AATTTACTCAGAAGGATTCAGGGGGTTTGTAAGTCAGACAATACATGACTGTGAAGATTGCAATAACTTATTAAATTCAAGGGAAGACAGCAGCCAGCAGAAGCCCAGCTAGAAAAGACAGCAGCCATAGAAGTCTAGCTAGAAAAGAAAGCAGCTAGGAGAAGCCAAGCTCTGAAGCAGCTAGATCGTATTGTCAGGTCTAGATGGTAGATGTTAATTGTGAACTGCCTTCGTCTTTTCGAAACACATCTAAAATCTTTCACGGAAGTAATAACTGGTATCTCAACATCAAGGTTCAGCATATTTTTTATAGGTTCATGTTATTATTGTTACTGTCAATCGCCACTATATAACTGGCCGAACCTTTACTCCGTACAAACATGAAAATCGGTATACATAACAAATCAAACGGTGGTCATCAAGATAAACCGTTCGTATATTATGGATGACAAAGTTTGTATCAATACATACATTTCTGTTCACGTTTGATTGGAATTTTATAATATTATTTATTCCAATATGATATAGCTTAGCTTCCTTGTTTATTACATGTTTATATCCACAGGTTGGATTTTAAAAAACCCTTTCATATGATTTCTGTAATTCATTATCAGTAGACCTCTTCTAATGAATGACAAGACTGCTAAGTTCAAAGTGTAATTTATTATTGTCTAGAATCTATGGATCAATGCAACATATATGCTATATATATTTATATATCGTCAATCAATATTTACATCGTACATTTACTATCTTAACTAATTTTGTATAGAGATAATGTTTGTGTGTTTGAATGTAGGAGATAATCTTCAAAACAACATGTCCGATTTTAAAAATTCCTTCACCAGTATGAACCTATGTTATCACTGGTCGCTGAGTGACAGGGATTATAAAATAATCATCAACCCAGATACGGCTGTAAATCTAAGTTAAAGTAAATGAATTCCAGCAGGCAACATGCATCTGCAGGTTTTCCGCAATTGGTTCGTGACTAGACGTCGCCGGGCGAGCGAATCAACGTGATTGCCTTCCTCTCCCCCCTCCCCCCACACGGCGAACAGGACTACCACCACTATAGTTACGTCTAACGTATACATTACAATATGAAGTATTGCATACAACCACATACAACTATGCAGACTAAGTCGGCCATCTTGGTGTTTATTTAAAGAGGTTTTTATACTTCAGTGGACGGATTAAGCTGATGATGATGATACAACCATTTTGAAAAATCTATATGCTAGATTATGACACAAGCGAGATCGACCTTTTATGATGCATCCACTTTTAAATAGCATAGGAGCACAAACGAGCAATCGAAGCCTTTATCGACGCCCATACACATTTCATTTGAGAGCATTGCCCTCCTTTTCCTTAATTTTATTATATTATGTATTAATATTATCTGCTTAACGTCTGTGATCAGATTATGTAAATAAACTAAACTAGAAAGCTTACAAGTAACTCCCGTACCTTCCCTTATTTCGCATTACAATCCCAAAAAAAAAAAATTCTAGTTCCCGCTAGATCTCACTCCTGTGTGATCGACGGCAGTAACTAAATGACCCTTAGATACGATCACACGAGGGATACGTTAAAACTGCCATGTCGCAACAAATTTTACAGAAAAATTCTAGAAGATTAGGAAATATTAACCAGATTTAACATCCAACCCGAAGGATACCTTAAAACCCGAATAACCAGCAACGAATTAAATTAGAATAATTCACTAAAGTTAAATTTAATTCACTAATGTTAACACATAACGAGACCATTTAAACCCATTTAAACATTCCTACTATCTCAAACACCATTTAATGACATGGTAGCCGACAATCCACGGCAGGTAAGCGATGGCGGAAACGGTCAGGTAATGACAGTAGACGATCGCTCGGTCGTGACCAGTTAATAGAAGGGATACCTGGGACGTGGGGCTTCATGTCATGAGAAGCACATCAACCGGAGGAATTATATTATTTTTATTTTATTTTTTTTACCGCTCCGTCAAGTGTCCAGTAGCCTGATCACTCGAAATTGGTTCAACAGAAGGCTGATTTGGCTCTTGAGGTTGCGAGATCGAATTTCAAGATTACTTAGATACGTACGCGATGTAAGAATAAAAGCGAAGCGTCTTTGCATTATTTGATAGAAGACCACCTTTTTTATAGATGGAGAAAACGTGTAGACAGTTCAGCTGATAGTAAGTGATCCTAGTACAAAGTCAATCCGACATTGGACAATCTGATGCTGATCATGTGAATAAACCTAATAGTTTTCAATTTGTTAAAATACAGACTAGCCGATACGTGCAAACGGAAAAAACCTCTCTCGGATAAGGGTATTAAAACTTTTATGTAAACTGTAATGTAAGTGATAAAATAATATTGACCGAGCTATTTACACATTCATATTCACCGCATATAATAGGGGAGACACGTCTTCCTTAATGAAATTATCACCATAATCATAGTCTCATGATCAGCAATTTCTGGACTAACAAAAAATCTCGTATATTCCCTATTTCTCTGAAGTCTGAAAACATCTGCATAATCTCTTTTTTTTTTCGGAATTATGCTAACGGCACAAAGGCCCTAATGCTACATCGGATTAGTGTGAGCCGAAATGGCTCACTTTTTGTTTGTTAAAGTGGGAGGTTGCCCCCGACAACCGTGAAGTCTGCTACCACACGGCCTCCTGGCGTCGGGTTGGATCATAATCTCTGGTTGCGTGGATGTGTCTGGGCGTCGATAATCACCAAAAGGCTTCGACTGCTCGTTTGCGCTCCTACGCTATAAAAAAAATACTAGATCTGTTGTTTCTAATCACTAGCGCAGTAGTCACATAGACCCCACCATGGTTCAGGCCTTGTCGTGGCGGTGGGGCTAAGTAGCCTCCTAGGGTGAGCCCAGCACTTTGGGCGAAGCTAATCGAGCCGAGGGGGCTCTTTGTACCCCTCTTATAAAAAGAGGGGACAAAAGAGCAGGTAGCAAGGGGCGAGGACGAGAACCTCACCCCATTGTTCTGTCCCGACGTTGGGAGGGATTGTTCTGTGGTGCGGGACAACCCCTCTGTGGAGGTGGCGTCGGTGCCCTGAGGAACTGACTAACCGTCGAGGTACCTTGTTTGCTCAAAAGATTCGGGGCACCTCATCAAAGTGGCACTCGCTGAGTTTTAGGGGGGAGAGCTGCTTCCACTTACTAGCTTTCAGCACTCCCCCGGGTGATGCCTCAGAATATTTCCCGGCGTTAAATAAGAAAAGAAGAAGTAGTCATATAGACGTTTTGGAAGGTTTCAAACCCGAGAACGTATATATAATAAACGGTTCCCGATAACAATCTATTTTTTACTAACTGTTATAAATACATTTAACATCCAGGAAAGGTTTTGTGCAAAGCCACAAGAAAAAGTGAAACAAAGGCATCAACATCTACTTATACCTACTTATAAGATCATAATTGACAGTAATTATTACAAAGAGGTAAATTTATGTTATTATGCACCAAAAGGCTTCGACTGCTCGTTTGCGCTCCTACGCTATAAAAAAAATACTAGATCTGTTGTTTCTAATCACTAGCGCAGTAGTCACATAGACCCCACCATGGTTCAGGCCTTGTCGTGGCGGTGGGGCTAAGTAGCCTCCTAGGGTGAGCCCAGCACTTTGGGCGAAGCTAATCGAGCCGAGGGGGCTCTTTGTACCCCTCTTATAAAAAGAGGGGACAAAAGAGCAGGTAGCAAGGGGCGAGGACGAGAACCTCACCCCATTGTTCTGTCCCGACGTTGGGAGGGATTGTTCTGTGGTGCGGGACAACCCCTCTGTGGAGGTGGCGTCGGTGCCCTGAGGAACTGACTAACCGTCGAGGTACCTTGTTTGCTCAAAAGATTCGGGGCACCTCATCAAAGTGGCACTCGCTGAGTTTTAGGGGGGAGAGCTGCTTCCACTTACTAGCTTTCAGCACTCCCCCGGGTGATGCCTCAGAATATTTCCCGGCGTTAAATAAGAAAAGAAGAAGTAGTCATATAGACGTTTTGGAAGGTTTCAAACCCGAGAACGTATATATAATAAACGGTTCCCGATAACAATCTATTTTTTACTAACTGTTATAAATACATTTAACATCCAGGAAAGGTTTTGTGCAAAGCCACAAGAAAAAGTGAAACAAAGGCATCAACATCTACTTATACCTACTTATAAGATCATAATTGACAGTAATTATTACAAAGAGGTAAATTTATGTTATTGGGCCACGTTGACTCCCATTTGGTAGATGATATAATTTTATACAAAACGTGTACTTATGCATCAGGTTAAGAAACCTTCAGACATTCCACATACATATATAATACCACGCGTTACATGCATATAATAGTTACACGCTTAACGTGCATGCAACAGTGACTTGCATTACAGAGTTTGTGGAAACTTGGGTAACCGATCACGATATTAAAAAAGTTGAATCGAGAAGTTTAAAGCCTTCAGAGATATAATAGACATCTTTGCTTATGAACAAAGAATGCCAGCTCTCTACTCCCTTGTAACTGTGCTTGTAAGGTAAGACAAGAAATACTGAAATGGGTGGGTGAGAGAAAGTTACTAAGAATTTTACATAAATTTTGGATTCCGGAATGAAAAAGTCTTAATGAATAAATAGGTCAAATCGTTTTTTGGTAGCGAGGAATCGACATTATTTGCGTTGTCTGAAGGAGGCTTGATTATGAGGATGATGATTACAACATATATAGATAGACAGAAATATTTTACATATCATACCTAGTATCAACTTAAGATTATGTCTCGGTTCTAGGACAACTACAAATTACAATGTACCACCCAAATTACACACTGTATATAATAAATTTCTTAGCAATACGGCTATACTACATATAAATTAATATGCACGTTAATTTACATAATACAACTGGTTTTTTTTGTATTTTCACACGGTAAAACCATATACAAGATAAGTATCACTTCCGCATTTACATAATGACTTATTGTACATAATAGTCTCGTATTGTGTCCGCAATTACCATCAGCCATCATCAGAACAGGCAGTATCCATGGGTGGGGCCCATGGATACTGCCTGTTCTCAGAATGGGCACTTACATTGAAAAAATCTGTCGTTTTGTACGCTCACATATAGGTCCTGATTTGATGGTAATAAGGACTGGGGTAGCAGACAGACAACAACGTTTTATTAGATTAGTTACACAGACAAACTGGCTAATAGTGTGTAAGTAGTAACCCAATTCCGACCGCGTCGGTCTCGTGATCAAAAGGGAGGAAATTTAGAAGCTCCGCGCTCACATTATTGGCCCGTCTCTTTCTTAGAAGACGAGGGTCCCATAAGAACAAGCAGCATGAGCCACGGTTTGGCCTATTAGTCAGGTGAAGTTAGAGGAAAGGCCCCCAGAGTTTGCGAGCTTAGGACATTAAAAAAGAGCACCCGATAGCAAGACATCTGCATAACCCATTAATAAAAACAGGTTTTGTGACTATTCCCAGACAAGTCACGCGTTGTCTATTCTGCCGTACTAGGTGTCTTGATCCAACTGCATTCCTATCCTTCTAATCTATCCTTCCTCGCACCAGTTATATATAACCTATGACTGAAACCCTCAAAAACCCTACTAAAGAAATCACTCTTTACCTGTCATGCTGTATCAGCGCAATGGAACTGGCGACTAGATCATCGAACTGCTTCTCACTGGCGGAGCTGCCCTGCCGCTTGTGATGAAGAGGTGTGTTGGCTGCTGATGAGGCGGGGGTGAGGGTCTTCGGAACCTCCGTACTCGTCTTGGCGAGGTTCCCGTTGGACTTGCTCCCGAACAGCTTCCAGCTCACGACCGGGGTTGACTCTTGGGTTTTGGAACTGCTCTTCCACGGAAAAACACCTCTGTAACAATGGAAAAGGATAAATTAGTCTTTTGTATTGGATCCAGTGTTGCAAAATTTATCGGGAGATCTACCGATTTTGGTCACTATCTCCCGATGTCCCGATTTAGCAGTCCTATGTCCCGATTTTGATTTTTGAATTTTCAACTAATTTCAAATAATAACCTTATGGAAAATGGAAAATAATATTCTTAATAAGACGTAAGTGTTAAGTGTATACAGCAGACGAATTTTGCGAGTAGCATGAAATGTGTTAATGGCTCACGCATGTTTGAAAACGTTTCTACTTTTTGTTTCAAAGTTTTGAGTTGCCACATTCACCTGGAAATGTAGAAAGGATATTTTCAACCTTAAATTTAATGAAAACTATACAACGGAACGCATTTTTAACATATAAAACTTTTGTTTATTTCCGAATAAACATCTCCCGATTTCTAGGTGCCAAATTTAACGATTTTTAAATTTACAATTTTGCAACACTGATTGGATATGATTATATGTATTTCAATGCTAGTTATATATATGTAACGTCATACGTATAAAATTTGTATCTTATTGGTCCTCAATTTTCTTTGCCTTAATCTCATTAAGGGAGGCCTTAATGAGATTAAGGCCTTTCTTTTAAGTGGTACACCATCAACCGCAATAAGTTATGTCGAATCTACGGACTTACATATTATACCAACACCGTGATAAACACACGCTTATCTAATGAGTAGCAGTCACAACAAGCGATTTAGAGATATCTATCTACTGACAATATTTACATAATGAACACAGTGGGGGAAAATAAATAAATTATATTATTATAATAATCATCACATCATTTCCGCCTTAGTTGTTAATATATTGTCAACGTCTCAGAATTACTTCTAGATAAAATATATTTTAATGTTAAATGTACAAAATATCATATTTTTGTAATTTAACACTGAAAATACATATACATTACCAATGTAACTTTATCCGTCCGTTACGCTTTGACGCCTAAGTATTTCCAAATTTATGCACGTATCACATTTCGATATGTTTTAGCTTTTTTGATAGTCATGCTAGAGTAAGAAGATAATTATATCCTGAGAGAAAACAAATTTTCAAAATGAGCAATATGAACCCGTGTATGTAACGTAGAAAATTTAACATGAAAATGTTAATGGTTTTTTTTCTTTAACGCCGGGAAATGCTCTGAGGCATCCCGCGGGGGAGTGGGTCTCCCCAGGCGGGTATGTGGAACTCGCTGCGCCCGAAAGGTGGTAAGTGGACGCAGCTCTACCCACTAAAACCCGGCGAGTGCCACCAATGCAGTCTTTGGTGAGGTGCCCCGGATCTAATGAGCAAACAGGGCACCTTGATGACTAGTCACTCCCTCAGCGGAACGATGCCACCTCCACAGAGGAGTTGTCCCGCACCACAGAGCAACCCCTCCCAACGTCGGGACAGTACAATGGGGTGAGGTTCCCATCCTCACCCCTTGCCCCCTGCTTTTTTGTCCCCTCTTCTTATAAGAGGGGTACAAAGAGCCCCCTCGGCTCAATTAGCTTCGCCCAAGGTGGCGACTCACCCTAGGCTACTGAGCCCCACCACCACGACAACGCCTGAACCATGGTGGGGAAAATGTTAATTATGAAAATAAGACAACAAAAACAAACAATATATAATCTACATTATATCTTTATATTTTATATTTTATATACACAATGTTTCAATAAACAATGGATTTCCCTGACGAATACAAACAAATAAAAAATATAATAAGTTTCGTATTATAAGAGCTGTACTTGTCTACAACATTACTAGACTTCTTATTTACACTTATGTCGTTTCCTAGACAGAGCACGCACTATCATTTGACCCTAAAATATCCAGCAACTCAAGTGTAACTTTTTTATAGGTGTAACTATTCCGTAAGAGCATTATTCCAACCGCAAAACCCATTCTATCGTATCATTATTAGAATAAGACTGTGTCAAAGTTCTTGAATTCACTACACTGTACTGCTGTCGAGTTGAAAAAATGACTACAGAAGATCCAGTATGGAGTAAATAAGTATTCATGTCGGTCTACCACAAGGTGCCAAACATATTATTCTACAATTATTTGAACTTATTATTCATGCATATTTTGTTCCAACAAAGCTGTAAGGAAAAATTAACTTACATTTGTACAAACAAATACATAACAAACATACAAACACACAGACCATTTCAACTCATTTACACATACAATAGAACACAAATTTCCTTGACACACAAGAAACATCGATATGTAATGCCACATCATGTATTTTTTTTTGTCTCGTTCATCCATCAAGCATATATATGGGGCAGATGAGACGGAAGTAACAGATGATACCAATTAAAATAACGCATGAGTATCAACTAACAGGATATCACCGCTGGATATCATATTGCTTCGTAAACAAGTTTCATCAAAGGTTAAACATTACTAATTTAGTCATCCGAGTCATGAACAACTTAAGAACAAACTTATTAACACCTGGAGAAAACGATACCTGTAGGCTGTATCTTGAGTCATCAAACACGTCGTTTTGTAGACGAAAGTCATAAATCAATTGTGTTATTCCCATGATTCACGGGCATAAACCTGGCCTCAAAAAGCTTCTTTCCAAATTTCATGATTCTATATCAATCTGAAGTACCCTATATTTGACAGACCGACAACGGAGTGATACTATATGGTTTCCGTTTCGTCATTTTGAGAAACGCCTGTTGCAATAAACACAAAGACCACCACCGACAGCTATTATAATCCTTTGCATTAATCTAGTAAGTTCATCTACATTCTAGTCCAATACTGTAGTCTATCGTGAGACCTTTTATAATAAATCTACGTCCAAAGTGCACGCACGCCGAATGTACGCGATAAAAACTGCGCGCGCGCCGGTACCGGGCCGCGCATGGTACGTGGTACGACCCCGACGCGACGCCGCGACGTAGACACGCCTACCGGTGTTATGAAACCGAGCGGAGCCCTCGCCCGCATCACCGATGCAATGGTATTTGAATGAATGAATCCATTAACTTTATGTTCTAAATGCGAATTTAACCCTAACTGTATATCATTTTGCAGTATTTTTGTCATTTTCAGAATCTGAACCCAAATAGAATGTCCGTCGCCCGCCTGTCTGTCATACTTCCCGTATTAAAATCCGTTAAAATCTTAAAACGAGATCGTGAGGACGCGAGTCGAACATGTTTGTATGTATGTATGTAACCTTTTAAAGCAAACCGCTGGTCGGAGTTTGAAATTTGAAGTCAGACACGAAAAGGTAATGGACTATAAAAAAAACCATCCAAGTGCGAGTCGGACTCGCACACGAAGGGTTCCGTACTATTATTGAACGACAAAAAAATCACGTTTTTTGTATAAGATCCCTCCTTGATTTATTTAATTTTAATTTAATTATTTACTTTTATATAAGTGACACAACTAAATATTCTGTGAATTCTCTACCTGTTTCCGTTATTAGTATGCGAGTCTTCCCATAAATTTTTATCTCATTCTGTTTTTTTGTATTTGTTTGTTATATCGGCAACAGAAAACGTGATACCCTTTGAGTACGGAACCCTAAAAATACAGTTGTAAATCGCAGTTCACAGGAATAGATGCGGACCATGTGCATAAACCTAAATATGGTCATAATGCCAAGAAGTATCAGTATAGCTCAAACTGTATGGTAAGCAAAAAAGATATATCTCGACGGGTATATTTTGCTAACGTGACAAATTGATCTAAGAACACCATAACAAGTGCCTATAATTGAAATAAAATTGTTATTAGATTTTTTTTTCATTATCACTTCTTTTTATCAAATACATACAGACGATCAAAATAAAGACAAACGAAGTACTGATTTGTACATTTTTTATTTTTCTGTTTCGAAACATTTCTATATTTAAAAACGTCCTTTAGCAAAGACACTCTTTCTCACACAATTGCCAGAAATACGAGTTTTGTAATTTTGCCAATTCTTATCATTTGGCAACGCTCCTGAGATAAGTACGACGAAGTTATTGGATTGTCACATTAAATTCTTTTAATTTTAGTATGTATACTATACGTAGAAATGTGTCCTCTAGTGGACGGAGAGAGGTTGATGATAATCAATATAAGGGGGCGTCCATTAATTACGTGTGGTTGTTCAGGGGGGCAGAGGGTCGAGCAGAATCTCACCCAAACTCACGTGGGAGAGAGGTGGGGTCTCAACAAATATCACGTATTTTTTTTTCGCAAGAAACATTAGATATAGAATTACAAGAAAATAGGGTCAAATTATAGTAAAACATATTTCTTGAGTATAATTCTCATCACGGACAGTTAGATCACTGAGTTCTTTAATAATAATTTTGATAGTATTATATTGTTCAACTATTTTTTCACTATGATTTTAGATTACAGTCAGCAAACTTAAGACTCGTATGTCTTTAATTTAATTAAATAAAAATAATGAAATAAATTGTCTTTTGTGAAATTGGCCCACAACATTTACATTAAAATACGCGTTTAGAAATATCTCACGTGAGATTCGAACGGGGAGGAGGGGGTCGAGCCAAATCTCACGATATCTCATCAATTGGAGAGGGGGGTCGAAAAATCGTCAAATTCATCTCACGTAATTTATGGATGTCCCCTAATAACGCTAGTATAAAAAAGCAACAGTCTATGCTTGTGTCATTTGCGCTGCCACTAAAACTGTACTTACATTACATTATCTTCGTTTTTAACCGACTTCAAAGAGGAGGAGGTTCTCAACTCGACGGAATCTTTTTTCTTATACAAATTGTAGAAATATTCAACCAGTAACACAAGTTTTACCGCGCTGACCTTTCTAAGGTACTCAAGATAAGGCCAGTTTTAAGAAAGAATGTCTATGAAATAATAAGATTTAAGAAACAAAATACAATATTAGCAATAAACCTTCAACTGTTACGAAACAATAGTTCATCACAACACGTAAGCAATTATTGTTTAACAATAAATTGGAAATCGTACACGCTATAGTTCACAACCAATTATAGAAACTGGTTCTCACGAGATGTTCGGACTTTATGTGGTTCACAATACACAGTAATAAATACATCTTATACAAATCTATACTAATTACAAATACTGATCTATACAAATTACAAATAAATAAATTGAAGTGTCTGTTTGTAATTACAAATTAAAAGCTTTTTACTAAATGCTACATCCAAAAACCTACATTTTTATTTTTTTGTCTGTATGTCTGTTTGTTCCGGTTAATCACAGCATATAACTGGTGCTCCAACAAAACGGCTGTTTTTTTTTCTATAATTCCACTATTTTTTTCGCGTCTTGGATGTGAGACTGTATGTGTAGTTAAGAAACTTCAAGAGCATTCCGCATACGTAATAACATGTTATTTGGTTGGACATACAGCAGAAAGCCAGTGCTCTGGTTCCCGCCGCCAAAAAAAAAGGTTCAAACCGCGAAAACCATTATTACCCAACTACGTCAAAACTGAAAGGAAGAGTTATGATTTTAGCGATCTCTGTATGAATGTTCGTAGATATGAGTCTATCGTCTACGATTTATTTTTTATATGGTTGCCCGCAGCTTCGCCCGCGTTGACGTATATTTACAGCCGTACCCGGATTCATGATGATTATTTTCATAACCTAAGTTAGTCCTTATAACATCAGCTATCTGCCAGTGAAAGTCCCATCTAAATCGGGCCAGCCGTTTCAGAGATTAGCCGGCACAAACAGACAGACAGACAGACAGACGGACAGACAGACAAAAATTGTAGAAAAGGCTATTTCGGTACATATACCGTGTATACATCCATATGCATTCAATAAAAAGCGGTTATTTTAATATTACAAACAGACACTCCAATTTTATTTATCTGTGTAGATAAGGTGTATCGATTCGTTATTATAGTATATGGACATAAGCTAAATTTTAACCGACTTCAAAAACAGTGTTAAGTTTTTCGTAAGCCAGTCATAGTTTTTAATCTTTTTACTTGTTATTTAGTAATCAAAATTCCCCAGATAATCCCAACATTGCGTCATTTAAACTAAGCTCGGTGCGGCATTGATATTTAAGTCATTTTCGATTTAATTACATACTTTCGTTTTATAAAGCTACTTTTTAGGTTTTTATGGCTTTATATGGATTAATAATATTGCAATAGATACTAGGTCTTTCTATAAATCCCCACCATGGTTCAGGCCTTGACGTGGCGGTGGGGCTCAGTAGCCTAGGGTGAGCCCAGCACCTTGGGAAAAGCCAATTGAGCCGAGGGGACTCTTTGTACCCCTCTTATAAGAAGAGGGGACAAAAGAGCAAGAGGCAAGGGATGAGGATGGGAACCTCACCCCATTGTACTGTCCCGACGTTGGAAGGGGTTGTTCTGTGTTCTGTGTGCGGGACAACCCCTCTGTTGAGGTGGCGTCGGTCCCTTGCGGGACCGACTAGCCGTCGAGGTGCCCTGTTAGCTTAACAGTTCCGGGGCACTTCACCAAGGCGGCACTGGTGGCACTCGCCGGGTTTTAGTGGGTAGAGCTGCGTCCATTTACCATCTTTCGGGCGCAGCGAGTCCCACATACCCACCTGGGAGACCCACTCCCCCGGCGGGATGCCTTAGAGCTTTTCCGGCGTAATAGAAAAAAAAGGTCTTTCTATAAATCACAAGAAGACAGCTGAACCCTCGTTGAAGGTGTCCAACTGGGACGGCCACCGCAGGTCGTTGATAATATCATCGTTATCAGCCTTTTCCCACCCACTCTTACAACGTAAGATAGGTCTCTTTAAAAAAACGCCAAGACGGCCCATTCCTGGCGTTGATGATATACATATTATTATATTGATGATATATAATAAAATTCTGTCACGTCCTCACAAAACCGAGTATCATTTGATGGCATGCAGCTGTGAATACTGAGTAGCGAGTATTGTTCGTTCGCATTCCATTGTACGTCCGTGACCTTCTGCCAATCAGCCGTAATGGATATTCAACTGGAAATCCTCTGTATATCGAATGTACTCGTTCAATTAAGATTTTTTCTGTATTATTTGCAGCTATTATTTTACAACACTTGTATTGTAATTTGGACACCTCGAAATCTAGGGAGAAGTATTATGCCATACCTAGTTCAAAAAGTAAAATAAAATAATCTACATCGAAAGTATCTTATTGAAAGTAAAATGAACTGCAACCTATAGATACACCGTCAACGGTTTTTTTTAATTTTATCAAAGACTAGCTGTTGTCCGCAGCTTCGCCCGCGTTAACTTAGATTTACAGCCGCACGCGAATTGATGATGATTATTTTTATAGCCAAAGTTACTCCTTATAAAATCGGCTATCTGCCAGTGAAAGTCCCAACAAAATGGGCCCAGCCTTTCCAAAGATTAGCCGGAACACACAGACAGACAGACGGACAGAGAGACAAAAATTGTAAAAGGGCTATTTTGGTATATGCACCGTGTATTGAATAAAAAGCGGTTATTTTTAATATTACAAAATACAAACAGATATGTACTCCAATTTTATTTATCTGTATAGATGTAGGTTCCCTCCCAATATTTGTTCTTAGCTGGTAAGCCAGCTAGCTATCTTTTACAAAGTTGTATAAGATAATTTGGCTTGAAGTATTTACTTCGAGACCTGTACCTACTAGTAGTACTACTACTGATGATGATGATGATGATGATAACATATTTGTATACTATGAATGCACTTAAATGTTATTTCTTACCTACCAAACAACAGATAACTAAATAATATTTATTATTCTTTCATTATAATTCAATACAGTATTTTAAACATTACTAAATCTGAAAAAGTACCTAGTAACTTTTTACGTATTTTATCGAGATTCATTGAGATTTTTTGTCGTGACTATGTTTGGTGTAATTGTAAAGTATCCGAAACGTCGAGCATGAAAAAATCTTAATAAACCGCGAAAAAATCCATAAAAGAGTTCGTGTAAACATTAGAAAACAATATCTTATACCTTACCTTGGAACCGGTGGTAGATTCAATTGACGTTCAAAAAGATACTGTATTAGTACTATTTTGAATAAAAAAAAATTGATTTTTGATTTTGATCTTAAAAATCACTTAGTATCGGTAAAAGTACCGAACATCTAATAACCGGATCGACTCATCCGTAGATTGTGCAGTGAAGGGGAACTAGCAAATCGAACTCACAGTTAAACCGATGTTTTTATATAAATAGCTATAATCCAAGTTATCGTAAGTGAACCGGACCGTTACGCTGTTACGTAATAAATTAACACTGAACACACATACAGAATAAGAAATTGGTCAACGAAGCATATAAATGATAAGGTATTAAAGATATGCCTTTGTGTAGATGGGGTCAGAGTGCATTTGAACTTTGAATACAAGTAACGTTTTTGTTTATCGTTCCAGGTCTTTCTAGTATGAAGACTTAAATAACATAATCGACTGTAGCGATGAATCTCTATGCCACAGATTAAAGATGCAGTAAGCACTGTTTGCGTAGAGAGGACTTATTAAAATAATGATGTATCATAGGGTAGTTTGAATAACTTTGTAACGTTAGGACATCTGTCACCTCCCGTAAAACAGCTTTGCTGTATTTCGGAGAGAAGGGCAAGACAGACAGTGTAATTACTGGCACCGAGACTTAACATCTTATGTCTCAGGATAGGCAACACATAGATGAGTTGCCTGGGCTCGTTCCAGGTAAACTGGTTTATGTTCATGGGCGACGTCGACCACTTACCATCAGGTGGTACGTTTGCCAGTTTGCCTATCCAAATAACATAAAAAAAAAACATAAAAAAACCTCAGTGCTCCCGTGACCATGGTTGATGTAAAGTATCCGAAACGTCGGGCTTGTCTTCTTAATAAATCTTAAAAAACCGCGATAAAATCCGTAAAAATTGTTTCATTATAATGAGTGAAATTCGCGCAAACATTAGAAAACAATATAGAAATCTAGGTTTACTCTTTAAACCCGAATTTGCACAAGAAGATTTTGGTTTTCGGGTATGCATATTTCTTTCGCACGCTCTCATGATCTACTCGAAGAATTTAGTGTGGGGTCTCGTTAATTTCGTCTAAGTTGTGGGAGTAACTCAATAACTTTTGTCTTTAACGCCGGGAAATGCTCTGAGTCTCCCCATGCGAGTATGCGGGACTCGCTGCGCCCAAAAGCTGGTAAGTGGACGCAGCTCTACCTACTAAAACCCGGCAAGTGCCACCAATGCCGCCTTTGGTGAGGTGCCCCGGATCTAATAACAAAACAGGTCACCTCGACTGCTAGTCAGTCCCCCAAGGGACCGACGCCATCTCCACAGAGGGGTTGTCCCACAGAACAACCCCTCTCAACGTAGAAACAGTACAATGGGACGTTCTCGCCCTCGCCCCTTGCTCTTTTGTCCCCTCTTCTTATAAGAGGGATACAAAGAACCCCCTCGGCTCAATTCGCTTCGCCCAAGGTGCTGGGCTCAACCTAGGCTACTGAGCTCCACCGCCACGTTAAGGCCTGAACCATGGTGGGGAGTAACGCAATACAACATATGTAATGTCTAAAAGTTTTTTTTTTTAAAATCAGATTTGCGGCGCCTTAACTCCGGAGTAAACAGGAGAAGTAGGTACCCGGTGTTAAATAACAACATTCGCTAGCCCGGTGACCGGTTCCGGAACAGTCACTCCGTATTATATCTCTCGTCCTTGATATGTACATTTCATTAATGTTTTAGATTACGTTATTTGATACACAATAGCTGATCAATGGAAATGTATCATTTTTACTATCAGTCACAATCGTTAAGAGACTTCGAACGATCTTGAGGGATACGCTGTGCCGCGCGCCCTTCTAAATGGGTATCACTTTCCTGATTATTTTTTTATCGCAAAGGAGGGCTAGAGAGGCAGTGTTCAGATCTTACGTTTCAGGATAGACGTCTTAATAAAACGTGGAAGGTTAATTTTATGTTCATGGGCGACGCTGACTACAATATAAATAATCTAAATAGCTGACCACAATATAAAGAACCTTCATAAACGTCTTATATGAATGTTTTAGAATTGTAAAATGTAGAAAAGCCAGTGTATTTGTTTGTTAATTTATACCACCATTTTTTTTTCTTTAACGCCGGGAAATGCTCTGAGGCATCCCGCGGGGAAGTGGGTCTCCCCACGCGGGTATGTGGGACTCGCTGCGCCCGACAGCTGGTAAATGAACGCAGCTCTACCCACTAAAACCCGGCGAGTGCCACCAATGCCGTCGTTGGTGAGGTGCCCCGGATCTAGAAAACAAACAGGGCACCTCCGACACCTCCACAGAGGGGTTGTCCCGCACCACAGAACAACCCCTCCCAACGTCGGGACAGTACAATGGGGTGAGGTTCCCATCCTCACCCCTTGCCCCCTGCTCTTCTGTCCCCTCTTCTTATAAGAGGGGTACAAAGAGCCCCCTCGACCCAATTAGCTTCGCCCAAGGTGCACCGCCCACCCTAGGTTACTGAGCCCCACCGCCACGACAAGGCCTGAACCGTGGTGGGGTGTTAATTTATACCACCAACACTAACCTGAGGACATCGAGCATATAACCGGAATAGAGCGGTAATATTGTGTTCTGTATGAAATTAATTCCGCCAAATTTGTGCTGCGACGCTGCGCCGGTGCTGTGATTGTCCGACTGATGATGGATGATTGGCCGATGGGACGTACACACAGATCACTGTTTGGTTGAATTGCTATTACGTCAGTGACAAATCACTGACCAGTTTCGGAATTTTATGTCTCACATTACTACTCTATCCGGTTATATGCTCGATGCCTGAAAACAATGCCAATTAACAATCTAGTTCCATGACAATTATAATCTTAACAAAAATTGTGTAAGATCACAAAACATGTAGATGTTAAAGTTGACAAGTGTCGTAACTCAGCCGGTGCCCATTTTGACGTTGCCCAACCTCCGGTGTTGGATGAGAAGACGCTCACGTTGCGACAGAGAGAGTGTTCGAAACGTAGGGTTTTCTTGAATCGCGAGAGACATCAACTTGTGAAGAAACGACTTTTACGGATTCTATCGCGGTTTATTTAGTTTAAATACCAGACGTTTCGGATACTTTATAGCAAACGAACTAAGTGGAACTCAGGTAAACATTAGACAACAATAAGTACCTATAATAATATATACTTAGCGTTTCGTCCCTAAAAAGATATCAAATAATATCAAAAAGATCTTTATATCGTACGTAACAAACTTATATTTATACAATTAAAATACGTCCAATAAAAAAGTCAATAAATAGTTGCTAATAAAAAATGAAAACAAAAAGGTTTGGGATACAGACTCCAAAAGTAAAACAAGAAAATACTTGAGGGTTGCTCTTCTCTCAAACAACGTAAGTCGTATCAAAGTAGCCTATCAACTTAACAATTACAAGTAAAGAACCAACTCAGGTACTTCGAATTTAACACCAATTATGCAATTCGCCGAAAATCTCGTGCTAATAAAGGAAAATCATGCGAAAGATGTTAATTTGTAGTTATATCACTTTTTCGCGATTACAAACTTACATTTACACGGAGTATCGAATGAACGGCATAAAATGTTGAGATGACACGCGGCCCTCTGATCCCAAACTATGTTCTTATGGTAACCAGACAACCGATACATACTTACATATTTATAAATATGTACATACATATCATATTATATAAATTACATCCAGACACAAAACAAATGATCATGCTCATCACACAAACATTTGTCCCGGGTGGGAATCGAACCCACGACCTTCTGGTTTAGCAGTTATGGTCACTAACCACTAGACCGACAAATGATACTTACTTATATGTATATGTATCTCTAAATACATACTATTTATAGATAAATTACACATAGAAACAGAACAAAATATGATCATGCTCATCACACAAACATTTGTTCTGTGTGGGATCGAACCCACGACCTTCTGGTTTAGCAGTCAGCGTCACTAACCACTAGACCAACAGGCCAATGGAACGAAAATATGAAAGAACATAACATTTTTGACCATCGTCACCGTGATCATGATTATTCATTATCAACTTTTACTGCACTGCTTCAATAACTAAGTTACAATATATCAGGCTATACAAAATTTCGACTCGCATGTAAACAGGGAATAATACCACAGGGAAACAAGATCCTGTCAAATTCCTGGAAGTTACCAAGCCAGACATTAAATTATCCCTCGGTGGCCTGTCCGGATAGTGACAGCCGACAGGCCTCACAGGACGTACAGGTAGGTTCGAATTGGCAATCACTCAACCGGATAAATTCGATGTTTATTACATCGATTTTTCGAGGATTCGATATTATCAATGTTTCAGTATCGATATATGCCATGGGTCGTTTAAAATTTTGAAAATGGCACATTATTTATGTTGTAAATGGCCAATAATATTTTTTGAGGGCGCATTTCGGTAAAGTTGGGTTGGATGCCTGCCAAGTATTGGAACTTTTTTTTATTTATTTATTTAGCTTTTTATATTCCACAAACATAACCTAATTTATTTCTATATATGGTTTTGTTTGTCTGTATGTTTATTTATTATTTGTTGTGTGGCCCCCTTGGGTAAAAGCCTCCTCCATCCTTTTCCACCTTTCCCTGTCCTTTGCTATGACCATCCAATTTTTTCCTACTGTCTTTATTATGTCATCGGACCTTCTTTTCTTCTGTCTTCCTACGCTTCTTTTTCCTATTGGACCGGGCCATTGTGTTGTTTGGTGAGTCCATCTTTTGTCATTATACCTTGCCCTGCCCAATTCCACTTCTGCTTAAGGCTGTATTGAAGAGCATCTATTATGTTAGTTTTATGGCGGATATCTATGTTTCTTGTTTTTTGTATCTTTCTTAGTTTTAAGATGCTCCTTTCCATTGCATGTTGGCAAGACAGAATTTTGTTTTTTACTTTTTCTGTGTGTACCCATGTCTGGCTCGCATATGTTAAGCATGGCAGAATGCAGGAGTCCATTATTAGTTTTTTGGAAATGGGAACTTAGTCCTCTTTAAATGTATTATCAAAAAGGCATATCATTTGTCGGTCTAGTGGGTTTTTTTTTCGGATGGATCTATGCTAACGGCCCGAAGGCCCTAATGCTACATCAGATTAGTGTGAGCCCATTCGATTCACTTTTGGTTTATAAAGTGGGGGGTTGCCCCCCCGCCAACCGTACAGGTCTAGTTGTTAGTGACCATAACTGTAAAATAAATTCAAATTCAAATTTCTTTATTGTTAGATGTAGTACATACAATAAATAGATCTTAGATAAAGAAGGTCGTGGGTTCGATCCAGACCCACGACAAATGTTTGTGTGATGAGCATGATCATTTGTTTTGTGTCTGGGTGTAATTTATGTATAATATGTATGTATTTAGAAATATGTAAGTACCTATGTATCAGTTGCTTGGTTACCATAAGAACAGGCTCTGTCTAGTTTGGGATCAGATGGCCGTGTGTGAGTTGTCCCAACATATTATTATTATATCACTAATTCTTCGTATATCAACATGGAAGACCAAAATTAATAAGACCGATCAAACGAGTTCGGTTTCCCTTAACCTCATCCATACACTTGCGAGGTCACAAATTATGTACGTATATTCAGTAATTCGACAAGGAAATTAGGAATCACAACCTTGGAATAACTGCTTGTTTTAGATCAGACTAACTGTATACCGTGGTTCCGCCGCTGTGAGCTTGAACTATATAAGTTGGACATCTTAGAATACATTCTTTATATATATTTATACATTTGAATAATTCTATTAAAGTAGGTTAGTTAAGTTAGTTTACCGTTGGGAGGGAAGCGCTGTGCCGCGCTCCCGGCTGCATGGGTACCACCATCTTGCTTGTTTCTCCCGTGAAACAGCTTTACTGTGTTTCGCAGAGAAGGGCAAGACAGGCAGTGTAATTACTGGCACCGAGACTTAACATCTTATGTCTCAGGATAGGCAATACATAAATGAGTTGCCTGGGCTCGTTCCAGGTATACTAGGTTTTATGTTCATGGGCGACGACGACCACTTACCATCAGGTGGTACGTTTGCCAGTTTGCCTATCCAACTAACATAAAAAAAATAAAAAAAAAACAAAAATAGATACTTAAGTTTGTGTAGTACCTAGTTATTTAATTGAAATGGCGAATAAAAAAAGTAAAATAAGGAAAAAGAATCTTAATACAGTTTTATCACAAACTAGCTGTTGCCCGCAGCTTCGCCCGCGTTAACTTAGATACACAACCATATACGCATTGATGATAATTATTTATCTATGGACGGGCGTAGGACTTTATTTTATAATATGTAGTGATTAATACCGTATTTTTGTGAATAGCTTTTACATTACCGCTTTATAATTGGCAATTATTTAAAGTATTAAAATGGATATAGGTAGTATGTTATATTTAACTAATGTAGACATATTATGCCATCGCGGACTTTTCAGTATGCATTTTTTTTTAATAGTTTATTCTCTTTTAAGATACACTTTTATTTCTTATCATCTAATCGCCAAACTGTTCAAGCAGTTTGTAGGCGTTCCGCTCAAACTTGTAACATACATATATATATTACTAGTATTATTTAAATTCTGCTATCTCTCTCTAACAATATAGATAATCCATATAATAAACAATATTTATAACAATAAGCAATAAAAATAATAATTATTACACATACCTAAGACTTACTTACATTTTTAGTATATCCAAACACTTCTTTCAACTTTTGTTTTAATTTAAATTTACACTTTATTTTCTTTTCCTCTCTTAGTATATTTGATATTCATTACATATCTTTGGTACAATATATTTTCTAGTTCTTTCCCGATATTAGTTATCAACTTTTACTGTCTCTAACTTACCTTTCTTAATTGATCGAGCTGTATTTATATATTTTATTTAGGATACACAATTCTACCATACATTGATACAATAATAATAAATTATCCTAACTTTCGGAACACTGATGACATCACATCAGAAACTTCTAAAATTATCAGTGTTTATCTACTATATTATGCATGTACCTATTACCTTCCTCTTGAATCATTCTATTTATTAAAAAACCGCATCAAAATCCGTTGTGTAGTTTTAAAGATGTAAGCATACATACAGTCAGACGCGGGAAGCGACTTTGCTTTATAGTTTATACTATGTAGTGATGTCTTCTGCCAGAAATTCTTAACACTTAACACTGGCGGGATTCGAACCCGCAACCTCCGGCTTAAACGCTAACGCGCTAACCATTGAGCCACAGAGGTCGTCCTCGTAAACATCCACACAAGAGATTATGCAGATGCATTACCCTCCTTAACCCCATCCCCTGCCATGGGACACCGGAAACTCACACACCGCAAGAAACGCGACAGCACTGGTGTCACTTGACGCCATTATCATGTGAACGAGAGGCACCCCTACGGTCGTGCCGGCCCAATTCGGCTGCAAGCAGCATGGCACTACCTTTTAGACCTATGTAGCTAATTCATCCTTCCTAATCCTTACTAATATTATAAATGCGAAAGCGTGGATGTTTGTTACGCTTTCACGCGAAAACTACTTAACCGATCATCATGAAACTTTGTACACATATTCTTGGAGGTATTAGAAGTAACATAGGATACTTTTTATAAAAATAAAAAACTAAAGAGAGGTGTCCCTTACCCGGATGGATCGAAGTTCCTTTCGATTAATTAGTGAAGAAATAAAACTATCTTATCCTGCGCAGACGAAGTCGCTGGCACCAGCTAGTATTTCTATAAATCCAAAACTAGATAACTATAACAACAACAAGATTTTGTTATGCATAATTATTAATTATCACATCTAAGAATAATTCGAGCATAGTCAATCTACTGCTTATTCGTATACTGTGGCGTGCTTGCCGGCCGTGGTAGGTCACCGGAGTTCATATAAAGACATCTCCCGCGCAACGCAAGTGCAAACCGATTCGGTGCGTTAAATACCTAGAGTTTTGGGAGAAGGGGCCCTTAACATCTTGTCTCAGGATAGGCAACACATAAATAAGTTGCCTGGGCTCGTTCCAGGTAAACTAGTTTATGTTCATGGGCGACGTCGATCACTTACCATCAGGTACGTTTGCCAGTTTGCCTAGCCAACTAAAATAAAAAAAAGGTTCAAAGCTTATATCATTTAATAAAAAACATCCCAATTCTGAACTACAGAAAATGATGAACTAGAATTACTAAAACTTAAAATCATTATCAACATGTATCACTCCATAAATACCTACACTATACAATACACAAGAAAACCCACAGCCCATAGCTAGTACACCATAATAAATATTTAAACCACCGTACACAATTGAAAGTATAGAACATTATAATGCCAGTCAAATTGACATTGTTCGCAAACGGTACGTGAGTTCGAATACGACACGTATGTACCGACGATGACGCTTGAATTGTTTGTTTTGATGTTAAAGTAAATAAAGCTGTTGGCAGTTGGCACCATGAACTACTTGATATTACCATTTTACAAAGAAAAACTCGTTACGTACGTTGAATTTTTACGTGACGCAAATACTCCGTGAAACAGCTCTGCTGGGTTTTGGGAAGGACAGGACTAGAACCAAGACTTACCATCTTATGTCTCAAGATAGGAAACACAACAGTATTAATGGTGACTATATATAAACACATAACTCGTCCCTTGTCGTATATATGTCCTACCTAACGTAACATCGACGACCTCTGTAGCTCAGTGGTTAGCGCATTGGCGCTCAAGCCGGAAGTTGCGGGTTCGAATCACGCCAGGGAACAAAAAATAAAGTTTTCTGTGTTTCTGGGTCATGGATGTGTATTAAATATGTGTAAGTATTACCTATATAATAAAAATCTTAAGTATATGTATATTATAAAAAGTATTAAATATATTTCGATTGTCTGGTAACCGTAACACAAGTTATTCGAGAACTTACCACGGGACCAGATTGACGTGGTGTAAAAAAGTGTCCATAGATATTATTATTATTATTAAATCAGGTGTTTCTGGTTTAAGCCAATTGAACCGAGGGGGCTGCTCTTTATAAGAGGGGTACCCTCTTATAAGAAGGGACAAAAGAGTGGGGTGGTCAAGGGGCGAGGCTGGCAACCTCACCCCATTGCACTGTACTGACGTTGGAACAGGTTGTTCTGAGGGACGGGACAACTCCTTTGTGGAGGTGGCGTCGGTCCCTCGGGGGACTGACTAGTCGTCGAGGTGTCCTATTGCTCAACAGATCCGGGGCACCACACCAAAGGCAGCATTTCCGGGGTTATAGGTAGTGGATATTAGGATATATGCACCACATACCCCGGGGCCAATGATGGCGTTTAGGCGTTTCCCGTGTTAGCATAAAAAATGTGTGTGTTTCTGGTTTGTCTATCTAAACATCGTAAAAAACTTAAAAATTACAAAGAATTCTGAAATAAAAAAAATGTCTAGCAGCGGAGTAATGATGATTAATTACTAAGTCACAATATAAAAGTCAACACTTTATTTTGAAGGTCAACATTACATAACAATAATATTATACAAGTTAATATTTGGACAGCTGTTGGCGATTTTATTTTTGTATTCTAAGCGGGTGGCGCATTGCTTATAGTAATTTTTGTGTATTACCGGTGGGAGCGATTCACTGTGTTGAAATCCATCTGCATCAGTACTATCATCCTGATTATTTCTACTGTCAGACAGTTTTACCACAGCCTAACTGTGGTTACTGGCGCCGAGACTTACGTATATTTTGACGTTCATTGAGGGTCTACGTCCATTAGTCGGTCACACGCTGATCATGACAGATTTTAAAATGCCTTACTATTCTAGCAAATATGTTTAATCAGCATTTGAAAACAAACAAACATACATAACTCATAGCATGTTTAAAAATAACAGAGCACGTAAAACACATAAATATAAAGATAAGGACGAGAGGAAACGTCAAGAAAACGGTATATGAATAATAAAATATACTACATTCTATAGGATGCTTTTGTATGTTAGTGAGATAGACAAACGGGCCACGAACCACCTAATGGTAAGTGGACACATGTCAAATAAAATTTTATAGCCGAATATGTACATACAAAAATCGACTTAAGATTTTTTTGCGATTTAAGGAATCAAAAAAACCAATCAAAGGTTTTATATACCTACTGGAATTGGTAACGATCCTGAATAGGTTCAGTGGCATCAAACTTTAGGAGAATCCATGGGTTAGCAGGATCGGGTCAAGTATCAAATTCCTGACTTACTCCCACTTCTGAGTCAGGGGTTTGACCACTCCAGCATAGTGTTTAGGGTTTGGGAGATTGGGTGAGGGGATTGACCCTACAGCGTAGTGATTGGGGTTAGTAGGACTATTTTAGAGGTTTGACCCCCATGTCCAGTGAGTACAAACGTGGATGACGTGGTAGAGATTCGGTCAGGTCGTTTACGCCACTTTACAAATCCGTAACGCTTTCTTGCGTCGATAACCCGGCGTATCGAAAATGTACGTTACGTATTATGATAACTTTGTGGTGAACACGACTTACATGATTTTTTTATATATCAAATCATGTTTCACGCCCGTTCAAAGTTACACAGCTGGAAGTGGAAAACGTGTTAATAAAATAAGCCACCATTGCAGTCCCCCCTTAAAGAGTAGTAGCTGATAGTGATCCTGTTACCTACAGACCCGGGATGGCATCCTCAAAATGCGGCAGAAGTGGTTTTAGTTTACGGGTAGGGCACTCCCAGGTGCGAGAGCCAGGATCTCGTGTAGATCCCGACCCTATGTGGCTATTAGGGTCAGGATCTACCCGAGATCCTGGCTACATGCGTTAAAAGCATTTCCCTGCGATAACAAAAAAGGCCACCATTGCTGCATTGCTTCGGTCCATGATACCCTCAAGAATTACACAGTTAAAGATTTATGTTTTGAAATTTTCCAGTGTTTACTTTACTTTGGCTTCTATACTTACTTAAAAAAAGTTGTATTAGAATTAGTGAAATTCACGGTTTCTTCAAATCTTTCACATAAGAATTATACATAGAAGATAAGTTAACCAAAAGGCGAATCTCCTAATGTTTTATATATCTTTTGCTGAGGTCTAGGGTTAGTGACTGATGTAATTGAAAAAATGAAATACATTGGCCCTGTTCATAATTTATACATAAAACCAACCAATCAAAGCTATCTACAATTGGACACAGTACGACTCCGATCAGCTGACCTTTCGGCCTTCCTCGTATCGACCGACGTCAAACTTGACGTATCCTCGTTTATTTATAAACCCAACACGCTGACGTACAGAATACAATGTAACCATACATGGAAACCTATGGAAATGTACATGGAATACAATGGAATACAATGGAAACCTTAGGGTGAAATCTGTATGTATTATTCCACTTATCTATACTATTAATATAAAGCTGAAGAGTTTTAACTCAGGAACTACTGGTCCGATTTGAAAAATTATTTCAGTGTTAGATAGCCCATCGAGGAAGGCTATAATAGGCTATATAACATCACGCTGTGACTAATAGGAGTTAAGTTAGGTAAGTTAACACGGGCGAAGCTGCGTGCAACAGCTAGTTTTATATATCAATCATCGGTATATCAATATACTATGTATATCATAATAATAAAATAGCCAGCTAATGAAAATGTCTCTTAAAAGACGACAGCATTTTACTTGCAAAGTCCGGTCAATTTATACATAAAAATAACGGTCAACTTAAGTTACAAGTTACAATTTAACAAAATGGTCAAGTAACAATAAGTCCCACGGAGCCAAATTTTGGTGGAGACATTGAGTTTACCATTAGAAATAAAGTGTTAAAGTCCCAATTGATCCCATGTGTGCTTCTAAAGTAAATGGGGTTCAAAAAGAGGTTTTATGGATTCTTCTCGAAATCGGTAAGTTTTATCAATTTTTAGCCCATACAATAATTGTAAAATTATCTACAAAACGATACTAAATATATACTGGTAAGATTGATATTTTTTTAATAGAGCCTACAGGAAATTATAAAATAATGGGGAGATTATAAAAAAGGTATACTTTTTTCTTTCTTTTTTGATGAAATAGATTTATTCTGATGAAAGGGTTAAATACCTTATTTAATTAAGCTACAATATGACATCTTATTCATTATTATTCGTTTCTGAGTTCAGCTTATCGCGTCTCTCCACAATATGTTGAGCGAGACTAATATAAAATATCCTACCAAGATTAAGACCACAGCCTTGGAGGTTTTTATTAAACTATTATACTTTACAGGAGTGTTATTCATACCTTGAATTTAAAATTTATAGCTGCTAGGGGGTTTCTCGTGGCTCTTGAACATATAAACAACTTCTCCTGAGACTAGCCCAGACTATCATGAGAGGTAATGTGGGGTGCTCGCTGCTAGTAATTACACTGTCTGCCCTGCCCTTCTTTCCCAAACACAGCAAAGCCGTTTCACGGGAGAAATAAGCAAGATGATGGAATCCATACAGGCGGGAGCGCGACACAAGCGCATCCTTACCATCGGTAAAATTTTATAAACTATAATGACTCTGTCATTTAGACTAGAATTCTAGACCATAAAATAACTAGGACATTATCAATGAGCACGCAATCACTACTAAGAATTCTAGGTACTGATGATTAGAATAAATTAACTATCCAATCTCGAAGATCTGGTATTGAGAATACTTAGGTCAGCGAAACTGATTTGCCAAGCCCAAACTCGTTTGCCTAATACTGTTATACAAAGACACAATTGACAATATCAAAACCAAGACAACATAAAACTAGGTATATCATGATTTAGAATTTCGATAGTGAAGAGATAAATTATTATGGTAGAATATTGTGACCGGGGAAAAGGTTACTGACGATAGTAAGACCAGAGGTCTAAATTGCTTAAAATCCTGGCACACAAAACGACGTGTTGATCTCGAGCTATATGACCATTTTTAAGGAACCGGACTAAAATGTTTATTTTTCAATAATCATTGTCATTTTAAGTATCGACATCTTGTACAGATTGTTCGTCGAACAACGTTTCCTCTATTGTTTTCTAATGTAATCTTAATAAACCGCGATAAAATCCGTAAAAATTGTTTCATTATAACGTTTCCTCGTTGGTCCTTCGAGCCGGATTGTCGATTATTTTAAAGTATTTTTGTGGCAGTCATCTATTCTGCTATAATACGATACGATACAAAAATATTATGCAAACTAAAAGCCAAAACATGTAAGCCTCACGCAACGGTACCAAAAATGATCACTATTTTTTTTTTTAACTATTAACAGTGAGTATCTGGTCGTAAAGCATATAGATTATAGAGCAATATCCGAAACCTGTAAAACTGTCGTAAACACTGTGAAGGAGCATTACAAAAAATCACCGCGCCGTTCTACGCCTTAATCCTATTTTAATAAGATTCCAGTTGCATTGACTATATAATCGTAAAAACGCTCAGACTCCTTATATTTATGTCGTCTCTTATTAGATTTCCTTAATTCCAATTTTATCACAAACTGGCTGTGGAGCGGTTTCATCCGAGTCTACGAGTCTACTACTTTAGACTACGAGTAATACGATCTTGTATCGCCCATATGCATCAATAAACGAAGTATATTAAACAAACTAGAGAAAACCCTTCACACTTACATACAAAGTATAAAACGTTCTTGACGAGTACCTAGATAAGCGCAATAAAATACCATAAAAGTAGCTATAAAGATTTCTAATCACGAATCAATATTCAATAAATTATATTATTCATTTATGAATTACTCTCATCCCATAATCATGCTATGAAGGCTTGGCAATGAACACCAAGAAGGCACGCTACAACTCGCAAGCAACCAGCCGGGATGCGTACAACGAGATACTTACGCCCGAATACTCAAACGAATCTCAAATTTAAGACGTACTTAAACTCATGTTGTCCCTCTTTTTTTCTTTGAATCTGACACGTCGTAGCATGAGTTTAAGTACGTCTTACATTTGAGATTCGTTTGAGTATTCGGGCGTATATCTCTTGACGACGGAGAGAGAGATAATGTCTACATCGAGCATTTACTCGATCTCCCGTTAGGGTAATACGAAGAGTGCTACTGCGAGAACACTCTTCGTATACCGAAATTATATAATTATAGTAGGGAAACGCCACGAGACATACAAGGCACTATACAAAAAATAGGCACCCGGTTTTTTTTGTTTTTTTAATGTCATAAGGGGGCAAACGAGCAGTCGGAGCCTTATGGTACCGACGCCCATACACATCCGCACAATCAAAGTTTATGCTGTCGCGTTTTGTGCGGTTTGTGAGTTTACGGTGGCCCATTGGGGGGATAGGGATGCCCCCTGATGACATAAAAAAGCCACACGAAAGCCAGCTTGTTAACTTTTTACCTCGTCGATTCTCACCTGGCGATACACATCCTTTTGCACGTGCTTGCATAACACGCTTATATTTAAAAAAAAATTAAAATCATTATATAAGATTATATTGAGAAAGGAAACGCGTAATGATAATTAAAATATCTAGACTTTAATCTGAAATTCCTTGGAAGTCGCTCACCGAGAGATCCGTATCAAGATATATTGTTTAATCATTTTTCTTTAATTCCATAGCATGGCATTGATATTTAGCCATATTTTCGGTTACATTCTTTAAAAACAATCGGAACTCTTATAGAATAACTCTATTCTCCTTCTGCCTGACTGACAAAAAATATGGCAAGAATCAACTTTCACAGTTATTGTCTCTTAAAATAGGAATAAATCAACACTTAATACACAAAATAAATACTTTTTACAAAACCTTCAGCCTCAACCCTTTTATTGACCGACAGCTGGTGAAAGACCATCCACAGACCACAGAAATCATCATGTCTGTTCTAATCAATAAACCAGTCCCGCGCCTTTTTACTCCACCATTTTATCAACGTATGTTATGTACTACTGTTTACTGAAAACATTTATATGCATCACACATCCTACAATACAGAACACCTTCGTACGATGCGAACATTCAGTTAGGGTTGTCAAAATCACATACATATTAATATAACAAAAAAAAATTGTTTCCGATTTTATACACATATAATATGTCAGAAGCCAATTTTTTTATGCACAAATGGGAATCATATATTATCTAAGATTTCACGAATACATCACATAACGTAATTTCGCACGGCAACATTTTCTCCATAAAACTTTCACTCGCACTTCCTCACGTACGGCGAGCTAAATTTCTTTCTTATCATTAATTACACCTATTATAATATTGTTAGGGTTGTCAAACGGAAGTCATAAATTAAAATTTATGACCAATAAAAATACTTTGTCCCGTGGGGCGTTCTTAAAAAATGTATTATTATGGGAAATAAATAAAAACGTATACATATAGCCCTGAATAAACTATGCACATCATACTGATAACAAAGGATTAGAACCTGAGACCATACTATTGCTACATTAAAAGTAAAAACGTTACATAGAAACAACTTTTACGGATTTTATCGCGGTTAATTGAGATTTCTACGTGCATTGATTGTTTCATTATAATTAGTGAAATTCGCATAAACAAAACAATACATTAAAATAGTTTACAATTTTTCAATAATAATATATATATACTACCGTTCAAAAGTATTTGGCCACATAATAAAATGTTTTTAGTAAAATTTTAAGGAAATGAAACGACTTTATATTAGTTTAAATCATTTATTGGCTATTCTCAAGACTTAATTAAAATTGATTTTTAAATTTTAGACTCATCAATATGCCCACCCCGGCTTTTTATAACGGCCTCGCATAGCTTCGGTAATCTGGCTATTAATTTTTCTAATTTTGTTTTATTTATTTTTCTCCATTCATCTTGTATTATTCTCCAAAGGTCTTCCTGTGATGTAGGAGAACATTTCCGTACCTGCCTGTCAAGCTCGTCCCATAATAACTCGATCGGGTTCAAATCAGGTGACTGTGGAGGCCATGTCATTAGTTTTAAAATTTACATAGTTTTGCTGTATGCTTTGGATCGTTATCGTGCTGGAAAATAAATTCTGGTCCTATTAAGCGGGACCCATAAGGTAAAACATTATTTTCCAAAATGTTTTTGTATCCTTCTTTTTTTTAAATTCCTTGTATTCGGACAAGATCCCCCACAGCAAAGCTGCCAAAACAGCCCCAAATCATTATAGAGCCTCCTCCGTGTTTAACTGAAGTCACTATGCAAGCTCCATTCAGCCTTTCTTTCGGATGCCGCCGAACAAAAACTCTCCTTTTTGAACCAAAAACTTCGAATTTGGACTCATCACTCCACAAGACCTTCTCCCAGTCGGCAGCTGTCCAATTTTTGTGTTCTCTAGCCCACAGCAGTCTCTTTTTCTTATTTATAGCTTTAAGAAGCGGTTTTGAGACGGCTACGCATCCCTTAAGACCCACATCAAGAAGCCTTCTTTTGACCGTGGATACACTGACTGGTTTATCGCGGCCCTCGTTAAATTGTGCTGCGATTTCGGGTGCAGTGAGACGCCTTTTACTTTTGCTTCTTACGATTATGCCTAAATCTTCACTAGAAGTTGTAGCTCTGGGTCTGCCTGAACGACGACTGTTGCGAATTGTTCCTTGAGTCGCAAATTTCTTAACAATATAGTCAAAAGTTTGCCTTGGTATCTTCTGCAATTTGTGATTTATGAAGTCCGATAATTATACCTTTCATCTACTCAGAATATTCCTTCCTTTGACCCATATTACTAAAATAAAAAAGGTAGAAATAAAAAACTAGGAATTCATATTGAAACTCAACAATCTGTACTATAAGACGTGGGTTTTCTGGTCAAATGACATCAGAAAACTAATGGAAAAGAATTATCAGTCTCTTCTTTCGGCAGTATATAAGGTTATTATTCAAAAAATTGTTTGTAACATTCGCTTTACTTAAGAATGCAAATTCAAAGAAATTTCGATTACCACATTGTTTAGGTTTTATGACCTGGATTCGGCAAATAACAATAGATTGTAGACATTAATGTTTTAAATAAACCTTTTGCTGTGATGTTTAAACAATGAATCCAAATAAAATAGTTATAGTTGTATTATCTTGAAAATATAATGAAAAATGCATGTGGCCAAATACTTTTGAACGGTAGTGTATATATATATGTATATTTAAATTAATAAATATATTTAAAGAGAGAGAGAGAACCGAAGAATATGATTGGTCGCCTGATACGATATGACCAGTTTTTCAAAAATATCATAGCAGGAAGGATTGAGGGAAAGAGAGGAAGGAGATAGACCGGGGAGAACTTATATGGAACAGATAATGGAGAAGGTACAGATCGTACCGTATCAGGAGGTGAAGGTGTTGGCGGAGAGAAGGAAGGATTGGTGACTGCTCCACCGGCAAGAGTAAGGCTCTTAAATAAAGAGGGAGAGAAAGAGAGAGATATTTAATATAAATTAAATTAAAACATGGTAAATATCCCGTTTTAACAGTTTTATTTGTGAAAATAAGCATGAAAATAACATTAAACGCTACGAGGGCGGTTATACTTTTAGTGCAGCCTATGTATTGCTATATAAGGACACTCTGATAACAAACCTTTAACGGCTCGTGACATGGGAAATATTCGAAGAGAGCACTTACGATATCATATCTTAATAGGTCATTTCGTTTTTGACTATTAAGAAATTCATACCAAACGTGCATGTTTAAGCATTACTTAACATTTTAAATCCTGTTTAATTTGGGAGTTGACATTTGACAACGCTACGAGTTATACAGAAAACCAATTCAAGAAATTCAAAACAGAATTTCGTCTATTTAATACTATTGTAAATACAGGTACCTAATATGCAATTTTAGGAAGTTTTTTTTTGTCACAAGGAGACAACCGAGCAGCAGACCGACTACCGACACCCATAGACATCCGCACAACCGAAAGTTATGCAAATGCGAAGCCCTCTTTTTCCCTATCCGGGGGATAGGGAAAAAAAGGACTAATGGGCCACCAGAAACTCACAAACCGCACGAAACGCGACAGAATAGCTGTCACTTAACGCCGGTGTTATGTAAAAGGCTGTGATGTGAATTCAGTTCTTACATTAAATTAATAAATAGTTAATTGAAATAGTTAGGAGTAATTCTTTATAAAACCTACATATACTATAATATAATACAAGATACTGATGACCCATGTGTGACGACCTCTGTGGCTCAGTGGTAAGCGCGTTGGCGCTCAAGCCCGGAGGTTGCGGGTTCGAATCCCGCCAGGGAACAAAAATATTTTCTGTGTTCCTGGGTCATGTGTGTGTATTAAATATGTGTATTATATAATAAGTCTTAAATATATGTATAGTATAAAAGTATTAAATATATTTCCGTTGCCTGGTACCCGTAACACAAGTTCCTCGAGAACTTACCACGGGACCATATTGACGTGGTGTGAAAGCGTCCATAGATATTATTATTATTATATTATTATTATTTGTACGGAATTGAAAACACCACCCTTCTTATTTCTACCTGAAACAGCAAAGTCGTACTATTCAGGTAAGAGCCAGAGGACTGTCAGTGTAATTACTGGCACCGAGACTACGGCTCAGTATTATATGGACAACACGATATTTACCTGGGCTAGTCCCAGGTCAGCTCGTTCATGTTCATGGGCGACGCAGATCACGTCCCACCAGGCGGCCAACTTGCGTCTCGTTATGGGCATAAGGCAACGCATGAATGAGTTGACTACAGAGCACTTACTGACCCACCATGGTTCAGGCCTTGACGTGGCGGTGGGGCTGAGTAGCCTAGGGTGAGCCCAGCACCTTGGGCGAAGCTCATTGAGCCGAGGGGGCTCTTTGTACCCCACTTATAAGAAGAGGGGACAAAAGAGCAGGAGGAAAGGGGAGAGGTTGGGAACCTGTCCCGACGTTGGGAGGGCTTGTTCTGTGGTGCGGGACATCCCCTCGGTGGAGGTGGAGTCGGTCCCTTGGGGGACTGACTAGTCGTCGAGGTGCCCTGTTTGTTTATTAGATCCGGGGCACCTCACCCAGGCGGCATTGGTGGCACTCGCCGGGTTTTAGTGGGTAGAGCTGCGTCCACTTACCAGCTTTCGGGCGCAGCGAGTCCCACATACCCGGGTGGGGAGACCCACTCCCCCGAGGGATGCATCAGAGCATTTCCCGGCGTTAAAGAAAAAAAAAAGACTACTCACTGAGTGGCAAACCAGTTAGCCAATCCAACATACGTAAACAATCTCAATAAAAACTGTGATGTGGCTATAAACACGCACAAATTAAATACAGGTTTATATAAATATAAAATTATAGTGGAATGCCATATAATTGATCCGTGGTACAAGTTGTGTCCGGGATATGACGAATGCGCTGGTTGATACGTAATCATAATATATATTAAACGTATCATTACTAATATTGTAAACATATTTGTGAGTTTGTTTGTATGTTGTACGAAACTACTTATCCGATTTAAAAATCCTTTCTCGACTGTAAGACTATGTTATCACTTAGTGAAAAATATGCTCTAAAAGTCATTATTATCATTTCGAATGATAATATAATAAAGAAGAAATGTATGTAAGTTTAGATGTTGGTTGCTTATCTTCAAAACTGCTCATCCACTTTAAAAAAATCACCAGTAAAATGCCACATTATTGTAAGGCTATTGGACACTTTTCGCAGCTATCACGGGTCCCAATCATCCCGCCAAGTGCAGATAATTTATATGATGAATATTAAAGATGTCTGCACCGGGTCATGGACGTGTTATCTAAATTCTATACATATAAATAAAATTGGAGTGTCTGTTTGTAATATTAAAATACCACTTTTTATTGAATGCATATGGATGTATACACGGTACCTACATATACTAAAATAGCCTTTTTTACAATTTTTGTCTGTCTGTCCCTCTGTCTGTCTGTCTGTTTGTTCCGGCTAATCTCTGAAACGGCTGGGCCGATTTTGATGGGACTTTCACTGACAGATAGCTGATGTCTAACTGAGGAGTAACTTGGGCTATAAAAATAATCATCATCAATCCGCGTACGGCTGTAAATCTAAATAATCGCGAGCGAAGCTGCAGGCAGAAGCTAGTTTATATATTTTCTTAAATTTATTTCAGTTCCTAGTACCGGTAACACAACGAACGAGAGTTCTTACGAACTTACCACGGGGCTAGGTTAACGTGGTGTGATTGTTGGGTATATTTATTTATTTATCAATCCAAATACAACTTTATTTACGTTAACGCGAAATTCGGACACAACCTATACAACATAAATATGTATTAACTATTGATCATGGTAATTTCAAATCTCGTAAGTTATGTATACGGCCGGAGAGAGTGAGGAAATAAGAGAGGTTAGTGGGTCACGACTAACGACAGGGGGAAACGGTATGAATGGGTGAACAACCCCCAAAATATGTACACAAATAAATTTACAACAATAGCTGATTTCTCATTAAAACTTCATTAAAAGGTGTCTTATTTAACAACACGCGTATAAATATTGTTATTTAAGAAGAATTATTTATACCTTGCGGAATTATTTACCATGGCTATTAATTTTATTTCACCTTGACAAGCCAAAATAAAATAAGAAAATATGGTAAATATTCCGTTTCATACAGTCACATATCTATACTAATATTATAAAACTGAAGAGTTTGTTTGTTTGAACGCGCTTATCTCAGAAACTACTGGTCCTATTTGAAAAATTATAGTGTTAGATAGCCTATTTATTGAGGAAGGCTATAGGCTATATAACATCACGCTGTGACTAATAGGAGTTAATTTAGTTGACGCGGGCGAAGCTGCTAGTATTTTTTTATGATAGTTGGATAGGCAAACTGGCAAACGTGCCACCTGATGGTAAGTGGTCGACGTCGCCCATGAACATAAACTAGTTTACCTGGAACGATCCCAGGCAACTCATCTATGTGTTGCCTATCCTGAGACATAAGATGTTAAGTCTCGGTGCCAGTAATTACACTGCCTGTCTTGCCCTTCTCTCCGAAACACAGCAAAGCTGTTTCACGGGAGAAAAAAGCAAGATTATAATATCATCATTATAGATCATAGATCATAAGAGGCCTATGTCAGGTACGACGAAAAGGGTTGACAAATATTATGGTTGATGATAGATCAACTTACTATATTAGAAAGGCAAAAGTTTGTAGGTTTGGATGTTTGTTGATCTTTCACGGCAAAACGGCTGAACTGATTTGGCTGAAAGTAGAAATGGTGATGGCTTATACCTTGGATTAGGACATAGGCTATAACAATAATCATCATCAACCCGGATACGGTCGTGAATGTTGTAACGCAGGCGAAGCTGTAGGCACCAGCTAGTACTTCATAGTGTTCAAACAGCAGAGTATAAGTCCAATACAGTAAATACGCAGTTGAATGCATTCAACTTACAAAGAATATAAACAGCGCACGCGCACAATTCGTGTATCAAATCATTCCGTATGCAACCGTGATTCATTTACATGTCACTAATTATTATCGACTTTGAACTGCAGCTGAGTAATCATTATATTATATTGCGCATCACATCCTCCTAAAATATTGACACAGTTTTCAGTTTAGGAAAGAAACACTTTGTTATTACTAGCCGAGACTGTCTTTCGTCTTTTGATGCTACCGAATACGCGCCATGAGCGATGTTGGCCACTCCGAACTAGGTAGACGCAGCTCTACGCACTAAAACCCGGCGAGTGCCACCAATGCCGCCTTTGGTGAGGTGCCCCGGATCTGTTACGCCCCGAAGCTAACAGGGCACCTCGACGGCTAGTCAGTCCCGCTAGGGACCGACGCCACTTACACAGAGGGATTGTCCCGCACCACAGAACAACCCCTCCCTACGTCGGGACAGTACAATGGGGTGATATTCCCATCCTCGCCCCTTGTCCTCCTGCTCTTTGTCCCCTCTTATAAGAAGGGTACAAAGAGCCCCCCCGGCTCAATTAGCTTCGCCCAGGGTTCTCGGCTCACCCTAGGCTACTGAGCCCCACCGCCACGACAAGGCTTGAATACAGAAATTCCCCTGATATAATCTTAGACTTCACAAAGGAGCATTAGTCATTTGCAACAATGGCAGTAATTAGGCGAGTTATCTCAAACGCTAGGAATGTATCCAGTGCGTCAGTACGTTCTGATCAATGTTTTGTCTCTTGTACGTTATTATTATAACTATTTATTTACATTCACAAACAGTTTGTATTACAATTTCTATAATTAGTTGTGACATTAGGACGTCTGGCAAATTCGTCGTTCAGTTATAGTCTAAGAGCCCTACCTATCTAGTTAACTCCTCGTTCTTTTCTCTGGAAAATGGAAAAACGGGGTCTTACTCTCTACATTGGTCGGGCTCTTTTACTATTGATAAAGTAAACTCCTATCTAGTCGAAGGGCAGCAGGGAAGTAGTAAAGTAAGTAGTAGACACCTATGTATAATATACTGTTATATCTTATAAACAAATGTAGTAGCTATAATGAATTCTGCAGTGATCTGTTTAGCTCGGCAATTATTGTCAAGTGAATGATATTAATAATCTTGCATCATACCCATTTATGTGTTTATCAGCTAGTACATACCTGAAAATAAAATATCAAATAATTAATAACAATATTCTGACTTACATCTGCAATTAGACAATAATATCGAGTGTAAGTTTCATTAGACACGCAGTTTATCCTTAATCTCTCAAAGAGTGCCACATTGCTTACTTACGCGTTAGTCACTTGTGGGTGACCTCTACGTGGTATCAAGGTTTCTAATCCTATCAGGCCTCACAATGTTCAAAACAAAATCATATTTTAAAAGAACATTTCTTAGAAGGGGTTCATAATTCAAATACCCCAAGATTACTGAACCCAAAAGTCGTCATGCATGTTACGATTTGTTAAACGATAATAACTTGTATTTACGTTACTATTTTTTATTCCATAATAGTATATTTACCGTTTGGTTTAACACACAAATGAACGTTCATATTTAAAAATGGACTAAATAGGAAAGTACTAGTAATACAAAATTTACTATCCTATTTAGTCCATTTTTAAATAGCTGTGATGAAACTCACTCAGCCTTCCCAGCCCAGCCTTCCACCGTCCACAGGGATATAGGCCTCTTTAAATGAACGCCGTGACATGTAAACCTCTATCCAATTAGCCATAATGGCGGAGTCAAAACTCGTAATGGTGCAATGTAATCAGTGAGTTACTAGGCTAGTAATGTAGTTCAATGAATGTAATATTCCTCGGTCAGGCGACATTGTTACACGGTTGCAAGGCAAACTCACTAATGGTAAGTGACCATTCTTAGCAAAAAAAGGATTTCTATACATGAAGCTAGTGAATGTGTCCAAGGTTTTAGGTTTTTCTACTTTAATTGAATTAATACAATTATGGTCTACCATCACTAAAGTGATTTACCACTTGTACTAATCTAGTCTATTCTCGGAGGAAACGAAACAACATAAGGAAAGAGAAACTAAAAATTTACGTTTCACACCTTGAGGTTCCAGAACAAATATTTGGGAGCAGTGTTTTAGAAGCGCTGCATAAAACATATATTCTTGGAAACAAATAATCTTATTTAGTTTAACTTTGCATGTGTATATCAAAAGCGATTTCGCTATTTAATAAAACTATAACATGAAACATCAATATTAAAAACCTAACCATTCATAGGAACTGCCGATAGAAGTAAAAACACAGCGACACGGCACTCAGCAGTGAAAAGCAGCTAGCTGACTGTATATTTATTATTTCTCGCTCGGGCACACTCGTTGGTCCCGAGAACACCCGATCGAGCTTTTCACCTCCGAGCGTGACGGATCAGCCTCTCACAGCCTCCAAAAATCTGTGTGCGCCAAAAAAGTTTTCACTTCAAAAAGCAATGTTGTTATTATACATAGTTCAAACTCAGATGAAGTAAAAAAAGGTAGATGACGCACGGCCTTTGCTAATACTGAAGCCACAAAACTCAGCTCCTTTCATGTAAATACACGTGCTCACGCACACACATGCACCAAAACTAAGCTCATTTTTGTATGTGTGAGTAGTAGTATCTTATGAGTTGCCGTGCAGTAAATTTGCCAAAAAAATACACTTTTGTGTAATTTTATGGTGTAAAAACAATACAAAAGTGACCAAAGAGTCTGAAGAAATATCGTTTCACACATAAATACACACAAGACTATATTATTTTAAGATATTTTAACACCATTTTGAGGTTAATCAACATAAATGTCTAAAAATGTCTTATGGCATACTTTTATGGGGAAATGCGGCCGACATAAACAACATTTTTGTGCTGCAGAAGCGGGCTATTCGTGCAATTTACAAGTTGCCTCCCTATTCATCTTTGAGAGAAAAATTTAAAGAAATAGTAATTCTGACTGTCACCTCTCAATACATCTTAGAAAATTGACTGTATGTCCGGAAAAACATAAATGAATTTTGTAAGAAAAGTGATATTCATAGTAGGAATACACGTAATAGACACAGGTTACATGCACCAATGATTAGACTTTCGAAAGTAAGCAATTCTTTTAAAGGCAACTGTATACGCTTTTACAATAGGATCCCAGAAAACGTTCAAAAGCTCTCCATAAAAAAATTCAAAAAAGTTGTTAAAGAGCGTTTGTGTGGTAAAGCATATTATAAAGTAAAAGATTTCATGGAAGATACCACACTTTGGGAATAAGGCGTTCCTCCCGGGCATTTCAAGATAAGATGTTAAAATTGTTATGTAATATATATTATTTGAAAAAATTAGTTCCACTAAGTTTGTTTCGCCGGTTCTTCTCAGTGGGCTTACCTTGGAACCGGTGGTAGATTCAATTGACGTTCAAAAAGATACTGTATTAGTACTATTTTGAATAAAAAAAAATTGATTTGATTGATTTGATTTGATTTAAATAATATTATTGCCCCGAAATGACGTATCGGGAGAGTGTTGCCAGAAGTTAGTATTTCTAATAGCCCAATAGTGGGTAAGTCAATTGCAGGCAAAGCCATAGCAAAATAATTAAGTACACAAGTGACATAATTATTATTTTATTATTTGATCGCTATATGACTGAATCGAAATGACCTCGTATAACCTATGTTGTATTTTTTTTGGGACTCTCGCACCCACAACGGGACTATCTATTTAATTATTTATAAATTTAAAGATTTACCATTTTATAAATTAAAAAAATGTAACAGCGTGGCTTGCAGAGAAATGTTTTTATAATTTAAATGTTTTTTTAATATATGGAAAACGACATAATATTATGTATTTAATTTAAATTATGTATTGATATAATGTGACTTTCTAATTACCATTATAATCAATTATTTTGAAACTGATATTCTCTGACAATGATTTTAATGACATGTTGTATTTATCAAGTTTATTTAATTGTATATAGAACTTGTTTATTTTTTTTTAATATCACCTATGTATTTACTACATTCATGGGAATAAATAAATAAATAAAGCAATTGTGTCAATTAGATATCTATTGAGACAGTTTATAAAGTGATCCTACACGCCTCCTACATATTCGTAATATTATTGTATTTTATAAAAATATTCACAGTCGCATTCACTTATTACCTATTTATATTAATATGCAATTTTAAGGGATATTTAAAAAAATGGCAACCCTTCATTCACTCACACATACTTAAAAAAGTGGCTTCACTTTCTTGTTCCAAGTGCGCTATCTACCTTTTTTTACTTGATCTGAGAGTCTAAACTATGATTACGTTGAGTCTAGCATCTGAGTTCTATCTCTATCTATCTAGTAGCATGATCCATTACACAAGCTCCATTGTTTAAATAACACCTTTAAAACCTTCCCATAAAGATATGTATGTACCTATATGTCACTATAACAATTATTACGCGAACAGGTGATCGCGTTAGGCGCGGTATGAATGTCACTATAATTTGCAAGGCGCAAGGCCCGCCCTCGCGACTCCGTTTACGGACGAAAATACACACTCTGAGGTCACATCGATTCAGTAGACACAGTAAACTATCAGTTAATTAATAAGCATTTATAAGTTAAACAACGTTTACGCGAACTTCACTCTTAATGAAAAAACTTGATACGGATTTCATTGCGGTATATTAAAAAAATTACATACCCTGTGTATAGAATATTTTCCAGGAACCATGGTCATGGGAGGTCAGTCTTCCCGACAGAATGCACCCCAAAGTTGTTTCATTATAATAGACGTTTTCAAAACTCAAGAAACTAACAAACTTAGCGAACTACAGCAGGAAGTTAGGAACATCTAGTAAGCTGGAAAATAGATAAATGGGAATCTTAACTCGACACGCAATTCCGATATGTCTAAATGGAAAGACCTTGAAGACCTCCATCAGAACAAAATCATACATTCCTACAATACAAATGAAAAAGCCATTCAAACTAAATAAACAAGTGACCACAAAATATGTAGGACGTTTAATAAAGTACAATTAAAATCTGACTACCCGCCAAATGGATGCAGTAAAAAGTTGTAACTAAAAAGTCTGGATGTAAGTTTAATATTATGCTATGGCCTGCCTCGTGCAGGTAAAAGGAATTATTTAATATAATGAAACATTTTAAGAATTTTGTGTTTTCTTACCATACAGACTTTCAAGCCTTATCATTTTCACACATGAATTTGAAATCTTCAAGCCTTCAAAAGTTTAATAAAACTTTGCGAAGCAATTAATTCATCGTAGGTTTAAGCCTCTAGTTCTGGTTGGATCCAGTTGACGGGTTATGCCGTCTTGACGTTCATTGAAAAAAGCGTAGGTCCAACAATGACAGAGGTTGATAATGATGATACATTCAAGTTGAAGACGTGCTTTAGATGTATAGTTACCGAGGATCTCCTATGTGTTTAAGAGTGTACATTAGAAATCAGTAGAGGAAACACCGATTTTGATGAAAATGAAGATGATCAAAGATACATTTATTTTTAAACAACCCTAATAATGAAGTATTAAACAGATTACTACCTCAGAGAATACCGCTACAATAAAAGTGTTCAACACATATAAATTGAATCGTCGTAAAATCGATGCCTAAGATGCGGCAATGCGGATGTAAGGTGACATGCAGTCTCCATCACCAGACCTATACACAGGTGCAAAAACCGACCTTACCTGCTGGGCTTAAGACAGGTGTAAAAAGCAATCTCTTGTTTATGTTTTACGTTGAGACGTCTGAGCTCAGGATCGAATTACCTTGTTGATAAATACACATACGATGATCAAGTGCTGATCATGCAGTGTGCTACTTTAAAAATATCTGGGTTGCGGGTTCCAATCTTTTTAACGACACCTTGCATTATAATAGATATTTATAACGAGACTAGCTGTTGCCTGCAGCTTCACCCGCGATACTCAACTCCTATATGTCACAGCGTGATGTTATATAGCCTATAGCCTTCCTCGATAAATGGGCTGTCTAACACTGAAATAATTTTTCAAATCGGACCAGTAGTTCCTGAGATTAGCGCGTTCAAACAAACAAACAAACTCTTCAGCTTTATAATTAGTATTCAAGTGTAAGTGTAATAATTATTAAATATATAATTTACAAACGAATCAATCTATTACAGAATAAGTATTAGCTGCAGCTTCGTCTGATCTAATTAACTGTCCGGACTGATACTGATTATTATATTATCCTTTTTACGCCGGGAAATGCTCTGGAGGCATCCCGCGAGGTAGTGGGTCTCCCCAGGCAGATATGTGGGGCTCGCTGCGCCCGAAAGGTGGTAAGTGGACGCAGCTCTACCCACTAAAACCCGGCGAGTGCCACCAATGCCGCCTTTGGTGAGGTGCCCCGGATCTGATGAGCAAACAGGGCACCTCGACAGTACAGTGAGGTAAGGTTCCCATCCTCACCCCTTGTCCCTTTTTTTGTCTTTTGTCCCCTCTTCTTTTAAGAGGGGCACAAAGAGCCCCTCGGCTCAATTCGCTTCGCCTAAGGTGCTGGGTTCACCCTAGGCTACTGAGCCCCACCGCCACGACAAGGCCTGGTTATTATATCCTATGTTACTTAGTGATAAGTGATAACGTAGCAATATACTATTTACTAGTAGTTCCGTAGATAGTTATCTACCTACATACATCCAAACTCTCCCACATTACCTATATCCAAACTCCCATGTCTCAAGATGTCCTTGTACGGTATTTTAAATATGCTATGAATCATAATAATTCTCATTTCTGGTTCATTTAGTCAGCGATGACTAAGCCCAACTCGTAATCGGATATGGTCAGATATAGCATGTTATGGTGTTGTAAGAAAAAAGGTCCAGATAAAAATAGTTACTAAGAAATATGAAATGGCCGAAATCAGACTAAAAGTAAGTTTGGCCTCGCTTTAAAAAAATCCTTGTTCAACAAGACAGACTTGTACGAATAAATGGAATTTCAATGGGAGTCATTAAAGAATGTTCAAGTATACACTAAATACGTGATTTTGTTATTATTAAAATCTCAATACCGTATTTTTATTGAAATTAATAACCTGATTGAATTGGTTAAAACAATTTATCATTGAAAAGAAAATGTCGATTACAAACGTGACATAGGATATGCAAAAACACTAGCCTCTAAGTACTTCCGAATAAAAGATGCGAGTTCAATCACCACTATAGTGAGATCAGGTGTTTACATTACCCAAAGTAACCCAATTGTAGGGAATATTCTTAGGTTGAAGCCATCAGCTCACCTACTTTTCCGATGAGCTATTTGGCCATCAGCATAGGTCAATTCGAAAAAGAACTCGTAGGGCATTAGGCTATTCTACAGCAACCTTTATCTTATCACGTTGCTATTGTTGATCCAAGTTTATCACAGAGAAAATGGAATGTCAGTAAGGGACCATTCATAAATTACGTCACACGTTAAGGGCGAGGGAGGAGGTCGACCAAGAGTGACATTGTATGACAACACGTGGGATGGGGTCATAGATTTTGTGACGTCACATTTCCAAGAAGTCGAAGTTATTAAAACACGAATTATAAACTAATAAAGAAAAGGAAGTTAAATACAATTTATATTTTAAAACTAGGTAATTCCAATATGTAAAAATTTCAAAATACGTGACGTCACACAAGGGAGGGGTTGAAGTATCATGAAATTCGTGTGACGTAAATCATGGTTGGACCCTATTTTTTTTTTTATGTTACTTGGATGAGCAAACTGGCAAACGTGCCACCTGATGGGAAGTGGTCAACGTCGCCCATGAACATAAACTAGTTTAGCTGGAACGAGCCCAGGCAACTCATCTATGTGTTGCCTATCCTGAGACATAAGATGTTAAGTCTCGGTGCCAGTAATTACACTGCCTGTCTTGCCCTTCTCTCCGAAACACAGCAAAGCTGTTTCACGGGAGAAACAAGCAAGATGGTGGTACCCATGCAGCCGGGAGCGCGACACATCGCTTCCCTCCCACCGGTAATATACTATATTAATTATAGGTAAAATACCCTAAAGAAGTAGTTCTATCACAATCAATGTATTTCGGGTAAGTAAAAAGGTCGTCAAAATAGTTTAGATTTATAATAGCTGTCCACGCAACTATTCATATTTTTGTGATCATCAACATTCAAACTATAGCCATCTGACATAGAACCGAATTTTACAACTACGTTTGCGCCTCGATGATAAAACAGGTCTCGAAACCCCTTTGAATAAAAAATACTTGTAAATAAACAAAGCCATGTACATTACAAACAAAAACAAACCCTGTCTGTTTGTTCACAAGATTCGATCTGGTATACCTCTATTGTTAACTTATTAGTGAATCTCTGAAACTGGTTTCCGAAGGCTTGGAAGTTGGGTTCAGTCCAGCGGCCATATCTCGTTTTATACGTTCTTTGTGTAAAATTGTTGTTTTATTGTGGGTATAGGGTACCATAGGGGTCGAAGGTCCTGCTGTCTGATTGTGTATAACTTAGAACAAAATGTATCATGTTTAAAAGAATGTAATAGGTAATAACTCTAATAATATTCGGCGTAATCATCACGTCCTTTAAATTTTTTAATGTTACTTTATTAGGCAAACTTACAGACGTGTGACGTTATGGTAAATGGTAAGTCGCCCACGAAACCAAACAACTTCTCCGGGAACTAGCCCAGGATACTCATTCATGCGTTGCCTATCATGAGACGTATGATAGTCTCGAAACTAGCCAAGGCTACTCATTCATGCGTTGCCTATCATGAGACGTATGATAGTCTCGGAACTAGCTCAGGCTACTCATTCATGCGTTGCCTATCATGAGACGTATGATAGTCTTGGAACTAGCCCAGGCTACTCATTCATGCGGTGCCTATCATGAGACGTATGATAGTCTCGAAACTAGCCCAGGCTACTCATTCATGCGTTGCCTATCATGAGACGTATGATAGTCTTGGAACTAGCCCAGGCTACTCATTCATGCGGTGCCTATCATGAGACGTATGATAGTCTCGAAACTAGCCCAGGCTACTCATTCATGCGTTGCCTATCATGAGACGTATGATAGTCTTGGAACTAGCCCAGGCTACTCATTCATGCGTTATCATGAGACGTATGATGGTCTCGATGCCAGTAACAAAACTGCCGAAACACAGGAAGCTTTTTCACAAAAGTAATAAGCAGGATGGTGGTACCTACCACCAGTATTCGTATAAAAATGGGTAGGTGAAGTCTGAAAGAACGGACAATATTTTTCTCTGTTTGATGGTGCTTCCACTTGAAAAAAAAAGATCTATAATATGTTATCTGGTAGCATTTTTTTAATAGAAGAGGGGCCAAAGGGACAGTATGATCACCTGGTAGTAAGTTATAAGCGACATCCACAGACATCTGCTACACCAGAGGATTATGGCTTACCAAGGGGAGTATAGAAGTAAAAAGGAGAACCATATTGTATAGGAGACATGGACAAGTTGAAAAGTGTCCACCTGTAAATGCAAATTAGCCGCAAATTCTATAATATATACTCCATGGCCGCAAACAACAGTTTGAACAGCCGTCAACAATGGCGCTGGTGTAGCATGTGGAAGGATAGTTTGCATATATCTGTGTGTGCATAATTTCTTGGCGCACACGTGTTTAAAAATTCTTCTACTTGCCACTTGTAATTTGTCCATTATTTGTCGCAGCAACCAACACCTTAATTTGACAATTTTCATACTTGGAGACGGTTCTCTTTACTTTCTATACTCCATGCTCAGGGGTAGCGGATTTGAAACCCGCCAACTCATGATCTGTTATCTATACCAAAAATATAAGTTCTTATTTTTGGGGGCACGTTAGTTGAAAATAATGGCGTCAAATAATTTTTCTAATGATTACGCGATTTTCACTAATTAATCACCACTGCCTCATTATATATTAATACAGATTAGATTCTCTTTAATTCCAATACGGTATACGTATCTATACTAATATTATAAAGCTGAAGAGTTTGTTTGTTTGAACGCGCTAATCTCAGGAACTACTGATCCGACTTGGAAAATTCTTTCAGTGTTAGATAGCCCATTTATCAAGGCTATATTATAACATCGCGCTGTGACTAATAGGAGTTAAGTTTAGCAAGTTTATGCGGGCGAAGCAGCGGGCAACAGCTAGTCTTATATAAATACAATAATAACAGGTGCAGGTACATTTTCATTTGTTTTCGTTTGTTTCCCAACATTGCGTGTCGTTTCATAGCACACTCATTCGAACTGATAATTCGTTTCGTAAGCACTTTACAAGCCTGATTTACAGAACACAGTTTTTAAAGGATTAGAACAATGGCTATTGTTTTATTAAACAGATTAGGCAACTGGTGCACTCGGTGATAATATCCAGACGGGATAGTTCTGATAAAAAATATCGGAAACAAATGTCTTTTTTTTTCTTTAACGCCGGGAAATGCTCTGAAGCATCCCGCGGGGGAGTGGGTCTCCCCACGCGGGTATGTGGGACTCACTGCGCCCGACAGCTGGTAAGTGGACGCAGCTCTACCCACTAAAACCCTCGAGTGCCACCAATGCCGCCTTTGGTGAGGTGCCCCGGATCTAGTAAACAAACAGAACACCTCGACGGCTAGTCAGTCCCGCAAGGGACCGACGCCACCTCCACAGAGCGGTTGTCCCGCACCACAGAACAACCCTTCCCAACGTCGGGACAGTACAATGGGGTGAGGTTCCCATCTTCACCCCTTTGCCCCCAGCTCTTCTGTCCCCTCTTCTTATAAGAGGGGTACAAAGAGCCCCCTCGGCCCAATTCGCTTCGCCCAAGGTGCAGCGGCTCACCCTAGGTTACTGAGCCCCACCGCCACGACAAGGCCTAAACTATGGTGGGGAGAAACAAATGTCTACTGACACGATGAACTTTTGAAATCAACTGAACGCAAGTAGTAAACTAAATTCGACATTCAATAAGTTGCTTTATATGTATGTTTATTATGTGCTTTATATATATGTTTATTATGTGCTTTATATGTATGTTTTTTGTTCGTATGCTACATCGAGCGTATAACCGGAATAGAGCGGTAATATTGTGTTTTGTATGAAAAAAAAAAATCCGCCAAATTTGTGCTGCAACGCTGCGTTGTTTCTGAGCTCTAATTGGCCGACTGTAGGACAATTGGCCGATGGGACGTACATACAGATCACTGGTTAGTTGAATTGCTATTACGTCAGTGACAAATCACTTACCAGTTTCGGAATGTTATATTACTACTCTATCTGGTTATATGCTCGATGATACGGTACAAGTAATTGAACTTAACCAGATTGAAGTACCTAACAGACTGATCTAAGCTAACATAAAAATATGCCGTGGGAACACACGAAGATGATGAGATTGAAGGTGGTTTTATAGAAATTAAACATACGAGACTGGCACCGAGACTTAACATCTTATGTCTCAGGATTGGCAACACATAGCCAGGGCTCGTTCCAGGTAAACTGGTTTATGTTCATAGCGACGTTGACCACTTACCATCAGGTGACACGTTTGCCAGTTTGCATATCCAACTGACATAAAAAAACGTCACTATTCTCATCGAAATCCGACGTTATACTGGTCTATCTTCAGCTCGGTCAAGTGTGATTGCTCGTAGCGTACATGTGTTCAAGGATCACGGTCGTCAGCTTACAATTTACATCATACAGTATATCTACAATTTTCTTAATTATTTTTTTTTGTAACCAAACCTTTAAGTCTTCCAAATCTTTCAATAAACCAGTATGATAAACCACTACACTTGATCCCCACCATGGTTCAAGCCTTGTCGTGGCGGTCGGGCTCAGTAGCCTAAGGTAAACCCAGCACCTTGGCCGAAGCCAATTGAACTGAGGGAGCTGCTCTTTGTACCCCTCTTTAATAAGAGCAGACAAAAGAGCAGGGAGCGACTATGGGCGAAGATGGTAACCTCATTGCACTGTCCCGACGTTGGGAGGGGTTGTTCTGTGGTGCGGAACAACCCGTCTGTGGAGGTGACATCGGTCCCTGGCATCAATCCCTTGGGGGACTGACTAGCCGTCGAGGTGGCCTGTTGCTCAACAAATCCGGGGCACCTCACCAAAGGCATTGTTAGCACTAGCCGGATTTTAGTGGGTAGAGCTGCGTCCACCTTACAATCTTTCGGGCGCGAGTCTCACATACCCGCCTGGGGAGTCCCCCCCCCCTCCAACGCGGGATACCTCGCAAAGAAAAAAAAACTTCTTTATGACCGAAAAATTTCAAGGAACCTCAATCAACTTGACTCCCTAGTGAAGGTGAAATACACTTGACGACGACCTTCTTATCACAAGCACGTAGAGATAACAGAGTCAATGAATGGTGATAAATATTAATTGATTATACGATTACAAAATATACCTACTAACACAAAATATACCTACAACTGTAATAAAGCTGAAAAGGTTGTAGGTATGTCTGTTTATCTCCAGAACTACTGAAGTTAAACAAAGTATCATGTAAATAAATGAGGTAAATAAATATGTAAATTATTAAATTATTATTAAATAGATATATATAAATGAGGTTACCATCCTCGCCCCCTGTCGCTGCCTGCTCTTTTATAATAACATATCTTTTGTTGTGGACAATAAAATATTTTTCTTTCTTTCTTAAATAATAATATTTGACAGCCCAGTTTTCTTTTTGGCAATAAGTTTTTACTAAATGCGACAGGAAAAAGTCAATTCATGATTATGGTGACAAGATAATTTTATCTAAATTTTAGACGGATAAAACCGGGTATAGACTACAGATAGTATTGTAAAATATGTGTGTTTGTTCTCTTGATAAGCGCGTACTTCCCGGATATCATATTTATTAGATATAATATCATGTATAAACCATACTAGCCATCTAATTGTTACTTATCTAAATTAAACGTCCAGTCAGTTTGACCTCTCTTATTATTAAATATTAATTTATCCTCTAAAATGACTACTTAAAGGTCTTTATTCAGAAAAGTTCAAATACTCTGATAAGACTCTGATATATAAATGTCGCAGGGAAATGAGACAGTCAGAGATTTCACGAAATCCCGGTAGCTGTTGAATATCTTACTAAACAAATCTAGTGATATTATAAAATCATTTTACAAAAAATTAAAACAGCCTTCAAAAATACTAAACTAAAAAGTAATAAAATAACAGTTTCTTTAATGTTTGTGCTTACAACATAATTTATAATCAACTTAATCTTCTACTAATGTACAAACTTTGCGTTTACCACGTCATTATAGTTACTTTTGGGAGTCGGTGTCAGCCAAGGTAGGTAGGTAGGTAATGTACAGCAACAAATACGACACCGACTCCAAAAGTCGTGGTAAACGCAAAGTTTGTACATTAGTAGAAGATGAAGTTGATTATATGTTATAAGCACAAACATTAAAGAAACTGTTATTTTATTACTTTTTAGTTTATTATTTTTGAAGGCGGTTTTAATTTTTTGTAAAATGATTTTATTTCTTAATTTTTAGTGATTCCGAAATTCGTCGTCTTGGCGGTCATTGAAGGAGTTCAGCAGTGGATGGATAAAGGATGATGATGATGATTACGATGACCGCGACCACGGTTAGTGTAGTTTACGGGTAGGGCACCAGGATCTCGGATAGATCCTGGTGCCCTACCCGTAAACTAAAACCGCTGCGAGTGCCTTCAGCCGCTTTTCGAGGGTCCCGGATTTGCAGGCAACAGGATCACCTCAACGACAGGCTGGCCCCGGCGAAAGCAAGACTACTCCTCTTAAGGGTGGACTGCCGGCCGCTACTAAGCAGTCCCCGCGACGTCGTGCCATACTGGGCCCAGGTTCCCATCCTAAGCCCGACACGAGCAAGGGGCATTACTGGAGGCTTGTAAAACTCAATAACAACGTGCTTATAATTTGTAAAACATTAAGTTTTTAACCTTTCACAATTATATTTTTTGCATAACTTTTCTTGTTTCCAAATAGCAAAGAAATGTTGAAATTTGAGATTTGTAAAATTACAAATTTGATATAACGTCTTTGCCTGTTAGTAAAAAGTAATCGATAACGTAGATGACGATAGCAAGGAAAATACTCCAATACTCCTAGATAAGGCGATAAGATTCAACTTCACCCATTATCTTATCAACAAATCAATTGTCTTATGATTACTTGCATTGATAAAAAATATTATTTGCGTCTGAAAATATTCCAAGTGGTATTTTGTATTTATATTTAGACCATTTAAATAGGTTTAGTATCATAGTATTCATAGGGAAAAGGGCAGACGAACCGCTTGATGGTGAGTGGTCTAATATCCAATATTACTGAACTATAAAACCTCGAATGCGAGAGACAAAAACTCTACTAACATTTTAAGTATCTTAGGGGCCGTCCATAAATTACGTCACAGGTTAAGGGGGAGGGGGGGGTCCGACGAAGTGTGACATTATGTGACAAGGGGGTGGGAGGGCTCCCAGATTTTGTGACGTCACATAAGACTAGGTACTGTGAACTAATTAAAAAACGAACATAAAAAATAATTTAAAGCAAAAATAAAACTAATTTCGGAACAGCTGGTTTGATTTATCAATTTATTTATGTAAACATTGCAAAATATGTGACGTCACACTAGGGGGGGAAGGGGGTCTTATAAATGTGACCATCCGTGACAAGGACGGGGGAGGGGTCCAAATATCATGATATTCGTGTGACGTAATTTATGGATGGCCCCTTAACAATGTTGTTTTCTAATATTTACGCGAATTTCACTCATCACGTCGGGCTTGTAAAAATCTTAATAAACCGCGATAAAATCCGTAAAAAATTGTTTTATTATAATATCTTAACAATGACTTCAATATGGTCACGGTATCTATTTAATATTATTAGATATCGGTATCCCATCAAATAGATCATCATCAGTCTCCATCAGTCCTCTGCTATACATAGGCCTTTTTTTACTTGGGAAAATCTAATAGATACCTCCGGGCCCGGGGGGGCGCCTAGTGGTTATATGGGACTCTCACCGCACTAAAACCCCAAGGTGTTCCTCCTCTTCGTGCTAGCCCGGCGCGGGAAGTGTGATTGCGCCGCGCTGGCCTCTGACTATGCTCTATACATAGGCCCAATGAACGCTAAGGGTTGGACCTCATCTGGCAGCACGGAATCGCATTTGTTCCGCCTGTGCTACCACGTGCTGCCGCATACGAACTCGCGCTGTCGCATTCCGCAGACAAAAAAGGCGATCGCATGCGTCAGCATGGGTGGCATACTGCCGCGTTCTTTCATGATCAGATTAGTTTCAAGCGCGAGATGGACAGAACCACGGAAGAGAGAGCAGTGTTTTTTTTTTATTTAGAAGATATTTCTGCACTAAAACTATCAAATTTTCATCAGTCATTGTTATTTCCATCCGTACGGCATGAATGAACAGGCTGCACTGAGCTGACGAGCGGCCGCGTGCGCCATTGTACGATAGAGTGAGACAGCATGCGATAGCAAGTGATCGGCAGTGAAAGGATGCGTTAGCATGCTATCGCACGCTTCAGCGTTCCGGAGTCTCCCTGCCGACCATTGCATTTTGTCCGTGATGCCGATCGCCTCGAGGATTCCGCCGCGTGCTATCGCATTATGCTTTCTGTCTCGGTCTAGCAAATGGCAGTTCTAAGCGACAGAAAGAGAAAGGGCGACGGAAAAAGGCGATTCCGTGCTGCCAGATGAGGTCCAACCCTAAGACGGTCGATCCCTTGCCATTCGCATCCAACACGGACCGCCACCACAAATAGAACAAAAAAATAATATTTATAAACAATCACATCGCATTATAATTTACTAGCAGCGCCCCGCGGTTTTACGCGCGAATTCCCTGTACTCCCACGGGAATAGGTCCCGTGGGAGTACAGGGATAAATTATAGCCTATAATATGTTATTCTGATGTAGGTAATGTAATTGTTGAATGACGATCTTTAATATACCATGCCTCTGTAAATAAATAAATTCTATTCTTAATACTTATTGTAAAGTTTCATTAAAATCCATTCAGTAGTTATTGCGTGAAACAGTAACATACATTAATCCATACATTCTTACAAAATTTCGCATCAATCCCCGCGGCCTACAGCTAACACTTTTTCTTATACTAGATAACAGATTTATCAAATACATTTCTAACCTCCGTACAAAGGTACATTCTAATTCGTCTTACACATTGACCGTGGATTCGAACGTGCAACCACTACGTTATAGTCATGTAACCTTGATATCATCAACCATCTATATCTTGTAACCACCGTCACGCGTCAAGAGTCGGATCAAAGACCCTCAACTCGTCGCCTGTCAGAACTGGTTTCCATCTGTCAACAGGCAACCGTTACAGCTACCAACGCTACCAACAGGCGTCTATTTATAGGTATAAATAGACGCTTAGACGAAAAGAGGAAGTATAGGTATACTTCCTCTTTGGATCACATCAAGACTTTTTTAATTTAGTCTTCAAAGCTTATGTTGTCAGTTTGTTTGTTAGTTTGATCGCGCCAATCCCCGTTCTATTGTTCGGACTAGGAAGACTGTCCTTCCATTAGATATCTAATTATAAGGATTATTTTCGGTTTGACGGGTTTTGGGAGACCTCATCTAACAGCTAGTTACTACATTGTATATCTATACAGATAAATAAAATTGGAGTGTCTGTTTGTAATATTAAAATAACCGCTTTGCATATATATACCAAAATAACATTTTTTACAATTTTTGTCTGTCACTTTATTCCTACTAATCTCTGAAACGGCTGGGCCGATTTTGATGGGACTTTCACTGGCAGATAGCTGATGTTATAAGGAGTAACTTAGTATATAAAAATAATCATCATCATTCCGGGTACGGCTGTAAATCTAAATTAACGCGGGCGAAGCTGCGGCCAACAGCTAGTATTTATCTATACCAGAAGCCCTGCAGAGGTATTCGTTCTTTCTTTGTTTAGGTTAGATTATGTATACTCTTGTAATTACATTTCTGATGTTTTACTATAAGACCTTGCCTATTATTTAATAAAAAAAAACAGTTTTTCTAGGAATAACTCTTTATCCTAAGCTACAGTGGGGTCCCCATATAGCTAAATTGGCGAATACTCTTTTCTACAGCATATGCAGTCAGAAAAATAAGACAGTTAAATAATGAGGATACGGAGAGTAGATGCCTCCGCATGACATTAAAAAAGTGATTTTTTCATAGCATTCAAGAGCACAAGAATTACATTTAATTTCCGATGACATTCGTCCTCTACGCTACAATAAATGTCAGAACTATTAAGTTGATTGTCGTACCCAGTTACTGAGTGGGCACGGGGTAATATGTGCTCATGATATACGGTAGCAACCATCTTGGTCATATTAAAGTTTTGTACACAGTTGAGAGCATGTGAATTACCTACTAAAGGATTTTTCCATCAAAAACAGAATGAAATCAAGGTTCATTCTGTGTATTTTTAAATAGCACGATATAAGGTCACTGGACTTGATGCAATGGACTTGTTTGGGAAGACAGGTCCCCACCATGGATCAAGACTTGTCGTGGCGGGGGGCTCAGTAGCCTAAAATGAGCCCTAAAGTGAAGGGTGAGGATGGGAACCTCACCCTATTGCACCGTCCCAATGTTAGAAGGGGTTGTTCTGTGGTGCGGGACAACCGCTCTGTGGAGGTGGCGTCGGTCCCGTCGAGGTGGTCTGTTACTCAACAGATCCGGGGCACCTCACCAAAGGCGGCATTGGTGACACCGGGTTTTAGTGGGTACAACTGCGTCACCTTACCATCTTTCTGGCGCAGCGAGTCCCACATACCCGCCTGGTTATTCCCCCACCCCCGCGGGATTAAAGCAAATTTCGACTATTTTGGTGTATGATAATGAACTTAACCACTTAATAACCACACAGGACTGAACTTTGATCCTTTAAAGATCGACTGTTAAATCAAATCTTTAACAATTGAACCACACTCAATATAGCCTGTAGACGTATACAGTGCTTGTTATTTTAGTATACCCTCACACTTCCACTCCTGACACTAGTTTATCACTTATCACTGTCTTGTTATTTATCTCTTATATGGACCTCGCCAGGCGGGCACGATCACATTTACTTACATCAGAAAGCAAGCTTAGTCTCAAACATTTAATACAATCCATGCTATTTTAATTAAGGAGAAAGTAACCGTGTCTTTTACTTAATCTCATCAAAGTCTAACAAATTGTACAAGGACGTATTACCTATATTATATAATTAAGATATGTACCTATTAAAATAATCCTAAAACCAATGATATTATAATATCATTGCCTAAAACCATATACCCTCGTAAAAAGTTAACGTAGACGAAAACACGGGAAACAACTAGTCTCATATAATTATAGTCATTATGCTTTCCAAATGTCTGGCATTTCTCTAATCACGTTCTTTAAAAACACATCGTGTGGACGTAATTGACGCTCTATAATGATACATGGCGCATTCCGATATTTTGACCCTTGATCTGACCGATAGCTTATCTGTGAACGAAAAAGTCGGCCACAAAATATTACTGTAAACAAATAAAGAGATTTTTATTTCAATATCTTTAATCGAAGGCATAAAACTACTTACTTAAACCTACCTTACATTAACGACCATATTATCAGGACTATATATTGCTATAACGTGCCCTATTTCAAAATTATTATACTCTATGGTATATTCTAAATCAATAATAATTAATATGTAGTTCTATTTAACCGACCATTACCGCTGACATCGTAATGAGAAATCGCATATCCTCACAACAATGACGTAATGCGCTTGCGTCCTGGTATGCCTAATCAATTATCATTCATCAAACGAATTTCAACAGCAACGGACCACTGTAATGTTGATTATTCAATAATAACGCTACATTCAATACCTACTAACGTTTCTTATAACAGAACTAACGGTACACCGCACAAACACCGGGGGAAAGCGTGGAGGATTTTAAACGTGTGAAAGTCAACGAAGAGCAGCGCAGCAGCCGAGTCGCGTCGCACAACATAACCTCAAAATGTTGTTAGAGATAGCGTCAGTCGCAATAACTGTATCCGTGGCGATATATTGGTACCTCAACAGACACAAACCAATGAAATATTTCCTACGGGACCTCAGATATGCGATCGACATACAGGGAGCTGGAGCGGGAGGGCTTGTGGACGACTGGATCAATTTATCGCGGAATAAAATTGTGTTGCCAGAGACAAAAGACAAAGTCGCAGTAATAACGGGAGGTGCGCGCGGGATTGGAAAAGAAGTTGTACGTGGTTTGTTAAAAGCAAATGTGACCGTTATAATGGGTGTAAGAAATCCCGATTCGGTGAAAAAATTGACGGAAAGTATGGAAAATGGCAACAAATTGAAAGCGTTCCCGTTAGATCTACAATCTTTGAAGTCAGTGAAAGAATTCGCTGAGAATGTGTTAAATGAACATCAAGAAATTAATTTACTTATTAATAACGCTGGTGTAATGTATGTTGATTATAAAGTGACTGAAGATGGTTTTGAAACGCATATGGCCGTCAACCATTTAAGCCATTTTTATTTGACGCACTTATTGTTGCCAGCCTTAATAAAAGCAGGCAAAGGAGAATCTCCCTCCCGTATAGTAAATGTATCATCATGCGCCCACTATGCAGGCTACATTTACTTTGATGACCTTAATTTGAAACAACATTATGACAGTACAACAGCATATGCTCAATCAAAATTAGCACAGGTAAATTTTTTTTTTAATTTTGCTTTTTTTTATATACCAATAGACAAAGTTGTTCGCCTTCTTACAAAGTAAACAACAAGTAACATGAGCAAGCTATATTACTGAGCCAATCTAATGTATTTTTCTAATAGATCTAAGTAATAGATATCTTTTATAAATAAAATATGTAATAAAAAAAACTTGTTTCAGCTCATGATAAGCAGATATATTAACAAGCTACTAGAAGAAAATGAAGTCAATGTAAAATGTTATTCTGTGCATCCTGGAATTGTTGATACAGACCTATTTGACAATACAATGTTCGCCAAGATTCCTTGGGTGACCAAAACATTCTTCAAGACACCAGAAAAGGGAGCTGTTTCAATTTTGTATGCTTGTTTCAATGAAGAGATATTAAAGAAAGGAGGCACATACATAAGTAATTGTCAAGAAGGGATCAGTAACAGATTCTCCAAAAATGTCCAACACCAAGAAAAACTATTTAAACTGTCATGTGATTTAGTAGGCATAGACACTAAGATGTATGGAAAGAATTAACATTATACTAGCTAAAAATATATTATAGTCATTAGTGATACACATTTATGATTACAAATTATTTATTTTTTAATATTTACTTTGCAATAAATGCTCATATTTTTTAATAAAATATATTTTTTTAAACTGTGTTTTATATTTCCCTTTACTGGTAAGAAGACTTGCAAGGACTATAAAAAGTATTAAGAAAAACTCAATAAATTGTTGTTTAATTATTAGCAGTTTGGGTGTTCAAGCAATATATTTAAACAACTACTCAACACAATATAATCTTGATAGATAAACCCAACATATGGAAAAGGGTTGGGTGACCCGCATCTAAATGGAATAATCATCATCATCACCAGTTGGCAGGTCCTAATTCTATGCAAGGGTGGATCCATCTTAGCATTCATTGAAAGGGGCCTATGGTCCAGCAGTATAATAATAATATCAACCCTTATATGTGCCACTGCTCGGCACGGGTTTTGGGCCATAGTTTATCAATGCGCTGGCCCAATGCAGGTTAATGAACTTCACACACCTTCAAAGACTTTTAATCTCATTGGGCATACAGGTCTCCTCACGATGTTTCCTTCACCGGTGAGCAAGCGATGTTCTCATGTTCAGGTAGACATAGAAATTTATAAAAACCCATTTCTAGGCATCACAGGGAGGTCAAGATCGAACCCGGACCTCTCCGCTCTCACTCAAGAGACCGAGCCCATACCCACTAGAAAAAATTTGATGTGATGATGAAATGAAACTGAACTACAATAGTGTACCCATAAACTGAATTTCAGATCAAAGATGTTTAATTATGTAGATTATTTATTATTTTCCTTAGCAGTAAAGGCCTTTGATGAAGGTAAATTCTTAAATATTTACAGCACCAACTGATTCAATGTGTGGGAGGAAAAATTAATATGAATATGCAATTTTCTTATAAAAATCTGCTAAATAACCATAAACTAATCAAACCTGATTTTGAACATCCGCACAGAGAGGAACAACCCCCAAATTGGACTACTTGATTTATATTTTTATTAAAGAGCAACAAATAATAATTGATCATTATCTGATTGTCAGCCTTAAAGGCACATTTAATTTTGTTTATTTATACTAATAATATAAAGCTGGAGAGTTTGTTTGTTTGAATGCGCTAATCTCAGGAACTACTGGTCCGATTTGAAAAATTCTTTCAGCATTAGATAGCTCATTTATCGAGGAAGGCTATAGGTTATATCATAATAGGAGGAGGATGATAAAAATAATAGGATTTAAGTTAAGTAAGTTAATGAATATGAATAAAACCTTGGAACCGGTGGTAGATTCAATTGACGTTCAAAAAGATACTGTATTAGTACTATTTTGAATAAAAAAAATTGATTTTTTTTTAAATGAGGGCGAAGCTGCATGCAACAGCTAGTAATTTATACTTTATTTTATTTTCTTACCAATTCACTACTTCTACTTTTGCTATGCTCTATGTTTCGAAACCTATTAGATTAATTTAAATAAAGATTACTATATAATGAATGGCTTATTTGTTCTTTATAATTAACTTATGTCACTCCTATTACCCTGTTCCCACAATAAAAGACTAAAAAGACTTATAATTCAAGTTGAGTAACTTTAGAATAATAAACAAAGAGAAAGTGCTTTTATCTTGCACTGGAGAGAGTTGGTGAAACTTCATGTTCATCAAATAATTTGATGATAATTACACTGTACATGAAGATTCATTACATCACTGTGAAAATTTCCATAGCATAGGACTCCCCCTCTTCCCCATTTGGTTAGGTTAGGTTAGAACATGACTATAAGAATCTACACATTTCTTAAGAAAAACAGATATATCTCGGAAACCAAACATAGACAGGGAGTGGTATGTAGGGGAAACCTGGGGTAGGTTCCCTCTCTCGCCCCTAAAGTCCTGCACCCAGATTATAATGCAACCCCTACTTGAGAATTATAAGATAAAGTTTTTGTTATATCAGAGTAAAAAAAAGTAATTTAGTTTACAAGTCATAAAATATAGTTGTGCCTTAGAGAGACATTGGCATTGATGCTCATAATTTTTAACAGCTGGGATGTTTATTTTATTTTATTGTAATGTATTGGAAAATCTAAAATCATGTGATTTTCATAGTAGATATTCTATAGGCTTATCGAATGTGAGTCCATACTGATAGCTACTCATAAACAGAGAGAGATCTAGTATATTAAAATTATAGATAGAACTTACCTGCTAAAGAAACTTGATAACCCTTTCTTCTTTAGTTTAGCTTCATTTGTAGAGTTGATGTCAGCAAAATCATCCTTAGATTCATTAGATCCAAAAGAACACTCTGAGAGACTGGACACTGTGCTAGAGAATGAACCCCCATCCTTTCCCCTCTTGTGACCACTCACACTACCACCCCACTGAAGGGTACTCTTTGGAGAATCACTGGTTTCACTTGTATCACTCTTTTCACATGTTGATATTGAAAAATTTCCCTCATCACTGAAGCTACTTTTTTTAGACAGCTTGTCAATGTCGTCCGATTCAACTGAAGCCTTCTCGGGCCTAGGGCTAACAAAATGCAACTGTTTTGTTATAGGATTGTACGCAAGTTGAATATTATCTAAGGCCTCACTTAGGCGCATTCCACCTTTTTGGCATGGCGACGACATTTCAATGAGTTAAAGGGCAAAATCGTCTTAATGATTATATCCATTCTTCATGTATTTGTTTAAAAAAAAATCAAAATAAGCGCAACCATCACTGATCATGTTGATATTAAGTTTAGTTTATTTAAACTAAATTAAATTGTAAACCAAATGTTTTTCTAAAATAAATAACACATCACAAATAGAAGCAATATGCAAATAAATATTCCACAGCTATTTTAGTCCAACAAATGAGAACATGATAGTTTTATTTCATATATTTGGGACGTGATTAATTATATTAAATATAATAGGTATCACAAATTTTTATAAATGAAACGAACTAAAATCTAAAACAAACAAAGCAACACACCCTACTCTACACCTTTTTCTTTTGAGTGAAAATCACAAACTATATAGAGAATACTATAAAATGTAAATAAATTGACAGTAATGACATTTGTGGTTTAACATCCACTGTCATTTAATTTTTTCATTCAAAGGCTTAACTACTAACCTATTAGCCCATGGCAAATACAATATTTAGTCTGTATGAGAGGGCGGCTTCGCCCCTCTAGTTCCCATCAAATACTAGGAACAAGTATCATATGGAATTGACATTCGCGTACATCCGAAAGGGACAGGCATATTTTACAGGGATACCACATTCATAATAACAAATCTACTTATTTTCTTGAAACAAGTGAATTAAAAAAAAAAAAAAACTGGTATAGGTTGATAGATAACTATAATCATAAGCCCTAACCAAACATTTATTGTAATTTAAGACATCTGCATTTTTTCGGATTATCGAAAATATTATATAATGACTAATAACAAACCGCTAAAAACATAAATAATAAAAAAGAAGGCTATATACGTCTTAATATGTATGATCTATAGTAGATAGCCTTTTAGGATAGCAATAAACATATTTGTTTTTATTGTGTTGTTTTTCGAAAATTCCAGTCACCCTTTTTATATAATACCACATTCTTGGGTAATCTGCCTATAACAAAAATGGTATCACCATACCTACATAAACCGACCAAATTAAAAAGTAGTACAAAATGGCGGCATATTTGACAAATTGTTCGCGAGTGAGAATGTTTGTATGGCATTCAAATTTATATGTCGATATTTTTTTGTTGGGCACATCTTTGTTGTTATCTCGTTCCAATACGGTATTATTATTAGCTTGTCAAATCTATTGATACTTGATCTTAGATCAAATATCATACAACCATAATGACCATAACTTCCCACTCCACTCATCCAGAACAGTCCACCACAACATTTGCCAGACAAAGTAAGTTTTAAAAACAAACACCGCCAAAACAGTCCTACTATAGAAAACTGCTCCAGAACAGTCCTCCACAATATTCTCCAATCAATCTGTATATACAGTTTCCCCACCATGGTTCAGGTCTTGACTTGGCGGTGGGGTTCAGTAGCCTAAGGCGAGCCCAGCACCTTGGGCGAAGCTAATTGAGCCGAGGGGGCTCTTAGTACCCCTCTTACAAAAAGCAGGGAGCAAGGGGCGTGGACGGGAGCCTCACCTCATTATATTGTCCCAACGTTGGGAGGGGTTGTTCTGTGGTGTAAAAAAACCCCTCTGTGGAGGTGGAGTCAGTACCTTGGGGGCTGACTAGCCGTCGAGGTGCCCTGTTTGCTTATTAGATCCGGTGCACTCACGGCATTAGTGGCACTCGCCGGGTTTTAGTGGGTAGAGCTGCGTCCACATACCAGCTTTCGGGCGAAGCGAGTCCCACATATCCGCGAGGGGAGACTCCCCCGCAAGATGCCTCAGAGCATTTCCCGGCGTTAAAGAAAAAAAAAGTATATACGGTTTAAGTTTCTAAAACAAACGCTAAAAATTGAAAAACAAACAATTTAAAACCGCTCCTAACCAACTTAACGGAAATCAAACAAACACAACACATCCAGACATTTCCCACCGTTCCAAAGTTATGAAGTGGGAAATTGTTCCAAAGAGTAAATAAATGGGGTTTTACCAAAATCTTTTTGCTTACTTCTTTGACATCTTACTCTTACTAATTTACTTATTCTTACTATAATATGTTAATCTAAAGGCGAAAGTTTAGTTTTTAGATTCCTAAGAATTTCTGAGAATTCCTGATAATATCATAAAGTTAATATACCTCGCTAGGTATATTAAATTTATGGATAATATCCTTCAAGAAATAGAAAAAACGAAAAAACCCAAAAAAAGGTTGGAGTCGGAGCATTACAAGATTACATCAATTTTGTGGACATTTTTCTGTAATAATGTTTATATATTATATGTAATGTATATATGAATGTAAATATATCTTATATTGCCTCTTTTTAAGCTATTGCATAGCTTTTATCGCGGGCCTTGAGCGCGGCGACCGAATCAAGAAATTCCGTAACGAAAAAAACCTAACACCCGACGAGCGACGAGCTGCTCCGAAATCGGACGAATAAGTAAGCAGCTGTTTGTGAGAAAGTATATAGGTTTTGGATACGGTAAGTTCTCCTCTCAAATAAACGCATTTAAATAAATCTTTCGAATCGACAACATATATCCACAATATTCGGATAATGGCGTAGTTTAGATTAAAAAAATGTAAATAATGAAAAAGAATTGACATAATATTATAAGTATAATAGTTGTCAAATTTTTATGCGTGTGTCACGGAGCTTAAATAGAAAGGAGAGCGATCGACATAGGCGTTATATACTAAAAAATAATTAAATTATTATAATTGCATAAGTTGATAAAAAATGCTATGCAATAGCTTTACCGCGGCAGTCCCCGAGTGCCACACGTTTTATTTTTGTTTAGACATATTTAACAGAGTATTTTTTTCGAAATTAGCAACTTCGTGCCCTTGCATACTTCAAAAGTAACAATAATAATTACATAGTAAAAGCAAAGTTTGTACATTAGTAGAATATTATGATGATTATAAGTTGTGGGCAAAAAAAATAAAGAAATGCAATTTATTTTATTACTTTCTAGTTTTCTGTTTTTGAAGTCGGTTTTAATTGTTTCTTCATTATCAGACCCCTAATGATGGTCACAACCCAACTAGGTGTAAAGTTCTCATTAATTCAAATTTATCAAGCCCAAACACAAGGTTACTGCTGTAAATCGTTAAGGAGTTCCATCGACTGTCTTTCGGCTCCATCATCAGATCTACTCTAGACCTTCATTAAATTATAGTTCTTTCAAATACTTAATGAATAAATTAAAAACATTAGTCACCCCTATAGTTTTCGAAAGTTCCCTCAATTTCTCTGGGATGCCATCATCAGATCCTGGTTTCCTTATCATGGGAATGTACTTCCCAAATAATCCCATGGGATGTTGACATTTTTCAGATTTTTTTTAAAATCATTCATAAATATCTAATGGAGGCCTAAATATTATTAACTTTTGCTTAAATACGTCTAATGCCTATAAAATCTTCCATTTTATAATGCAGACGACCACCGTAGCTCAGTGGTAAGCGCGTTGGCGCTCAAGCCGGAGGTTGCGGGTTCAAATCCCGCCAGGGAACAAAAATATTTTCTGTGTTCCTGGGTCATGGATGTGTATTAAATTTGTGTATTATATAATAAAAATCTTAAATATATGTATAGTATAAAATTATTAAATATATATTTCCGTTGTCTGGTACCCGTAGCACAAGTTCTTCGAGAACTTACCACGGGACCAGATTGACGTGGTGTGAAAGCGTCCATAGATATTATTATTATTATTTTAAATGTCGTTCCAAAACGCTAACACTTGTCGCGTGACGTCATATGTTGTTAAACATCGTAAAAGTGATAAAATTGTACGCTATGTACACTTGTTGCTGGGATTGGAGAATTGAAACAATAATTTCTTCAGAACTTTTCCTTTATTCCTCTTCTTAGTATTTCTTTACAAGTTTTCACTATTACTGGTAGCCGAATACTGAACTAATTCGTGTAAATTCAGCGCGATATTTATACAAATCTTGCCGTAAAGCATACTATTAGATTGACCAATCAGAGATCACCTTATTTCCCTCTCACTCTAACCTATGTCCTATCCTTTCTAACATTGTTTAAACTTTACAACTCATTTTCTCTTATTATCTAATTAAATTATCATTTCTAATGCTTATAGGAATCTAAATAGATATTAATTCTAACTAAAACATAATGAAAACATTCTAATTAGACATTAAAAAAAACACAACATATTGCATCTTTCTCACTCTTACGTAAAATGAAAGTGACAGCAAGCTATAAGGTAAACTCGGTTGGCGTACAACCGAGTTGGGGCGAGTCAATTACATGACACAAAGTTTTCTTATTAAACCTATCAAACTATATACTGGCCTATCCTTATCTTAGTAACAATTAGTAGTTAGTATTTACATATTACAATTAGAACAATGACTATGTATAGTCCATTTTTTTAGAAGTGTCCAAAATGGTAAACAAATATGGCGTACTTCCGGCCACAGACAAAACAGAGTCATAGTGTAGTTTAGTGAAGTGACACAAAGAGCAAAGGAATGAACAACATTAATCGAAACAACATAAGTCGAGCATCTTTATAAAAAACAAATTTACAAATTTATATTTCGTAAACACAAAATACCTGTTAGAAATTAGTTCCTCTTTTAAGTTTTTCGCAATTTCTGTAAGATAAGGAAAGAAAAGTGGCCTTAGGCGTGTTTTTGTTCATTTTAGAGTTTTAATTGTAAAATAATCGATAAAAAGACGTCACAAATAAAAATTTAACATAATAGAGTAGCCAGTGTCTAGAAAAAAAGTCGATCCTAGTATTATTGTCACCTTATCTGTACTTACTATGATCAAAAATCCTTGCGCGGGCGGCGCCCTGTCTCGAACATGATAAACAAAAATACGGATACAATTATTTTTCATGAAGTTCTCATTGAGTAATCCTAACTCTCATTTTAAAGTCCCACAAAACATTTCTGTAAACTTCAGTTGACATTTATGCCAGTGGTATGTGCTTTTATATTATATGGGATAGTGTTAAATGTTCAGAATGAAATTGATATTCAGAAATATTCATAATAAAAATAAAATCCTTACAATAAATACTTTAATATTATAAAAGATTGATATTTGCAATATTATGTAAGCATTTTTTGCGCTCAATATAAAAAAAAAACCAATATGTAACAACTTAATAACAAATTGCATTACTTTAAAATTGTTTTATAATTTTTTACAAAATGTAATTTATGAAATTTTAAAATATAGGTAAAGAACACTGTCTATTTTTATAGTTCATTTTGTTCAATAGCTTATTCACTTCACCTCTAAAAATATATTGACCACATCCCTATTGGCCTTATAAAAAAAAGATGATGAAATGTCATATTGAAAAATATTAGTTATCTGTGCTTTCGATAATCGTATTTTCTAAGTTTTTAAGAGTTTAAATGATAAATTGATGTTTGTTTTCAGTGTAATAAATAGTAAATGGAGTTTTACATATGTCCGTAAACTAATATGTCGTGAAAGTGAGTGATAAATGCCGAAAAATCGTGATAACGTAATAACAGGGTTTGTTTACTAAATTGGACAGTTCTAAAAAAATGGACTATACATATTATAATTAGTTAGTTACGTGATCGAGTCGTCCTGCACAAAAATGATTCTAGTTATCGTTAATAAAAAATGGCTTCAAGTTTTATAGTGTCGTACGGTGCACATGTGTGTGTGTACACTATCAAAACGCCTGAAAATTTGTTTTTACTATACTGTTGTTGCGCATGGAAAATGTTGTACCTCAATATTCTTCCGCTTCCGCTAAATATGAACAAGTGACGTCATTTCCGTTTGTTATCACGTGACCTACTTTAAATTTTGTTACATATTATTTATAAAATATTAATTTAATCAAATATAAATAAACTACCAATTAACATGAAAATTATATTTTTATATGAATACTGTCAACATCCCTATTGTTATTTAATAAATATTTTTTAAATTTTGCAAAAAAATGTTTGGATCATAACACCTCATTTAACAGTAAGCTGATTAATTTTATTACTTTTGCATTCTTTAACATTAGGTCAGTATCGGTCTATAGTTTTGCTTTTTAACCGACCTCTAAAAAAGGCCTACCTACCTACCTTGGCTGACACCGACTCCTTATGAAACAATTATTATAACATGGTTAACGCAAAGTTTGTACATTAGTAGAAGGTTAAGTTGATTATAAGTTGTAAGCACAAAAATTTAAGAATCAGCTATTTTATTACTTTTTAGTATTGTATTTTTGAAGTCGGATTTAATTTTTTGATTCCAAAAATCCTTCGCTGGGGTGCTAATTTGCGCCAGTCATCTGTGAATGCCATACATCCCCGCAGGGCGCTTAATCTTAGTACAAAAAACTGGGGTCAGCAATGGGTACAATAATACAAAATCACGAAGTATATGTAGTCCCTGTAGAAAATCAGTTTAGATCTGTTTTTTAATTTTGTTGGATTATAAACGAACGAAATATTACACTTATAAAATATAAGAGATGGCAGTATTCTCAAGTTTGAATCTTCAGTTCGTAGTTCTACTTACTAAGTACAAAAAACTGGGGTCAGCAATGGGTACAATAATATAAAATCACGAAGTATATGTAGTCCCTGTAGAAAATGAGTTTAGATCTGTTTTTTAAATTTGGTGGATTATAAACGAACGAAATATGACACCTATAAATAAGAGATGGCAGTACTCCTATGTTTGAATCTTCGTAGTTCTACTATAATACGCAAGATGGCGTGAAAACAATCATGCACATCTCAATTTGGCACCAAAAAATAAATTTTTTAAACTTTTATTTAAACAATCCGATTGTCCGTCGTTTGTCCGTCAATGTCCGATGTAATTGTTTATTTGTCCGATAATTGTTTATTTATAAACAATTAAACAAATTTTTACTTGGAAGATAGCACTTTCTTTATCAAATCGTTTTTTTTTTTCATTTGATCGGTAATTATTTTTTATTGATTGTCCGATCAATATTTTTTGTTGATTTTCGTTCATATTGAAACAGGCTAAGACCATAGGCCATGCTGCCAATTCTGTCGTAATCAATATTTAGTCTAAAATATGGAAGGATAGTGGAAACACCAAGGCACGCGGCTTCGCCCCTCCAGTTCTCCATAAATCAACTATCATTCCCCGCTCTAAGATGAAGAACTAAATAGTTTTATATGTTGTTGAAATGTTTGAAAAGAAAGAAATAATGCATTTAAATCGAAGTGTTTTTGTTTCATTGTTTAGTAATGTGAATAAATTACTGTTCGCTTTCCTACATAACTGCAAATTAATTTTGTAATTCATATTCCAAAAAAATTACCTAAAAATATCTAGACCAAATACATAGCAGGCATAATATTATATGAGGGGTGTTATTTAAATGGTTAGCACAGTATAAGTATTTTTGCGAGCAGAAAAATATAATATGTAAGCAGAAATAGCTAATTGATCAGCAACTCATGGTGAGCAAACATTTCAAAATCAATTAGCAATTTATGTCATTCTGGATGGCTATAATTATTTTGATCAAATGAAAAAAAAATCGATTTGATAGAGAAAGCGCTATCTTCCAAGTAAAAATTTGTTTAATTGTTTATAAATAAACAATTATCGGACAAATAAACAATTACATCGGACATTGACGGACAAACAACGGACAATCGGATTGTTAAATAAAAGTTTAAAAAATTTATTTTTTGGTGCCAAATTCAGACAAGTCTTCATCCCGCTAGGGTAATAATTTATTGTTCTGTGATCAATGATCATGCATTTGGTTTGTTGTTTTTATTTTCGTTCATATTGAAACGGGCTAAGAAGAGGCCATGCTGCCAATTCTGTCGTAATCAATATTTAGTCTAAAATATGGAAGAATAGTGGAAACACCAAGGCACGTGGCTTCGCCCCTCCAGTTCTCCATAAATCAACTATCATTCCCCGCTCTAAGATGAAGAACTAAATAGTTTTATATGTTGTTGAAATGTTTGAAAAGAAATAAATAATGCATTTAAATCGAAGTGTTTTTGTTTCATTGTTTAGTAATGTGAATAAATTACTGTTCGCTTTCCTACATAACTGCAAATTAATTTTGTAATTCATATTCCAAAAAAATTACCTAAAAATATCTCGACCAAATACATAGCAGGCAAAATATTATATGAGGAGTGTTATTTAAATGGCACAGTATAAGTATTTTTGCGAGCAGAAAAATATAATATGTAAGCAGAAATAGCTAATTGATCAGCAACTCATGGTGAGCAAACATTTCAAAATCAATTAGCAATTTATGTCATTCTGGATGGCTATAATTATTTTTGTACAGCTTATTAATTAAATAAACTGCAGTGAGCTGCAGCTCTGGTTTAATAAAATTTTGGTAAGCACTCAGAGGGTAAGCAAAAATTCATTTTGTGCTGCATATAAAAGTAGCAAAAATACTTAACTTGTCATGTAGGTACCCAAGTACTTAAGCTATATATTTTCTCTAAAGCATCACAAACCAATACTTTTTCAATCATAGATTTAGTTGTAGAACAAACCGAAAAATGGGATTTTGTTCGTCACTGTCATCAATTTGGTAACAAACCACAAAAACTTCATGCGGATCCAAACAAAATATTTGTATGCTGACCAAATTATTTAAATGCATTTTTTTGGCTCACCAAATTTTATAATTGCTGGATATTTAATTACTTCTCTTACTTATATATAACAGACAGTAGGCGATATACGTTAGACTAAATTATAATGTATAACTGAAACTGAGCTTTATTTAAGCTTAAATTACTCTACTTTGGCAAATCCTTCAGAAAGCCAAAGAAAAAGAAGAAGAAGAAAAAGTAGAAATTGGAGGAAGATTAATTGCGTTTTGTTTATTTTTGTGATCTTATTCACAAACTATATAGAGAATACTACGTATTGATCTTATTGTTATGTTAAACGTTTGTTGCTGAGTTGAGCAAATGTTTCTCAAACTAATACAAACAACCTAAAAAATGCATTTCCTGCCTGTGCTGGTTGCCTGGAAGAAATCGCTCTAAAGCGATAAGGCCGCCAATTGTGCTTATTTACTTTTTCTTTAATTATTGTGTAAATGAATATGTATGTGTGCAATAAAGTTTATTATTATTATTATTATTACATATTAGTGACCAGAAAGTAATTTTATGAGTGTTCCTGTTAAAAGTAGAGTCCTGATTGGACTCCAGTATAGTGTTGTTCACAAGTTTGAGAATTTAATCTAATTTTGATAAGCGTTTACCTAAAACTTTTCAACGCAATTGTTATGTACAAAATATATCTCTAACTCTCCTAGCCGGTCCATGTAATTTTGCAAAATTTCAGAATAGTATGTTAAATCTTTACATATCATATCATAAGATGTACATAGATGTATTACGGTACATAGTAATAAAACATTATCAGCTAAATCGTATTTCATTTATCAATCCCTGAAATGAACATACATAATATTAAAGAATTAAATTAAATATACCTAAAAGTACCTATATAGCTACCTACATACCTACATAGCTATAGGCAGACTTAGAATATACATATTATATGTTTTATGGCTATAGGTATATCGGTATCCAATCCATACGGCATACCAAAGGTTTAGTTCTACCTTTAAATTATAGAGGCGCTAGTTTCTTCATGCCCCGTTTTATGGTACAAGATTGGTCTCTATTCTTATACGTTACAATGTACTCTGTGGCTAACACAAACTTTATAGAGAATACGTAAGTATTGGTGGCTAAACCTCAAATATGCCACTCTGGTTAACCCGCCCCGTAGTGGGCACTAACGGTTTAAGTTTGTTTTTTCGATATATAAATCGTCAAACTCCGTATGTCTTGCTCAAACTCGCACAAAGTGTTAAGAAAGAAACAAGGATGGCATATAATGACGTGTCAAGTGTTTTAAAGTTTAAACTTCCGCGATAATAATGACGCAATGCTAAAATATTGTTCTTCACTTCAGTTTTCGCGCGCGTACCGGTGTGTTCAGTCGACTTAATTTAGTGTTTAATAGGTGAAAAATTACTCAATACATCATGAATGGGTAAGTACTAAGTAATAAACAGTTTTAAATGCATAGATTGTGTAATTGATAAAAATTTTGGACAGAAATAATGTTTCAACAAACATCATTTAAAATTTCATACGCCATTTTGTACATTGTCGTTTGTTTCTCAAAATAATAAACGCACGAATTACGACAAATTTATGTTATGTACGTACATTATTTGTCTCTTTATTATTACCAAGCATTAAATATAAAAACTTTCGCAAGGATTTTGCCTAAATGCAACATGAAATCATACTCGACCCAAATAGGCCTTGGGATTTTGAATTTAGTTACAGTTAGTGACAATTAGGAACAGTTCCGCTCTGATGCTAGATTAGTATGGATCTCAGATGAAGTAAAAAAAGGTAGATGACGCACGGCCTTTGCTAATACTGAAGTCACAAAACTCAGCTCCTTTCATGTAAATACACGCGCTCACGCACACACATGCACCTAAACTATGCTCATTTTTCAATTTTCATTAGTATCCTATGAGTCGTCGTGCAGTAAGTTTGCCAAAAAAATACAGTTCTGTGTAATTTTATGGCGTTAAAACTTACAAAAGTGACCAAAAAGTCTGAAGAAATATCGTTTCACACATAAATACACACAAGACTATATTTTTTTAAGAAATTTAATGCCATTTTGAGGTTAATCGACATAAATAATATGATTGCCCCGAAATGACGTATCGGGAAAGTGTTGCCAGAAGTTAGTATTTCTAAATAGCCCAATAGTGGGTAAGTCAATTGCAGGCAAAGCCATAGCAAAATAAGTACAGAGGTGACACAATTATTATTTTATTATTTGATCGCTGTATGACTGAGTCGAAATGACCCATAATTAATTTTTAAATAATAATAATTTAGAATTAATAAGGCACACCATTAAAACGGTCTGAACACCGTTTTAATATACACAATGTAGACTTCGCCGAATACATAGACTTCAAATAAAATAAGTATTTCTCTAATCTTCCTCCATAATTATGTTATGAAAAAAGGGTAAAAAATAATTGATAATTATGTTAAGTACATAATAGGTCTACGACTGTAATCAATTATTTTGAAACTGTTATTCTTTGACAATGATTTTAGTGACATATTGTATTTATCAAGTTTATTTAATTGTAACTATTTTTTCCTGTTAATTTATATTAATTGTTTATTTATGGTAAGTTTTATTTTCACACACCATGTTATAGTATAGAACTTGTTTTAATTTTTTTTTTAATATCACCTATGTATTTACTACATTAATGGGAATAAATAAAACAATTGTCTCAATATATATCTATTGAGACAATTTATAAAGTGATCCTACGCGCCTCCTACATATTATTGTAATTTATAAAAATATTTGCTATCACATTCACTTATTACCTATTTTTATTAATATGCAATTTAAGGGATATTTAAAAAAATGGCAACCCTTCATTTACTCACACATACTTAAAAAAGTGGCTTCATTTTCATGTTCCAAGTGCGCTATCTACCCTTTTTACTTCATCTGAGGTATGGATAAACAATACAAGTTAAATCCATGGATTTACTCGTACATGTATTTCATGCTCAAGGAGTCATTAAAATATGTATTTTGGTGTAGTAGTCGAATAATATATAAGTGTAATGTGTAATACAAATGGTACAATATATATTTTAATTAACTTATTTTTTTATAACTGACTTAAAAAAGGAGGAATTTTAATGCTCGGTTGTATGTTTTTATTTATGGGATCGGTCGTCTTGGCGTTCATTGAGGGAGACCTATGTTCAGCAGTGGATGGATGAAGGCTGATGATGACGATGATGATGAGGAATGTTCGCCGATTTCTCTATTTATTAATCTCGATTAAATATTTTAATGATCTGGTGATTCTTAGAGATGTAACGGAACTCCTCATAGTGTCATAGCAGAACTGTCATAAAAAGTAATATTTACTATAAACCAGTAGTCCATGGCTGTACGCTCACAAAAAAAAGGGGGAGGGGGTCCCCAATCATTTATTATGTGTGCGTGTTTTGACGGTGTTTTTTATTGTTTTCTAATGCTTACGCGAATTTCAATAATTATAATAAAACAATTACGGATTTTATCGCAGTTTATTAAGAATTTTACAAGCCCGACTTTCGGATACTTTAAAGCAACCATAGTCACGGGAGAACTCAACTAAAAATATTAATAAACCGCGATAAAATCCGTAAAAATTGTTTCATTATATTGCATGTTTTTCTTTTTCGTTATTTTTTTTTTGGGTCCTTATTTACTACTTTTCTCAATACTTGCATGTTTTGTTTTATTAGTGAATTAAGACGCCCTCGCATGCGCGGTCTGCGACGTGGTAGAGGTGTGCGCGTGCGAGGTGGACGTGGAGGTCCAGGTGGACCGGTGATGGTTGCCGATGGTGGTGATTCGTGGCGTGGCAGAGGGCGTGGAGGCTGCACCAATTCGCGTCCAGGACCTCGGACTATTGATAAGTTAGCTTTTTTCTGGATTAACCCTTTCTTTTTTTATTCCTGTTCACTTGACTTTTTTTAAAAATAATATAGCCTTTTCCTTAGGGTCACTGAAATGCTAGATTTTTTTTATGCGTTTTTATGTTAGTTGTGTAAGCTAACTGGCAGACATGCCACCTGATGGTAAGTGATCAACACGACTTGCCTTATATCTCAGCCACCACGACTTATTTATTTATTTTGAATTTTAGACTAGATATCATGTATATCGAAGAGTTGCCGAAAGGCCGAGGTCTCGAGACCCCTCTACACCCGAGTAAGAAGCGCAGATGGCAACCGTAAGTAGTTTTGCTTGAGTATGTTATTTGTAGGTACCTATTCTGGTTAAATTACTAACTTATTTTAAAATTTCCATCTAGATCAAATACCGCACCACCACCGCCACAAACATCACCGGCGATGAATTCAGCGTCTTCGCCGGCACTGTAAGTCAATCACGGACTTTTCTTTTTATCTGTAAATATAAGGGTACTACAACACTGCTTTTGTTCTAGATCGAATACCGCACCACCATCGCACCAAGAACCTTCATCATCGTCCGTTGTCGCACCATTATCACCGGCGTCATATTCAGCGCCTTCGCCGGCACTGTAAGTTTTTTTTTTATATTAGTTGGATAGGCAAACTGGCAGACATGCCACCTGATGGTAAGTGATCAACACGACTTGCCTTATATCTCAGCCACCACGACTTATTTATTTATTTTGAATTTTAGACTAGATATCATGTATATCGAAGAGTTGCCGGAAGGCCGAGGTCTCGAGACCCCTCTACACCCGAGTAAGAAGCGCAGATGGCAACCGTAAGTAGTTTTGCTTGAGTATGTTATTTGTAGGTACCTATTCTAGTTATATTACTAACTTATTTAAAAATTTCCATCTAGATCAAATACCGCACCACCACCGCCACAAACATCACCGGCGATGAATTCAGCGTCTTCGCCGACACTGTAAGTCAATCACTCCTACATATTATTGTAATTTATAAAAATATTCGCTATCGCATTCACTTATTACCTATTTTTATTAATATGCAATTTAAGGGATATTTAAAAAAATGGCAACCCTTCATTCACTCACACATACTTAAAAAAGTGGCTTCACTTTCATGTTCCTAGTGCGCTATCTACCTATCTTTTACTTCATCTGAGGTATGGATAAACAATACAAGTTAAATCCATGGATTTACTCGTACATGTATTTCATGCTCAAGGAGTCATTGAAATATGTATTTCGGTGTAGTAGTCGAATAATATATAAGTGTAATGTGTAATACAAACGGTACAATATATATTTTAATTAACTTATTTTTTTATAACTGACTTAAAAAAGGAGGAATTTCAATGCTCGGTTGTCTGTTTTTATTTATGGGATCGGTCGTCTTGGCGTTCATTGAGGGAGACCTATGTTCAGCAGTGGATGGATGAAGGCTGATGATGACGATGATGATGAGGAATGTTCGCCGATTTCTCTATTTATTAATCTCGATTAAATATTTTAATGATCTGGTGATTCTTAGAGATGTAACGGAACTCCTCATAGTGTCATAGCAGAACTGTCATAAAAAGTAATATTTACTATAAACCAGTAGTCCATGGCTGTACGCTCACAAAAAAAAGGGGGAGGGGGTCCCCAATCATTTATTATGTGTGCGTGTTTTGACGGTGTTTTTTATTGTTTTCTAATGCTTACGCGAATTTCAATAATTATAATAAAACAATTACGGATTTTATCGCAGTTTATTAAGAATTTTACAAGCCCGACTTTCGGATACTTTAAAGCAACTATAGTCACGGGAGAACTCAACTAAAAATATTAATAAACCGCGATAAAATCCGTAAAAATTGTTTCATTATATTGCATGTTTTTTTTTTCGTTTTATTTTTTGGGTCCTTATTTACTACTTTTCTCAATACTTGCATGTTTTGTTTTATTAGTGAATTAAGACGCCCTCGCATGCGCGGTCTGCGACGTGGTAGAGGTGTGCGCGTGCGAGGTGGACGTGGAGGTCCAGGTGGACCGGTGATGGTTGCCGATGGTGGTGATTCGTGGCGTGGCAGAGGGCGTGGAGGCTGCACCAATTCGCGTCCAGGACCTCGGACTATTGATAAGTTAGCTTTTTTCTGGATTAACCCTTTCTTTTTTTATTCCTGTTCACTAGACTTTTTTTAAAAATAATATAGCCTTTTCCTTAGGGTCACTGAAATACTAGATTTTTTTATACGTTTTTATGTTAGTTGTGTAAGCTAACTGGCAGACATGCCACCTGATGGTAAGTGATCAACATGACTTGCCTTATATCTCAGCCACCACGACTTATTTATTTATTTTGAATTTTAGACTAGATATCATGTATATCGAAGAGTTGCCGAAAGACCGAGGTCTCGAGACCCCTCTACACCCGAGTAAGAAGCGCAGATGGCAACCGTAAGTAGTTTTGCTTGAGTATGTTATTTGTAGGTACCTATTCTGGTTATATTACTAACTTATTTTAAAATTTCCATCTAGATCAAATACCGCACCACCACCGCCACAAACATCACCGGCGATGAATTCAGCGTCTTCGCCGGCACTGTAAGTCAATCACGGACTTTTCTTTTTATCTGTAAATATAAGGGTACTACAACACTGCTTTTGTTCTAGATCGAATACCGCACCACCATCGCACCAAGAACCTTCATCATCGTCCGTTGTCGCACCATTATCACCGGCGTCATATTCAGCGCCTTCGCCGGCACTGTAAGTTTTTTTTTATGTTAGTTGGATAGGCAAACTGGCAAACGTGCCACCTGATAGTAAGTGATCGACGTCGTCCATGAACATAAACTAGTTTACCTGGAACGAGCCCAGGCAACTCATCTATGTGTTGCCTATCCTGAGACATAAGATGTTAAGTCTCGGTGCCAGTAATTACACTGCCTGTCTTGCCCTTCTCTCCGAAACATAGTGAAGCTGTTTCACGGGAGATACAAGCAAGATGTTGGTACCCATGCAGCCGGCAGCGCGGCACAGCGCTTCCCTCCCACCGGTAAATACGTCGGTAATTACGGACTTGTTACACGCTTTATATTAGTATCACATGTATGTCTGTATGTTTGTAACCGACTCCTTTAGATTTGTGCGTGAGCGCTTTATATAGCTTATAGCGCTTAATAGTTCATCGGTATCTATTTCTAAAAGTGAAGTCAGTATAAAAACTTTGCACAAAACACCACACGCTTTTTACCACGCTTTTATATTAGCTTGGGTTGTATCTATGTATGTAATGGAATCTTTGAGCATAAATTTGACCGATTTCCAGAAGTTTGATTAATTTGAAACTTTGCACACGTATCAAGGACCGATGACAATGCAGTAATTTAATAACAGTTTCCCAATATCCTTATAAGGACCGCCAGGATTAATAAATTCTTTTGTGGATCCCTCTGTAAGGGAGTAAGAAAGATAGAGCTATCGCGTGATCTGCGCATGTCTGCAGTTTCGGACTCCCTCCTTTTCATTACGGGAGTGGGTAATTTGCGCGCCTGCTGCTTTCCTTGGCTGTGGTAGCCGTTTCTCAGGCTCCCTCTCCTAAAAATGAGTTCTTACTCCCGATTACTTTTGTATCAATTACGATTCCTGCATAGCTTTGGACTTACAGTCGATAAAGAAGGAATCAAAAAGTGAAAAATAAATTATAGTTTAAAAAAATCAATTGAAAAATTCATATTATTATACAAAAAGCGTGGGGTTGCTTGTTATAATATCCACAGATATAGTAAATTATTGATAATATGTTTACCACAATCGAAATCAAGCCCCCCACGCTTTTTGTATAATAATATGAATTTTTCAATTGATTACTATAGTTTTATTTTTAATTTTTTAGTTTAATCAGTTTTAAAAGCGTGGTTTTTTAGTTTTTTAAATTTAGAATAAGTAATTTACTAAGTACTTCTTTTTGTTAATAATTTTTAATAAAATTCTTTTATTAAAATTTTTTTTCTAATTTTTTGTTCGGTTTGCTCTTAAAGCGTGTAAATTTTAAAGCTTGTAAATAATAACAACACTGCTTTTGTTCCAGCTTTCAAGTGCTTAAATTCATGCCCAACTCTCATTACAAAGCCCAACATTCGATATGCTTTAGATGAAATGTGGTTTATGTGAAATTTAAATGATAATTTACTATCTAAGTATATGCCCAAGTCACGCACCTCAGTAACTCTATTAATAATTGTTTTATTAATATAATAATCGAATTTGATCGTATTTAATTTTCGTGTAAAAGAAATAACACTACATTTTTTTATGATGTAAGAAATTGTGATGTAAGAAAGATGTAAGAAATTTTCAGAGCAATATCCACACAAACTGTCTAAATCCTTTTGTAATAGATTACAATCACTAGGCTTAGATATAGGTCTAAATACTTTTATATCATCTGCATACATTAGTATAAAAGAGTTTTCAAAAATTTGGCAAATATCGTTAATATAAATATTAAAAAGAAGAGGACCAAGGTGCGAACCCTGAGGTACTCCAGACGGAAGAGGCACAAATGTTGAGCAATGACCTTTTATTGTTACTGCTTGACTTCTATTATGAAGGTAGGATGATATCCAACGAAGCAAGTCGCCATGTATTCCTACTTTGTGTATTTTATCTATTAAAATGTTGTGAGGGATTTTATCAAAAGCCTTGGAATAGTCCGTGTACACGACGTCTACCTGTATTCTATATTAGTAACAACTCTTTGTATAAACTCACAGAGATTGGTTTCAGTTGACCTTTTATTAATAAAACCATGCTGCTTATGAAATCGACGTTCGGACGCCAAAGTGAACGGTCGCGCTACTAACACTAAATATAGTTAAGTACATTTATCTCAAAATATGGTTATCAAAAAGTGTGTAAAATGTAAAAAAAAATGTAACGAAAAAGTTACCCGGCTTAGAGTGCAGTAGGTGTAATAAAATTATCCATGCCGAACCGGAGTGCTCAAAATTATCCAACAAACAACTAAATACCCTCCGAAATTCGCCTGCTATTGAATGGAGTTGTGAAGACTGCCTAAAAAATATCTCCCGTAGATCGTCATTTATAATCCCTGAGGATGACGATGATAATGAAGATAGTGAAAACGGGCTGTCTGAGAATGCTCAATTATTCGACGCCAAAAAGCTAGTACAAGACATTAGTCGAGAGGTGAAGAAAACTTTCCGAGAAGAGATTGGAGAACTCACTCGAGTTTCTAAGCGAACAAATTATGACAATGGAACAATCTCTGAGGCAACAAGACAACAGAATCAAGAATCTGGAAAATAAAAATCTAGACCTTTCCAACAAAAATAAAAACCTCGAACTAAGAATCACTGTTCTAGAACAGGGTCTTAAAAACGTTGAACAAAAGTCCCTCGCGACTACTTTAGAGATTGCCGGACTACCCGAAATTCCACCTAACGAATGTAAAAATATCGTTCAATCGGTTGCATCCAACTTAAATTTGAATGAAAAAGATATACAGTCATCACAACGTCTTTCAGGTACTAGGGATAAACCAGGATCGATTCTTATAGAGCTGAAAACAAAGGTCATTCAACAGCAGTGGATAGAAGCAGGGAAGAAAACATCTCTCACAGTGGGAATGCTACTACCACATATCCCAAAGGCTGAAGATCGAGTCTATATTCGAGAGGCACTAACTAAGTATCAAAAAATCTTATTATATAACGCTAAAACAAGATTGCTAAATAGATGTTGTCAATATGTGTGGTGTAAAAATGGTAGGGTGTGTGCCAGAAAAACAGGTACCAGTAAAATATACTACATTCATACTATCGACGATATCAATAAAATTGAAAAACAGTATTCAGCTCAACCATTAGAAAAGCCTAAATTATCCACCCCAATGTAAGATATTTTGTTATAAAACATATTCGATCTTTTATTATATATATCATATTTATTATAAATGGATACAAACATTAAAGAAATCTGTAATTGTACTTCTACTAACGATTTTTATCATCAACTACCACCTAAAAGTCATATAAGTGTATCATGTCTACATGTTAATATTAGATCGCTTATAAAAAACTTTGGTAAATTACAGGCAACCATAAAAAATTGTAAGTTTCCTTTAGATGTTATTGTGTTGACAGAAGTAGGTATATCAAATAACACTCACCTGTTTAACCTACCGGGCTATAACCTGTACTCACAACTACGCACAAACAAAAAAGGTGGCGGAATCATTATTTATGTGCGAAATCACATAAAATTCACTACAATCCAACATAAAAATAGGATGTTTGAAAGCCTTACGGGAACAATAAAAGAAGATTCAAGGAATGATATAGTTGTGTGTGCAGTTTATAGACCACCATCTACAAATAAGAAACTATTTGTAATGGAGCTACGTGATTATATTTCTAAATTCAAGCTAAACAGAAACTTTCTTCTTATTGGTGATATAAATATTGACCTAAAAATAATCTCGTCATACAAAGATTCATATCTAAGAGCCCTCAGTGAGAACGGACTGATATGTGGAATTTCACAATACACTAGAATAGAAAATAGAAAAAATATAATCACTAAATCGTGTATCGATCACATCTTTGCACGAATTCCCACACTACGTCCGTTCTCAGCGGTGCTCGATACAGTACTAGCTGACCATCGCGCCCTTATATTTGCATGCATTGACGATGCGCCTGCGTCGCCTGCGCGTATACAGGCTGTTGATAAAATAACGTTTAATAATGATATTTTATATAAGGAGCTCAAGAAAATTAACTGGACTAAAACTCAATATATGGATTCTCCTTTCGACATTTTAAATTTCATTACAACATCTTTTAAGAATTCAAATACAGCTGCCGCAATTAATAAAAATATAAAAATTAAAAAGCAGTGTAAATTTACCTCACCGTGGATCGACGACAACGTCACTCAACTTTGTGACAAGCGAGACAAATTATTTTGTAAATGGAGAAAAAACCCCACTGACCCTAAATTAAAATTGGAGTACAATAAAATTCGAAATAAAGTACATAAAGTATTAGAATATAAACAAAATAGATATTATCTTAAACAAATAAATAACAACTTAAAGAATACGAAAAAAAATTACAGCATTATTAACCAAATGTTAAGAAGAGTGACATTGTCCATCGATTCAGCCATACATGCGGCATTTGAAGCGCAAGGATTAATGTCTAAAGATATCGCTAATAAATTTGCTAGCTCGTTTGAAAATTCAATTAAAAATATTATCCCCAAATGTAACGTACAATTAATTGACCCTGATACCACATTCAAACAGTTAGATGCCAGCATAAGATTTCAAAAAGCTACACCGAATACTATTCATAAAATCATTAGTAAACTTTATTCAAATAAAGCCCCGGGTCGTGATGGTATTAAAATTCATGATATTAAAATGATAGGCGAAGATGTAGCATCTAGCATTGCTGATCTAATTAACTGTAGCATACAAACTGGCTTATACCCCGACGATTTAAAAATTGGTTGTATAAGACCCATACATAAGAAAGGAAAACGTACCGATTGTCAAAACTATCGCCCAATTACGTTGCTGTGTTCAATAGATAAAATCATTGAAAAATACATCTGTCAACAAATTCATGGGTTTTACAAAAAGAAACACGTAATCAATAAATATCAGTTTGGTTTCCAACCGGGTAAAAGTACATCTGATCTTTTGTCGAAGTTCACCGATGAAGTCAATAAGCATCTAAACGACAGAAAATATGTACTTGTTCTCTTCATTGACTTCAAGCGTGCCTTTGATACTCTGGCGCACAAACGGCTAGTTGATAAACTAAATAATTGTGGGATTCGTGGCCCTCTGTTAACTTGGTGCAGAAGTTATTTAAACAACCGAACCTCCTCAGTAAAAATTGATAATAGCTATAGTGAGCCCAAAGTGGTAACAGAGGGCACAGCGCAAGGCTCGGTATTAGGACCTATACACTTCTTGACCTACGTGAATGATATGAGTAGCTGCATCACCAACTGCACATGCTACCAGTTTGCAGATGATACATGCCTAGTTATAGCATCAAAAAATCCAGAAACTGCTAGTTCATATCTGCAAATAGACACAGACGCTCTCACAAAGTGGTGCCACGATGCTGGACTGGTAATAAATACGGACAAAACGAAATTGCTGGTAATCAAATCCTCCCACGCAAAGCACATCCCTCCTCCAAAAATAATTGTCCACGAACATAGATGCTTACACTCTGTTAATAAAGCTTTCTGTAATTGCCCTTCCATAGATATCGTTGATAAACAAAAGTATCTCGGCTTAGTAATAGACCAAAAATTCAACTGGAGCCATCACATTGAGCGGGTTTGCAATAAACTGAGGCAATTCCTCGCGAATATTACAATGCTTAAAAAACGTATTCCCTATAAAATTATGGTAACGTTGTATTATGCACTTGCAGAATCTTATATACAATACGGCCTTACTAGTTATGGTCGTACATATAAAACTTATCTAGACAGCATATACAAATTGCAACTTAAAATTTTGAAAACAATGGTTTCCCTTAAAATAATAAATCAGTTTGTCGATGATGAAAATGGTATCTTTAAACACTGTAAAATTATTCCAGTTCATTCACAAATACATTATGCACTCCTTAAAGAAAATTACTTTAATGATCAATTAAAATTAATTGATCACCCTGTGCATACCCGAGCTATCTCGAGAAATCTATTGAGTACATTGAGTGCAAATAATGTGTACGGACAGCGTACGACTGAATATCTTGTACCTCGGCTTATAAACAATCTACCTCCCGAACTACGACACAAATTAACACCGACTAATATTAAAACTATATTAAAAAAACATTTTATAGAGAATAGTCACCTAGCTCCTAAGTTTAACATTTAGCGCGTACCTATCGAAAAAAAAAATGTTGTTATTAATTAATTAAGTTTAAAGTGGTGTACACTAAAGTTTAGCACTTGTTTAAACCCTATGTGGTTTTTCCTGCTAAAATCTTAAATGTCTTCTGTATTGTATTTTTTATTTGGTAGTAAAATTAAAAAAAAAAAAAAAAAAAAAAGATATAACGTGTCGAATTTCGGGAAATATGATGTCAAAAACAATTTTTTCCAACAATTTTGCAACTGTACAAAGCTTACTTATTGGTCTATAATTTTCAATATTGTGTTTATCACCCGATTTGTAGACGGGAACAACGTAGGAGCTCTTCCAAATAGAAGGCATCGTACCAGAGTCAAGTGATTTTCTAAACAATAAAAGAATTGGATGTGCTAGAGATTTGTGACATAATTTCAGGAATATCGGCGGCAAACCATCAGCACCAGTACCTTTGTTAATATCTATTTTTTTCAAATAATTCTCAACTATAGAAATAGAAAGCTCAACCGTACTAATCGAGATATTATTGTAAGGTAGGAGGTTACTTTTATTAGGGCTGTTGTTGATTTTACAGTTTGAAATATTATTGTCAAATACTGATTTGAAATAGTCACTAAAAAGAGAACATATCTCATTTCCATCATAAGCAGTTCTACCGTTCAAAAACATGGAGTCTGGGATGCCTGAGGAAGTTTTTTTGGACTTAACAAAAGACCAGAAATACTTACTACTCTCATTTATTCTCATTTCTGAAAATGCGATATAATTATCATAGCATTCAGTTTGGATTCGCTTTTGCCTATCTCTTAGTAGTGTAAAGGAATCATAGTCATAACTGTGACAAAACATTTTCCATTTTCTATGATACCGTAGTTTTTCTTTTATTATTTTTATTAAGGGTCGAGAGTACCAACACGGAAATCCTTAGCAATTTTTTATAATTTTAGTTGGTACTAATTTCGATATAATAGAATTTACCGTATTATAAAATGAGTCTACTGCTCGAGTTATATCGCAGTCGTCTAATACATTTAACCAGTCTATTTTTGATAATTCCAAATTAACCTCCTCATAATTGGCTTCACGAAATAAACGTACAATACGAGGGGGTGAAGAAATAGAAGATGAATATGATACGTCACACTGTATACGAAGAGTTGGGTGATGGGCATCCTCTGTAACCAAGGGAGTATTACAACGACCAACAACACAATGGCGATTAGAAACAACAAGATCTAGATGTCTATTATTTAAATTTTGAATACAATTAAATTGTTTTAATCCAATGAATTCTAAACAATTACTAAGACAGCTAACAATAGAATCATCAGTGTTCAAATTATCTAATTCGATGGAATTACCATTATTTTTCCAAATAGCAGCTGTCACATTAAAATCTCCTACAATAAGAAAGTCGTCATTAGAATGTAAAATCATGTGATTAGATATTGATTCAAAAATATCACAGAGTGCATCATGATGATATTCACCGTAGGGTATGTAACAACAATAAATATGTGTTGATTCAAGTTTCAACTTTGCGTTAGAAGTTATAGATATTCTTATCACATCAGCAGCACAATGAGCAACTGGCAATGATAAGGAAGAACTAACTATGAAGTTTTTCTTCTTAATAGCTTTTAAAACTCCTCCCCCTTGCCTATCACCACGAGCGGTATAATTGCGATCCGATCTGTAGACAGTGTATCGTGTACCAAATAATTCCTCGTCGAAAATACCCCCATGAAGCCAAGTCTCCGTTAGACATATTATGTCATAGTCAATATTCATTAATGAAGTTTGCTGTAGCTCAACGTGCTATGGAGCGTGCTATTCTGAGTGTTTCTTTGACAATAATATAATAAATTAGGTTCTCTGTGTCTCAATGGTTAGCGCGTTGGCGCTCAAGCCTCAATTAGTTCAAATTTGAACTACCTAATCCTTACGAAAAACTTATACGAGTATACGTGGGTAACACTGAAAATGTTTAGAACTGGCCAGTTAGAAACATTGAAAATGAAAACTTTTTATGAATTTCAATTTTAGAACTCTTTGGTAACCTAATGTAGTATATTGCATTCATTTGTCATTTGTTTTTGTGAATTGGCGGCAAATCTAAAACTCTTGTTACACGTGAAAATGAACATAACGCGAGAAAATTTTCGGTCAATGATTTATTATGACTTTCGTTGTGGGCTTACTCAATAACAAAGCTATGATAGGCTGCGATTAGCATTTTTTAATGAAGCCACATCTCGTGCCACTATTTACAATTGGTGTAACGCTCGAGCGCCATTGACATTGCGCTCGAGCGGATGCTCGCAACTGTGTGAGGTGTAGCCCGTAAGGAGTTTGCTTTTAGATGTAACAATTTGTGTATCTTTAATGCACTATTAATACTAGACTCAATACAAACAAATAACGCGTAACATAAACTTCACACACTTTCTTGTTATTATCATAACACATTAAAACTTTAATTACTAACTATTCTATATATTACACTACGAGGGCGGCACTGAAAATTTCGGGAATCAAGGAAGTGACACAACATTACTATTTAAACATGTATTTAATGCTTTTCGAAGTATTCTCCGGTGTCAGCCAAGGTAGGTAGTAGGTAATGCAACAAATACGACACCGACTCCAAAAGTAACTATAATGACGTGGTAAACGCAAAGTTTGTACATTAGTAGAAGATTAAGTTGATTATAAATTATGTTGTAAGCACAAACATTAAATAAACTGTTATTTTATTACTTTTTAGTTTAGTATTTTTGAAGTCGGTTTTAATTTTTTGTTTGGGTTATTCTCACTCCACCAATGTTCATTGTGCACATTAAACACTCCCAGTCTTGTAAATGTAGCTTCATCCGTAAATAAAATGTTCTTGTCCAGGTTGGATAAGTACCAACGGCAAAACTCCACCCGGGGCTCATGGTCGTTCAGTCCAAGTTCTTGTACGGGCCGAAAATGATATGGATGTAATCCTTCTCGGTGTAAAAGTTGCCATACTGTCGACTGCGCAACGCCAAACCATCTAGCGGCCTCTCGAGTACTTCCTTGCGGGTGATGCTCCAAATACTCCAGAATGGCAACTTGAAGACGAACGGGGAGTGGCTGATTCCCTCTCCCTTGAGCATGCGTTGGCACTGTAAACTGCCCGAATTCCCGCAGACGTTGATTAATCCCCAACATCACGCTGTATGAAGGTACGCGACGATTCGGAAACCTTTCGCGGTACAAGTCTATCGCAACACGTACACTGTCACCAGATAGAGCATAAGCTCTTACCATCTCCCAATATTCTCCATTTGAAAATTCATTCGACATGATTTAATACGTAATTAGTAATTATGTATTATACGCGACACGCGGTTGACACAAACAAAACAAACGCTCCGGACAATGACGCATATCGCACTGCCGTGTCTTTGTGAAAAGCCGACAACGGCATCGCTCGCGCCGGACTTTCTTAGGCCCTGTGCGCACGAGAGTTTTTTGACCGACCGTTAAAAAGAGTTTGAATGGGACAAATGGATAACCATGTATCTGTTCATACGAAAGCGTTTTTAAAGTGCGGCGCTTTTTTGTCAAGTGCTGTTGGGTTTTCGACCTTAAGTGTTTGGCGTTTCATCGAATTGAGCATACTAAACTCCAAAGTCGGGTTTTACTGCGACACACTAAAACACTCGTGCGAACGGGGCCTTAGGTATGGCTCGCGGCAGAACGTTCGGCCACTTTATTTTGTGGTTCGGCGTATTTGATGCATCGTATCTTACCTATTTCATAATACTGTGTTTACTTTAATTCAAGTGTGAAGGATAATTTTGAAAAAAAATAAGACCCCCACTTGTGATATATTTTTGGAATCTTTAGCTCTATACACTACTTGAATATGTCCGTTCTTCAAAAAATCAGGCTGTATAATATTAGACAGTTTAACAAAAAATATGGTTTATTTTGTAAAATGTTTTTTTTATATATTTGAGTTGATTGAATGAAAGGTAAATTGCGGTTTACGATTTATGACGTATTAAAAAAACTACTTACTAGATCTCGTTCAAACCAATTTTCGGTGGAAGTTTACATGGTAATAATGTACATCATATTTTTTTTTAGTTTTATCATTCTCTTATTTTAGCAGTTACAGGGGAGGACACATTTTACCTCTTTGGAAGTGTCTCTCGCGCTAACGTAGTTTAGAAAAAAATGTTATAAGAAACCTCAATATAATTTTTGAAGACCTATCCATAGATCCCACACGTATAGGTTTGTTGAAAAAAAATTTTTTGAGTTTCTGTTCTAAGTATCGGGACCCCCAAAATTTATTGTTTTTTTTTCTATTGTGTAAACATCTTAGTGCGGTTCACAGAATACATCTACTTACCAAGTTTCAACAGTATAGATCTTGTAGTTTCGGAAAAAAGTGGCTGTGACATACGGACGGACAGACAGACAGACAGACATGACGAATCTATAAGGGTTCCGTTTTTGCCATTTGGCTGCGGAACCCTAAAAACACAACCGCACGCCATGACACTTCTCGCCGTTTTCAATTCTTGCATGTTATATTTGCATTTAATGCAAATGCAATTGCATTTATGCCCATGCAGCCGGGAGCGTGGAATATCTCCCACCTCTAATGTGGTAGTGTATGTTCACAGATTTATATGGTTTTCTAATGTTTACGCGAATTTCGCTCATTATAACGAAACAATTTTACTGTTGTTATCACGGTTTACACCAACCATTGTCACGGGAGGACTGAAGTGTCAGATGTCCTGTCGTTACAAAGTTGTTCGAAACTACCCTATGAATTATAATAAAACAATTTTTACGGATTTTAACTGTCCTCCCGTGACCATGGTTGCTGTAAAGTATCCGAAACGTCGGGCTTGTAAAAATCTTAATAAACCGCGATAAAATCCGTAAAAAATGTTTTATTATAATGAGTGAAATTCGCGTAAACATTAGAAAACAATATACCCTATGAATTATTTATTATATATTAATTAGTCCTCTCTACGAAGAAAGTGCTAACTGAGTTTTTAATTCACCGAAGATATGCAGGTGTCAACATGATAGATGGTGAATCCATCCATCCCTCTTATAAGCACATTGCATATGTCGTTGAATTTCTGAAATGTGTGCAGGTTTTCTCATAACAGTACTTATAATACGACTTTTTTTTGTTTAAGCCGGGAAATGCTCTGAGGCATCCCGCGGAGGATTGGGTCTCCCCGCGCGGGTATGTGGGACTCGCTGCGCCCGAAAGCTGGTAAGTGGACGCAGCTCTACCCACTAAAACCCGGCAAGTGCCACCAATGCCGCCTTTGGTGAGGTGCCCCGGATCCAATGAGCCAACAGGACACCTCGATGGCTAGTCAGTCTCCCAAGAGACCAACGCCACCTCCACAAAGGGGTTATTCCGCACCACAGAACAACCCCTACCAACGTCGGGAAAAAACAATGGGGTGAGGTTCCCGGCTTCGCCCCTTGCCCCCTGTTCTTTTGTCCCCTCTTCTTATAAGTGGTGTACAAAGAGCCCCCTCGGCTCAATTAGCTTCGCCCAAGGTGCAGCGCCTCACCCTAGGCTACTGAGCCCCACCGCCACGGCAAGGCCTGAACCATGGTGGGGACTTACAATCCGACTTGCCTCATATCTCAGCCACCATGACTTATTTATTTATTTTGAATTTTAGGCTTGTGATCTGCGACATTAGAGAGTTGCCGGAAGGCCGAGGTCTCGAGACAGCCATGCATCCAAAAAATATGCGCAGATGGGAACCGTAAGTAGTTCTGCTTGAGTATGTTATTTGTAGGTAGGTATTTTGATATATACTAAGTTATTTTAAAATGTTCCATCTAGATCAAATACTGCACCAACACTACAAGCATCATCTCCGCCCGTTGCACCACCATCAGCGTCTTTGCAACTGCTGTAAGTCTCTTACGGACTTTTCTTTTTATCCGTAAAGATAAGGATACTACAACACTGCTTTTGTTCCAGCTTTGTGGACTGTGGGGAGAGTGAAACAGTTCCTAGCTCGTCACTCGCCTCCCCAATGCAGAATAGATCTCCTCCTGGTCCACCTACAGGAGTGAATAACCTGCGAGAGAAGGATAGCAATTACCTTATGAATCATGGTAAATACCAGTTTATTTTAATTTGGGGCGACATTGCTATATTTCTAGTTCCCACCAGATTTGAAACCAATTAATATTTTTTTACAGGAAGCGACGACGACTCTGATGGGAGTGACGAGGATGATGTGGTGGGTCCAGTCATTCCAAGAGCCTTTCGGAGCATGCTGAAAACACCCTTGGATCTTGATGCTGCTGCCGAAGACGCAGCACCTGCCGGGGTTCCTGTACCTGATGTTGACGCCCCTCTGGACACCACGGAACAACCTTGGGGGCTCTATAATTTTGACTGGAGACCGTTTCCAAGCCTTCCGATTCCACCTGAATCAAGGCGAGAAGTGTTCTCCCAAAGTAATGTCGGTCCGACTACTCCGTTAGCCGATCCCTATGGAATTTTTATTGAAATATGGGATCGGCAAATAATGACGCATATTGTATTGGAGACAAACAGATATGCGCAGCAAGTTGCATCCCAAATGCTCAATAACCACGATCTCTGTCCCAATAGCCGCATCTGCCGGTGGTATGACACCACGGTCGATGAATTATACACATTTTTCGGCCTAATTCTGGCGATGGGGATCGTTGTTAAATCAAGGATTGAGGAGTATTGGAGTTCTAGCAAAGATATATTTTTTACTCCAGGTTTTAGCGCACACATGTCCATCGATCGGTTTTTGATTCTTAATAAATGTTTACATTTTAATAATAACGATGACATGTGTGGGCTCAACTTGGACTATACAGAGGCTAGACTTTTTAAAATAGATCCCATTGTGAAACACCTGCAAAGAAAATTTGAACAATTATATACGCCTACACAAAATTTAGCGTTAGACGAAAGCCTTTTAAAGTGGAATGGCGGGCTTGAATTTTCCCAGCTGATTTCCAATAAAGACACGAATCGAGGCATAAAAACGTTTGAGCTTTGTGAATCTCGAACCGGATATTTATGGCGGTTCGACATTCACGCTCGCAAATCTTGGACTCGGCAAGTTGAGGATCCCCTGCTGGCTTCTACAACGGAAATTGTGTTGCAGCTCGTCCAAGGTTTGCAGCACAAAGGCTACACATTATGGATGGACGATTTCTATCACTCTCCAGTTCTAGCTAGACGACTCAAATCGTTAGGTTTCGATTGTGTGGGTACCCTGCGGACCAACCGACAGTTTGTCCCGCAGGAACTTAATAGCTTGACCATGCGCCGAGGGCAAATCGCTGGTCTTACTTCGGGGGACATCGATATCATGGTATGGAGAGATGTTAATAGGGTAGCTATGATATCTACATACCATGGCAACAGTCAGCAAACCCTTCGAGGGTCTACCAAACCCATACTGATATCGGATTACAATATCATGATGAGTGGGGTGGACAAAAAAGACCAGCTCCTTGCCATGTACCCCATTGAGAGGAAGCGTACAAAGGTGTGGTACAAAAAAATGTTCAAAAAGTTTCTTAATATTTCTGTCCTTAATTCATACATAATATGTCGCCATAATTCCTCTATTAGTCATCGTGATTTCCGCATCCGCCTCATAAAATCATTATTAACCAAACATTCTTCCCCTCTTCTAATTCCTGCTGCAACCAACATACTGCAGAAGAAAGTTGATGTAACTCACCGCATAGGTCAGTTACCTATGGTGAATGGCCATAGGATGCGGCGGTGGTGCACCATCTGCAAGAAAAGGGTGCATACCGTCTGTGTTGGTTGCAACAAGACAGTATGTATTGACCCTTGTTTCCGCACCCTTCATTCTTAATTTTATAATATATGTAAAATTTATATTATATCTTCAAATTATTTATATGTATATTATATATCTTCCTCATTATCAGCCTTTATCCGTCCAAATCCTATTTATATATTATAAAAAAATGTACCACACTTTTGTGAGCGTTTGTTGATTAGTTATTTTTCATAGGTCAGGGGGCAAACGGACAGTCGGTTCGCCTGGTGGTAAGTGATAAGCGACATTCATAGACAAGAGTCGCCGGCCTTTTTTTTCCAAATATGAATTACACTGAGTTTGTTTAGCCGGTTGTCCTTAGTGGGCTTCCCTTGGAACCGGTAATAGATTCAATTGACGTTCAAAAACATACATTTATCTGAATTGAGAACCTCCCTTTTTTAGAAGTCTGTGAACAAGTTACTTTGTTGGTACTATTTTGAAAAAAAAAATATTTTTTTATTTTATTGTCATCATTTTTTTCTCATTCTATGTCTAGGCGTTCATTAAAGGAGGCCTATGTTCAGCAGTGGACAGATAAAGGCTGATGATGATGATGTTCACATTTCAAGTTCAGGTGTTTCACTGTAGGTCGTATCCATGTTCTGTCAACATATAATTTTATCCCTGTCTGTTGATCGACCTCTAGAAGGTCAGTTTTTAGTAAAACTTTTAATTTTGGTTGTTGATTTCTGAAATATATTTGTAAGGAAACATGCCTTTTTAATTTTCTTATCACTTTGTAAATCTATCATATTGTAGAATGTTTATTTGTATTTTAAATATATGCATCAGAATTTACCTTGTGATGCAAAGATTGAGAGGTCTTTTTTTGCGCTAATTTCAAGTGCTTGGTTTATTGTTAGATTTATGAGAAACTAAACACTTATAACAGCTGAAAATTCGTATGAAATAAGTTAAAGGACCATACTAAAGTGTAAGTTTATAACCGAAGCCACTTGACTTACAGTGTTCTCGGAATTGAAGTTTAAACTTGCCCTATTTTTTTGTCGCGGCGCGGCGTTCGGGTCGCTTAATGGTGGTATTGTTGTAAAGCTTGTGGGGTGAAAAAAATGTAAGGCATAGTGTGTTTTTATTAATTGTTAGTAACCTCATAAAATGTATATTCTAAATGAAAACCTTTAAAAATTTAATTTACAGAAATTAAACGTATAAACAAAAATACAAAAATTGAGGAAAATGTATTTTCCGAAAGACGACTTGTGAAGTATGGGGTACCGCAAGTAAGTGTTTTGGGTCCCTTATTGTTTATCATTTACATTAATGATAATTTTACATGGCTATTAATACTAAGGCGGTAATTAATAAAATAATGAAAAGATAACACTTATTTAAAAAATATAAAAAACTTAAACTAATTGAGCTTAATCAGTTAGTTAATGTTGTCAAATAATTTAAGTTAATGTGCCCTTCAGAAATTTCCCCAGTCAGTAATTAATAGCGTTAACAAGTTAAAAGAAAAAATATCTCAAAAAGAAACTTAACAGAAACATAGTAACAATAGACAATAGTACACAATTTTACTTTAACATATTATTATAATAACTAGAATAATATGAATCAATCAACTTTTTGTCGATTAATTCTTTGAGATCTTTTTTCTTGTTATGACTTAGCTCAAACGGAGCTGTATATGCTTTTTTAAGCTTTATGTCAGTCAGCTCCATCATCCTTTTTCGTTTATTACGCACATTGATCTCCATCAATCGATCTTGAGTGTATGACGTTTTATAAAAAAACGAAAACGGTTTTTCTTTGGTGAATTTCATCACTTTTATGTCGCTCCAGACGACGGTATTTTTCGAGCAGTCAACGTTGAAGTTGTATCCCCAATTTGCTTGCAAGTCCTTTAAGTCGAGGAAGAAATAATTTTCAACACCATGGACTGAAAACGGTTTACCCGTTTTTCTTGCTCTTTTGATTGCTGCTATGTATTGCACCGGGGAGTAAATTGGACCACCTTTGAGATCCCTGATAACCTGCTTTTGTATTAAGCTATGGACATTGTCCGCTTCATTCTGGGTATGCCCTTTGATAAGATAGTTATGTGTTATCGTTTTTAAATTTTCTATGTTAATGATACGTACATGTATATATTTATTTTTATTGTGGCCCCAGCAGTTGTCAGAAATAAATGTAACATTTATTTCTTGATCACCTGCTTTCTCCGATGCTTTCTGCAAATAGTCCAGAATACAGCTTCCTATTTCAATAGCTCCTCGTTTTGCTTGAGTTTCGTCCCAGAAATAACAATATACTTCGCCATAGCTTTTATAATCGTCTTCTAAGTTAACTCTTTCTTCAATTTCAGTTAATTTTTTTAGCTCTGTTATAGCAAAATTGAAACTATTTAATTTAGATTTATAGAAAAAGGATGATGTTGTTCCGTTTGGACTCTGCATTATGGCTTGCACATCGTAACATACACATAGATTATTCTGGACAATATTTTTTCGGGCTGCTTTTTTTTGCTATCCGGCTTAGATGCTTCTCAGTTAGATGGTTTTCTTGGTCATCTTTCATCTCTCGCTTTTGTTGATCGGAAGAATTCTTCCACTGTAAGCATTTGTCACATTGATCTGTCTTGGGTTCGAACATTCCTATATTAAATTTAGTATTAAATATTTCATAAAATTTATGGTACAGGCCTGCGTCTTTTCCTTTTTTTTGTTGCTCCTCCTCGAAGTCCTTGTATAAATCTGCTATTGTTTTATTACCTTGTATGAATTCTCTTTTGGTGGATGCTCTCAAATAATGAGACTCGATCCATGGAATAGAATTTATAAAATCCATTATGTCTTCGACTAATTTTTCGACTACTCTCTTGTGATTCGTGTGTTTACCTCGTTTATCCACCTCGAGAAAGCCTTCAGAATGGTCTGTCTTTTTTATTACTGTTCTGATCATTCTATCAGTTATGTTCAGGGTATTCATATAGAATGTCTTGCACACACTGACTTTTTCATTATTTGCTTTCATGTAGAAGGCGTGATTTGGTTGTCGTGGACGGGCCGCATTTGTATATTTGTACTTTGGTTGTTCTTCTGTAATGCATGATATTATGTACGCTCTCTGTAAATCAATGTTGCCTAACGCCCAGAAGGCTTTGAAATGTTCCAGTCGTTTGTTTTGATCGATTTTTGTGGAGCATTTCAATCGGCACTTTTCCTGTCAAGGCGGCTTCATCTCCCGTGCCGGTACAGTTTTTTTTGTAAAAGCTGATTTATAACTCTCACCACGGTTTCTTTTTGTCTTACTCTCATTACGTAACCATTTTGCTGGGTCTGCCTTTCGCTTGCGCGGTCTCATTAAATCAGCAGCAGTAACATCAGCAGCAGTATCAGCAGCACCAGAATTCACCGACATGGTTGATGTTGTACTGGATGAACGTGCTCTGCTAATACTGTTATTTCGGTTGTACGTGGGATTATCGTCGCTTAGATCAGCGTCGCTCTCATCTGAATGAATTGGCGAAATTTGGTAGTCCACCGGAACCACCAGAAGTTGGTTTTCTTCCAAAAGATTTTATTGGTTGATGTTGAGAAGGAGGTAGACTCAAAATCTACAGCGAATCAAGTTGACGTGTTGTGGTCGTTGAGACAGTTGCATTCTCCTTAAGGGTTATCGTGCCTGCGTTTGAGGATCTGTTACTTTTAGAACTGCTGCTGCTAGAGCTACTGGAGCAACTAGAAGAAGATGAACTACTTGAATTACTACGGCTAGACACTCTTGAAGTAGGTCTCGATGGATGGCTCGTCGACTGACATAGAAGGGCATAGAGGCGTGTGTTAGTTGAAAATAGAAAAACTTACACTATTTTTTAATGGCGGTATGTTTTCGTCTAAGGCATCTAGGTTGTCAGGTATACTATTAAGCAGTTTTACACTGGACGAATTGCTTGATCTTCTTGATGTTGGTCTCGATGGACGTTGGTTCGCCATTTCAGGCACTGCCTGTTGGGACTGGCCGATGTTTTCCTTTCCGGGAGACACCTGAAAAAAATTAAAAATTACATTTAATTACCTATTACTTGAAGCCAGCATAGTGAGCCATCGAAGAACGGTACCGCAACCGCGCATAGTAGATTTCCTGGTTAGTGTAACGTAAATTATAGCAGACTCTTCTGTTAGTGGTATTGGCATCCGAGTTGACTTGTATGATGTTTAATAATTTTATTATTTTTTTAGATCGTGAGTGCGACGTCATTTTTCTGAAAATTATGAAGGAGAGCTAATGAAATTATCTATCTACTCAATAAGTAAATACAATAGAGTACTACCGCTTTTACAGGTAGCAAAACGAATATAAACCTCAGTGCCATCGGTGCTTTAATGATGACGACGCCTTTATGTACTTTATTATAAAGGTTAACAACCGCCGCGCGTTGAATTTGAAATTTATTCATGACGTTATTTATAAAAAAGCAATGTAAACTAGGCATAATGGCATTAAAATATTTTTTCACGCCTCCTTTATCATCCAATAATGACCTAATACACTAAAGACATTTATTTATACTTGCAATAATTTTAATACAAAAGTGAACTAATTCGAAATATGAAAGTTATAATATTTAGTAATATGTTGTAAAATAAAGACCTAATGCATGTTACACCAACAACTTTTTAGTTTTATTTGTGATAAAAAGGCATAATTCTAAATCTGTCGTTATAGTACAAAAATAAAAATTAGATACATAGGTACCTGAGTTTTTATGCAATAATGACACATTTACGAATACGCCAACGCACGACCGTCCCACTTCCGTCGAATATCGGCATTCGGCACTGTACTGGTTGGGTCTTTCTTGCGGTAAAATCGCGGGCCGCGGGAGGTTTTTTTTTTTTTTTTTCGGAGGGATCTATGCTAATGGCCCGAAGGCCCTAATGCTTCATCGGATTAGTGTGAGCCCATTCGGCTCACTTTTGATTTATAAATTGGGGGGTTGCCCCCCGCCTACCGTGCAGTCTGCGACCACACGGCCTCCTGGCGTCGGTTGTGAGCCGCGGGAGGTAAGTGCGAAAGAGACCAATATGTTTTTCTCGCGTTCCATTTATCATTTTTCTCTTTTTGACAGAGCCATTTTGTTGAGCAGTGAGTTTTAAGTCGGTCTAGCTCAAAAAGTCCAAACCCCAAAATTTTGAGTTGAGTCGATACTGTACTAAAGGTGTCGATAGTGTACGCATGTCACTTATTGCGGACGATAGTACTGCTATCATAGAATTTAATGAAATAAAACAATACGAAAATGACATAAATATGACATTGAAGTTGAAGTTGTTGAATGGATGACTAACAATAACTTAAAAATAAATTTGAATAAAACTAACTTGATACAATTTTGCCAAAAACTATCGCCAATGACATTAAAAATTAGTTATAATATTATTGACATCAAAGAAGTGACGAATACCAAATTCTTAGGATTAATTATTGACAATAGAATTAACTGGAAAACACATATAGACCAATTATGCAAGAAAATTTGTAAATCGGTGTATGCACTCTCTAGGTCATCAATAACAAACAAAGATGCTTTAATTATGGCGTACCATGGTTTAGCCGAGTCAAATTTACGGTACGGAATTATATTCTGGGGCAACTCCGCACATCGCGACGCAGTATTTAAAGCCCAAAAACGGTGCATCAGAGCTATGTTCAAATTAAAAACTCAAGAGAGCTGTTCACTGTGGTTCAAAAGGTATAAAATTCTCACAATTCCATCATTATATTATATATATACGAGACCGCAGTTTTCGTAAAAAATAATACAGAACTTTTTGAGACCTTCGGCTCTATACCTCGCAATCGAAGAGATAACTGTAGACTAAGAAGCAAAAATGTATTTTGCTTCTTAGTCCGCTTACCGAATTAATGAGCAAAAGTATTTTCTGCATGGCAATTCAAATATTTAATAGAATACCTAAAGAAATTAAATTATTAGAATTAGGATCGTTTAAGCGGCTTCTAAAAGACTATTTAGCGGAAAAATGTTACTACTTGGTTTTTTTTTTTTTTTCGGAGGGATCTATGCTAACTGCCCGAAGGCCCTAATGCTACATCGGATTAGTGTGAGCCCACACTCACTCACTCACCTTTGAGCTCTTTTTGAGCTCACTTTTGATTTATAAAGTGGGGGGTTGCCCCCCGCCTACCGTGCAGTCTGCGACCACACGGCCTCCTGGCGTCGGTTGTGACTACTTGGTTAAAGACTGTTTGGTAATCGAACGAACGAAACGCTCTAAACGCTATTCTGCCGTACCATCACGCTCGTCCAATCAGTTGGCATAAAAATGACGTGATGTCACGTATACGTGACGTACAGCTTGCCTATTGGTTTTTTGTTTTGTTCCTACCCCTTTATCCACGATTTATGTAATAAATAAAAGAGAATATAGCGCTCTTACGCCAAGCACACGCAGTTTTTTATTTTACTAATTTCCCAATTATTCAAGGCTGTTAGTAGTTTAAAATTTACAACCACATATTATATGTAGCTAAACACACGCCGCTACAAAGACTTTCTAAATAATTAGAAAATTTAGATATAATTGGTTAGGTAGGTATATTATTTTTAATATTTTAATGGATTTATTTTTATAAGTAGATAAAAGATGAATTTAATATAATTATTATTTTTGACATTTTATGACGTATTTTAACTTTAATTTTTGTAATATACATATTATGTATTGGCATATCATTATTATTATTTCAAATACTATTATTAAGTACTATTTTTTATTTATGAGCTGTTAAATTTTATTTATTCGTTCTGTGATGAATTATTATCTTACTTTAATTATACTAGGCTAAAATTAAAGTAAGATGACGTTAAGGGTTCGGCCATCGTAAATCATAGGATTTAAGGAATTTGTGAAAGCATGATTGTGTGCAGATGTTTTGACCGTTGGGTTGTATAATTACAAACTTTGGAATTTGTATTGTAAATGTCTGGGAACGTTGCGAGTTGGTTGTTTTTCCGTATGAGTGTCATAAATGTATTGTTTTATAGTATGAACGAGCAGGGTGAGAGATCCAAATATAAGTAATAGCTTGTTTTTAAAGATAATCAAATGTTCACTGTTGATTCAGGATCAACCGACACAATAAGTCGTCGTTAAAAAGCGGTTGGCCTCAAGACTCGGGCCCCGGCAAAAGAAATATCTTTTACTGACACCGCTGTCCAAGAAAGAGCTTAAAATTTTAAAGATTTAATACTTACCTGTGTTAGCTTAATAAATTAAATATATGATTATACTTTGCTTCGTCTTCGAGATTATATACTTGTAGTAGGCGTATCGTGTCTCCGTTCAAACACTATAGTTGAGATATTCTATGAAATAGTAAAACTAGAAAATAAAATAAAAATTAAAATAAGGTAGTTCAGTTGCCAGACAAGCGACCCCAACGTCGCCGACCATGTCTTCATTCGCGTTTTAGTGCTCGTCCGTTCAACACGCTCTCTCGCATGTTTAATTAAGTATAACATTTTTCAATCAAAAAAAAAAAATTACTAAGCGCAAAAGTAATAAGGACAATGAAGATTATAATATCTTAATAAAAATGAAAAGACTAGAGAAGAAGTTCGAATTCTTCTTCGGATAACTTCGAACCAGTCCTCTCGCCACATGAAGGTAGGTATGTTAAATTATTGCATATTTTATACAATTATGAGTACACTTCATAAGAGTGTTACCGTCACGACCAATTGCATTGAGGGTAGTTTTTTAAGACTACGTCTTTTGCATGTAATATAATTTACATTTTTACAATTTTTAGTATTATAGTTTATAGATATTTATTACCTTTGTTTTATATTATTATTAACGCTTTGTCGAATACAATATAATTTACATTGAGTATAGTTCATAGAGACTATCACCTTTGTTTTATATTACTATTATTAATGCTTTGTCAAATACGACATAATTTACATTGAGTATAGTTCATAGAGACTATTACCTTTGTTTTATATTACTATTATTAATGCTTTGTCAAATATGACATAATTTACATTGAGTATAGTTCATAGATACTATTACCTTTATTTTATAATACTATTATTAATGCTTTGTCGAATACGACATAATTTACATTGAGTATAGTCCATAGAGACTATTACCTTTGTGTTATATTATTATTAACGCTTTGTCGAATACGACATATTAATTTACATTGAGTATAGTCCATAGAGACTATTACCTTTGTGTTATATTATTATTAACGCTTTGTCGAATACGACATATTAATTTACATTGAGTATAGTCCATAGAGACTATTACCTTTGTTTTATATTATTATTAACGCTTTGTCGAATACGACATATTAATTTACATTGAATATAGTCCATAGAGACTATTACCTCCGTACGTAAAGCGCTTTTTTCGCTGGACATCCATAAGTCGAGTGGGCCTGACGGCATCCCTCCGTTAGTGCTACGTACTTGTGCTCCTGAGTTGGCACCCGTCCTTACGCGTCTTTTTCGGCACTCATACTCATTAGGCGTCGTCCCATGCTCGTGGAAGACAGCTTTGGTACACCCGATCCCTAAGAAAGGGGACCGCTCAGACCCGTCCAACTACAGACCAATAGCCATAACTTCCTTGTTCTCAAAGATTATGGAATCCATAATTAACTGCCAGGTCCGGCGGTATTTGGAGGAGCACCAGCTGATTAGCGATCGCCAATATGGCTTTCAACGGAATCGTTCAGCTGGTGATCTTCTAATATTCCTAACGCATCGATGGGCGGAGGCAGTTGAGAGCAAGGGGGAAGCACTGGCGGTTAGTTTGGACATAGCGAAGGCCTTTGATCGGGTGTGGCATAAAGCACTTTTAGCGAAGCTACCATCATATGGGCTTCCCGAGAAATTATGTAAGTGGATCACCATTTTTTTAGCAGACAGGAGCATCAAGGTCGTTGTCGACGGTACATGCTCGGACCTCAAGTCTGTTAATGCTGGTGTTCCGCAAGGCTGTGTACTATCTCCAACCCTGTTTCTTCTGCATATCAATGATATGCTGCAAACCAGCGGCATTCATTGTTATGCGGATGACAGCACTGGAGGTGCCTTATACACTGGCCGCTCTAATATTTCTCGGGAACAAGTCGATGAGTGTCGGAACAAACTTGTGTCTGAAATCGAGTCTCTGTTGACCAAAGTCTCGGAATGGGGACGACTTAACCTGGTCCAATTTAACCCCAACAAGACACAAGTTTGCGCGTTTACCGCCAAAAATCACCCATCGTCGTTCCTCTACGATTTGAAGGCACTCCCCTAACTGCCGCAGCCAGCATTGGGATACTTGGCGTCGACATATCGAGAGATGTGCAGTTTCGGGGTCATTTGGAAGGAAAGGCTAAACTAGCCTCTAAGAAACTTGGCGTGCTCAATAGGGCGAAGCAGTATTTCATGCCTTCACACCGCCTTCAATTATACAAGGCGCAGATCCGGCCTCACATGGAATACTGCTCTCACCTCTGGGCTGGAGCGCCCCAATATCAGCTCCTTCCATTTGACCGCGTCCAACGCCGGGCGGCTCGAATCGTCGATGATAATGTGATCTCCAATCGGCTTGATCCTTTGGCGCTGCGTAGAGATGTCGGATCGCTCTGCATCTTCTACCGCATCTACCGCGGGGAGTGTTCTGAGGAATTGTTCGGATTAATACCTGCGGCAGAATTCCACCACCGGACATCGCGTAAGAATTCCAAATTTCACCCACACCATCTTGATGTCCGGAAATCCACAAAATCTAGATTTTTACGGCATTTCCTGCCTCGCACTACAAATATATGGAATCAGCTGCCACCTATGGTGTTTCCGAACCGATACGACTTAGGGACCTTCAAGAAAAGAGCATACTCACATCTAAAAGGCCGGCAACGCACCTGCTGATCTCCTGGTATAGCGGGTGTCTGTGGATGTCGCTATTCACTTACCATCAGGTGAACCGACTGTCCGTTTGCCCCCTCTTCTATAAAAAATAAAAAAACCTTTGTTTTATATTATCATTAACGCTTTGTCGAATACGACATAATTCACATTGAGTATAGTCCATAGAGACTATTACCTTTGTTTTATATTATTATTAACGCTTTGTCGAATACGACATATTAATTTACATTGAGTATAGTCCATAGAGACTATTACCTTTGTGTTATATTATTATTAACGCTTTGTCGAATATGACATATTAATTTACATTGAGTATAGTCCATAGAGACTATTACCTTTGTGTTATATTATTATTAACGCTTTGTCGAATACGACATATTAATTTACATTGAGTATAGTCCATAGAGACTATTACCTTTGTGTTATATTATTATTAACGCTTTGTCGAATACGACATATTAATTTACATTGAGTATAGTCCATAGAGACTATTACCTTTGTGTTATATTATTATTAACGCTTTGTCGAATACGACATATTAATTTACATTGAGTATAGTCCATAGAGACTATTACCTTTGTGTTATATTATTATTAACGCTTTGTCGAATACGACATATTAATTTACATTGAGAATAGTCCATAGAGACTATTACCTTTGTGTTATATTATTATTAACGCTTTGTCGAATACGACATATTAATTTACATTGAGTATAGTCCATAGTGACTATTACCTTTGTTTTATATTATTAGTAACGCTTTGTCGAATATGACATAATTTACTTGATATTTTTTTTGTAAATTATTATCATACGCTGTGTCGAGTTTATCATTTAATGATAATATCTTCACGTCGTAAGGAGTTTAAATATTTAAAATTGTGTTCAGTATCTTTTAAAGATATATATCTTTAAATACGGAAATTAAAAAAGAAAATTTAAAAAATTGTAAATTTTCGGGTACCTAGTACCCGAAAATTTTATAAAAATTGGTTCGCCGCAGCTAAACCAGGAAATTAAGGCTACATTGTCAGAAACACTTATTAAGAAGGATAAGTTATTTTTATTCTTGAAATGACTCCCTTGCGGAGTTGCCAATATCATAGTTTTTGTGTCATCTTTGCTTTATTTTGAAGAGGTTAAGGTTATTGCTGTTAAGCAAAATCAGCAATTAAGTCAAGCTATATCTATAGCTTGGAAACTATGTACTTATTTATACACGCCGTAAACTCTTATGTGACTATCAACATACTGAAAGTATGTTTCGCCGCATATTTGTAAGCACAACCATTAAGAAGGAGATCAAGGATCATCTGTACTTAACTGACATTGACACTATTGTTTGGTGAAAAATTAACCGGGCTTTAAATTCAAGGCCCCCGTTCCCACAAGGGTACACTCCGATGGGAACGGGGAAGACACTCCTCTGTAGTGCATCATGCTCACAACCGATATCCGGCCCTCCACCGCCCACAGCAGCGTTCACGCAGCCGCCCGCAGGTGCGCCAATAACCGAGGCCTACATCACACTGCTGGTTGATTATCCTGTTTCTATAGTAGATGGCGCTTCCTGACTAATGATAATACCATATAATTATCATGAAATAAGAATGGGTATAAAATATCCTAACTTATATATCCTAGGCAGACTATTATATCGTCCGCCAAAAAAGAAGCGAATGATTAACCAAACATTAATTAATGATATTGATTAATTGAATATTGATTAATTAAGTGAATGATTAATTTTATATACAGATGCAATGTCTGAATGTAATCTATGTCCAGATCAATACATATATCGAGTTCGAGCATCGAGCCAAATGGCAAAAATCGATTTATATTAAATCTAACATCTTAGTAAGTTTAAAACAACAAATCACTTCAAAATAGAAGACATAAGGACTACATTGAATTTTGTTTCCAAAAATTCATTTCTATGTACAATTGATTGAAACAATTTTTTACTGTCTGTAAATTATTATTACAAAAAATATTTACGTTTTTTTTGTTTAATGACAAATTGTACTTGTTTATTAAGGTCCTTGGGATATATATCATTAATGTTAAAATTCATAAAATTAAAACGCTGTAGTATTTTCGTTCCTAGTACCCGTAACACAAGTTCTTGCGAACTTACCACAGGGCTAGGTTAACGTGGTGTGATTGTTGTTTAATATTTTTTTATTAGACCATACCAGAACAGTTAAGTCATGACTTCCAATGGTGGTTAACTCAAAATTGATAGTTCTATTAATCATATTAGAGATGATAAATATTGTTATGATTTTTTTTCCGATGCTAGCAGGAAAGGGTGGGGGGCGGCATGTGGTGCGGACAGGGAAAAATTAAAGATGGCCCCTGTGGCTCACTCAACCTTTTACCCTATGTCCAAGTGGCTATATTGCGACTTGCTTATATCTAATGTTTTGTTATCTGTTCCTAACAGACACCTACACCACAGCGTTACTCTGGTAGCTACCAGGTTATCCTTTCGAAGCATTCTCTCTCGAAGCAACCCTCAGAGTGCCTTATGACATTATGTGTGCTTCTTTAATGAAAAATTCACTCAAACAATATGATTCAGCCTTTATAAAATGGTTCCTTTATTGTGATAATCAAATAGATTATAGAGGTATCGATATTATGTATTTTTAATATATTATATCGATGTTATGTATTTTTAAACATATTTTTTTTATAGGGGTACCCTATAAAAAAGTATAACACATTAAATATAGCCCTCTCCTTAATTGTTACCACTAGAATAGGAACTGATGATAAAGTATCTAGATTTATTAATGGATTCTTATCGACTACGTCCATCTTTAACAAAATATAATGTAACAACATGTTGACAATTATAGTCAACTCAATTTTCTAGAGCACTGGTACCCAAATGAAAGTTAGTGTTGACAACTTAACTAAAAAAGGTGGTAACGCTATTAGCTCTTGTGATTGCTCACAGTGTCCAAACCATCAGTAAAATTATTGTTAAGAATATTAAAATTAATTTGGGACAAGAATTGTAATTAAAATACCAGATGCTATAAACATCAGGACCGGGTGCTATGCGACTCTCTTAAATACATACATTGTCAATGATAATTTGTTTATTAGCTTTAAGAGTCCGTATAAGCCCATCTGTTCACAATGCCAGTCGACGGATAAAAGAAGTATTATACATAAAATATATGAGTGGCATCTATACAGATACTTTTACTGTTCATTCCACTAGACATGCATCAACATTTCTGCTGCACACAAATACTTACACATTGACCTCATCCGCAAAACAGCTGGATAGGAAATAAATTAAGTTTATTCTAAATTTAATATGTTAAAATATGTGTAATAATCAATTGTATATTAAGTATCTCATTAAATACCAGCTAACTAAAGTGTTAATATACCTAGTTACTTCTATTTTACTTTTTTTTACATACTCAACTCTCAAGATCTACAAGTATATAATCTCGAAGACGAAGCAAAGTATAATTAATGATTAAACGAACTTACCTGAAGTGATGTTCTATCATAATTATACGGAGCTTCGTTTGAAGAGTTTTTCGGTTTTTTTTTTTTTAAATAAAATGACATTTTCTAAAAATGATTCCTAGCTAGATCGATTTATCGCTGTAGCAGATTAATTACTGTCCTGACAAGGACATCGAGATCGATTAAAACAGTGAGGGATGTCCTGAAAAGGACATGCTGCACACACGACGAGAGCCGGAGCAAAAACGAAGCGCAATTTTTCGCGCCAAAATATTTATATGCTCCGCGCGAGCGCGCGGATCGCTGTTACCGCGTGGCAACACGCAAGTCGCTCACACTTCGTGGAATTCGAATTATAGTACTTATGGTGTGGTTGAGTGGATGGTAATGTACCACTATGGTTAACTGTGATAGTGAGATAGTCAAGAAATAAACACTTACAGTTCAAACACATATATTGTCCACATTCACACCATTTTAATATAGATAGAAGGCACGGAAAGAATAGTCACGAAAACAGTTTATAGGCACAGAAAAGATAGCACAGTACATAAAGTCTAGTGATAGAAATAAAGCGATAATTATAAGCACACAATATAGCGAGATAATGTTAAAGCGTTATAGTTCGCTATAGCAAGGCAGCGCGGGTTCCGTAACACAAGCAAGTCTCGACTGGGGACCGGTTTTGTATGCAGGGACCAGCGCGGGCGCATCGCCGCGCCCACCGGTAGCGTATAGCTATACGTATGTCGACGGCTGTAGTGAAAAGGCCGTGTCGATAAATGTGTATCGATACGGAGTTGTCGATAACAATCAACTGATATGTAGTGTAAATGTCAATTTAAGATATAAGTAAATAAATTTTATTTTGATGTGTTTGTATATATTATGTTAAATAAATTATTATATTTTATAAATAGTTATAAGTTTAGTTTTAGGTTAATATTAGGTTTTACTTGTATCTTTATGTTTTTGCTATTATAATATAAACTGCTAATTGTATAAGTATATATGATGTTATCTGTGTATAATACAAAGTAGCCTACACCACCCCCCTCCAGAGACCGTGAAGGGCGATAAAAATCTGGAAATTTTACTCGGCGTCCAGAACGAGTTGTATATTTTTTCTGAACGTCTGGTAAAGGTTCAGGTGTTGTTTGATCGGACAGTATAAAGGCCGACTTAACGCGATCTATGGATACTGTGACCTCTTTACCTTTCAGCAGTATTTTAAATACCTTGTCATCCCTTGACAAAACTTTATGGGGGCCAGAATATGCGGGTTGAAGGGAACCACGTGATGCGTCTTCACGGAGGAACACGTGATCAGTGGTTGCCAATTCCTTATATATAAATACTTTCTGGCTGGCATGACGTGAGGCTGGTGTGGGCTGCAACCTTGAAGCGACTTGCTTAAGGCGAGCGGAGAAGTCTGTGAGATCCGTGGTACCACCGTTGGTAGGCTCGAAGAATTCACCCGGTAATCTCAATGGTTCTCCGTATACCAGCTCAGCAGACGAGCATTGGAAGTCCTCTTTAAAGGCAATACGTACTCCTAGTAGTACCCACGGTAAGGATTCCGTCCACCTGCTATTTGCGTGACACACTATGGCAGCTTTAAGTTGGCGGTGGAATCTTTCCACAATGCCTTTACACGCAGGATGGTAGGCAGTGGCTCGTCTATGCTCAAAACCGGTTGTTTTTGAGAGGCACTGAAATAGTGCTGACTCAAATTGTCGACCACGATCGGTTGTGATCTGAGTGGGACAACCAAATCGAGAAATCCATGTAGACAGGAGTGCCTGGGCGACTGTTTCAGCCGTAATGTCTTGGATGGGTACCGCTTCCGGCCATCGAGTAAATCGCTCTACGGCTGTTAGGCAATACCGATATCCTTGTGATAGCGGCAGGGGACCCACGAGATCTATGTGGATCTGCTGAAAACGCACTCGTGGCAAAGCATATGTACCAAGAGGTGAGGTAACGTGGCGACTAACCTTTGCTTTTTGACAACTTAAGCAGGCGCGAGTCCACTCTCGGCAGTCTCTGCGTATCCATGGCCAGACAAATCGTTCTGCTACAAGTTTGGCAGAAGCAGTGGTGCCAGAATGACTCAGTGAATGGAGACTTTCAAAAACCTGTTTCCTATGGGATTTAGGGACGAAAGGTCTGGGGTTTGGTGTACTGACGTCGCAGTACATAGAAATACGACTACCAGGTATCGTCCGTTTCTCCAAGCGCAAAGATGACCCTTTAGCTAGTAGTAGCTCAAGCTCAGGGTCGGCTGCTTGACTTTGTGCAATGGCCTCGAGGTTTACCGGAGTACATATTTCTTCTATTCTCGACAAGGTATCGGCCACCACGTTATCCTTACCAGATATGTGTCGGATATCGGACGTGAACTGGGCGATGAAGTCGAGGTGTCTGTACTGCCTGGGCGAACAGTTTCTCTTCCTTTCATGGAATGCGAAACTGATCGGTTTATGGTCAGTATAGATGATGAAATGCCGGGCCTCAAGCATGTGCCTAAAGTATTTAATGCCTTCATAGATAGCCAGTAATTCCCTATCGTTAGGAGAATATTTTACCTGCGATGGGCTCAGCTTGCGTGAAAAGAAAGCTAGCGGCTGCCAAGCATTCTCTTTGAATTGCTGGAGGACTGCCCCGATTGCCTTATCCGAAGCATCAGTCACCAAGGCAAGCTTAGCGGTACAGTCAGGGTGCGCAAGTAAAGCTGCGTCTGCTAGACTGTTTTTGCATGCGTTGAAGGCTTCGAGACCCTGATATGTAAGGTTAACAGGTTGTGAACCTTTGACGGAACCTACTAGTAACGCATGTAGTGGAGCCTGGACTTCAGCTGCTCGAGGAAGAAATCTTCTGTAGAAATTGAGCATACCCAAGAATGCCTTGAGTTGACGCTCTGTTGTAGGGGTCGGAAACTCCCTTATTGCCTGCACCTTGGATTCTAAAGGCCTGGAACCAGCTTGAGAGATGGAGTATCCTAAAAAAGTTACCTCAGGCACACCGAAAAGACATTTCGCCGTGTTCACCTGCATGCCATACTCCCTGAGCCTGGTGAAAAGTTGCCGTAGGTGATGCTCATGCTGCTGCTCATCCTGTGAAAAGACTAGGATGTCATCAAGGAAGACATAAAGAAAATCTAGTCCCCTGGTAACCTCGTCCATGAACCTTTGAAAGGTTTGACCCGCATTCCGAAGTCCGAAAAAAAAGTCCGAAAGTCATGAACGGAAATTCGAACAGACCGAATGGCGTAGTGATTGCGGTCTTTGGAATGTCTGCTGCGCTGACAGGTATCTGATTGTATGCCTTTAATAAGTCTAAGGTGCTGAAAACTTTGCAACCAACAAGATTGTGAGCAAAATCATGAATGTGCCGAATCGGATATCTGTCAGGCACAGTTCGGGCATTGAGCATGCGGTAGTCACCGCAAGGACGCCAGCCGTTGTCCTTCTTAGGTGCTAGATGGAGAGGAGACGCCCAAGAGCTCTGAGAGGGTCTAGCTGTCCCATTAGAAATCATGGCCTGGAATTCTTGCTATACTATTTTTAATTTGTCGGGTGCCAAGCGACGTGGAGAGCAAGATACTGGTGGGCCTGGTGTCGTGCGAATGTGATGAACGGTGTTATGTTTAATGTCGCGATGTATACCAGTTGGACGGGTAATCTCGGGAAATTCCTCGAGGATTTTGTGATACCGAGTCTCCCCAGTCAAAACTTTTACAGATGTTATATCAGTACAAGTAACAACTTTAGCAATACAATAAATAAAAGTAGTAGAATCTAATAGACGTTTGTTACGACAATCAACAATGAGATTATAATAATTTAAAAAGTCTACTCCTATAATAGGCTTAGTTACATCGGCAACAATAAAACGCCACACAAAAGTTCTGCGTAGACCAAAATCTAAATTAAAATGTATGTATCCATAAATAGCTATATTTGAACCGTTCGCAGCACACAAGTTATAGTCCGTTTTGGCACGACGATCACGAGTGAGGGACCGGGAGTAGACGCAAAGATCGCTTCCAGTGTCGATCAGGAACTGCACCTTTGAAGCTCGGTCCGTCAGGAACAGGCGACCCGTAGAAGTAGGGCAGTCAGCAGTCGCCATTAACGACCGCCCCTGGCGTTTCCCGCCTTATAGTCACAGGGGGGCACGCATTTACTGGCCTTCTCCCCAAACTTATTGTGGTACCAGCAGAGCGGGAACTTCCGATAGTTCGACTTGGAGCGCCGAGATCTGGATACCGATCGATGCTGAGGTGATTTAGTGGATCTGGTGTGAGATCGACTACTCCTCTCCGACGCGAGTTTGTTGAACTCTCGGCGTAGTTCAGCGATCTCCTTCGCTAGCGCCTCCAATGCTGAACCGTGACTGGATTGAGGTTGACTAGTCGTAGCCACTGCTGGTGATGGAGTAGCCAACTCGTGGATACGGTCGGCTAAATCTGCTACATCTTCAAGGCAGGTTGAAGGTGGTTGGCCAGCGAGCACAGTCTGGATCCCTTGTGAGAGACGGCTGATCCAGATGGTGCGGAGGAAATCATCAGGAACGTTGATGCCGGCGAGACTCTTTAAGTGACGCAGAAATTGGGAAGGTTTTCTATCTCCAAGCTCCTCATGCGTTAAAAGCTGCTTAAGTTTATTCTCTTTCGAGGTTGTCAGTCGTTTGATAAGCTCACTCTTGAGTTTTGGATATTTATCCGTGGCTGGGGGGCTAATAATAATGTCTTTCACTTCTCTGGAGAACTGGTTATCAAGTTGCCCAACCACGTAGTAAATTGTAGTAAACCACGCTTGTAATGCCAGATATGGCAAATTGCCCCTCCACCTGAGCAAACCAAAGCTCGGGTTCGTCTGGCCAAAAGGGTGGAAGTCTGGTGCCAACTTTAAAAATATCGATATCCGCTGCTGCCATCGATGTCCCATCACTAGCGGTCGAGTTGCCGGTTGGCGTGGCACCGCCATGTGCATCGTGATATTCTTTGTTCATTGTGTTACTAATACGGGGTCACCACTATGGTGTGGTTGAGTGGATGATGGTGTACCACTATGGTTAACTGTGATAGTAAGATAGTCAAGAAATAAACACTTACAGTTCAAACACATATATTGTCCACATTCACACCATTTCAATATAGATAGAAGGCACGGAAAGAATAGTCACGAAAACAGTTTATAGGCACAGAAAAGATAGCACAGTACATAAAGTCTAGTGATAGAAATAAAGCGATAATTATAAGCACACAATATAGCGAGATAATGTTAAAGCGTTATAGTTCGCTATAGCAAGGCAGCGCGGGTTCCGTAACACAAGCAAGTCTCGACTGGGGACCGGTTTTGTATGCAGGGACCAGCGCGGGCGCATCGCCGCGCCCACCGGTAGCGTATAGCTATACGTATGTCGACGGCTGTAGTGAAAAGGCCGTGTCGATAAATGTGTATCGATACGGAGTTGTCGATAACAATCAACTGATATGTAGTGTAAATGTCAATTTAAGATATAAGTAAATAAATTTTATTTTGATGTGTTTGTATATATTATGTTAAATAAATTATTATATTTTATAAATAGTTATAAGTTTAGTTTTAGGTTAATATTAGGTTTTACTTGTATCTTTATGTTTTTGCTATTATAATATAAACTGCTAATTGTATATGTGTATATGATGTTATCTGTGTATAATACATAGTAGCCTACATACTTAATAATAATTATCTGTAAAAATTGTATATAAACCGCGATTTTTGTAAATAAATTTTATTACCATCGTCGGAGTCGAATAGGATTGTTTCCTTTATAACCAACCATTCCTAAATCGCCCCCGAAACCCCCTATATACTAAATTTCATGAAAATCATTGGAGCCGATTCCCAGATTCCAATTATATATATATACAAGAATTGCTCATTTAAAGATATAAGATTATTATTTAAATGGGCAGATATTAATTATACCTTTGTCATTTCTAGTGACAAACATACCACAAAATATGTAATGCAACTACATTGCAATGCGGTTGTATTGCATTGATTTGCAATTGCAATAAAGTTAGCCATTGTTGAATGGCTAACTGAAAAGAACGTGGAATTCCACGAAAGCTATACAAAACCGCTCAGGTTTTGTTATTATGAACTAATTAAAAGACACAAACTGGCACCAGAATACGATAAATCATAATCACAGAATACGACTTGATAAATTGATGAAAGATAGTGGACACACAGTGTTAAGATTGCCACCATATCATTGCGATCTTAATGCAATAGAAATGATCTGGAGTTCAATGAAACGGAATGTAGCAGAGAAGAACCTTCGGAAATCAAGTACTGAAATGCCTCAGTTGATTGCAGAAGCCTTCGACAGAATATCTATTGTAGAATGGAAAAAACATTGCGATCATGTAAAAAAAATGAAAACAAATACAGAGAAAAAAACATTTTACAAAAAATTAAAACCGACTTCAAAAATACTAAACTAAAAAGTTATAAAATAACAGTTTCTTTAATTTTTGTGCTTACAACATATAATCAACTTAATCTTCTACTAATGTACAAACTTTGCGTTTACCACGTCATTATAGTTACTTTTGGAGTCGGTGTCAGCCAAGGTAGGTAGGTAATGTACAGCAACAAATACGACACCGACTCCAAAAGTAACTATAATGACGTGGTAAACGCAAAGTTTGTACATTAGTAGAAGATTAAGTTGATTATATGTTGTAAGCACAAAAATTAAAGAAACTGTTATTTTATAACTTTTTAGTTTAGTATTTTTGAAGTCGGTTTTAATTTTTTGTAAAATGTTTTTATTTCTTAATTTTTAGTGATTCCGAAATTCGTCGTCTTGGCGTTCATTGAAGGAGGCATGTTCAGCAGTGGATGGATAAATGATGATGATGATGATTACGATGACCGCGACATACTATGGTGTGCTACCAAAGCATCCTATACAATTGTTAGACTTTACATCGACACGTAATAAAATTATCATATCATCAAGATAAACAAAACCAACCAAATAGGCATTATTGGGAATAACTAAAAAACGGCTTGTCAGATCTTAATAAAATTAATATGGGACCAAATTGGAAACACCAGCTTTCAAACAAAAAAATAACCATCGAAATCCATTCACAAACGGCGGAGATATCGTGTCACATACATACAAAAAAAAAAAAAAAAAAAAAAAAAAAAACATACAGACGAATTGAGAACCTCCTTTTTTTTTGAAGTCGGTTAAAAAGATGTGTTTTAGATGAACCGTTCATTATTAGTTTGGCCATCGATAGTGAAAGCGAAAGCAGTGATTCTGATGATGAACATTTTGACTATTCGGGAAATCAAGTAATGGATGGAGTTAGTCCTCTAGAGTGTGATTCTTCAGATGTTGTTTTGTTTAATCATAATTATTGTATCAAAATATAGAGGCAAAACACGTGTCTAGAGTGCTTAAAATTATTTATTAATAATGCTCTTAGCAAAAAGCCCGCTATTTGTTCTGTTTTGTAATGTTTGTGTTTATTTTCTTTCTTGGTGCGTACAATAAATAATTTTACTATCCACCAACACCTAATAAAAATCCAACTAAAATGTATTTATTTTTGGATAGTTAATAGAATCAGGCGTTACCTTGCGGAAATCCATTATATAAGATATTAAATTAATTATATTAATTAGCAATTATCCCGCGAAAAACGCAGTCTTTACAGCAAATGTGTGAGTGCACGCATATGCATGCATATAGCACCGCCCTCCTTTCCCACACTGCATATGCGTACACTCGCATGCACCACCACCCCACATGCACCACAACCACAGTAAAAGACCACCACCAAACAATCTACGTACGTTTCGCCCCGACACCGAGGCATCCTCAGGATGTAGACTCTACGATTAGTAATCGTTAAGTGACTTGCAGGCCCAAACACCCGCCTTATATTAGCTGGTTCCCCCACTACCCCCACCGAATAACCGTATTATGGGAGAATTCGTTAAATCGGTTTGGTCATTCAACAATGCAATCGATTTATTATTTTTATGTTTTATTATTTCGAGTTGTTCCAACACACTTAGTCGAAATCCCTTGTCGCATTTATGTAAAACCTGGAACGTATGGCCGCTACTAACGTTATGTCCTGTCTCTAGTAGATGTTTTGCGAAATGGGATTTTTGGGGCTGATCGTTCCTAAACGCTGAGATATGTTCTTTATATCTAGTTTCGAAATTGCGCCCAGTTTGGCCTACGTACAAGCCGTCACACTGTGAGCATTTTAATTTGTAAACACCAGATAAATATTTGCAGTCTATTTTGTCTTTGTTGTTACAAATATTTCTTAGTGTATTATTAGTCTTGTAAGCAACATGGACATCATAATTTCTCAGCGTCTTAGCTATCCGTTCAGATACCGGTCCCATATAGGTCAGGCTGGATTTATAATTATTGACTTCTTTATTTGGCGGTACTGCATATAAATATTTCATTGTAAGTTTATTTTGTGTTTTATTAATTATATTCTTAATGACCTGTGAACTGTATCCATTAGCGTGAGCAATATGGTGAATTATGTCCAGTTCTTTTAGATAGTTTTCTTTCGTAAGTGGTACGGACATTAATCTATGAACGTAACTATGAAAAGCCGCGAGCTTGTGTTGCCAAGGATGACATGAAGATATAGGTATGGTTGTATCGGTATAAGTCGGCTTACGGTAGATGCCAAAAACATGCTTGTTATCATGTTTAGTAATCGATAAATCGAGAAAGTTTAAAGTGTTACCCTCCTCCAATTCTACTTTAAACTTAATTTTCGCATGTTTTTTGTTGAGATCTCTTACGAATATATCAAACTGTCTTTCCGTACCTGTCCAACATATAATACAATCGTCCACATTCCTATAGTAGTATAATAAGTTTTTATTCTTGACAATGTACTTGCGTTCAAAATCGTCCATGAAAATTTCCGCCATCAAGGGACTTAAAGGTGAACCCATTGCTAAGCCATCCTTTTGTATGTAAAATTGGTTATTAAATCTGAAATAATTTTGTTCCATGCATACACTCGTCAGATCTATTAATTCCCTGCATTCATAAGGAGGTAATGATTTTTGTTCTAGAGAATGTTTTATAATCTGCAGTGTTTCCTTGCATGGAACATTTGTGAAAAGACTGTCTACATCAAGTGATATTAATTTTGTACGAGATGGCAAATTCAAATCTTTGATTTTATTCACTAAATCAATACTATTTTTAATAGCATATTTTGGCCGAAAATGTATTTTTTCTTTAATAATATTATTCAGTAATTTGGTTAAATGGTACGCGGGTGATCCAATATATGAAACAACGGGGCGAATGGGTATATCTAATTTATGTATTTTTGGTAAACCGTAAAGAGATGGAGCTTTTGGGTTTATAGTGATCAACCTTTTCTTCGATGATTCGGTATTGAATAAATATTTAGTAGTATTGATTGCCCTTTTAACTTTAGCCATGAATTGTTTTGTTGGATCAGACTGTACTTGAATGAAATCATCGCCACGGATAACGTTATTCACTTTTTCAATGTAATCTACCCGTTTGATAACTACCACCGCATTGCCCTTGTCTGCTTTAGAAATGACGAGATCGTTATGATTTATAGTTTGTTTCAATGACTTCAAAGCTATTATTTCTGGATTAAAAGAGAAAACAGAAGGCGTATTTTTGATATCATGGGCTACCATACTTTTAACCAAATGATCCTTTTTATTTATAACGGTGGCTATTTCCGCATCAACAGCGAGAGTTTCTATAGACTTTTGATGAAGGTTGGGCGTGATATTGTATTTTAAACCTTTTTCTAGAAGTGCCATCTCTGCAGCTGAAAACTGGACATTTGTTAAATTCTTTACCCGTGGATGAAAAGAATGAGACGTTCGACAATGTCTATCTGAATCAAAACTTGAGTAAGGGATGGGTTCAGTCGGTCTTCTGGTCTTATTCACTAGGTTTTTTAATTTTTTCTGTTGGGTAAGATACTTTTTGTGAACATCAATGGACGCAAATTCTCGGGCTTTTTCATCTAAACAATCAAATTCAACATTGTGCAATTGAAAGGATAATTCTGAATATAGCACTTTTAAATGTAGTTTAAGATTGTCTCTAACTGTGAACCAGTGCCGCGCTTCTTCGTTAAGCCAGATGATCTCAGCCTTTTTAATGGCTGCATTAGCCGCTCGACTATGTGTGTTGGTTTTAATATGAATATAATTAGGAATTACATTTAAACGTTTGCATTGTTGATTGAACCAAACGTTTTGGACAGCCACACGATGTAATTTTGTTAATTTAATGTAGAGTCGTGCCTGTTCGGTCATGCTCACCGTTTTAAGATAGTTAATAGAATCAGGCGTTACCTTGCGGAAATCCATTATATAAGATATTAAATTAATTATATTAATTAGCAATTATCCCGCGAAAAACGCAGTCTTTACAGCAAATGTGTGAGTGCACGCATATGCATGCATATAGCACCGCCCTCCTTTCCCACACTGCATATGCGTACACTCGCATGCACCACCACCCCACATGCACCACAACCACAGTAAAAGACCACCACCAAACAATCTACGTACGTTTCGCCCCGACACCGAGGCATCCTCAGGATGTAGACTCTACGATTAGTAATCGTTAAGTGACTTGCAGGCCCAAACACCCGCCTTATATTAGCTGGTTCCCCCACTACCCCCACCGAATAACCGTATTATGGGAGAATTCGTTAAATCGGTTTGGTCATTCAACAATGCAATCGATTTATTATTTTTATGTTTTATTATTTCGAGTTGTTCCAACACACTTAGTCGAAATCCCTTGTCGCATTTATGTAAAACCTGGAACGTATGGCCGCTACTAACGTTATGTCCTGTCTCTAGTAGATGTTTTGCGAAATGGGATTTTTGGGGCTGATCGTTCCTAAACGCTGAGATATGTTCTTTATATCTAGTTTCGAAATTGCGCCCAGTTTGGCCTACGTACAAGCCGTCACACTGTGAGCATTTTAATTTGTAAACACCAGATAAATATTTGCAGTCTATTTTGTCTTTGTTGTTACAAATATTTCTTAGTGTATTATTAGTCTTGTAAGCAACATGGACATCATAATTTCTCAGCGTCTTAGCTATCCGTTCAGATACCGGTCCCATATAGGTCAGGCTGGATTTATAATTATTGACTTCTTTATTTGGCGGTACTGCATATAAATATTTCATTGTAAGTTTATTTTGTGTTTTATTAATTATATTCTTAATGACCTGTGAACTGTATCCATTAGCGTGAGCAATATGGTGAATTATGTCCAGTTCTTTTAGATAGTTTTCTTTCGTAAGTGGTACGGACATTAATCTATGAACGTAACTATGAAAAGCCGCGAGCTTGTGTTGCCAAGGATGACATGAAGATATAGGTATGGTTGTATCGGTATAAGTCGGCTTACGGTAGATGCCAAAAACATGCTTGTTATCATGTTTAGTAATCGATAAATCGAGAAAGTTTAAAGTGTTACCCTCCTCCAATTCTACTTTAAACTTAATTTTCGCATGTTTTTTGTTGAGATCTCTTACGAATATATCAAACTGTCTTTCCGTACCTGTCCAACATATAATACAATCGTCCACATTCCTATAGTAGTATAATAAGTTTTTATTCTTGACAATGTACTTGCGTTCAAAATCGTCCATGAAAATTTCCGCCATCAAGGGACTTAAAGGTGAACCCATTGCTAAGCCATCCTTTTGTATGTAAAATTGGTTATTAAATCTGAAATAATTTTGTTCCATGCATACACTCGTCAGATCTATTAATTCCCTGCATTCATAAGGAGGTAATGATTTTTGTTCTAGAGAATGTTTTATAATCTGCAGTGTTTCCTTGCATGGAACATTTGTGAAAAGACTGTCTACATCAAGTGATATTAATTTTGTACGAGATGGCAAATTCAAATCTTTGATTTTATTCACTAAATCAATACTATTTTTAATAGCATATTTTGGCCGAAAATGTATTTTTTCTTTAATAATATTATTCAGTAATTTGGTTAAATGGTACGCGGGTGATCCAATATATGAAACAACGGGGCGAATGGGTATATCTAATTTATGTATTTTTGGTACCTTTTCTTCGATGATTCGGTATTGAATAAATATTTAGTAGTATTGATTGCCCTTTTAACTTTAGCCATGAATTGTTTTGTTGGATCAGACTGTACTTGAATGAAATCATCGCCACGGATAACGTTATTCACTTTTTCAATGTAATCTACCCGTTTGATAACTACCACCGCATTGCCCTTGTCTGCTTTAGAAATGACGAGATCGTTATGATTTATAGTTTGTTTCAATGACTTCAAAGCTATTATTTCTGGATTAAAAGAGAAAACAGAAGGCGTATTTTTGATATCATGGGCTACCATACTTTTAACCAAATGATCCTTTTTATTTATAACGGTGGCTATTTCCGCATCAACAGCGAGAGTTTCTATAGACTTTTGATGAAGGTTGGGCGTGATATTGTATTTTAAACCTTTTTCTAGATGTGCCATCTCTGCAGCTGAAAACTGGACATTTGTTGTTTGTTGTTGCTTACAAGACTAATAATACACTAAGAAATATTTGTAACAACAAAGACAAAATAGACTGCAAATATTTATCTGGTGTTTACAAATTAAAATGCTCACAGTGTGACGGCTTGTACGTAGGCCAAACTGGGCGCAATTTCGAAACTAGATATAAAGAACATATCTCAGCGTTTAGGAACGATCAGCCCCAAAAATCCCATTTCGCAAAACATCTACTAGAGACAGGACATAACGTTAGTAGCGGCCATACGTTCCAGGTTTTACATAAATGCGACAAGGGATTTCGACTAAGTGTGTTGGAACAACTCGAAATAATAAAACATAAAAATAATAAATCGATTGCATTGTTGAATGACCAAACCGATTTAACGAATTCTCCCATAATACGGTTATTCGGTGGGGGTAGTGGGGGAACCAGCTAATATAAGGCGGGTGTTTGGGCCTGCAAGTCACTTAACGATTACTAATCGTAGAGTCTACATCCTGAGGATGCCTCGGTGTCGGGGCGAAACGTACGTAGATTGTTTGGTGGTGGTCTTTTACTGTGGTTGTGGTGCATGTGGGGTGGTGGTGCATGCGAGTGTACGCATATGCAGTGTGGGAAAGGAGGGCGGTGCTATATGCATGCATATGCGTGCACTCACACATTTGCTGTAAAGACTGCGTTTTTCGCGGGATAATTGCTAATTAATATAATTAATTTAATATCTTATATAATGGATTTCCGCAAGGTAACGCCTGATTCTATTAACTATCTTAAAACGGTGAGCATGACCGAACAGGCACGACTCTACATTAAATTAACAAAATTACATCGTGTGGCTGTCCAAAACGTTTGGTTCAATCAACAATGCAAACGTTTAAATGTAATTCCTAATTATATTCATATTAAAACCAACACACATAGTCGAGCGGCTAATGCAGCCATTAAAAAGGCTGAGATCATCTGGCTTAACGAAGAAGCGCGGCACTGGTTCACAGTTAGAGACAATCTTAAACTACATTTAAAAGTGCTATATTCAGAATTATCCTTTCAATTGCACAATGTTGAATTTGATTGTTTAGATGAAAAAGCCCGAGAATTTGCGTCCATTGAGGTTCACAAAAAGTATCTTACCCAGCAGAAAAAATTAAAAAACCTAGTGAATAAGACCAGAAGACCGACTGAACCCATCCCTTACTCAAGTTTTGATTCAGATAGACATTGTCGAACGTCTCATTCTTTTCATCCACGGGTAAAGAATTTAACAAATGTCCAGTTTTCAGCTGCAGAGATGGCACTTCTAGAAAAAGGTTTAAAATACAATATCACGCCCAACCTTCATCAAAAGTCTATAGAAACTCTCGCTGTTAATGCGGAAATAGCCACCGTTATAAATAAAAAGGATCATTTGGTTAAAAGTATGGTAGCCCATGATATCAAAAATACACCTTCTGTTTTCTCTTTTAATCCAGAAATAATAGCTTTGAAGTCATTGAAACAAACTATAAATCATAACGATCTCGTCATTTCTAAAGCAGACAAGGGCAATGCGGTGGTAGTTATCAAACGGGTAGATTACATTGAAAAAGTGAATAACGTTATCCGTGGCGATGATTTCATTCAAGTACAGTCTGATCCAACAAAACAATTCATGGCTAAAGTTAAAAGGGCAATCAATACTACTAAATATTTATTCAATACCGAATCATCGAAGAAAAGGTTGATCACTATAAACCCAAAAGCTCCATCTCTTTACGGTTTACCAAAAATACATAAATTAAATATACCCATTCGCCCCGTTGTTTCATATATTGGATCACCCGCGTACCATTTAACCAAATTACTGAATAATATTATTAAAGAAAAAATACATTTTCGGCCAAAATATGCTATTAAAAATAGTATTGATTTAGTGAATAAAATCAAAGATTTGAATTTGCCATCTCGTACAAAATTAATATCACTTGATGTAGACAGTCTTTTCACAAATGTTCCATGCAAGGAAACACTGCAGATTATAAAACATTCTCTAGAACAAAAATCATTACCTCCTTATGAATGCAGGGAATTAATAGATCTGACGAGTGTATGCATGGAACAAAATTATTTCAGATTTAATAACCAATTTTACATACAAAAGGATGGCTTAGCAATGGGTTCACCTTTAAGTCCCTTGATGGCGGAAATTTTCATGGACGATTTTGAACGCAAGTACATTGTCAAGAATAAAAACTTATTATACTACTATAGGTATGTGGACGATTGTATTATATGTTGGACAGGTACGGAAAGACAGTTTGATATATTCGTAAGAGATCTCAACAAAAAACATGCGAAAATTAAGTTTAAAGTAGAATTGGAGGAGGGTAACACTTTAAACTTTCTCGATTTATCGATTACTAAACATGATAACAAGCATGTTTTTGGCATCTACCGTAAGCCGACTTATACCGATACAACCATACCTATATCTTCATGTCATCCTTGGCAACACAAGCTCGCGGCTTTTCATAGTTACGTTCATAGATTAATGTCCGTACCACTTACGAAAGAAAACTATCTAAAAGAACTGGACATAATTCACCATATTGCTCACGCTAATGGATACAGTTCACAGGTCATTAAGAATATAATTAATAAAACACAAAATAAACTTACAATGAAATATTTATATGCAGTACCGCCAAATAAAGAAGTCAATAATTATAAATCCAGCCTGACCTATATGGGACCGGTATCTGAACGGATAGCTAAGACGCTGAGAAATTATGATGTCCATGTTGCTTACAAGACTAATAATACACTAAGAAATATTTGTAACAACAAAGACAAAATAGACTGCAAATATTTATCTGGTGTTTACAAATTAAAATGCTCACAGTGTGACGGCTTGTACGTAGGCCAAACTGGGCGCAATTTCGAAACTAGATATAAAGAACATATCTCAGCGTTTAGGAACGATCAGCCCCAAAAATCCCATTTCGCAAAACATCTACTAGAGACAGGACATAACGTTAGTAGCGGCCATACGTTCCAGGTTTTACATAAATGCGACAAGGGATTTCGACTAAGTGTGTTGGAACAACTCGAAATAATAAAACATAAAAATAATAAATCGATTGCATTGTTGAATGACCAAACCGATTTAACGAATTCTCCCATAATACGGTTATTCGGTGGGGGTAGTGGGGGAACCAGCTAATAAAAGGCGGGTGTTTGGGCCTGCAAGTCACTTAACGATTACTAATCGTAGAGTCTACATCCTGAGGATGCCTCGGTGTCGGGGCGAAACGTACGTAGATTGTTTGGTGGTGGTCTTTTACTGTGGTTGTGGTGCATGTGGGGTGGTGGTGCATGCGAGTGTACGCATATGCAGTGTGGGAAAGGAGGGCGGTGCTATATGCATGCATATGCGTGCACTCACACATTTGCTGTAAAGACTGCGTTTTTCGCGGGATAATTGCTAATTAATATAATTAATTTAATATCTTATATAATGGATTTCCGCAAGGTAACGCCTGATTCTATTAACTATCTTAAAACGGTGAGCATGACCGAACAGGCACGACTCTACATTAAATTAACAAAATTACAACGTGTGGCTGTCCAAAACGTTTGGTTCAATCAACAATGCAAACGTTTAAATGTAATTCCTAATTATATTCATATTAAAACCAACACACATAGTCGAGCGGCTAATGCAGCCATTAAAAAGGCTGAGATCATCTGGCTTAACGAAGAAGCGCGGCACTGGTTCACAGTTAGAGACAATCTTAAACTACATTTAAAAGTGCTATATTCAGAATTATCCTTTCAATTGCACAATGTTGAATTTGATTGTTTAGATGAAAAAGCCCGAGAATTTGCGTCCATTGAGGTTCACAAAAAGTATCTTACCCAGCAGAAAAAATTAAAAAACCTAGTGAATAAGACCAGAAGACCGACTGAACCCATCCCTTACTCAAGTTTTGATTCAGATAGACATTGTCGAACGTCTCATTCTTTTCATCCACGGGTAAAGAATTTAACAAATGTCCAGTTTTCAGCTGCAGAGATGGCACTTCTAGAAAAAGGTTTAAAATACAATATCACGCCCAACATCTGACGAGTGTATGCATGGAACAAAATTATTTCAGATTTAATAACCAATTTTACATACAAAAGGATGGCTTAGCAATGGATTCACCTTTAAGTCCCTTGATGGCGGAAATTTTCATGGACGATTTTGAACGCAAGTACATTGTCAAGAATAAAAACTTATTATACTACTATAGGTATGTGGACGATTGTATTATATGTTGGACAGGTACGGAAAGACAGTTTGATATATTCGTAAGAGATCTCAACAAAAAACATGCGAAAATTAAGTTTAAAGTAGAATTGGAGGAGGGTAACACTTTAAACTTTCTCGATTTATCGATTACTAAACATGATAACAAGCATGTTTTTGGCATCTAACGTAAGCCGACTTATACCGATACAACCATACCTATATCTTCATGTCATCCTTGGCAACACAAGCTCGCGGCTTTTCATAGTTACGTTCATAGATTAATGTCCGTACCACTTACGAAAGAAAACTATCTAAAAGAACTGGACATAATTCACCATATTGCTCACGCTAATGGATACAGTTCACAGGTCATTAAGAATATAATTAATAAAACACAAAATAAACTTACAATGAAATATTTATATGCAGTACCGCCAAATAAAGAAGTCAATAATTATAAATCCAGCCTGACCTATATGGGACCGGTATCTGAACGGATAGCTAAGACGCTGAGAAATTATGATGTCCATGTTGCTTACAAGACTAATAATACACTAAGAAATATTTGTAACAACAAAGACAAAATAGACTGCAAATATTTATCTGGTGCTATATCTTCATGTCATCCTTGGCAACACAAGCTCGCGGCTTTTCATAGTTACGTTCATAGATTAATGTCCGTACCACTTACGAAAGAAAACTATCTAAAAGAACTGGACATAATTCACCATATTGCTCACGCTAATGGATACAGTTCACAGGTCATTAAGAATATAATTAATAAAACACAAAATAAACTTACAATGAAATATTTATATGCAGTACCGCCAAATAAAGAAGTCAATAATTATAAATCCAGCCTGACCTATATGGGACCGGTATCTGAACGGATAGCTAAGACGCTGAGAAATTATGATGTCCATGTTGCTTACAAGACTAATAATACACTAAGAAATATTTGTAACAACAAAGACAAAATAGACTGCAAATATTTATCTGGTGTTTACAAATTAAAATGCTCACATTACAATACATTTTTGTCCGTCTGTTTGTTCCGGTTAATCTCTGAAACGGCTAAGCCGATTTTGACGAGGCTTTTACTGGCAGATAGCTGACGTTATAAGGCGTAACTTTGGCCATAAAAATAATCATCATCAATCCGAACGGCTGTAAATCTAAGTAAACGCGGGCGAAGCTGCGGGCAACAGCTAGTACATCTATATAAAGATAAATAAAATTGGAGTGTCTGTTTGTAATATCAAAATAACCGCTTTTTATTGAATGCATATGGATTTATACACGGGACATATAACAATAAAGCTTTTTTACAATTTTTGTCTGTCTGTTGGTTCCGGCTAATCTCTGAAACGGCTGGGCCGATTTTGCTGGGACGTTCATGGCATGGCATATAGCTGATGTTATAGGGAGTAACTTAGGCTATAAAAATAATAATCATCAATCAGGGTACGGCTGTAAATCTAAGTTAACGCGGGCGAAGCTGCGGGCAACAGCTAGTACTTTATATATGTTATTATATACTGTATGCGTTGGTCCATGTTTATAAATAAGTAATTAGTAAAAATTATAAGGTTCGTGACTGTAGATCGCCGTTTAACAAATCCATGCTGTTCAGACTTAATGATGTTGTGAAGAGAGGGATAAAGTTTGCTATGTACAAGTCTCTCGAAAAGCTTCGACAAGGTAGACAAAATAGAAATTAGGCGATAATTTTCAATTTTATGCCTAGACCCGCATTTGTATATTGGTGTAATAAACGCACGTTTCCAGATTTCAGGAAAAACGCCTTCAGCTAGACATTTGTTATATAAAATGCTCAGTGGGCCGCAGAGTTGTTTTGCAGTGTTCTTAAAGAAAATAGGTGGTAAGCCGTCTGGACCAGGTCCTATGTTTATGTCTATGTTATTTAAAACTCTCAGTACATCAATAATAGTTATATAAATGTTTGCTATAATAGTTGTATTGGGTGCGTAAGGCTCTGGAGCCTTCCACCTCAGAGGATCAAAATCTGATGGTTCATATACAGATTTAAAGAAATCGGAAAAGAGATTGCATATATCAGTTGGATTATTAGTATGAGTAGATTTTAAATGCATATCTGATGGTATGCTTATACTACCTTTACGGTGACTAATATATGTCCAAAAATGTTTAACGTCAAGCTGTATATAATCCTCGACCAAATTCATATACCTTTTGAAACACTTGTCTGACTCTGTCTTGAAACGCTTACGAAGTAACGAGAAAGTCTCATAATGTGAAGAGTTGCCGTATATTCGCCATTTAATCCATGTTCGTTCTTTTTCTTTATGTATGCGTATAAGAGCAGGAGAAAACCAGACGGGAAAATAATTATTTTTAGAACGCGATAAGGGAACGTGTTTTTTAGTAATACTGTAAATTATTTCATAAAATGTGTGTTCCGTGTGTCTATGGCGTTTTGTATAAATGCCAACAGTTCGTTGGCTATGAGTTGCGAACTCATAGCGACGCGATCGGGCAGCGTCATATAGCCGCGCTAAACATTAATTAAATCACTATACGGTGCACTTTAAAAGGCACGTCCGTATTCGATACGCGATGCGACCGAATGATCGATCGACCAAGATAAAACATGTTGAATAGTGTTGTAACCATATTGTAATTTGTTTTTATTTCTATTTTCTAACATCTGGGATGTAGTATTGAATAGATAAAATTTCAGTGTTGTGAGTACGGTTTTTAGAAAATTAAAGAACGAAAATAAAAACTCAGTTGTATATCGATAAAGTTTTCGGCATCCCTATATTTTATGAAGGCCATTTTACAGAAAAAGTGGCCTGGCGTCAGGGGTACGAAGATTCGTTTATACTCTGGAGTCTGGCGTTCAAAATGTTAATTTTTCAAGCGTTCCACTGTATTAATTATCTAGGAATTGTCCATTTTGAATTATATCAGCCATATACTGTATTAAACGATAAACGGTCGAACAAGGCGATGGGCGGTAAACTGTCTTGATTATTCTGTCAAATAGTCTATTCTTCTAAACTTGGTACTACAGAACTGGCAAGATTATTTTTATTTTTTGAGATAAATCAAAATTTGCGACAATTGATAAAACAATAATTATGAATTGTCTTTCTTTGGTTGCTTCTAATTAAACAACATATTTAAAAAAATAATTTATTTTGGTGCTTCAAAATATTGAACTATCAATAATCCTCACACTTTCATTAATCTAATATAAAAATATGTTAAATATTATTTACAATTTTAATTAAAGACTTTCAAAATCGACGAAATAAATAAAATCATGAATACCACCAATTATCACTCGTAATTTATAAATAGATACATAAATATTATATTAGTAACATAGGGCTCAACTTTTGCCTTCACTCGCATCTTCGTTTCGCAGTTCCGGGAACAACTCTACCACACACAGGTCTAAAAGGTTATACACCAACTGTAAAAGAAAATAATATATGAAGTTCCTGTGTCATTAAGCACAGATTTATTTGCAATAAGTATTCCATGTCTATGTAAAATTAATTCAAATAAATTGGCGTAACAAATAAATCATCATGTAATAAGTTATCGGGTATCATTATAAATATATTATAAAAATCAGTAAGAGGTAGTGCTGCTTGGCAGCCGAATTGGGCCGGCACGTCCGTGGTGGTGCATCTCACATAACACGGCGTAAAGTGACAGCTGTGCTGTCGCGTTTCGTGCGGTTTGTTAGTTTCCGGTGGCCCATCGAGGCCCATAGGGAAAAGGAGGGCAACGCATCGGCATAACTTTTAGTTGCGCGGATGTCCATGGGCGTCGGTAGTCACCACAAGGCTCCGACTGCTCGGTTGCCTCCATATCACATAAAAAAAACGTGTCACAACTAAATCCATTATTATTAAATATAGTAACACTGTGCAGTGAGGTCCAATTTAAGAGATACGATAGTTCTGAAAGCGATAGGTGGCGCTTTCTGTGTCGACGTCTACCCATTCCACTGGGTATTATATATTATGTTATTTCTGTTTTTACGGCGCACGGTCAGAGGTTTTTTTTCGGATGGATCTATGCTAACGGCCCGAAGGCCCTAATGCTACATCGGATTAGTGTGAGCCCATTTGGCTCGCTTTTGGTTTGTAAAAGTGGGGGGTTGCCCCCCGCCAACCGTACAGTCTGCGACCACACGGCCTCCTGACGTCGGGTTGGACGGTTAGAAGTACTGGCCCAAAAAACGTGCACGAAGGCACGATAGGCAGAATAGCGTAGCCCTTCCAGCTAATCAGGATTTGTCATGCCAGCATTGCCAAGCCGCTGGTTCTCGGATCGGTCTCCACAGCCACCGCCAAAAGTGTCGCTGTATGGAAACATCTGACAAAACAAGACCCACCAACGAAAGCGAAACGCGGGAGATGTACGGGATGCAACTGCTTAGACACTCTCTTCCCCCGTACAATTCTTCACTCCCTACAAATCAAAAGCACCCTCTTGCAAGTGCTTTAATACGTCCCTAGCGTCACTCTCCCCTTTCTGGGGCTGACGACTTGAATGGCGTGTCATAAGGAGGATGGCGTGTCATAGGATGGCGTGTTATATCGACATGGCGTGTGATAGCAGGATGGCGTGTTATATCAGCATGGCGTGTTATATCAGGATGGCGTGTGATAGCAGGATGGCGCGTCATAGAAGGATGGCGTGTCATAGGATGGCGTGTGATAGCAGGATGGCGCGTCATAGGAGGATGGCGTGTCATAGGATGGCGTGTTATATCGGGATGGCGTGTGATAGCAGGATGGCGCGTCATAGGAGGATGGCGTGTCATAGGATGGCGTGTGATAGCAGGATGGCGCGTCATAGGAGGATGGCGTGTCATAGGATGGCGTGTTATATCGGGATGGCGTGTGATAGCAGGATGGCGCGTCATAGGAGAATGGCGTGTCAGAGGATGGCGTGTTATATCGGGATGGCGTGTGATAGCAGGATGGCGCGTCATAGGAGGATGGCGTGTCATAGCAGGATGGCGTGTCATCTGGTAAAATAGTAGGCCTCTGAATGATCACCTGTTTGTTGAGCGCGGGGTCCTGCAGCACGGTATGGACCGAGGCCAGCGCCGGCAGCCCGCCCCGCAGCGCCGCCGGCACCGCTTCCACCAGGCGACGGAGCGCGAGCGAGCGCTGTTGCTCCTCCGTGCGGGGAGTCGAGGCTTTTTTGTTGAATAATAAACCTGAAAATAATATAATCTTAATTATAATAATAATATATTTATGGACGCTTTTACACCACGTCAATCTGGTCCCGTGGTAAGTTCTCGAAGAACTTGTGTTACGGGAACCAGACAACGGAAATATATTTAATACTGTTATACTATACATATATTTAAGATTGTTTATTATATGATACACATATTAAATACACATCCATGACCCAAGAACACAGAAAACTTTTTTGTTCCCTGGCGGGATTCGAACCCGCAACCTCCGGCTTGAGTGCCAACGCGCTAACCATTGAGTCACAGAGGTCGTCTCCAGAACAGAACAGAATTATACACCCCTATTATTTATTTTATCAAAGAAATATAAGTACGTGGTGTAGAACACATACATCTTATAAAAATAAGAATATATTTATCCAATCCAATTAAAAATTTGCTCTATAATATTCTAATAATTGTGCAATTATTATTTGTTGCGAGTTATAACGCGTTCATTTCAACTTTGCCGTCGTCGACAGTTATGACGTTACAGCTAACAGTACTGTAGGCAAAAAAGTAGTAAAAATAAAAGTGAAAACATGGTAAATGTCCCTTTTAAATCATTTCAATTAATGAAAATAACCATCTTATATAAATACTTAATCTTATGTAGTTTCAAAGGTAGCCTTACAATTATAACTTCCAATTAATATTACCCACCTACCTCTTTATTATATGTATTAGTGTAGACAGTTAATTTAATCAGTAATAGCAATTAGATCTGACTCACTGTGCCCCAGCCGTATAAGGTGAGCCAATCTCCTCTCGTTGAGCAGGTCCCGTAGAACTCTGTTAAGTATCGTAGTGAACATCTCATCCACAAACCCACGGGTCATACTCAGGATGCTACCAACGATCCCAATTACAAAGGCCGGTGCTTTCACTACTTTGATCACTGAAATAAATAAAACGTTTTATAATTGAAGTTATTAACAGTGTTTTGTCCTATGTTCACTGTCCAACATTTGATGGTGACTTAAGATAGCTATACCTCCAGGCACACCGTCGCCGGTGCGGACGACCACAGTTTCCGCAAAGGCCAGCTCCACGAGAACACCGCCGGGTTTTAGTGGGTAGAGTTGCGTCTACTTTACCATCTTTCGGGCGCAGCAAGGCCCGCCAGAGGAATTCCCCGCGGGATGCCTAAGAGCATCTCCCGGCGAAAAAAAAGCTATACCTTCCAACTATGATGTTAATTTATTTGAAACTGTGTATTGACACATACCGCACATGTCTACCAAACTTCCTACTTACTTTACCTCAGAAAAAACATTTTTGTGTTTCGTGAAGATGAGCAAGGCAAGGATAGGTAACACATGAATGTGTTTGTCTATCCAAGTATTATATAAAAAGTTGGGGATTACCAATACAATGCCATTGTAGATCTTCTACAATAATAATAATATCTATGGGCGCTTTTACACCACGTCAATCTGGTCCCGTGGTAAGTTCTAGAAGAACTTGTGTTACGGGTACCAGACAACGGAAATATATATAATACTTTTATACTATAGATATATTTAAGATTTATTATTTTATAATACACATATTTAATACACATCCATGACCCAGGAACACAGAAAACGTTTTTGTTCCCTGGCGGGATTCGGAACCCGCAACCTCCGGCTTGAGCGCCAACGCGCTTACCATTGAGCCACAGAGGTCGACGACTTACTTATAGTTGTTACTTTACTTTAAATCATAAAAAAACTACTTACAAACATAAAACTACTTACATATGAACATGAGGCACTGGCTCAGCCCCACCACGGTCCGCTGGTGGGAGCGGTCGACGCCCGTGAGCGCGGGCCTCACGCCACAGTTGTCCCCGAACACCGAGCGTCCGATGTCCCGCCTACCGCTGTCGACTCCGCCCCAGGACACGCCCGCCGCCCCGCCCTCGCCCATCTCCTGCGCCTCCTCCACGGGGCCCTGCTTCCTGTGACATCAATTGTGTTATATTACAAATATTGCAATGTTGGAATGAATCACGTGATGAGTCCCTATAAAAACGGAAACTGAAAATGCTAAAAAACCAAACGGACCTAAAAATTAAAAAATCTTGATTAATTTTCTGTTTCAATGAAACTAAAAGTTGCCAAAATTAGTAACAATCTTCAACCGATTAGGTACTGCGCAAAGATTATTATGTTCTAGTATAACAAATACTATTCTTTTTCGCAAAACATGTTGACTTGTAAGTTTTTTTATGTAAGTTCGTAATAACAAAAAGTATGTTAGAAAAAACACAAAAAAAAAGGATCTTAGCTCTCTCAAACACATAGTTAGTTTACAACGTCCTCCACACAGCCCAACATATTATATATCAAACAAGGCATCACCCACCAGGGCCGGCCCCCCAGATGGCAGGCCAGCAAGAACCCCCCGAGGAAGTCGTCCAAGTGCTGGCCGCGCTCCTTGCGCAGGCGAAGCGCCACAGACTGGTACAGGCCATGGTCGGGCGCAGGCACGGGGGTGAAGTCCCCCCGTGCCACAAACGACAGCAGCAGCTCGCTGGTCCGCAGCAGCGGCACCCTCAGCAGCCGCTGCAGGAAGTCCTCGTACTTGTATCGGAGCGTCTCTAGCGGACTGTTATCCCTGGAAGTACGACCCGGTATTTATGTCGACGGGCAGACGGCGATGGACATTTCGCTCGAACGAGTTCACTGGAGACCCGAAGTACAAAAAAAAAATGTTATTCAGAACTTATTTTTAATTAATTTATTTTTTCAAGCCATTCTCGAGCGGCGCTGTGATCTCCTCGACGCTAGGTAGGTAGTAGCTAAATAGACATTTTAACCATGTTCTATGTTTTTTTTTAATGGGGCTATACTTTAGGCCTTTAAAGCTACATCGATACAGTAGGTATTCTTAGGTGATTGATTGTGTGTGGTGATTCTTAGGTGAGCAATGTACCCACATTGCTCACCTAAGAATCATCCGAAAGGGCGGCTCCCTTTGCTACCCGCATGCATATAACATGTCATATGGTGGTGGCGGAGGTACCTGCGTGAGGGTAGCGGCAGCTGCGCCAGCAGCGTCTCTCCGTGGAACTCCTGCAGCTTGCAGCGCAGCAGGTGGAAGTCGTGCTCGGAGCGCTGCACCGACCACAGCTGGGGGTTGGGCCCCGCGCGGTGCACGCCCACCGTGAACACTCGCACCGCCCCGCGCCGCGGTGGTGCTTGCTGTACACACAGGGGATTTTTGAAGTATAATTTCTTTAGGCGTGACTAGGAATAACTCAGAATTTTATGAAGTTTTACTTAAATCGCGCGTAAAGATTACACACACACACACACACACACACACTTTTTTTTACAATTAGATAATATATTAGACAAGATATAAGAATATTAGATATTTATTAGAAAAGATAATATGCATTAACTTTTTTCGGTGTGGTGGAATCTTAGCCCTCAACTGACAATCTAAATACAGATTAAATGTACGTCACTATGACATGTAACACTCACTAGCCTGGACTCGACGTCGGTGATCACCACCTTGTAGGTGCCGAGGTCGCGGCCGGCGTCCTCCGCCGCCAGCGAGTCAAGGTAGCGCAGCACGTCCACCCCGCCCCCCTCTTCGTCCGCCCCCTCGCAGTCTATCGTCTCCAGCACCTGCCCGTCCAATACCTGCCCTTCTAACTTGCTTCGCAATCTGCTACCCAGTTTAAGTAGGCTAAGTTTGTCTTGTGGCCTGAAATTCAATGAAAAATTGTAAGGAGTAAGGCTTCTCCTGAGTTATACAACATATTTTTTGTATACTTAAGCCAAAAGTAGTTTTTTGAGAATAAATAGACATATTTTATCATATTGCATTTTCATCGTTGCTGGTTACCTCGTTGATTAATAAAAATCCGGCCTGTCAGGCGTTACAGGACACCGTCCCGCTTGAACAATTCATTATCCAAGAAACAGGTTAGTAATTATCGTAGCCTGTCATTGGGTGAGTTTTGATTGTTATTATTATTACATATTTTTATGTGATCTTGTAAGCCAAAATGTAAGCTGCTTATAGCGACGCTACTACGGTTCTCTTTTTCCTAGACGCTGTCTTACTGTGCAGATGTTTTTGTTCCAAGTATTTCTGTGTGTTTCCCTGCGTTTTTTTATTTTATTTGTCATTAAATATTAGTTTTAACTGTTCTTGCGAAATAACAACTTAAATGTATCTTTTTTTTTCTAAAGCAACAACACATACCTCTTGGTCATTTGTTTGTGATATCCGGTTGGTATCCTTGGTCCGATGAACAGTTTATAGAACTGAAATTAATAAAATATATATATTATATCTTTATTATTAATATCTTTATTATAAATATATATTATTTCTTGTGTGTATGTGTATATGATTGAACTCCTAAATGAATGGACGAAGAAGGGGCAAACGGATAGTCGGTTCACCTGATGGTAAGTGAAAAGCATCATCCACAGACACCCGCTACACCAGAGGATTAGCAGGTGCGTTGCCGGCCTTTCAGATATGAGTATGCTCTTTTCTTGAAGGTCCCTAAGTCGTATCGGTTCGGAAACACCGTAGGAGGCAGCTGATTCCATATATTCGTCGTGCGAGGCAGGAAATGCCGTAAAAATCGAGTTGTTGTGGATTTACGAACATCGAGATGGTGAGGGTGAAATTTGGAATATTTACGCGATGTCCGGTGGTGGAATTCCGCTGAAGGTATTAGTCCGAACAACTCCTCAGAACACTCTTCATATTTGATCATATTTCAGAGCTCTAGTAGAGATTTTGTTGGTATCGCCAGTTGTATGTAAAACATTTTTTTTTATGTTAGTTGGATAGTCAAACTGGCAAACGTGCCACCTGATGGTAAGTGGTCGACGTCGCCCATGAACATAAACTAGTTTACCTGGAACGAGCCCAGGCAACTCACCTATGTGTTGCCTATCCTGAGACATAAGATGTTAAGTCTCGGTGCCAGTAATTACACTGCCTGTCTTGCCCTTCTCTCTGAAACACAGCAAAGCTGTTTCACGGGAGAAACGAGCAAGATGGTGGTACCCATGCAGCCGGGAGCGCGGCACAGCGCATCCCTCCCACCGGTAAATGATGTTATCTCATGATTGTTACCTCTTCGCTGTGCAGGAACTTGGGTAGCATAAACTTCTCTAAAGCTGAATGCGACTGCCTCGCCGCTTGGTACAGCGCTCTGCTAGTTTGCAATCTGCAAAGCATTACTTTTTATTGATCAAAGAACCCATGTGATTATATTTTATTATTATCCAGACATACTACGAGTTTTTCTACTGGTACATGGTTGATAATGGTGTTGGCTGTAGGAATAAGAAGTAACGTTCATTCTATATTCAAAAGTCTTCTATATTGGTCGTAAGTAAATGTCATTTTTATCGGATGGAAATAACGCTCAGTATTCTATATTCAAAACACTGTTACTGTTGTTGAATGTTGACAACAGGTTGCTTGGCAACAAATAAACAGTCTAATACAAATGCAAATTTGTTTGATTGCGTATATTTACACAATTGAGCCCCACTATCAAATGTTTTGTACAGGACCCGATATACGTTATATCGGGTCCTATACAGTCAGTACATTCTATACAGATTACTCTGGCGATTCATGGGTCATGCCACATGTCTACGGTGACATACCCAATATTTCAATAATGGCAGTATGCATTATTCCTTTTTATTCATTCTTTTGCAAATGTGATGACATAATTTGTTAATATATAAGTTTAGTTCTTGAAGTTCCTATTAGAACTGTATGTTTCCTAATAAAATGATTTTTTTTTACCTCTTAACACAATCCGGTCCGGCATCCAGCAACTCTTGCAATTCTTGCAGCAGGTTGGCTGGCAGGTCCACTCGGGGAACATCCGTGGACAGGTAATGCTTGTACAAACGCTTGGCTTCAGAATACAATTCCTTTTGTTCCTGCTCACTGAGCTCCGGATTCAGGATTTGACTTTGGAACGACTCTGGAATATTCAACGATAGATATGTAATAGACTAAATCTTTCTTTGGCTCCTTATATACACTACTTTAAAGAATAATCGAAATTATTTGTTCACTTGAAAGCTGACCTGGTCGAAGAAAACACTACTGTACAATTTTTGATGTAATTTAATTTACTGTATATGAGGATCTCATGGTGACACAGGTTACTCAATGTAGAGAGTGATTAAAATCTTAAGGGCAGTAAATTGCTTTTTTATTATTGATGATATGAACGATGATGAACTTCCGTTCCATTGAGCTAGTAGAGTCCAGTAGAGTTCTTGAGTGAAGGCCTCGTTAGGGAAATTTGGGTCGATCTACCTCCAACGATACAGAAGGATGATCTCCACGCAGTGGCTGGTCCAGGTTAGATGCGCGGGGCGGGAGATTGGCCGTCTTAGCGTTAATTGAAAGAAACCTATGTACAGCAGTGGACGGATAGAGGCTGATGATGAAGTAAATAATATTAGGAAAGCTAATGGTAAACTCACTGATGTCCTTATAGAACTGCAACAGATATATGTAGTTGGAGGTCTTGAGGTGCTGCATGAAGCCGTAGAAGTGGTCGGGGCTGGTCATGAGCAGCTCGAGGTCCACCCGCAGCAGCCGCGCGCGCTGCCCGTACACAGAGTCCGACTGACGGACGAAGTTCTCCAACAGCTCTACCTGGAAAACAGCTCAGCTAACTAGTGGACCATCCCGTGAACTGTGGAACTTCGGGGAAAAAAATTAGAGAAACTGCTAAATAAAGTTTCAATTATTCTTCTTTAGATGCGTTTGGAAAATATTAAGAAAGTCATAGGTACAACTTATACGATGCGCGCGCACCTGACAGTAAAAAAGTGACATGATGAAGTTAGCTGTCTTTAAAGTTTCCGTGAAAACTAATAACTATATTCACAGCAGTTTCTCAAATTTTTATTAATTTATTTTAATAATTTTGTTTTATATCATTGGAGATAAAAAAAATATATAATAACTTCTTACGTGCGCACATAAGTACACACAAACGCTTTATATAGATAATGTCTTTATTTTAAGGAATTTATATTTTTATCTATAAAATAGTCGGCCGTCACAGTACGTCCTGACGGACGTACTGTGACGGCGTAGGTGTGTAATATTGCAATTAATAATAAATACGAAAGATGCGTTAAACTAAAGAAAACATAGTATAATAAAAAAATAAAAGAAATATAGTATACGTCCGCACACACAAAAGGATTTGAGAGCGGCGGCGTAATGGGGGCGTCACGACATTGGTCACATCATTCGAGGGCAAGGCCAAAAGAAGTTTCTTATAAAAGACAATAGTAGGTAGACTGGTCCATCCAGAATTTTTTACCTCATAGTTGGGAGTGGCCGGTAACATCGCCATCTTCTCATCGCTGGTGGCGATCACAATGAGGGTATTAAGTATGTAAGGATCAGCCAGGGTGTCCGTTAGCGGCAACAGGACCCACCCAGCGAATATCTCCCTCACCAGCACCCGAAAAACACTGAAATTTGTTAACGTCTAATGATTACAACACAATATTATATATTGCAGGGAAATCCATGGAGATTTCATGAAATAAATAATCCTTACTTCCTTGCTAATATTATAAATGGGAAAGTAACTCTGTCTGTCTGTTTGTCTTTTCTTCACGCCTAAAGCGCTGAACAGATTTGGATGAAATTTGGCACAAAGATAGTATGGAACCCGAGAAAGGACATAGGATAGTTTTTATCCCGGATATCCCACGGGAACGGGATTTATGCGGGTAAAACCCTGGGACTGTCTATCTTCAGAACTACAGAACAGATTTGGGCGAAATTTGATATGAAGATACTTTGAAACTCAACGTAGGACTTAAAATAGTTGTTATCCTGAAAATCCTACGGGAACGGGAACTGCGGGTAAAACGCTAGGACTTTCTATCTTCTAAACCACGGAACATATTTGGGTGAAATTTGATATAAAGATACTATGGAACTTAACGTAGGGTATAAAATAGTTGTATCCTGAAAATCCCACGGGAACGGTAGAATATACGGGTAAAACCCCGGGATGGACTATCTTCTAAACCACGGAACAGATTTGAGTGAAATTTGATATGATGATACTTTGAAACTTAACGTAGGACTTTATATATTTGTGCCATCTATTTATAAATTGGTGAAATAAAATAATTGTTATCCTGAAAATCCCACTGGAACGGGAACTATGAATGCGGGTAAAACCTCAGGACTGTCTATCTTCTAAACCGCGCAACAGATTTTTGTGAAATCTGATATGAAAATACTTTGGAACTTAACATAGGACTTAAAATAGTTTTTATCCTGAAAATCTCACGGGAGCGGGAACTATTCGGGTAAAACCCCAGGACTCTCTATCTTCTAAACCACGGAACAGATTTGGGTGAAATTTGATATGAAGATACTTTGGAACTTAACGTAGGACTTAAAATAGTTGTTATTCTGAAAATCTTACGGGAACGGGAGTTGTGCAGCTAAAACGCCGGGACTATGTATTTGGTAAACCACTGAACCGATTTGAGTGAAATTTTATATGGAGATAGTTTGAGACCCAAGGCATAAGATGTAGAAGTGTAACAAGAAGTTTTCTAGACGTTTCAATAGATGGCGTTAACACAAAATGTAGATCACGCTATCTTTATATAGCACGCGTTTTTAATGAGTACTGTCTCCGTATATTAGTAATTTATACAAAATAATTTATTAATAGAATTCATGATATTGTAAAAAAGGAATACTTATAATATAATATAATAATAAAATATATGAATAACAAATATAATATTTCTTTTTCGTAGTTTTTTTTGCTGGTACATAGTAGGTACTAATTTGAATTGAAATATTGATGTATCATAGGGAAGTTTCGAATAACTTTGTCACGTTAGGACGTCTGACACCTCAATCCTCCCATGACCATGGTTGCTTTAAAGTATATTAAACGTCGGGCATGTAAAAATCTTAATAAACGGCGATAAAATCCCTAATTTAAGTTAGTTAAATATAATAAAAATGTAATTCTAAATTAAATAAATATATTTTATAAAAACGTACGATCGGGCCTTACAGTGGAAGTTAATAGTATTCTTTAAATTATAATAGTTTGTAAATTGCAACCATATTATTTGAAAAACAAAATTTTAAATAATACTTCTTACATGCGGACGAAGTCGCGGGTAAAGGCTATGAAATAATATACGGTACTTACATTAAAAAAATCAATTTTGTCTGTCTGTTTGTTCCGGTTAATCTCTGAAACGGCTAAGCCGAGGCTTTCAGAGGCATATAGCTGATGTTATAACTTTGGCCATAAAATTAATCATCATCAATCCGAACGGCTGTAAATCTAAGTTAACGCAGGCGAAGCTGCGGGCAACAGCTAGTACACAATAAAAACACGTTTTCGCTCGAAAAGTTGCAACCAAATCTATTACGTTCTCTTGCCGAATTCATTGTGCTAAATGACAAAATACGTCATTTCACTATAACGATTCTATAGAAATGTCGAATTAATATACACAAGCTAATGATTTAAGAACCAGCAAATTGTCAAATGTTGCCCTCTTCTATAAACTAAATAATGCTTCATTAACCTATTGATTCATATCAAATTTATTTTATTTATTTATTTATTAGGTACACCAACAGTACTACATATTACAACATTAGTATATATAATATATTAATAAGGTACAAAATCTGATATGTATGCTACTTAAAGGTATACACACAGCATTCACCACAAATATAAAGTTCATAAAATGGAGACAAAAACTGAAATAATAATTGCTTTATTGCACAAAAAAGAAATACATATAATTTCGTTATGGGACTAAATGGATTAACAAGTGAAAAAAGAGGAAAAATTTTATATAGTTAGATTATATCAAAGTAAGCAATAAAATATACAGTGAACAATAATGACATATTTTATTTAAATAACTTACTTGCTACAAAAAAAATAGATGAAACCTTTTAAATTTGACTTGCATACTAACAGAAACCAGCCACTTAGCATAAAACTTTCTTTCAAAATGATAAGACAAGTTTTACTCACGGGTTCTGAACCTCAGTATTTCTGAGCAAATATGGTAGTAGGGTCTCCGTAAGACAACGGAGATACCGCAGTTCAGCCTCTCTGTTGCTGGCAGCCACATGGATGGGACGCACACAGTCCGGGCTCAAAGTAACATGTCTTAGTGCACACGGAACTAGTCTATCGATAATGAAACGGGCGTAGTTTATCTGTCAGATGTCAATATTAAATAAGTTGTTATTAATAGAGGCCACCTAAGTGCTTATTAGGGAGGGATGCGAGTCATCATCTATCAGCATGTGTACCACCATTCTGCTTATTTCTTCCGTCAAATAGCTTTGCTGTGAGAGGAATATTAGTTTGTGATTTGTAAAAGAATATATAATCAAAAAATCTTATATCTTTAAATGAGCAGTTCTTGTATACATATATATAATTGGAATCTCGGAATCGGCTCCAACGATTTTCATGAAATTTAACATATAGGGGGTTTCGGGGGCGATAAATCGATCTAGCTAGGAATCATTTTTAGAAAATGTCATTTTATTTAAAAAAAAAAAAAAACCGAGCAAAGCTCGGTCATCCAGGTACTGACTATTTAATTGACATCTGGCCCTTTTTTATATCATCATATAGAAAAATCTACAACCATCCTCCAAATCATATATCTATTATAAGTGAACCACTGATGTTATGGGTATAAATATAATTTAGTTTATTTGATTATGTTAGGTACTATCGCAGAGTATACATAATATATAGAGTACTACTGTCACGCGACTTCATTGTGCTGATCGTAAGCAGATGCGTTATATAGATATTTATCTATAGTAAAGCGCTGTGAGAGTGACGTTCCATGCAAAATACATTTAAAAAATGTCTATATTTTAAATTAGGACCTTCATCATCATCACCATCAGTCTCTATTCATCCACTGTTGAATAAAGCCACCTCTCAATGAACGCCTAAACAGAAATGTTATTGCTTTCATATTTCACCATTTAAACATAAAAACAAACATGATGAAAAGTGCGTTTTGTTTTGACCCTGATTGAATGTTTTCAAGACAATGGTTTTGTCTATGTTCATACCTGTGCTTACAGTTCATACTTAGTGACGCGCGCTCTATATATTATGTATACTCTAAGGGCACTATGCACCATGCAGTAAAGAAATACACCTTTAAGTTTGGGTGCCAATTCATACTCCTAACACATAAAGTTAGTTACATAGTTTTCTTCTGATACACACCTTAAATCCTCTTCTTACAAGAGAGGCAGAGGCATATCTAAGTTGATGTCGCAGCTCATCAACAAAAAATGGTTGCAATGTGATTTTACTATACCATGTGTTAATGAATTGTTCTAAAATAGTGTTATAAAACTGAAACAAAAATTTAGAAATTAGCAAATTATTATTAGTAATTGTAATTCAACATTGCAATGCTAAGAAATTCCACTAAATTGAGATGTTTTTGTTGATTGGTAATCTCAGATCATACATATTCTTTTGATGTCAACTACGATCTGTTTGGTTTTTAAGTGTGTATTATATTTTGAATTACTTTAAATTTGGAATGTCAGTTTTAGATATAAAAGATGGATTGTGTAAAATTATATAATTCTGTTAAAATCAATTGAAGAAGTAACATGTCTAGTTATCTGATATACATTTTATTCTCTAAAAATTTCATACTGATTAAGTTTAATCAAATATAAATTCAAAATGTTGAGGTTCAAATAAATAGGTTTTTCTGATTTGTTGTGTCTGAGTTTGAAGGTGATCCCATTAGCCACATCTACCATTCAAGAGTTTTTGTGTTGCCTGTGTTGGAGAAATATAACATATACAGTAAATTAAAATAAAAAATATCTCTAGCAGCTAACCCTTCTTACCATCAGCACCCTCAATGAGTCTATTGCTGACACACTCTTCCAAAGCACTCCACAGAGCCTCATATTAACTCTCATTTGTACTCTACTTTTTTACTTAATATTTTAGGGCATATTTAGGGCCAAAGCTACACAAAGTTATTCCTAGTAATGTAAAATGTATATATATAATACTTTTTTCTTTATCGCCGGGAAATGATCTGATCCCATCCCGCATGCCGCATCCCGCTTGGGAGTGGGTCTTCCCAGGCAGGTATATGGGACTCACTGCGCCCAAAGGGTGGTAAGGTAGACGCAGCTCTAGCCACTAAAACCCGTCGAGTGCCACCAATGCCGCCTTTGGTGAGGTGCCCCGGACCTATTGAGCAAACAGGGCACCTCGACGGCTAGTCAGTCCCTTAAGGGAACCAACGTCACCTCCACAAAAGGGTTGTCCCGGACCACAGAACAACCCCTCCCAACCTCAGGACAGTGCAATGGGGTGAGGTTCCCATCCTCGCCCCTTGTCCCCTTGCTCTTTTGCCCCCTCTTCTTATAAGAGGGGTACAAAAAGCACCTCCCTCGGCTCAATTTGCTTCGCCCAAGGTGCTGAGCATACCCTAGGCTACTGAGCCCCACTACCACGACAAGGCTTGAACCATGGTGGGGATAGATATAATAATAAATACATTAGTAACAACATACAAGATCATGTACATTTTTTATGAATTAATGGGATTAAAATCATAACAAAAACAAGGGGCTGTAAATATTCTTCCAAAACTTTAAATTTACTACAATTGTATTAGTTATTCAACAAAATAATACAAAAATTAGTTGTAGTAAATGGACTTACATCTTCTATTGCTTGATCTAGTTGTTTGTGAATATGGAGCCCACTCCAGGGCTCAGCGACCATGTCCGGATCATGACGATCACAGCCCTTTGAACCACATGTGTCACAACCCTGAAAACAGCAGCCAGTTTAAGGATTACTAGATTTGTCTTAAACTGGATAAAAAGATTTATTTTTCCAAAAATGCAAAGTGATTTTTTTTTTTATGTCATCAGGGTTGCAAACGAGCAGTCGGAGCCTCATGGCGCCGACGCCCATACACATCCAAGGCCATGCAGATGCGGCATCCTCCTTTTCCCTATCCCCCCCAATGGGCCACCAATGGGTGAAATTAAATTAGAACTAATAAGACTTTCACAAATAATAAATATGGTATTAATTACACAGGTCAACAAGATTTTTAACTTTCGTAAGAGTATGAAATTTCAAAATATTAAAGACTAGAAAAAAATGGCCTGAAAGAGAGGCTTTTGAATGCAGGAGAACGGTTAATATTTTAGAAAATCCATAGTTGAATACAAACAAATATATTCATTAATATAACTTTTAATAACTGTAACCATCTGTAAATTAGAGAATGGTAGACAAAACTTAAAAAATGAACACTTTTATGTTTTTGTTCTTGTTTATTAGTATTTTCTGGTACTAAGCTGCAAATACCCATTTTCCCATCATATTTTAGTTATATTGGCTCTGATAACGCCGTTCAGAGTCCTTGTTGACGAAGAGTCAGGGTGACTTGATGAAAACATTCTCCTTCCATTCCAATGTGCATTCAGCACAATATGTACTTTTAGTAGGGACATTCTGCATCCCAGGGCTTAAAACTAACACTTTATTTTATAATTTAACTAAAGTTTGAATTTTGTTATTCTCTAAAGACGTATCATAACTACCATAAAAGCAAACTCTAGATCTACTAGATCATAAAGAATAGAAAAATCATGGAATAAATTATAGGGCCAAGAATTTTTTATGTAGTGTCCAACCAACAAAAAAAAAATGAATATATAAGCTGTTTCAACTTACTTTGGCAGGGGCTATTCGTTCCTTATTTTCTGGGGGTTTTCTGATTAAACGATACGCATATTGTTCCAATAAACTTTGTAAAATACGTAGATTTAGTCCATAATAACAAGCCAAACATCCCAACACATAGCTAAAGATAATTGTGACTAAATGGAACCTAAAAAATAATAGATGTTAGCAATTAATGGCTGAGTCAGCCAACTTTATATTTTTACAGATAAACTAGTCAATAATAACTTACCTATAAAAATATAATACGGCAAATAAAGTCACGGTAATTCCTGTATAAATAATATAATTTTGATTATTATTTACTGCAAACTTTGTTTGACATCTTTCAGTCATGGTTAAACAGACTATGACGTTTTCACTGGTTTTCCCATTTTCCCTTTTCCAAAGATAGTGAAAAGCACTCAGTAATCAGTACCTATATAAACTGTACTCTGTGGAATACTTTTCACTATTTTACTGTTGACCAACACTAAACAGAGTGTTTAGAAACACCGACCAAGTATCAAATGGAATTGAAATTCGAGTATACCCGAAAGGGACAGGCATATTTTTGCAGGGATACCACATTCATGATAACAAGTCCACTTATTTTCTTGAAACAAGTGTATTTAATATACTAAAAACCTGGAATAGATTGATGGATAACTATAAGCATTAGCCCTACCCAAACATTTATTGTAATTATAGACAGCTGCATTGTTCCAGATAATCGAAAACTAGTAATGACTAATAACAAACCGCTAAAAACATAAATAATAAAAAAGAAGGCTAAAAAGGTCCTCTTAATATGTATGATCTATAGTATTTAGCCTTTTAGGATAGAAATAAACATATTTGTTTTTATTGTGTTTATTTCGAAAATTCCATTCACCGTTTTTATATAATACCACATTCTTGGATAATCTGCCTATAACAAAACTGGTATCACCATATTTTATAAACCGACCAAATTAAAAAGTAGTACAAAATGGCGGTCATATTTGACAAATTCTTTTGCGAGTGAGAATGTTTGTATGGCATTCAAATTTAGTCGATTATTTTTGCTGTAATTCATATTTTAACTGAAGAAGGTAGGAATATGGCTTTGAGGCTTATTCCCACCTCAAAGTCAAAGCCATTGCCCAACGTCAATCGTCATTGTTATTTGCAAAGAGTATGTACCTATAAAAACATTCTCTTTGCATTAATTATTAAACACTACGTTTTACTTAATACTTGCTCTGTGGTCATTTGTCAAAATGTCAAATCACAAATGTAAACCTGAAATGTCCTGAAACACAGAAGCTTGAAAAATATAAATAGATCACTTTAATTACAAAATTACTTATACAGTCCAACAAAAAATTTAAACTAGACCTTGTAATAATATAAAACTAGGGTACATAAAGGTACTTGATGTTTGAAATAATTCTAAACTGTAACATTTTTATAATCATTTCAGAGCACTTATCTTGAAATAATTTAAATGTTGTAAACATTGTTGACTTTCTACTATCTGCCATTAGTTAACAAAGTTCATAAGTTCACCGTTATCAGTTATCACATACGATACGAAGTTTACTTACCTTAAGTTTATCATACTTGAAGTGTTCGTAAGACGAAAGTCTTTTATAAAAATATAATTAATATTTCATATTACCTCTTCAGGTATGGCTATACAACGATTAGTTTTTCACTTAACCAAAAACTATGTATCTAGGCAATGCATTCTACAATCTGCACTTAACGCTAGATTTACTTATTGTGAAATAGAACGGAGGTATAGCAGTGATGTGAAAGGAAGAAAATATACAGACCGTCATGAGTGGGTTATGGTGGACAAGGATATTGGAACGGTGGGAATCACAAAATATGCGCAGGAATCTCTTGGGGACATAGTTTTTGCTCAACTGCCAGACCCAAATGCGACCATCAGTGCAGGTGATGAGTGTGGGGCATTAGAGAGTGTTAAAGCAGCCAGTGAAATATATTCTCCAGTCAGTGGTGTAGTTGTAGAAAATAACAGTGCACTTGAAAAGAAACCAGGACTTATTAATTCCTCTTGTTACGATAAGGGATGGTTATTTAAAATTAAATTGTCGAAACCTGAAGAAGTAAACGATCTGATGTCTGAAGAACAGTATGACACATTTTTAAAGACAGATGCTGAGAAAGATCATTAAAATGTTGTTTTTGTTTATTTATATTGTTTTTCTTGATTATTTATAGGTTAGTTGATTAAAACATAATTTGTGCAATATGTATTTATTTAAGTGCATTTGAATTAGTTTCTAAAGCTGTGTAACTATTGTAAACACAAATATTTCTCATATTTTAATATTTGAAACAATAAAATGTCATATAATTCTTAAGTTGTATATTTATCACAAATCAATTCCTATCAAATAGTAAACTATATAATATTCTCTATTTCTTCTACTTCCAATGATTTATTACAATTCATAAATTTGTAAAAAAATATCCCCCTGATATCTAACAAATGTGAAGTAGCTCAGCTCATTTACATAAAAATATCAATTTAACTTATAAAAGAATGTACAATATTTAATGAAATAATTTATTACAATTCCAAAAGACATAAAAACTTATTGTACATATTGCTTGTAGTACCATAGATTATGTAACAATTGTTGGTGTGCTGTCGGCCAAAATTTTTGAAGAGGTAGTGCCATGGCCCATGCTGCAACAGAATTGGGCCGGCTTGACCAGGGTGGTACCTCTCGCTCACATAACACCGGCGATAAGCGTTTTGTGAGGTTTTTGAGTTTAAGAGTGGCCCATTGGGGGGATAAAAGGAGGGCAACATATCTGCATAACTTTTGGTTGTGCATATGGGTATGTGCATTAGTAGTCACCAGCAGGAGCCTTGTGGTGACTACTGACTCACATATGACTGCTCGGTTGCCTCCTTGTGACATATAAAAAAAATATAAAACCAACAAGTAGCAGCAATTGATTAACATTGAATAAAAGTACCCAATGATCATCTATGTTTTTTATTCTCTTTATTCATTCTGTTAGAATGAATCAAGATAGATAATCGTTGACAGCAAGTGGCATTTGGTTTTCTTTTATCTGTATTTTACAGTTCATTATAAAAACTTCACAATGTCATGTTAGAATATAGACCTTGTAAATAAGATTTAATTTTCAAACAAACAGTCACAGGTCAACCAATAACCACTATCTGTAATGTTTTATTTGTACACTAATTAACACCAAAACAACTATCGCTATAACATTTGATTTCTTAATGGCACATTAAACATCTACTAAATTGCATTTTAAATCATATATTATCACATTTTTTTTATATTCATTAAAATAATTACTTCACAAAATCCTCCTTCAACATTTTACTTAAAGAAATTGGTTAAACAATACAAAAAATACAAACTTCAATATAAAAGGATAATTATTTAGGAACTCATTTGTTTTAATAAAAGGAAGAACATGATCAAAAATTTCGAACCTGATACGAGTAGACACAAACCCAGACCGCGCAAACAGCGCTAGCATTACGCTACCGCTAGATTGCTTGGGCACCGCGCATGACCCGCCTCCCACTCCAGAGGGAGGGATGAGGGCCGGCCCTCATGATGATAGGTTAAATTCAACCGTAAAAGATTCGTCGACCATATCGGATTTGACTAGTCCAAATCCTGCTCTCCCGAGAAGCGCGCGCGATGAACCGCGCCCCCTTCGGGGCGCGTCCCCCTTTCAAATGTTTATTAAGTGAGCCATCTGCTCACTTACTGTACCGATTGGGCTTAAAGGGCCGAAAAGTCTAGCCCTTCCGGAAAAAAAAACATGATCAAAATATTATGTCAATCAATAATATTATATAAAAAATTAAAAACAAAAGGATATATTTACCGGTGGGAGGGAAGCGCTGTGCCGCGCTCCCGGCTGCATGGGTACCACCATCTTGTTTGTTTCTCCCGTGAAACAGCTTTGCTGTGTTTTGGAAAGAAGGCCAAGACGCAGTGTAATTACTGGCACCGAGACTTAACATCTTATGTCTCAGGATAGGCAACACATAAATGAGTTGCCTGGGCTCGTTCCAGTTAAATTAGTTTATGTTCATGGGCGACGTCGACCACTTACCATCAAGTGGCACATTTGCCAGTTTGCCTATCCAACTAACATTAAAAAAAAAAAAAAAAACACCATCATAATATAGTTGTAATGGTAATTAGTATATTAATTAATATATATTTACCTATATTTCTATATACAAATGTAAGTTAGTATGGTTTTTAATCATCTTCGGAAGTATGGTATATTGCTTGTAACTTGCAATAATTATATTCATAGCCATAAATACAACATTTAGTAATATAGAATACGTAGCTTATCTTAGAGCTAACACCAAAACATTAAATTTAATTGGCTTTGCATATCACTTATTTTAATGGAGATCATTACAGTTTAATAACAATGACTTAAGTCAAATAAGACTTAAAAATTGTTGTTTTACACAACAGCAGGTGATCTACAATTAAAATGAGCTAATTAAAACGTTTTCAAAACCACATGTAATATTATCAAATTAACAAATAACATATATTTTAGCGCTTGCTTTATATATGTTTTTGAAAATTCTTATTAATTTTTAGGGTTCATCATAAATGGTAAAAAGCCTTAAATCTGAAGCAGACATTTCAACTTATTCTAGTGACTTCAACGTTAGTATATTTTCACAAGGTATGTGAATTTGACATTTAAAAAAACTGTAAAAAATCTGGTCATTTAATAAGTAACCTTAGGTCCACTTCACCTGGAAGTCGGTATCTAGAGACAGGTTTATGTTGGGCACGTTCAGTACCTGCGTCTTGGCCCCGTAGGTGAAGTTGGCTGGGGTGCTGTTGATGGTGACGGCGGTGACCTTGCCCACCCCGAGCACGGTGATGGTGTCGATGGAGGGCACCCCGTACCCCCACCACTTGACCGTGCTCTTCAATACATTGTCGTGTACTTCAAACTCAATGTGACTGTACTTTTTCTCCTCATTGCTGTCTGTAGGGTGAAAATGGTAAAAATTATTATTTTTTTATACAGTATTTTAAACATGTTATTCATCATCATCATCCCCCCATCACCCCTCCCAACGTCGGGACAGTGCAATGGGGTGAGGTTCCCATCCTCGCCCCTTGTCCCCTCTTCTTATAAGAGGGGTACAAAGAGCAGCTCCCTCGGCTCAATTTGCTTCGCCCAAAGTTCTGGGCACACCCTAGGCTACTGAAGCCCCACCGCCACAAACCATGGCGGGGTGCTGAACATAGGCCTCCCCCAACGAACGCCAAGGCGGCCGGTCCCCTGCCACCTTTTAACCTGAACATGTTATTACAGTCACTATATTCAATCAATACGGCATCTATCATAATTTATATTATACTAGCTGTTGCCCGCAGTTTCGCCCGTGTACATTTACCGCTATATCCGGATTAATGATGATTATATTTATAGCCTTAGTACCAAACATCAGATATGTGAAAGGCCCGTCAAAATAGACCCAATCATTTCAGAGATTAGTCTGAACAAAACTTCTTGATAACTTGCCAATTTTTTATTTAAGGGTGGGGACACCAGCCTCATCACCGGAACCATTTTACCCAATATAACTTGACTATATATAATTCTCGAGTAATAAAATGAAGAGGTAAAAAAATTAATTTGAGAAATAATCTCTTAAACTTTATCTCCGAATAGCAACTTATCTATTAGCTGATATATTGAAATACCTATATTGTATCTAGTTCAGTTTAATAAATGTTATCTCATCTATATGTAAATCCGTAATAATGATTGTTATATTTAACAATTTGATGTAAAGAGCTTATAGGGAAAGATTATTCGTGGTTTTTTTATGTCATACAAACAGAACGGGCAAACGAACAGTCGGAGCCTTATGGTACCGACGCCCATCCGCACAACCAGAGTTAATGCAGAAGCGTTGCCCTACCTTTCCCCATCTCCCCAATGGGCCACCGGAAACTCACAAACCGAACGAAACGCGACAGCACCTTGCCACTTGACACCCCGGTCGTGCCGGCCCAGTTTGGCTGCAATGCAGCATGGCTACCTCTACCTCTTACTAGAAACACTTGGTGCACAAACTCTAACGACTATAATCTACTATCTTCTACTAGTTCCTATTATTACATTGAAACAACTTTCGAGGTTTTTATACATTCCGACGTTTCGGATACTTCACAGCAACCATAGTCGTGGTGAGTCCTGACGGGAGTCCAGTAAAAAGTCGTACCATTAAGTGAAATTTGAACATTAGTACACTCACTGACGCTGTCCCCATCATCCCAGTACAGCAGCCCCGAGGCCCGAGCGGCGGGGGTGGTGGGGGTTGTGGGGGTGGAGGGTACTACCAGCAGCTGCATGGGTCCGCTGCGGGTCCGCACCGTGTTCACGGGGGCGGGCCCGCGCGCCGCTTGTAGGGGCAAGATGGCGCCGTCCTGAGTACAAATACAATGTTAGGAATATTATGTATAATACTGGCCTGTTGGTCTAATGGTTAGTGATGACCCTGACTGCTAAACCAGAAGGTCGTGGGTTCGATCCCCACCCAGGACAAATGTTTGTGTGATGAGCATGATTTTACCGGTGGGAGGGAAGCGCTGTGCCGCGCTCCTGGCTGCATGGGTACCACCATCTTGCTTATTTCTCCCGTGAAACAGCTTTGCTGTGTTTCGGAGAGAAGGGCAAGACAGGTAGTGTAATTACTGGCACCGAGACTTAACATCTTATGTCTCAGGATAGGCAACACATAGATGAGTTGCCTGGACTCGTTCCAGGTAAACTAGTTTATGTTCATGGGTGACGTCGACCACTTACCATCAGGTGGCACGTTTGCCAGTTTGCCTATCCAACTAACATAAAAAAAGATCATTTATTCCGTGTCTGGGTGTAGTTTATCTATAATATGTATGTATTTAGAAATATATCAGTTGTCTGTTTACCATAAGAACAGGTTCTGCCTAGTTTATGATCAGAGGGCCGTGTGTGAGTTGTCCCAACATATATATATATATATATAATAATAGAGATAAGTTGTATAATATGTAAGAGCGCGATTTTTAAGGCATTTTCTGTATTGCAAGACCCCTTTTCTATTAAAAAAGTTTAGTAATGTGCATCACTTACATGTAATAATTGTTTTTTTTTTGTTTTATAGCATAGGGGAGCAAACGAGCAGTCGGAAAGTTAGACTACCGATGCCCATACACATCTGCACAACCAGAGATTTTGCAGATGTATTGCCCTCTTTTTCCCTATCCCTCCAATGGGCCACCGGAAACTCACAAACTGCACGAAACGCGACAGCATAGCTGTCACTTGACGCCGGTGTTGTGAGCGAGAGGTATCACCCCGGTCGTGTCGGCCCAATTCGGATGCATAGCAGCATGGCACTACCTCTTAATAAACCCGCTAAATCGTCAATAACACCCACCTAAATATAAACATTTCAGCACAACTTTATATAAAAAGATCACACAAAGGTGCATATTGTTAGTGCGTGCGTGCGTGTAATGTTCGTAACATTTGCGTACACGTGTGTGTGTGAACAATTTGGCTAGGAAATATGTAGATTATATCTTAAGGGAGAATATAGGCTATCAAAATATTCATCAATGTTAAGGTACACTCACCCGCACAGTGACCATATCCTTGTCGGTGATCTCGATCCTCTCCCCTCCCCGGGACACGAGCTGTCCGCTGTTGATGTTGTACCAGGAGTGTCCGGGGGGAAAGTGCGCGCTGGTGGTGTTCTTCCCCTGCCCGAGGACCGGCGCCACCATCACGTGAGGACCTATCAGAAACTGGTCATCGATCTCGCGCACCTCGGGAGATGTGGGGAACCTGCGGTGGTAAATATGCCGTTTTAATAGTGAAAATAACCATGTTCATTTACAATCTTATATAAAACAGCCTTCATATAGCTTGACCGGTATGAGAGGAGCGCTGGGCCTCGCTCCCGTTTGTACGGTATAAAGAGGAACGAGGTACTAAAACTTTTTTATTTTTTACAATCTTCTTTTTCATTACAATCTTCTCTTAAATACACGTAGAACTCACTCGAGGAAGAGCGGCGTGGCGACGGTGACTCCCTCAACGTGCGCGGCCCAGAACAGTGTGTAGTAGTAGGGCAGCAGGCGGTAGCGCAGCCGGAGCGCCCTGCTGCTGGCCGCCGCCACCGCGCCGCCGAAGTACGCCGGGTCCTGCGGCTGTACGGACACACAAACACAGACGTGAGTACGCCGTACAAGTCGGGCAACTAGTCGATTACTCGGTCAGCAAGCCGAGTAATTTTTCGGTCAACAAGTCGGACAACTCGTCGAAGAACAAATCGGCCAATAGATCGGGCAACTAGTCGATGAACAAATCGATCTATTGGGCTGGCAAATCGCGTCATTTCATCATCATCATCATCAGCCTCTATCTGTCCACTGGTGAACATAGGCCTCCCTCAATCCGACCAAGACGGCCGATCCCTTGCATCATTTTGGGACAACTCGACGAACAAACTAATTAAAACTTCGGGCAACTTTTAGGGATCGGTTAAATCATGAAGCATTAGATCTAGTAAATCATCGATCATATATAATGGGGACCATCAAGGAACATATTGTGATTAGTGAACCGACTGATGCAACTGTCGACCGGTCGAGCAACTGATCGGACAATTATTAGTCGACTCATAGATGTCGATAGATTAAACAATTGGCTGGTAGGAAGTTAATTAATATGATTTATTTCAACATTTAGAAACAAATAAAAATACCTAATTGTATTCATAAAGATTATACACAAAATGAATATAGCAAACAAAGTTTCAAAACTTACTTAAAATATACTATCATCTCTCCGTAACTAATATTTCTTGCTACATCTATCTGCTAGCTTGAATATCAACCGCGACCGATACTTCTTACTGCGTTTAGCCGCTAACGACCATAAGTATCACGGACACACGGACGGATTTTTAAATGAGGCATCAATGTTAAGAATGGAAGCTAGAAGAGAATTACATCTGGCTACACTGATGTTTGACATAAGGAAACTTAAAAATTCTGAATATCTGTATCAGGAATGGCGGGAAGCATCGGGACGCGCGGTTGTGTTTTTTTGGTTTCCCGTTAATTAATTGTTATTTTGTGTTTTGTCCATTCGTAGTGGTTTTCTATAGTGTTTGTTTTAAAAACTTGATCTTTATATATTGTGATTGGTTGGCGAATCTTATGGAGTACCGTTCTGGAGTGGTTTTCTTAGTAGGGCTGTTCTGGCGGTTTTCTATAGTGTTTGTTTTAAAAACTTGATCTTTATATATTGTGATTGGTTGGCGAATCTTATGAAGTACCGTTCTGGAGTGGTTTTCTTAGTAGGGCTGTTCTGGCGGTTTTCTATAGTGTTTGTTTTAAAAACTTGATCTTTATATATTGTGATTGGTTGGCGAATCTTATGGAGTACCGTTCTGGAGTGGTTTTCTTAGTAGGGCTGTTCTGGCGGTTTTCTATAGTGTTTGTTTTAAAAACTTGATCTTTATATATTGTGATTGGTTGGCGAATCTTATGGAGTACCGTTCTGGAGTGGTTTTCTTAGTAGGGCTGTTCTGGCGGTTTTCTATAGTGTTTGTTTTAAAAACTTAAATCTGTATAATAAATAATGTGATTGTTTGGCGAATATTGTGGTGGACTGCCTTGTGTGGATGGAATGGGGAATGATAGTTGGGGGCTAGAGGGGCGAAGCCGCGCTCCTTGGGGTTTCCCGCCATTTCTCCGTATTACAGACCGAATAATTGTATTTTGTATGGCTAATAGCCTAGTAGCTAATGCCTTTAAATGAAAATAATAAAAATATCTGTATCACAAATTAACATTTTCATCATTTCATGAACGTTACGGAACACCTCGGACTATTCGTCCAGTGTTATCAATGCAAAAGCATAGTGGTGCAGCTTTTAGAGGCAGTTTTAAATATCAACCTACCAAATGTTGGAATAATATACCACCACCAATTCGAAATACTAAAAGTAATTTTACTTTAAAATTAACTACAAAAAATATCTTTTTATAGGACAGGTGCAAATGTAATTTATTATTATCGATATTATTAATTAATTTAATAAATTTTAGAGTAGATATGCTATTGTTGATCCGTAATGTTTATTTGTTATTGTATATTATGCCTATCAAAACATTTTGTCTGTGAAGCCATTTCATATAATATTCTATCGACTATCAATACCCCTATTTACTTCTTTTGTCTATTATTATATTTTGTTGACACTTTATTATTCATGATACACACTTTAAATTATATACACTACGTCTGTAGCCCGATTCACGTAATTATTACCGATCCAAATGTCGTTGAAGTTCAGAAATCGTCCTATTCAAAACAAGTCATAAATGTGTTACTTCAATAGGACGTAAACTCAATAGGATCGAAACTCAGCGACACGTCAATCACAAATGAATATTGTGGTAGAATTTATCGCGTAATATTGCCAGCACGATTGTTACAAAAAATTATAAAATAATTTGCATAATTACTCACGAAAATATGATGATTTTTGTTCATATTAATATCCTTTCTGCAATTCTAGCCCAATCTATGACTAATACATGAATTAGATAATAATAAATATCGCTTTATTGATTTTTTATCCACAATGCGGCTTTAGGGTGAAAATACAAAACATCTGTGCCACTAAAATCAAAATGAAGAGTTAGAAAAATATTAAATCTCAAGTGACACAAACAAACGAATGGCGGGAAGCATCGGGACGCGCGGTTGTGTTTTTTTGGTTTCCCGTTAATTAATTGTTATTTTGTGTTTTGCCCATTCAGGGTGGTTTTCTATTGTGTTTGTTTTAAAAACTTGATCTTTATATGACGACCTCTGTGGCTCAGTGGTAAGCACGTTGGCGCTCAAGCCCGGAGGTTGCGGGTTCGAATCCCGCCAGGGAACAAAAATATTTTCTGCGTTCCTGGGTCATGGATGTGTATTAAATATGTGTATTATATAATAAAAATCTTAAATATATGTATAGTATAAAAGTATTAAATATATTTCCGTTGCCTGGTACCCGTAACACAAGTTCCTCGAGAACTTACCACGGGACCAGATTGACGTGGTGTGAAAGCGTCCATAGATATTATTATTATTATTATTATTATTATATATTGTGATTGGTTTGCGAATCTTATGGAGTACCGTTCTGGAGTGGTTTTCTTAGTAGGGCTGTTCTGGCGGTTTTCTATAGTGTTTGTTTTAAAAACTTAATCTGTGTAATATATAATGTGATCGTTTGGCGAATATTGGTGGACTGCCATGTGTGGATGGAATCGGGAATGATAGTTGATTGATGGGGGCTAGAGGGGCGAAGCCGCGCTCCTTGGGGTTTCCCGCCATTTCTCCGTATTACAGACCGAATAATTGTATTTTGTATGGCTAATAGCCTAGTAGCTAATGCCTTTAAATGAAAATAATAAATAATAACACAAACAAACAAATTTGTTTGAAAACATTTTTTCTAACTTAGGTACATACGTTTGACTTAGAAAGGTTTGTGTATTATTATTTATTATTCTTCAAATGGTTTCCTTTTGTTACACTAGCCTAGCCCACGTCACCGGTGTGCCCTCAACTTTACTTCATACATCGACAATAAAGTCCCTATAATATTTTAATATTAGAAACCCAGGTGTGCCCACAGCCTTATTTCGCTGTATCGTACACGGTGCAACATTTCGACATCATTTCGGGTGAAATATTGGAGTTAGCAGAATTCGACCACCTCAGCTCTGGCCCCGACCGTGGAAACCATTCTTTTACTTAACATCAGTAGGGAATCACTCTTTTTTAGTTTATATAATTTTAATTAATATAATTTAAATTGTAATATCTTAATTAATAAAAAGTATTAAGTAAATTGCCTTTTTTTTGGCATCTGCGGCTGCAACAATCGTAACTCTTTCCTTAATTTCCTTAAACAGGCACCACAAACAACATTAAAGAAATCAGGAAAAACATCGGACTCAGACACAGAATAAGTACAATTACTGGTTAAGAAATTATCATATTATTAATATAAAGGTAAAAAAATATATATAATGAACTAACTATAGTAAGGCTAAAATAAAAAATAAAAACTAATAATTTCTTTCTTCCCACAGTCTATTAATCAATGCTTGCTGCGCCATCCTGCCATGCAATAGCACCAAATTGCCGCGGTTTGCATTATGTGTGAGTGCGGTCTCTATATTGCCAGCAATGTCTGCTCTCTGCTGTTGCTCTGCCATTCTTGAAAGGACTTGCTGCTCCATTTCAAAATTACGTTCTTCAAGAGACAGATTTGCTACTGGCAAGCATGCTCTATTGGCCATATTGTGCAATATTGCACAAGCATTTACAATTTGACCTGCAGTGACAGGATCATAATGCAGTTTTCGAGCAACCAACAAGGACCTGCAAATAACAAACATATTATACATAAATGCTGAAGGAATACGATTCCATTATTGACATTATTAATATACATTATTACTATACTTAAATATCTACCTAAAGCGAGATTTCATCACTCCAATGCATCGTTCTACTACATTGCGCGCTGAAACTTGCATGTTATGATAATGTGCTTCTGGGGAGCCATGTTCAGCAGTCATCATGGTTCTTCTTAAGGGGTATCCACTATCACCTATGATAAATATACATATATAATTGTTAACATATTGTGATTATCAAGGCTGTTTGAAATTTTTACATACATATATTTTTGTTTACTTTAGTATATGTAAATGTTTCCTATTATATGTTACATATTTTGTGCAATTTTTAAATACTTTTATGTTTCGAGGCTGGTTTGAATTTTTTATGTACATATTGCATAGTTTAAGAGTAAATATTTTATTTTATTGCTAAGTGAATGCTACTGTTACCTATTGATAAGACTGATTTTATAACATAACATAAGCACTAATGTTATCTTTAAATAAGACAGATTTTACTGGTTGGTACCTAAATATCTGTAAGATATAATTGCAACTTTTAAATACCTATTTTAAGTTTTATTTAATTGTAAAGTGAATGCTACTGAAACCTATTGATTATCATTGATGCACCCATTAGTACCAAAGTAATAGGGGCCGAGCTCATTTCCCTCTTTCAGACACAAATGCAAACTACAAGGAGTTAAAACGAACTAAGGAGTTAAAACTTATGATAAAAATATATCTGTGATTGAATATTACTTGTTTAATTTGTTTGTTTATTTGTTTCTATTTTATAATAAACTTACATGCATATACTCACACCTGTCTCTGTTATAAACTTACCAAGAAAATACATTGTTTCTCCCCCATCATATTTTTGGTTCACATATTGATTTAGAGGGTGATCGCGACATACCACAGAATCGTGAGTGGAACCTGGGTTACTAGGATCTATGCATAAAATGTTGAGATCTGAATCACAAACCTAAAAACGATAACTTATGTTGTAATGCATTGTAATATATTGTAAATTATATATATTCTACTAACTAAAGTGGTTCTGCTTACTATCATAACATTTAAAGAGTGGTAGCCTTTTTTGTTAAAATATCTTTCCTCATGAAGGCTAGGCCTAATTATTATTATTATTATTATTTTTTAATATATTTATATATTTATTACATTCATAGTACTGACACAGTTAAAGTTGTTTATACATTTTATTTATAAAAATAAACATTACAAAATAAAATAACAGATATCCACTGTAGATTCCCAGGATCGTGTACAATGGAAATATATGCAAAGATCTGTTTGTTGATGAAATGTTCTGAATATTGTTTATTTTGTTTGTTTTAATACTAGTAGATGTATTGCGTCGAGCAACTAACCGGAATAGATCGGTAATTTTATGTGTTTTGTATGCTTTTTTCGTTCACTGTTTGTATGGAAACAAATTCCGCCTTTATGCTGCAACTCTGCGCCGCTTATTGGCCATTTTTTACTATTTTACTATTTTATTTATTATTATTTATTTATTATTAATTCTTATCTTAAAAAAATATTTTAACGACTTACTAACGCATAATACATCTTTTCATTTAACTAACTAACTAAAATTTGAATATTTTAGATATTATGCTGATGCATTTATATTGTGACAAATAAACAACTCCAACAACACAAAGTACAATTGAACAGAGTAAAATATTCTCCTACCCTCCGAACTAGTTGTTACTGTATGACGGAACGGTAGTGGTTCGCTCCACAATTATTTATTGCAATTTGAGTCTTAACTCTTAGTGCGTCGGTAAACAATCAATAGTTTATATCGATCTGGCGATGTTGTGAAGACATAGTAGCATTAAAACTAAGGAATAAATCTACAACAAATCGAAGACATACGGAAATATTACATGACTAAAAGTAGACATTTCTTATAATCTATTATAACGTTAACTTAATAACAATTTTTATAACATGTTAGTTTTGTGTATTTTAAATGAATATCATATAAATATGTAATTAAAAGTATATTATATTCTACATTGAAAAATAACAAAACATATAGTAATAGTTGTATATATAATCCTAAATAAAATATAAAGACAGACAAATATATAATAACGATACATATGGTAATATTCAATGCTGTCATTATTAGGATATAACTTTTATTAATTTCTCTGTTGTATCGTAGTCGAGATCTTTAAGATAGTTTTCTATTTGAATTCTACATTGATAATTAGTTAAATTATACAAAGGGAAGATTTTACTTATTTTATTGTAAAGATACGGTCCCATAAACATGCCAAAGTTATGAGAAAATTCAGTGTGACATAAGGGGATTTTGAAAACTAGATGCTTCAGCCTAGCTGAACTCCCGCGAAGCCTGTCATATTTGTGTTGCCTCAATAATATGTCTCTAATGTATAATTTTCTTATTGATAAGACTGGAAAATCTATAAAAAGTAACTTTGTGGGGTAATAGTACGGTTTGAACTTTATTGTTTTTATGATTGATCTTTGTGCCCTTTCCAATGCTAGCAGTATAGTTTTCTTACAGCCACCCCATGCCATTATACCGTATGAGAAAATAGATTGGCAAAGAGCGAAATAAATCATTGCAATAACTTTGTCATCTTTTATATACCTAAGTTTTCTAAAAATACATATTAATTTTCGCGCACGTCGAGACAATGCGCTTAAATGTTCTCTCCAGTTTAGATTTCTGTCTATTATAATCCCCAAGTATTTTATGCTTATGACATTTTCTAAGATGGGACAAGTACAGGCTTCATCATTTTTTCCACATGTATGTGCGCGTAAGTTTATATTTTCTTTTGGTTGCGCTTTATTTCGGATACTAAAGGTTATATACTTTGTCTTGATTATATTTATAGTAAGTAAGTTATTCTCGAGCCATGAGTGAACTCTCCGAAGGTTTTCCTCAGCAAGCTTTTTAAGGTCCTGCCAGTTGCCAGCGTCATATAAAATTACTGTGTCATCCGCAAAAGATACAATCTTTGTATTATTGTCTCTCTCATCTCGAGTTGTTGGGAAATATACATATTTTTTAAATATATGGGGAATATTAAGTGCTTTTGTCACTTGTCTCACTGCTCTAGAAACGGTGGGTTGAGAGACTGAGGAGTAACAAACTTAACGTAACTTTGTCCCATTAAGGTCTGGTAAGAGCCAGTAGCAAAAAATGCTATTAACACCTAAAACATAATTATTTTAAAATAAGTTAGTAAGTACTATAGGTAAGTATCATAAACAAGTACCTATAATAGTTTAAACATTAACGAAGATAGGGACATTAAAAGGTACCTTATCTTGAACAGATAGAGCATCTCTCCTTTGCTCTCTTGGTATGACTGGAACAAGATCCTCAATAAGACTATACACTAAATCCTTGGGAAGTCTGTAAGTTTTAATAAACTCCGTGTCTCTCGTGGTCTCAAAGGCATTTCGATGTTGACGCTCTCTTAATTGGTCTTCCCTATCAGCATCATCTAAAAGAAGCCAGGCTAAGCCGAGACTCATTGTAATTTTAAAAAAACTAAGGGAAAGTAATAAAATAAGCGTTGACGCTCTCTTAGTCGGTCTCCGAGAAAAAGTTAAACCGCAAAGATTCGACAACTCCAATTACAGCTTGGCAAAAAAGAGTATGACGTGGTGACAGGTGGAACTAAATATTTTACTAAATGGAAACCTATGATGTTGACAATATTTGGCCAACAAATACTAGATTTTGAGTAAAGTTTAGTGTTTCACATTTATTTTTAATGATTTGATTAAATTATCTTGCTGATTTCCCATATTATGATGAGACCTAAGTGAAAGTGGCGCCCTCATTTTTTCCATACTCTTTTTTGCCAAGCTGTAACTAACTTTTCTTCAACTGCTTGTCAACCGTGAATGTTTGACGTTTAATCGTTAACAGCCAATCGAAAAATAGAGGTGATTAACGCGCAAGCCACGGTTGACGTCCGTCTGAAGTACGTGAATACACCTTAATGATTCGTCGATAGAACTACAATAGGATCGTTTCTCGATCGTCTTTTAATTGTTACGTGCATACGAAACGCTGTCAAACCGTGGATGTCGCTACGATATCGTTGAAGTTTTGTTACGTGAATCGGGCTACTGGTCACAAACCTAGCACTGTGCCCTCTCATCGTAGCAGGTAGTAACTGAAAATCAGTCGATCTTTCTTCGGATTTATCTTTTAGTACTGAGTTACATACCTTTTTGCGATTCTGCAGCACACATACTCTTTATTTAAGTGTGATATTACTAATGCTGTTATCATATTTTATCTGTTTTTATTTTTACTCTTTTTATTGTGTATGTGAAATGTCGAATTGTGAATAAAGTTTTTATCTATCTATCTACATACCTTGGAGGTGTCGGAGTTGTGGTTCCTAGCGAAGGGGTAGAAGGAGCCGAGCTGCATCCATCTTTTGCACAGCTCGGGCGTGGCGTCGCCGCGGAACCCGCATATGTCCGCGCCCGCCATCGGCACGCCGAACAGACTGAAGCTCAGCAGCTCTGTTAGAAGGCAGTTCTGATTGGACTCACACTGCTAATACCCCCCCCCCCCTATCCTCCTTATAAGCATTAGGGCCCTACCGAAAATATTGTATCAAAAGCCGTTGAGTACAGGGAGGAGGTGCTAAAATGCTCCCTCAAAAGCATTATAGTCGAGAACATTGAATCTAAAATATGGTTGAAAATTTTCGATCTACTCCTGGCATAGATCTATTTTATGTTAGTGCACGTGCCACCTGATGGTAAGTGGTCGACGTCGCCCATTAACATGAACTAGTTTACCTGGAACTAGCCCAGGCATTTATGTGTTCCCCACCATGGTTCAGGCCTTGTCGTGGCGGTGGGGCTCAGTAACCTAGGGTGAGCGGTGCACCTTGGGTGAAGCTAATTGGGCTAAGGGGGCTCTTTGTACCCCTCTTATAAGAAGAGGGGACTGAAGAGCAGGGGGCAAGGGGTGAGGATGGGAACCTCACCCCATTGTACTGTCCTGACGTTGGGAGGGGTTGTTCTGTGGTGCGGGACAAACCCTCTGTGGAGGTGGCGTCGGTCCCTTGCGGGACTGACTAGCCGTCGAGGTGCCCTGTTTGTTTTCTAGATCCGGGGCACCTCACCAAAGGCGGCATTGGTGGCACTCGCCGGGTTTTAGTGGGTAGAGCTGCGTCTATTTACCAGCTGGCGGGCGCAGCGAGTCCCACATACCCGCGTGGGGAGACCCACTCCCCCGCGGGATGCCTCAGAGCATTTCCCGGCGTTAAAGGAAAAAAAAAAAGAAAAAAAGGCATTTATGTGTTGTGGCAGGCAAGGGCAGGCCCTTGTCTCTGAAACACAGCGAAGTTGTTGTAAGACTTGGGCCATGATGATTATTGGCAGAAATGGTGGTGGGTGCAAATTTGCCAGGGCTTAAGTACTAGCCCTCCCTTAAGCCTGTTTTCTTTCCAGTGAAACTTTTATGTTGCTAAACGACGCTGACACGTACAATAAACTGGCTTGTTTAACGTTTTGCTTAAATTAAATTAAACTTAAATTCAACTCATAAAAATTATTACTAATCCAAAGACTGAAATCCTATTCTTCTGGTCCTCGTCAGGTCCTGGTAGATATGTGTGAGGTTTTAGGTCAGATTTGTTACCCGGTATGGACATCTTCATGTCGTGCCACGAGCTTTCCACGTCGCCGCTCCAGTGGCCCGCCACCTTGCCCAGGCCGGGGAACGACGCGCGCGATATTATGAACGGACGCTTGCCCCGGATCTCTAGTAGGGCCCTGCCAAACATATTTGAATGTAAGTTTATGTGAAAGTCGGTTACTCACAACTTGAGCGTAAATGTTTAAAACTTTACATCTACTAAATTTATATCTTTGCGACGATGATATGAGTTTTCGACGTCCGCATAGATGAGATGTCTGTTAATAATGTATCAAAATATATTTATATATAGTTACGCCATCTTTTATGTATTTTATCAGCTAATATAATATGTAATACTGAATGCATAAAAGACAAAATAAATTTAAATTCATGCGGTCTGTCTCCTAGAAACGCGCTGTTTGATTAATAATGTCAATCTGCGTGTAGCGGCTGTTACAAGTTAGATGTGAATGGCGTAAGGCGTTAAATGGATGTTTCGACATTTATTCAAAGACGCATATGTTTATGTACGTCTCTCTTGTGCCGCAGCCTCCCTCCCCCCGCCACCCCACTTACCCGGCGGTATGCACGGCCTCGGCGAGCGCGTACACATTGTGCACGTCGTGGTGCGGGCCGGCGGCGTGCACGGCGTCCATACACAGCGTCTTGTGCCGCAGCCCCGCCCCCAGCGAGCGCGGCACGTACGGCAGCCGCTCGGGCGCACACTTGCCGTACAGCGAGCCCGACAGGAAGTTGGACGGCTCGTTCATGTCCTGGTATACATTATATACAGCGTTAAATTATAATTATTATCAAAAAATATAGTAAGTACATATACAATAAATATAGCTGCCCGCACAGACTTCGTTATGTCAAAGGGGAGGGGGAGGAATTTCTTAAAATCCGTTCTTAGCGGACCTCTACATCGCAAAAGTAATATTCGTACCAAATTTAAAGTTTCTAGGTCTTATGGTTCCAGAGATATTGCGTTGAGTCAATCTATCTATAGAACAGCTATAAAATAATAATAATTTATTTCATCAATTTTTCTTACACAGACATTAAATTGGACAATATCATCTAATAGATTAAATCTACGTATAGCATTATAAATGCGCAATCAGATTTTTTAAATAATGTTTTTGACAAAGTAATGAGTCTTTAAAAATATGCACATTTAATGGAAATTATTTGGTCATAATAGTAAAATACTACAAACAAATAGATGTAGATTTAAGGACCGCTAATTTACGCAACTCTGGGGTCGTTGATCCCGACCTAACTACCGACCAAAACGTAGTAGATTTTATTCGTTTATTTAGTCTGTCATTGAACCAAATAAATGTTCTTTAAAAACAATTTTCTCAATATTTTCACTTGTACACGTTGATCTTGCGTACGTCTCTTGCCCATTGGTAAAGGGACACGTGGTGAGGAATGGCCTGTCTGCTGCTCTGAGTATCCTAACTACAATAAAACCTAGTCCATAATATTATTACCGGACAAAGGTTGTGCCACTCGTGTTGACAATGACACGTCTCGTGGTGTTGGTGTCTATCTCATCTCGATCATCATGGCCTCCGATTGTTTCGGGGTCGTCTTGGGGTTAGACCCTAAAACAATGGCTGGTACTCACAATCCAGGCACCATCAAACTCCACTTGCTGATGGAAGTCGGCCATCATCTCTCGCCAATAGGCGCTGGCGTTGGGGTGGGTGAAGTCCGGCCACACCGTCGACACGGGGTTCCACACCTGACACCACACATAGTAAATATGTAGGTAATACTTAAAAAAAGTGCGTGCGTACAAAGTACACATGTCAGAAGTGAAACTTATTTGGCAAACCAATTTTTAAATCTCGTTGATATTTATACTAATCTAAAGCTTTAAATTTCCGAGATTTGCGATGTGACGTTCGCTCTATCTCATTTTCTCTCTCGATCTTTCTCACTCACTTGCTCCCTACTCTCACTCCATGGCTATGTACTTCAAGCTACGTTCGCCCTTTCTCACTCTCTCTCAATCGGTATCAATCACTCTTTCCATCTTCTTGGATAAAAACGTTGCACATTTTTGTGACGTTTCATCCGTAAAAATATTACCCTCATGCACGCAAAGAAGTTTCATTTCAAAAAAGAAAAGTGACAAAAACTTTGAAACGTCTGTCTAAAATAAATAAAGTAAATACCTTTCCGACGAAAGGCTGTCCGGTGGAGTTCTTGACGAATACGTCCATATCCAGCCCGCGGTCGAAGGGCGGGTACGTACCGGGTTTCTCAGCCGCGCTCACGCCCGGGTCTGTACACAATATGTTACTAAAACCCATATATATATATATATATATATATATATATATATATATATGTACATGCTGATGCGTTGTCCTCCTTGTCGCAATGGGCCACCGGCAACTCACAAACCGCACGAAACGCGACAGCATAATATGTGAGCGAGAGGTACCACCCCGGTCGTGCCGGCCCAATTCAGCTGCAATTTAAGGAGCATAGCACTACCTCAAACTTTAATGATTTGATTTTGATTTAGTTATACCTGACATCTAGATAGTAGGTATGTGAGCCAATAAGTTTCTGAAGTTAAAACTTAGCATTCGACTAAATTCTGTCTATTGGTGATGAATTGTGTAGTTTGGTCTACTGTCTACTGATGGTCTACGATCTACTTGTGGTCTACAATATTTGGCTGGTCGACCGTCTACTAGTGGTCCACTATCTACCGGCGGGCTCTTATCTGGCGATGGTCTACCGGTCTACTGGTGTACTCACCGAAGAGCGGCACGTACTTCATGCCGCTGCGGTGCAGCTGGCGCACGAACTGCGGCAGGCCGGCGTACGCGTGCTCGTCGTACGTGAAGTCATTGGCCGAGCTCATGTAGTCCAGGTCGTTCCACTGGACGTCCTGACAGACGGACACACATACATACGTGAATATAGCTACAGCCATGCTTCGCTATGAATGAAAGTCATTCGTTTTTTTTAGAATCAGATTACTTTACGTCCAGGATTTTCCTTTTATTTAACACTAGCTGTTGCCCGCAGCTTTGCCCGCGTTAAATTAGATTTATAGCCGTACGCGGATTGATGATGATTATTTTTATAGCCTAAGTTACTCCCTATTACATCAGCTATCTGCCAGTGAATGTTCCATCCATCGGCCCAGCCGTTTCCGAGATTAGCCAGAACAAACAGACAGACAGACAGACAAAGATTTAAAAAAAGGCTATCTTGGTACATGTACCAAACGGCACGGGCGAAGCAGCGGGCCGCAGTTAGTCTTATATAAAACCGCAGTCATGCTTTGTCGTTAAAGTGAACACTTCTTTTGGCATCAGTAGCTGGAAATCGGTTCAGTAATTTAGGACAAACACGACTTGATTTTTTATATATATAATCTATATAAATAAATAGGTAGGTAGCTAGGCGCTTCATCCTGCGAAGGATTGTTAATAACAAATGTGACAAGTAAATGAATATTTTTTACAAATACAACCTCCAACTTGTATTGATCCTTCAGGAGCGTAAGAACTGCGTGCAATACTAATCCGCGACAAATCGGATGACGGAAACGGATCTCGCGCGTAAATTGCGATAAAAAATGTTCTACGGCTACTTCGGAACTCATATTAAGGTTACACAAGTCGCTCATCTTTCCATACAAACGCAGAACAGTAATTACTACAATGTTTGACGTTGACCATCAAAAAATAAGTATAATATAAATTGATCTCGTCGTTATCTATGTGTGTATGTACCCAAAATTGTAAAAAATATATACATTTAAATAGTACAAGCTTCTAAACTTTCGTATTTCAACACTGATTTTAGCCTAACTTTGGGCGAAAATAAATAGTATACTGAATACGAAAGCTCAGAAATAAAGGCCTTACAGATATAGTTTAGTTATTCAAAAGATAAAATAAATTTATTTTGAAAAGATACACTAATTAGTTTTTCTATAATAACTGTTTTGCTAAAAGGGCATTTTCGGAATGAATCATTGTGCATTTCATTCTAGCACACATGTTCGCGCACTATGTCAGGTGAGATAGCAATCATTTTGTTCGCGGCATCGACTAGTTCAACCTTAAGACTCGGATCAGATGCAATACATAGCTCTTATTCAAGGATATTGTGATAACAAAATAAAACTCACAAACGGTATCCCGGCGTCCCTGTTTCTCTGCCACACCTCCTTGGTAGCGTTGAGGCTGCCGTAGTTGTACCTGCAGATAATATCAACTAATGTATTATATATTAAAACGAACAAAACGGAATATTTAGCGTGTTTTTCACTTTTATATCGCGGATGTCGCTGTTTCGGCATTATCTACGAGTGCCTTAATGGACTTTAGTCAGCAAGTTCATCATTCAAAAAAGTTATTAGAGTGTTTGTGTGGTAAAGGAGGATTGTAAAGTACAAGATTTTATAGAAGATACCTTGGGAATAGGGCGCTCCTCCCAGGCATTTCTGAATAAGTTGTACAAATTGTTATAGAATACATATTGTTTGACAAGATTAGTTCCACTGAGTTTGTTTCGCCGGTTCTTCTCAGTGGCCTTGCCTTGGAACCGGTGGTAGATTCAATCGACGGTCAAAAAGATACTCTGTTTGTATTGTTTATTATAAAAAAAATGATTTTGATTTCATACTTTTTTCAGTTAGATCCAAACTACTTATTAATTTAATGATTTTTGCAAGGGGCGTAACCAACGTCCGTCTCGTCATATAGTGAGGGTGGGGGAGGATATCCAGTAGTGGACATTTATGTGAGACGACTTACTAAACTCAGCACTCACTTGCAAAGGTGGAACCCTAGCGACCAGTAGGGCGGCATGAAGGGTCGGCCCACCACGCGAGTGTACTGCGCCACCACCTGCCGAGGGGCGGGGCCTAGCAGCACGTACAGGTCCAGCACGCCGCCCGTGGCGCGGTACGTGATGGCCGGCGTCGGCTGCAGCACTATGTCTGCGGAGAATGACATCCTCAATCTGTTTGTATACGTATGTAGGCTTGTTTCATTGTTACGCGTCACGCCTAAGCCCGAGCGGTATTCTCCTCGTCGTCTGGGTGACCCGGCAAGGGAGCTGTAGCCGTCCTCACCGGGTCACAAGGGTGTGCACTTCGACAACAATCCGACACTTTTCTCCCGCAGCGGTGCTCTCCTACGGGTAGGGGCAGTAGTGCGCTCCCTCTGCCGCTACGCCTCCTCTTTCTGCGACATCACAAGGGGGACCACCTGACACATGCTCTCACTGACAGTCATCGCTCGGGTCATCCGAGCCAACCTCAACGTTGAGGAGCACTCTTTTCTTCGCCCAAGCAGGGCACTCCACCAGGGTGTGGTCTGCAGTGTCTTCACTGCTGTCGCAGTAATGACACCCTGGTAGGTGTCACACCTAGCCTAACCTAACCATTGATCGAAATTTGGCTAAGATATAAGAAGTATATGGCTGTAATAGATTATAGACAGTTCGGATACAGTATAATTCGTAAGTAAAGATAAGTAAGCTGTAAACTCGGCTAGTATTATATTCTTGGTGTCAATTGAGTTTATTTGTTCCGCAGTCACGCCTTGACCGTTTTCATAAAAACAAATATGGGAAGGACATAGACAGAATAAAAACATATTATGTATCTTTACGTGTGGTCACTTAACGCAGCGGTCGCGGGTTCGAATCCCACCGGGTGCAGAAAAATATATGATGAATATAGATGTCTGTCACCGGGTCACATCGTATATTATATATATTTATATACATTTTATAAATTTATTTCCGTTCCTAGTACCGGTAACACAAGTTCTTACGAACTTACCACGTGTAGCGGCTAGGTTAACGTGATATGCTTTTTGAATAAAAAAAATAAGAGTAGCGTGCACGCACATCCACACGCACACGTACACGCATACTGCACCCCCCACAATCCTGATATCACTCCATACACTTCTATCGGCGCTTTAATGTGTACTCATCAGTTGTAAAGAGTTAGAAAAGGACTTAATTTTCTTTGGCACATTCACACAACAACATTTTACTAAACTCAAATATAAATAAATAAAAAAACAGCTTTAGGAGGGAGGGCACAACTAAAGGATGGAGGACACACCTTTTATGGGATAACACAAAGCCCGGAGCCAATCTGGGCGTGTCCGACTGTACTGCACTTTACTTAAGAAACAAATTTGTCACTCACCCATCGCGTTGGAGTTGAGCAGGAGCATCCCGTGGCTGTTGCCGTTCTCCTCGAGCGCCAAGTAGAACGGGTGTGTGCCGTATAGCGGGCGCTGGAAACAACATTATTTGACTGACCCTGGTTATATATAAGTCCCATAAAAGTAACAAAATAGACGTTATTAGAATATGTCTTGTCTTGTTTATGACGGCGTAATTAGAACATGTTTTGTCTAGTTCATCGAACGAAAATCAGTAGTTAACAAAAGGCACCCATCGAGCTCAACCATGGCCTTATTCATTATCATTATTATCAACCTTTTGCCATCCACTGCTGGACAAAGGTCCTTTTAAAGAACGCCAAGGCAGCCGATCCCCTGACAGTGCAACCGACCCTCCGCCTTACCGAACAAGACCTTTACTCCTCAACTCATCCCATTCGCTATCTCCCGTCCTGCTCGCCCATCCTCCATTCTGATTACACATCCCCAGCCTACCATACACCATCCCGCTCGCACACCCCGCCCCCACATCTCCCGTCCCGCTCGCACTCACGTTCTCCTCAGGCGGCTGGTCACTGTTGAACAGCGTGAAGGTGTTCCAGTTGAGGTCGTTGAGCAGGCGCGCGCGCTTCTGTCCCAGTCCGTACACGTGCCGCGCCGGTAGAAGGGAGGACACCTGCAGGAACCGGTCGGATAGCACCCACCCGCCCACCTGGGTGTCCACACTGGAAGACATCATCATTAGGAGTGAAGTTTGTGAGACAAGACAATATTGATGTTTTATTCATTGAAACATTATTCGCGCTTCTTGGCAGTGACATGGACTACACTTCATTTAGCGCGTGAGGGAAAAATGACGAGAGTAAATTTTAACGATGCGCACGCATACCGTCACGAAAAAAACCGACACCCTGAAGTTAGCTATAGAACAATTTTCACATAATGACAGTATGGACGTCAGAAGATATAGTTTTTAACTACACAATAAGCAAAAAGGTTACAGTGTAATTAAACTGTACTATATTTTTTTCCTTTAAGGAGTATAACTTCTAACGCGTTTCACACACACTTTTTTATGCGAAACATCTACTGGCGCTTTTTGGAAGTAAAATCAACTTAAATGCACAGACGGTACACTAATATTCACATAGTTGCTTCACATGTGACGGGCGTCAGTAACGGTCTTCTCTCTTTTGCAATATTCTACTATTACACACAAGATCAAACAGGTAGTGTTACTGGCAACGAGACGCGCGAGTTGCCTGGCCGAGTCGTAGTGATTTATGGTGATGGCCGACATTGATAAACACCATCAATAAAACGCCATCTATCGATTTTATATGCACTTACGGTGACGTTATTGGGCTGGTTTCAGATAAACTTATTTATGTTGCAGGCGACGTTGACGCCTTAGGCTTGGTTCGCACGAGCGCTTTTTGCCGAGCGTTAAAAAAAACATTTAACTGTCCCAAATGGATACCCATCTTAGAATAATTACACTATAGAAACCTAGTCCGCGCGGCCATTTTGAAGCAACTCACATGGAGCCATTTTTGCACCAAGCGCCGGGAAGTTCCGTAGTATTCTATGTCAAACCGCGCCAAACGTGTCTCCGTAAAATAAATAATTATGACGATTTGTGCAGTTAAATTGTATGACAATACATCTGAATAACAAAATAAATGTAATAACATCACTTTTCACTGGAAATCTTTCAATATTTCGTAGTATCTTGTAATTAATTAAGTTTAAATAAATACAATTTTTTTCAATGCTCAGTATTGCCCGATTGTGAAAATATTTTCACTGATTATTTTCCCCCATTGATTAAATTTAAAACAGTTGCTACTGATATTTACGTAGGTACGTGACACGTTCTCGAATTAATGTGTTTGTGTGGTTTAACGATATCAAATACAAACAGTAAAACAGTAAAAAATATTCATACTTCCATACATACAAACTTTCGCGTTTATATTACAAGTTACAAGTTTAAAAATTAATATGTATAACAACTTTACATTACAACTGTGTTTCATGCCAATAAAAAATAATTATAAAAATGTATATTTTACTAATTACTGTTATATTTTCTTCGTTTCATATAAATAAACATTCTTGTAATATAACAATTATACATAATAAATAATAATATAGCTTGTGTATACATGGTTAAATAAAGTTGTTATAAATTAATACATAAATAGATATGCCCACCTAGGTATTTATGTATTAAATATTATTGCTATAACAAATTGTTATCAGCGGCCGAATCATTTCCCGTTTTCGGGAAAACTTCACCACTACTGGCAACATTGAATCAATTTAGTGCTTCATTTTTGACAGCGCGCTTGTAGGAAGACTGACCTTCTATAGTGTAATTATTCTAAGATACCCATGTATTTATTCAAACGAAAGCGTTTTTAAAGCGCGGCGCTTTTTTATCGAGCACAGTTGGATTTTCGATAAGCGTTGGACTTTAAATCGAATTGAGCATGCGGAACTCGAAACTCGCGCCGACGTCGGGTTTTCAAAGGCGCCATCTATCCATTTTGGAAACTCACATGGTAACGTTGTCGGTGGTACGCACCACCTTGAACCCGACGGTAGTACTGTCTACTTGCACGCGGTACTGCATGTTTACCAGCGGGCCCGCGACCGTCGGTACTTCAGGATACGGGGGTTCAAACCGCCTGTTCTCCGCGTCGGTTATCTGCCGAAAAATATTATAAAATGACACATCATCTAGGTAAACTAAGTCAACCAAATAAGAATTATTGAGAATAATTCAAAAATGTCTGGTCACAACTTGATCAAATTCAACAAAATTGGAAACACCAGCTTTCAAATAAAAAAAGGATCATCGAAATCCATTCACAATCGCCGGAGTAATCGTGTTACAATTAAAACTGGTAGAATCAACACATAATAACATAATTTATTTGCACGTGGTTATTTTCACTATTACATAATATTTACTATGTTTTGCACTTTTCCCTTGTAATCTCCCTTGTAATGTATAAGACATTAGTAGATAATGTCGAAATATCGAGCTCCTATAAAAAAACATAACTAAAAAAGTGGGGCTCAGTAGCCTAGGGTGTGCCCAGCACCTTTGGCGAAGCGAATTGAGCTGAAGGAGGTGCTCTTATAAGAAGGGGACAAAAGAGCAAGGGGCGAGGACGGGAACCGCACCCCATTGCACTGTCCCGACGTTGGGAGGGGAAGTTCTGTGGTGCGGGACAACCCCTCTGTGGAGATGGCGTCGATTCCCTGAGGGACTGATTAGCCGCCGAGGTGCCCTGTTTGCTCAACAGATCCGGGGCACCTAACCAAAGGCGGCAATGGTAGCACTCGCCGGGTTTTAGAGGGTAGAGCTGCGTCCACTTACTACCTTTCGGGCGCAGCGAGTCCCACATACCCGCCTCGGGAGACCCACTCCCCCACGGGATGCCTCAGAGCATTTTCCGGCGTTAAAAAAAGGATGTGTTAAACGAAAATACCGCAGATTCTAATAAACCCGATTTTTTTAAAGGTTTTAGTATGTTACGTTATTGTGATTCCGTTCGTCGAAATGACAAAACGGAACCCTTATAGGATTACGCCGTTGTCCGTGTGTCTCAAACTTATTAAAGTAGGTACATACGTTTCGTTGATATAGAATCAAGTTTGGCAAAGAGCAAGGTATCACGTCATACATTGATTTTTCCTACATTAAATAAGGATATACTTTGTGTCCCAGTTGTCAATTCCCTGTGCCAGAAAAACGGTTCTCCCGGACCTTGAAAGAAATACTTCATGATAATAACTAGCCTCCTGACCTTGATCTGCAGGATATCATCAGCCAGGTAGTAGAATTCCACGCGGACGGTGTTGAACTGCCCCGGGTAGCGGGTGTCCCGCCCCCTCCCGTAGTAGACCGTCAGCCCGTGTCTGTTCTCAGTGCTGTTCTCGAAGTGGAAAGAGTCGTAGCCGGGCGGGTAGAAGCAGTAGGGCGCGCCGGCAGTACTGGTGCTCTTCCAGCAGCACCCTGGGGATAAAAAAAAGGATCAGCTTTACCATGATTTTAGTATTAGGTGAACTAGGTTTTAATTGTGACTCTCACAGCGAATGAGATTAGAAGACATCATCATCATCATCAGCCTCATAATCAACTACGTTTTGCTCGGGACTTGGACTAAGGACAAGACAAATCATGAATACTAGTTTAGTCCAGTCCAGTTTCAGCTAAAGGACACTTTAACTAAGAACGAGATTAATCATCATCTTCAGCCTCTGTTGCTGCATCTTTGCTCTACTCCCGTATCAACTCAACTGGACGTAAGCCTTACCGAAAGTACTCGTGTTGTAATCAACTTTTTTATTGAAGCAGACTGGATTGCGAATAGAAAAAAACGAGATTACGAACTTCCTCACCAACATTCGAGGAATATTCGACTCCTCGAAAAAAGTCGAGACCGTCATTATTTACCTCGTTCGGAACAGCTGCTTTCACTGGCGCCCTCTTGCGGGTAGCAGTCGAAGCGCATGTCGTCTGTGACGTGCGCACACAACTCCCTTAACACCTCCACAGGCCGCTCGGAGTACGACTTCTTTGCGTCCTTCTTCTTTGTGTCGTTGCTTTTGTTCTTGGTGGACAAGTTGTTGTGGTCATGGTACCTATACTCTGTTGATGCGCTCTAGAAGACAGACAGTATCATATTAATCGATGGTATACGTCATCCCGTTTATTACAATGGTCACAGTTAGGCGTCTCTACTTTCCTCATCAAATACGCGAAACTTTTGCCAGGCACATGTCAGAGCCTGTTCTTATGGTAACCAGACAACTTATATATATGTACTTATATATTTCTAAATACATACATATTATAGATAAATTACACCCAGACACAGAACAAATGATCATTCATCACACAAACATTTGTCCCGGGTGGGGATCGATCCCACGACCTTCTGGTTTAGCAGTCAGGGTCACTAACCACTATACCAACAGGCCAGCAGAGAGATATAGGAAATATATTATCACAAAATTACACCTACTTGTTTCATACCGCCGAGGAAATTGAAAATTAGGTCGGCGTTCCAAATTCGTCCCGACATACGTTCCGATAGACCTCCGAAGGGCAGCATAGGCATTGTAATTACTAGTACCAAGACTTACCTACTCTTTCCAGCTGGGATATCATGCGCACAACGAAATATCTCTTAACTAGAGAGAGAGAGAGAAAGATAATGTATGCAGGTCCCAAAGCAGTTTTAACGTATCCCTCGGGCTCCCTGAGATCGTATAAAAGAATCAACCGCTGTCGATTCTGGCTATTACAGGAGTAGCAGCGATGGGAACGAGCGGTGGGTCTAGTCCATTAAAAATACCACAAGTTATCTTAAAAGAACACCGATTCCAAGCAAGGATGATCCGTGAGGCTATTGAAATTAAAAAAACATCCTAATTTCAATAGAGAAGATGGTTGGCTCTTACCACCTGCTTGGGATCAAATTATTAAAATAATTAAATCAAAATCCAAGCATAATATGGCACAGACTCAAGACTCGGCACTTTCTGATTAAAACTATTATTATATATTAGGACTAATTAAAATATTGATGTATGATAGTCTCGAATAACTTTGTAGCGTTAGGATATAATATGACACCTCAGTTCTCCCGTGACCATGGTTGCTGTAAAGTATCCGAAACGTCGGGCTTGTAAAAATCTTAATGAACCCGGTATAAAATCCGTAAAAGGTTTTCATTATAAAAGGCAATAAGAGACCAAAAATTGACCAGCATATATGATGCCCAATGCAATATCCTATCATCTTGAAAACATTCTATTTTACTTCTAGATTAAATCCAGACCTACCTTATCAGATACTTCCAGTTTTTTCACATCTTCTGGATGAACCCGTTCCCAAAGTTTCCTAAAATAAAAAAATGTATAGAGTTTGAAACATACTAACTGGTATCTGGTCTGTCCACATATGGTACTCGGTCGGATACTGGAAAGTAAATTCTCATGCTATTTATAAATCATAATCATGGGGGCTCCATATAACATATTAGCATTTTTATAGGTATGTTACAAACATGTAAACGTTGTAACAACTTATAATATAACACAAATTCAAATTTCTTTATTCATAGCATCATCAACCTCTTTCTTTTATTTTCCAAAATGGCTCTAAATTTTTATATATTCAAGGGACTTATCGTAGCCTTTGTGTTACCTGTAATGATCATCCCCCCAGCCTCCCCCCAGGGCGCCCGCCGCAGCCCACCAAGCCGCGACACACAGGGCACACAGCAGCATGATCGCCAATATACCAGGAAACAAATTTACTATCTGCTCCCAGCAACGACTCAACCATCCACGGCGGGGTGAGAATCTCTCGTATCTACAACAGAAAGACACAGGTACTGAGAGTATTTTTCTGAAGGGGTACCACCACCCTAATATTTCTTCCGTGAAACATCTTTGCTATTTTTTTGGGACAGTTTTATTACTAGCACCAAGACGCAACACAATATAAATAAGTTTCCTGGTCCAATCTAAGGGGAACTTGTTATGGCTGTGGGCGATTCTGACAACTAACATCATGTTGCATATCTGCCCGTTTGCCTACCCAAGTAAAATAAAAAATCTAATGCCTGAAATTGATGGATCATTAGCTCATTAAAAATCCTTAAACATAGTATAGCACATGGCATGAATATATACTACATCAACCACTATTAAACATAATTTACAACAATTAAATTAAGTAGAACAATACAATATAAAATTATAGAAAGTCATATTCATATCAATTTAAGACAAGGATGAGCCAAGTAAAATTGAAAAAAGAAATTACTTTGACATATTGACTGCTCTATCTCACAAGCACTTTTAATAACAATTGACATAGAAATAAATTATACACACCTCTATAATATTGATAACCAAATGTACAAATGATAACGTGTTATTGAACTGTGCACAACCTAATATTTCCTATTTATATGCAGTAAGTACTAAGAAATTTCTAAAGTCCAATTTAGACAAAGGAAAGTTTACCTCTGCACTGTGTATCAGTTATGTGACTAATAAATTGTTGTTTTATATATGTATGTTTTAAGTAGGCACTAATGACCTATCTTTTATATAACAAACACATTTATAAATTGTTTTTGATGGAATGTCCAGTCTTATAAGGTTATCTATATAAACTTGATCAATTGTTTTTTTTGCGCCGGGAAATGGTCTTAGGCATCCCGCGGGAGAGGAGGGCACTCCCCAGGCGCAGCTCTAGCCACTAAAACCCGGCGAGTCCCACCAATGCCGCCTTTGGTGAGGTGCGCCGGATTTGTTGAACAACAGGGCATCTCGACAGCTAGTCAGTCCGACCAACGCCACCGTACCGCACCACAGAACAACCCCTCCCAATATCGGGACAATGCAATGGGGTGAGGTTCCCATCCTCGCTTGTCCCCTCTTCTTATAATAGGCTTCCGCCTTCGCCCAAGGTGCTCTGTTCACCTTAGGCTACTGAGCCCCACCGCCACAACAAGGCTTGAACAATGGTGGGGTGGTCAAATGTATTTAATTATGCATAAGTCTGTTTTTTTTTTTGCTTTTGCAGGCCATATGTTGAGAGTAAAAGACAAATGGAGCAAAATTGTATAACGATGGTATCCTAGAGAAGGTAAAAGAAAAAGAGGTAGACCACAAAAAAGATGACGACATAAGATAAGTGCCAGGCATCACATGGAACTGAGTGGCTCAAGAAAGACATGAGTGGAAACGGTTGGATTAGGCCTTTGTCGACTGGAAAACAGATCTACAGAAAATATTTAAAATTTAGATAAATTGCTGCATTAAGGTTTACTTACATAAAATTTTAGTTTTCTATGTATTTTTATCATATAATTGTAATATGGATCTGAATAAAAGACTATATTGTTATTATTATGTTTTTCTTTGTTCTTTTTTCTCCTTTAACCCGGTAAGGGTTTACTCTATCATGCGGGCTATAGCCAAGCATAATAAAGGATTAATAAATTATGATACAGCATTGTTGTCGGACATGGTTGCAGATGCCAAAAAAAAAATTTGTGATTTTGAAATTTAGTGGCAGGTTTCAATTATTATTATATTACTATTAAATTTAAATATAATATATCTAATTAAACTGACAGAAAGACAACGCTTGATATCTATAGAAAGTAAAGAATATAAAATAATAAACTAATATAAAAGTACATATTAACCAAAAGTGTTTTGTTACATTAAGTAAGAATTACAGTAAGATCTAGATATTTTAATATTTTGTTAATGAGTTTAAATGTAAATAAATAATGACTTTAAAAGTATTTTACAAACTTTTATAATAAAACATTTTAATATAAACATTTAAAGTAGTTGTATGCCAAATAAACAATTTTATTGATTGTAACTAAAATGTTTTAAAAATACTGTCAGTTAACACTACTGCTCTTAAATAAAAAATATATATTATGCTCAATGTTATTCAATGTTTTGTAATGCAGAACTTTACTTTTGTTCAAACTAGTACGCAAAAAAAAAAAAACTATTATGAACATAGATATTTTTTTTATGTTAGTTGGATAGGCAAACTGGCAAACGTGCCACCCGATGGTAAGTGGTCGACGTCGCCCATGAACATAAACCAGTTTACCCGGAACGAGCCCAGGCAACTCATCTTTGTGTTGCCTATCCTGAGACAAGATGTTAAGTCTCGGTGCCAGTAATTACACTGCCTGGCTTGCCCTTCTCTCCGAAACACAGCAAAGCTGTTTCAGGGGAGAAACAAGCAAGATGGTGGTACCCATGCAGCCGGGAGCGCAGATCAGCGCCTCTCATTCCACCGGTCTGCTAGATAGTCTGCATCGGGTCAGACGCATGTGTATGTTTTATTATAAATCTCTTATAGGCATTACCATGCTCCGTACACACTACATAAACTCACATGAGCTTGTCCACTGTACTAGATTTTATTATAAAATGTTGGAATAAAAATCCATTATTATACATTTTATACATCAGCAAGTACATACTTCATAAAATATTATTGCATATTTTAAATATAACATACAATAGAGGGAATGTATATGTAAATATGAAAGTTGTAACAGCAAGAGGCCCTTTGAGAGTATGCTATAAACAGTATATATGGTAAGGCCAACTGTATATTATAAATAAATCTTGTTTCACATAAACCCTACACTTAGGTACTGTTATATACATAGTACAGTCTTTTTTTATATAAAAGAGGGGCAAACAGACAGTCGATTCACCTGGTGGTAAGTGATAAACAAAATCCATAGACCCACTACACCAGATAATTAGCAGATGAGTATGCTCTTTTGTGGTAACCGGTACATATATATTAATCACTGGCCAAGTAAGGTACTCTACCTAAGCTTAGTTGAAATTGTTTTATAAGAGAAACAGGAAGATCAAGATGGTCAGATGGTCAAAAGTAATCACGGATACCCTTGGACCAAAGCTAGGGGTATTGTATTTGCATTGCTGACCTTTTAAACAGATACACTCTTTTCTTTAATTTAAATTAGTAGTTTTGTATCAAGTGTGATGGTTTAGCAGCATATAATATAATATCTATGGACGCTTTTACACCATGTCAATCTGGTCCTGTGGTAAGTTCCCGAAGAACTTGTTTAACAAGTAGGTACCGAACAAAAGAAATATATTTAATACTTTTTTACTATACATAATTATATTTAAGATTTTTATTATATAATACACATCCGTGACCCAGGAACACAGAAAAGTTTTGTTCCGAGGCGGGATTCAAACCCACTACCTGTGGCTTGATCACCAATGCACTAACCATTGAACCACAGAGGTTGTCAGAGCAAATAATAGTGGTGATTTGCAAACATGATCATTGTTAGCTTGATTCACTATTTATTCATTATCAATCTTTTTCTGTCCACAGCCAGACACATACTCTGTCAATGAAAGCCACAACAGCCAATCTCCCACCACTCACATGGAACTAGGACTAACAACTGCATGGAGATTGTCGTCTATTTGTTGGAGGTATGAGGATTAGCAATGGCATAATAAAATATACTTTAAATGAATGTATATCTCTCTTAATAATATTGTTAACACAGAATTTATAATATTATTCATTTTAATTTATTAAAAAGTTTATACCTATGCTCCCTTGTAGACTCTCCATCAGTTCTTGACTTAGGTATTACACCACTAAATAGAGAACCATGTCCTGTCTTATCAGCCCTTCCAAAGGGAGCAAAGGACAATTTCCTTTTATAAGTAGCATTCTTTGGACCATTTAAAGAAGTTTCAGTGTGAGTACCGACATTTTTACTAGAAGGCTCGCCATCTTCAGGATATTTGAAATTCTTATCACTTTCGTAATGTAAGCGATAGTTTATATTGTCATTAAGGGTCAACAGGTCCGTTTTGGATCCTGGCGACTTGTCGCAAAAGTCTTCAAATGATACAATTTCATAATCATCATCGTCTTCATTAGCAGGTTCAGGTTTATATGGTACCTTGGGCATTTTACAGTGAGTTATCGCAAATGCGCCACAAGCTTTTTTCAGACTAATTACGTTTTATTTTTGGCAGCATCATATCGACATCATAATATCTCTAGTCTTGTAAAGGGACAGCTGTTGTGTTGTTTAAAACTTTTAAGTTTAAAATTATGATATTGTTTAAAATTTGTTTAACAATACGAACATACTGACATATTTACATAATAAATAAACATTATCTGTTTTCAACTTTTCAATACTAGTGAGTAGTACAGAGTAGTGACTACTGAGTACCACAGAGTACACTGAGTACTGAGTGGTGCCATAGCCATACACAAGTCACAAACTATATATTGTAGAGAATGTGCCATAGATTCACGCACGCCACAGATTGGTTATTTGTTTAAAGTTAAAGGAACTGGCGCAAATTTAGCACCCCATCGTAGGATTTTTGATAAAATCAGTGAAGAGAAATTAATACATTATAGGATAAAAGTTTGTGCCCAAAAATCAGACTTGGCTTAAAGGTATATAAATAAATATTTAAAAAAAATCGTTTGTCTGTAAGGTCGGCTTACTGACGATAGTTGAACGTGACAACGTAATAAGAAAATGGAACGCCTCACAGCGGGGTAACGCAATACGTAGTATTATCTATATAGTTTGTGGGTAACGCCGCATGCGTCATGTTTTCTCGTTCTTGCAGCAGGCTCCATCGAATTATAAGACGTTGTCACGTCAAAATAGGATTATTGAAATCAAAATTTTAAATAAAAAAAAAGTTTGCATCTTAGTCATTTATGAGGAAACTGACTAATTTTATTATTTTTGCATTCTTTATTGTTAGGTCAGTATTGGCCTAAAGTTTGATAATAAATTGCGTTTCTTTAATTTTTGTGCCTACAACTTATAATCCTCTTATTATTAACCGACTTCAAAAAAAAAGGAGGTTCTCAATTCGTCTGTATGGTTTTTTTTTTTTTGTATGTATGTGACACGATATCTCCGCCGTTTGTGAATGGATTTCGATGGTTATTTTTTTGTTTGAAAGCTGTCCAATTTGGTCCCATATTAATTTTATTAAGATCTGACAAGCCGTTTTTTAGTTATTCCCAATAATGTCTATTTGGTTGGTTTTGTTTATCTTGATGATATGATCATTTTATTACGTGTCGATGTAATAATTGTATAGGATGCTTTGGTAGCACACCATAGTATGTCGCGGTCATCGTAATCATCATCATCATCAGCATGATCATCATCATCATCATCCTTTATCCATCCACTGCTGAACATGCCTCCTTCAATGAACGCCAATTTCGGAATCACTAAAAATTAAGAAATAAAAGCATTTTACAAAAAATTAAAACCGACTTCAAAAATACTAAACTAAAAAGTAATAAAATAACAGTTTCTTTAATGTTTGTGCTTACAACATATAATCAACTTAATCTTCTAATGTATAAACGAATGTATAAACTTTGCGTTTACCACGTCATTAAAGTTACTTTTGGAGTCGGTGTCGTATTTGTTGCTGTACCCTACCTACCTTGGCTGACACCATGCTGACACCGACTCCAAAAGTAACTATAATGACGTGGTAAACGCAAAGTTTGTACATTAGTAGAAGATTAAGTTGATTATATGTTGTAAGCACAAACATTAAAGAAACTGTTATTTTATACTTTTTAGTTTAGTATTTTTGAAGTCGGTTTTAATTTTTTGTAAAATGCTTGTATTCTACTAATATACATTGTAAATTTTGCTTTGCTTTTATCATAACATTATTGTTACTTTTGAAGTCGGTGTCGTAGTTTTGTTACTAATAATAATACCGTTTTGGAACGAGATCACAACATACGAAATACTTTTGTATTTCGTATGTTGTGTGTGATGAGTGAATATATATGTATTTGTAAAGTGACAGAGACATAGACACTTTCTTTTGTCCTTACTCCTTGTCAGAATATCACTTTTTTTGTTTGGGCACAACTTCGGTTGTGCCCAACAAAAAATGATCGACTAAACTGAATGCCTAATAAACATTCTCACTCGCAAAACAATTTGTCAAATAAGTTCGCCATTTTGTAAGTAGGTACTATGGTCGGTTTATAAAATCTGGTGAGTTTTGTTATTGGCAGATTACCCAAGGATATGGTATTATACTATAAAAGTGTGGCTGGAATTTTGAAAATAAACCATTACAAGTATGTTTATTTCTATCCTAAAAGACTAAATATTATAGATCATACATATTAAGAGGACGTTATGTTATTCATTATGTCATTAATGTTTTTAGCGGTTTGTTATTAGGTTTAGGTTTAAAAGACTTTATTTCTCAAAAAAGACATTACATGTCACTTATATGAGAACAATTTAAATTTTATGATAACTTATTACTAAAACTAATTCGCCATGTCACACTTTCTGTTTTCAAGTATCCTTGTAACTCATTTATTCAAAAGCTGGTTGTAATTATATATTCATATAATTTTGTTTTAAATACGTTATTTGAGTGTACATTTTTCATGTTCTTCGGCAACTTATTATACAGTTGTACTCCATCAAAAGTAATCATTTTTTCCCCATGATTTGTTCGCACCTTAGGTAGAACAAGTAAGCTAGCCCGTCGTGTGCTGTAACTATAGGCTTATGCCCTACCCAAACATTTATTGTAATTTTAGACAGCTGCATTGTTCCAGAGTAATCGAAGTTTGGGGCAGCGCACCCAAAACAAAACTAGAAGAATTACAGATTATACAAAATAAAATTATAAAACTTCTCTTTCGTTATCCATTCGTATGTATTGTGCTTGGAGTGGTGTTTGAATTGTGTTATGTTAATTTCGGTGCGTACAGTTCCAGAAATAATTTTACGTATAAGACAGCACGTGTTATAAATATATAATTGTTTTATATTCATTAATTTGGTCTCTTTATAAATTTTATTACTTGGTGTTAAGAATGGATAACGAAAGAGAAGTTTTATAATTTTATTTTGTATAATCTGTAATTCTTCTAGTTTTGTTTTGGGTGCGCTGCCCCAAACTTCGATTACTCTGGAACAATGCAGCTGTCTAAAATCACAATAAATGTTTGGGTAGGGCATAAGCCTATAGTTATCTATCAACTTTCTCCTGTTTTTATTTTATTTTAAATCCACTTATTTTAAGAAAAAAAGTGGACTTGTTAACATGAATGTGGTATCCCTGCAAAAATATGCCTGTCCCTTTCGGGTATACGCGAATGTCAAGTCCATTATTGGTCCTAGAGATCAAGCATTGTCCAGCAAATTCGTAGCAAATTCCTCATTTATAGAGATTAAACACAGATTAACTTATAATACAAAATACTTTAACCATATTTTAAAATAAAAATACCTGAAAGATCGATTTATCGCCCCCGAAACCCCCCATATACTAAATTTCATGAAAATCGTTGGAGCCGATTCCGAGATTCCAATTATATATACATATATATATACAAGAATTGCTCATTTAAAGATATAAGATATGGAACGAAAATTAATTTAATTATTTATTTTATATTACACGAACAAACAGTTTTTTTATTTGAACAATCACGAACATGCGACGACGACGGATCAACTGTTTAAAAATAAAAATTAAATCGCATTAACTTTAGGCGGGCTCACTTTCCCGTGCCCTGGACAGATTTTTTTTTTAAAAATAATACTAATTGTTTATAATAATATTCCTTTGGGATTATTTTACATGAATTTATATGAATGAATCATAAAAGCATAATACCTAAGTAAAATACGCTAACATTATTTATCAGTACATTACAATACAAATATTCCATTGCATTAGTTATGAAGGTAGTTTGAAAATGTTATTTTAGACTGCATGGTCAAAAAATCACATGCGTGGACTAGACATGGTGGCTAAGGTGGTCTCATAAATTTTAGCATCACATAAGCTTTAATTAATTAGTATTTTGAGAGCTAACTAACATATTTTTCAAAACATAATGGATTGGAGATACGCAAAAATTATTTTGGCTTCGACCGCTGCAGTTGTTGCTTCTCAAGTGGTAAAAAGAATGTGCAAGTACTTTTATAATCTCAACCATCCACAAAAAGATATGGATATAAACGATTCTTGTAATGAAATTATGAACTTGAGAAATCGTGAAATTAATGATGTGATATTATTTTCTGATGAAGCTTCACGACATCTAAGAGTCACGCCAAACAAAGGTTTTAAAGTTTGCGAAAGCAGAGAGATGAATTGTTTTAAACTGATTAAATACATTAAATCAGCACGTGAAACATTAGATGTGTGTATGTATTTAATTACAAGTAAAGAAATAGTAGAACATATTATAAGATTGGGACAACGACATGTTCTGGTAAGAATTGTCGTCGACAGTGATATGGCGTACACACCACCGTCACAAATAAAAAAATTACAAGAATATAGTAAGTTACCCCATTTTATTTAAAATTTATTAAAGATTGTACTCTAATGGACATTCAACTTTGTGTGTTCTTACCAAAACTAATTATAATTTATATCTATACTTAAGAATAAATTTTAAATCATAGTTGTGTGAATAAATTCTGATTGCATATAATGTTGATTGATTTACAGGTTTTATAAGAGTACAAACAAATAAGAAGCCAATCTTAATGCATCATAAGTTTTGTATAATTGACGGCCCGAAAGCAGTTAAACGAAAGACTATATTGAAAGAATATGCAGAAAAGTTAAACATACACGCAAAATTTACAAAACTTGACGACAACCAACGAGGAAGATGTAAACAAATGAAAGGTTTCGTTATGTCGGGATCATTAAATTGGTCTACACAAGCTATGGTTTCCAACCACGAAAGTGTTATAGTTACATCCCATCCAACTATTGTTGAAAAATTTGAGAAAGAATTTGAAAGCTTGTGGGTTGAAGATGAACCGGTAAGTTTTATAATGTAGAACTAGAATCATTTCCTGCTTATTATTGTTTTAGCTTAAAAGAGATCCCCATCATGGTTCAGGCCTTGTCGTGGCGGTGGGGCTCAGTAGCCTTAGGTGAGCCCAGCAACTTGGGCGAAGCTAATTGAGCCGAGGGGGCTCTTTGTACCCCTCTTATAAGAAGAGGGGACAAAAGAGCAGGGGGCATGGGGCGAGGACAGGAACCTCACACCACTGTACTGTCCTGAAATTGGGAGGGGTTGTTCTGTGGTGCGGGCCAACCCCTCCCCCGCGGGATGCCTCGAGTATTTCCCGGCGTTAAGGAAAAGAAAGAACTAGAATTATTTACTACATACTTAAATAGTATTTTACAGGTGGTCGAAATTTTTGTTTGAATTTTTTTCTTGTAAATTATGAATCCAATAGAATTTATTTATATTTTTAGGCTTTGCTGACAACAACACTGTGACAATTCTAAAATAAAATAATACATCCAAGCCATTGCGACACTACGAATGGTATGTACAAATACATTGTAGTTTTTAACATAAACTTTATAAAGCTACACAAACGCCAAAACATTGCACATATTGTATGATTCTTCGATCACTGCTCATTTTAATGTCTAAACTACAAAAAATAACAATCATAAATAACGCCCGATCAATTATTTTTTTATGTTGGACTAAAAGATTTGTTTTAGTTCGTTAATCAAGTTACATTGCATATATTGTAATATAAAAGGACAAAAAGACCAATACTTTTTAGTTGTTTTAATTAATCTTGATAATTTTTACCATATATTAGCACTATTATACTAAAATAATAATTGTACATACAATTATACCTAGATAGTAACGCCATCTGTAGAAAAGCACATTCTTATTACTACTACTTCTAGAATATCTAATATCTATGAACATTTGAGTTGACAGCTACCAAAGAACCATAAACAATTACATGTGCACTTCAAATTATTTCGATCGATCATATGTTTTCTTTGTATAATTTTTTCAGCCGCTGATATTCGAATTAGGTTTTACAGTAATCTATAATATTCTCAATTGAAAGTTTTATTAGTATAGTATATTATGAAAACAGTGCTTACAGTGTAAAGAAGTTTATTTACGTAAAAAAAAATAAGGTTTCTATAGATGCATTTATGAATGCACGTGCTTGCAGTTTTCAGGCTAGTTCTGAAGTTTCAGTCATTAGAGTGACCTTTTGTCCTTTAAAAGAATAAATGAAACAATTTCTCTATCGCGTTATTCAATTTTAACTCTCCAATGGGCGTTTATTTTACGGGAAACGTGTTTTGAACTAAGTAATAAGTTTAGTTGAAGAAATGCACTTTGGTTATTTTTTTTAAACTTGATTGATGTAATGTTCCATTTGCGATCTAGAAATCAAGAATAAAGTGATAATGGTACGTATCATACATTAAATGAAGTTGAAATGAGTTGTTTAAATGGTAAAAATATTTATAAAATGAGGTAATTCGTGTATGTCATATTGAAGGACATTAACTTAAATTTAAACCATTAAAGACTTTATTTTTGCTTTGAATTCGTCAATTCATTATCGATAATTATATAAATTGCAGTTATAAGCCGGATATAACCTCATTTTGTAAATAATATCACACATGTAAATTTAGTGCATGTGGAAGTAAAAAAATACGAAAGTTACGATCCCCTTTTCTGTGAGTTATTCTACCCAGTAAAGAAGTTATCTATAGACTATATGTCGATTTTTACCCTGAACGACTAATAACATGAAAATAGTTCCACAATAAAATATCTGTTTTTTTTCATAAAAAATGTCATTGAATACTAAAAGTATTTAAAACGGGATATTTACCATGTTTTTCACTCGGAACGAGACATTCGTAGATAATGTCGAGCTTTACGAAATGAAGTGAAAAACATGATATCTTATTTTAAATAATTTTAGTAATGATAATAACCGTTAACTTAAAAAATCCTATAAATTTAATTTGTTCATTTACTAACAAACCAATTCAATTTAGAAAGAGATATTTAACCCTTTGGGTTTTGTCATGATTTTTTGATACATTTTAACAACATTAGTTAAGGGCATGTGATACTATTTATCCATCATATAATATTATTTTTTTAAACTATGTTACTGGATATATAGCTGGGAGCTACAATCTATTGTAGTTACCTGTAATTACAGTAAAGCAACTGATGGCAAACTAATAAGGCATATGTGGTACTCTGTCAATGTTAAAGATATTTCTATTAATTATATATACTGATAATTATATAATGTATACATTCAGGTGCACATGAATAAACACAGCTAGATATATATCATTTTATATAGATAACAAACATTTGCCACTACTGCATTTACTAGACTTTCAGAATATTGTGAAGATTATAGCATATCCCTAACCCTAGTAAATTCTCTTTTAATATAGTAATAGTAATTATACTTTTTGGATTATCTTTTTTAAAATATGAATTAAGACGTACGAGTCAAGTGCCTATTGTTATTTTTTCACTTTAGATAAATTCGGTAGTCCTGTGTGACCCGAGTAAGAGTTCTGATCTTTATTAATTGCTTTTCTTAAATACACCAATATTTTGTTATAATAGTCTTTTAAATTAGTTATCCTTTGACCAAGATTAAAGGATCTATATAGTTATGTAAGGACCCATCGGTATTCAATTGTAAATGAAATATAACATAGTTAAAGGGTTTATTTAATGAGCGCTTGTAATCTTTGGTACTATGATATGGATTTGAAAATATCATTTAGCTTTCCATAGCAAAATTATTGACAAAGATTATAGAATATTTTGGAGAAACATTTTTTTTATTGCTGCTGAAGAAAAAATTAGGAACAGCTAAGTTTTAATGCATATTATATAAGTTTTTCCTGATAACCTAGTTTGGATAGTTGTTCCCAGTTGCAGGTTTTGTTTTAAAGTATATAGTATATACTATAAAATTTAGTAAAATATAATTAATGATATTAAACCTCCCAAGGTTGATCATGATACAAAGAGATTATTTATAAACAATGTGTATTTTATAATATATGATGTGTATCTTTTAAATTACTTTTAAATCTTGATTGTTAGTTAAAAACCATTATTTCACATTTATTTTAGATCTATGCTTTTTTTAAATAAATTGATTAGAAATTAACTTGAGAAGAAAATTATACATAGGTATATCTAAAAATTATGATTTTTATTTAATTAGAATAAAATATCATTGGATGAAATAACATAATATTTATAGTAAGTGTGTTAAAATAATAATTTACCTATTTGTATTTAATAAGCTCGTTGAAGTGGCAGTGGGCTGGTCACATACTTAGGAGAACTCATGGCCGATGGGCCAATAAGATTCAAGAGTGGAGGCCGCGTTTGGGTAGATGAAGTGTTGGTCGGCCAATATCAAGATGGGAAGACAATCTCTGTGCGGTGGCCGGTCTATGTTGGCTGCGAGTGGCAAGGGATTGGCCATCTTGGGTTCATTGAGGGAGGCCTCTGTTCAGCGTTGAGGCTGAGACGGATAGAAGCTGATGATGATGATTTGTATTTACAAAATTCAATTATTTATATTAGTCTAATTAATTGCTCTCCTAATGAAGAGCATTGAAGTCATCTTGATTAACTCAAAATATAATATATAATAATATCAACCCGCCTTCAAAGACTTTTAATCTCATCAGGCATGCAGGTTTCCTTATAATGTTTCCTTCACCAGTTACTCATAGGTAACTCAAAATAGTGGCTCTATAAGAACAGTTTTTCTTATTTCACGAAAGCAGGTGAGCCATATTTGTAGTTGTGATGCGACAGACATGAGCTGAACTGAGCTCTCCCGAGTTAACACACACAAAGACAGTGTGCAAGTACATTTACAAACACAAGGATGGCTCACCCACTTTTGTGAAATAAAACATCTATAACACAAAAGTCTGTGAAAGAAAGACTAGAAGCCTAGTCCTAATTGAACTTGTTTATATTTATCGGGCTTGTGTGCCAATATACTCATTAATTAATAATCTAAAAAAATGATAACTTAAATACTTGCAGATGCATTTTTAAACTCAGTATTCACATTTGTTACTCACCATTCTTAAACATCTATTTCTAAATATTCTTATAAACTGAATCGTTTTGTACTCAATAATTAATGAATTTCTCAATTGTTTCAGAAAATTGCAGCAATGGTGCAACACAATATGTGCAAGTGTGATATCAGTGCAACAATTTTTCATTTAGTGCTAAAAGTTTATATAAAATACCTTAACGATGGCTTAAAAACGTGATATTATGATGTAAGTGTTTATAAGTGGATGGAAAAAATATTTGTTTTCAAAAAGTGCGCTTTGGATGCAGTGTTCTCATATAGATGGCGCTGTTGAAATCATTGTTGGGCGAGTGACGAGCTAGTAAAGCTACTCACCACTAGATGGCGCTGGTAAGTCAGCTTTATTTATATTAAGTAGTAGCGCTATCTAGTGCCGGAAAGCAGAGTGTTTAATGCTTAACATAGACGCTAGATGTCGCTACGTGTTCCATTTGTCACGGCGTGTATTATTAACTTTATGTAATTATCCCTGAGATTTACTACGATTATATCGTTACAATAATTTATGCATCATCATTCATTTATTGGACCACTTTGCACGTGGATCTTTATCAATACCTGTATTCATAAAATAAGATAATGGGTGAGAAAACTAAAATTATTTTGCTTTTGGATATTTTATCGCAAGATTTTTTTTTTTTTTTTTTCGGATGGATCTATGCTAATGGCCCGAAGGCCCTAATGCTTCAACGGATTGGTGTGAGCCCATTCGGCTCACTTTTGATTGGGGGGTTGCCCCCCGCCTACCGTGCAGTCTGCGACCACACGGCCTCCTGGCGTCGGTTGTGTTTATCGCAAGAAGTCTTTATATTATATACCAAATTTACTAGTGAGCCTTTAAAATAATTGTATCATAGAAGTTTTGACCTGGTTACCTCGCGGTGATGAAAACAATATTATACATTTAGTTATGAACATTTTCTTGATCAAGATCGCTTTAGAGACAAAAAAATATATAAAAATACACATAATATACAGTAGTAGGTATGTGTACAAACCCACGATCCTAATGACGTTGATATATCAGAATTGCGCATTTGATAAGACATTTTGTTTTGAAATGTATTTGCGTTTTAATATTATTAAAAAGAGCATTTGCAAACTAGCCAAACTTTTGACCTGGTATACTAAGGTCTACTTGTGCTCGAAAATATTTCTTGTGGTCGACTGCAAGGTAGAATTTAGAAGAGAGAAGAATATACATGCAACAATTCTACTACCACGCGCCACGTTACGACCGACCGGAGCGTGTGAGAGAGAACCTAGGTATTTAAAGATAATCAGTGTTCTTGGTACATTTAAAAAAAAGTGATATTATTATATTTCAGAACAGCATACATTTACCCAGCACCGTACTCAGTTCCTAATTCCTATGTAACATTGTTCCTACCGAAATAAATCCATTCTCATATTAAGCAACTACAAATATTATAAGACTAGCTTTTTTTTTTCGGATGGATATATGCTAATGGCCCGAAGGCCCTAATGCTACATCGGATTAGTGTGAGCCCATTCGGCTCACTTTTGATTTATAAAGTGGGGGGCTGCCCCCCGCCAACCGTGCAGTCTGGGACCACACGGCCTTCTGGCGTCGGTTGTGATAAGACTAGCTGCTGTACGCAGCTTCGCCCGCGTTAACTTACTTAACTCCTATAAGTCACATCGTGATGTTATATAGCTTATAGCCTTCCTCGATAAATGGGCTATCTACTAACACTGAAAGTATTTTTCAAACCGGACCAGTAGTTCCGATCATCATTCAACTTTGTACATAATATATTCTTGGAGGTATTTAAGAAGTAACATAGGATTCTTTTTGTGAAATAAAAACTAAAATCTTATCCTGCGCAGACGAAGTCGGGGGCACCAGCTAGTATATATATATATATATATATATATATACATAGAATCGAGATCGTTTCAAAGATTTCTTTGATCTGTCTATTATACTAATGATTCCGATATGGAAGCCATAGCGACAGTTTTAAAAGAATTTTCCTCAAAAACCTGTCGTTTTAGAAAAGGAATGATAAAATTGGGCTATGAATAAATTATTTCTAACATGCGTAATAAATTAGTCTATTTGTATCATAAAATTTTTGGTTCTGGGCGGTTTGATAGTGACATCATAATGTGACAGTTTTTTTTTTGTTTTATAAGAAAGAAATGCTAATCTTATTAATGTTTTAAATAGCGAGTTTTTTGGTTTATTAATGTGTAATACGAGCCTGAACGGATATGCAGGAAATTTTGCACATACCATAAGTCGGAAGATACGATATTTTTATCTGTAGTTAGTACTATCTGGATTTTTTATATTAGTACCTAGTTAGGTAAACAGACAGGCGAGCCACCTGAAGTGGTCAACGTCGCCTAACACGAAGAAGTTCAGTCGTAAGTAAGAGTAAGGTCGTAAGATGGTCTCGGTGCCAATAATTACGCTACTTGTAATGAACTAGGTAGCTATTATTGTCCATGGCTTCAGATTTGATTTCAATTTAATGCTATATCCTTAAATATAGTCTTTTTCACCACATTTTCTTCAGATCATTATATTAGTATGTATCCCATATGACAATGTAAGTAATTTAATATCGTTTGACGTGCGGGGTGTAGCGACTAGCGGACGCCATCTATACGAGATCCGCGTAACTAAACATTTTGAATTCGTAAACGTGTATTTATATGCGGTGTCAGTTCGGTGTACGGCCCATTTCTACGAATGTGGAGTTATTGTGTCAAATTTTGGTCGTTAATAAATTATAAAGGGTGACATAAATTGTGTTCTATGCATACATAAGAGCTCTATTGGTAATCTTCTAAGAAGTACCTTCACTTTAGCTAGCTTAGCTTCTGCTTTGCTGAATGTGATTAGCTAAGTGCTGATTAGCACTTTGTAGATCAGACTAAGGAAAACTATGGCTGAATCTTAGGGTATACACAAGTTTGTGGTAACATCTAAAACCTATCTGCCAGTGACCATAGTTGTTGTTGTGTAGTGTCATCGTTGGAAATGATAAAAATCTTAATCCTTTTTACTTTTATATCATACTAGCTGTTGCCCGCAGCTTCGCCCGCGTTAACTTAGATTTATAGCCGTACCCGGATTGATGATGATTATTTTTATAGCCTAAGTTACTCCCTATAACATAAGCTATCTTCCAGTGAAAGGCTCGTCAAAATCGGCCCAGCCGTTTCCAAGATTAGCCGAAACAAACAGACAGACAGACAAAAATTGTAAAAATATGCTATTTTGGTATATGTATTGTGTATACATCCATATGCATTTAGTAAAAAGCGGTTATTTTAATATTACAAACAGACACCGGTGCGAGGAAAGCGCTGTGCCGCGCTCCCGGCTGCATGGGTACCACCATCTTGCTTGTTTCTCCCGTGAAACAGCTTTGCTGTGTTTCGGAGAGAAGGGCAGGACAGGCAGTGTAATTACTGGCACCGAGACTTAACATCTTATGTCTCAGGATAGGCAACACATAGATGAGTTACCTGGGCTCGTTCCAGGTAAACTAGTTTATGTTCATGGGCGACGTCGACCACTTACCATCAGGTGGCACGTTTGCCAGTTTGCCTATCCAACTAACATAAAAAAAAACACTCCAATTTTATTTATCTGTATAGATTGTTGATTTTTAAGAATGTCTTAATATATCGTCACACAGATTCTTGAGAAGTATTAATGAATTTATATAAATGTTTTAAATATTTTTTGCTTCGTTACCAAATATTATATTATATAGGTACTAACTAGCTGTAAAGAGATGTTTTGTGTTGGCTATTAATTTATTATGATTAGGTGCAGCTATTTATATCTTCGGTTCATGAGATGTTATCGATGTACAGATTGCGATCATGATCGTTATGTTCCTAGCTTTAATTAAATGTCTTATGATGGTGAACGAACCCCGGCTGATGATGGTTCCTGTGAGCTATTCGAGCAGCTGGGGTAACCTTAACCCCACGTGAGTCATGACATTATATGGTTAACGTATTATAATGTTGTCGTATTTACAAACAAAGACGTGGGGTTACCGCGGCCGGACGCCGAAGGGAAACGAAGGAAATGAGATGCACCGGGTATCGGTGGAGGTTTAATGTATTCCCGTCATCGTCATCATCATCAGTAGTCTCTAGTCCCGACACAGGCCTGGCGAAGTACTGACACCTTACCGCTGAGGGAATTATATAAAATATTAGCTGTTGTAGGGGGGGACCCCTTAGGAGGAGTAGTCCGTAAAAAAAAACCGTTAAAGTTAATCTATAGGAAGACGATCTCTAGTCGCCGCTCTATATTGGATTCGAGTAGCTATTGCTTAATGCTTTGTACTACAACTTATAATGGACGATGAGGCAATGACGTAGATGAAGTAAGTAGACGAGGCCGCGCTATAAACATATGTATGTTACATACATGTATAGTTCACGTGGCATGACTTACGATTACGTAATACGTTCACACACTATTAACGCATTTGTATTTTTTTCAGTTTCCTATTTTTTAATTTAATTATAAATATTAATAATATCGCTCCGTAAATAATTTAATTGATGAAATAAATTAAAACCATATAAAAATGAAACGTTATTAAAACCGGATTTATTAACATTTTAAATTTAAATCTGTATTTAATTATTTTTCTTTGGAATTACACTGCCACGTGCAATGTTTCTTTTGGTAATTTCACGTAAAAAACTAATTAAAACTCGCGTCATGAAAGCATTAAATATGCAATAAATTAATTTAAGTAAGTAATAAAAGTATGTAATATAGCACGCCAATTGTTTTTAACCAAAATTATGTTTTGTGTAATTACAATAATTATTATAACTAGTTGTAATTTATTTAAATTTAATTAAATATTTCATTTGCAATCTCTCGAGGTGTTAGGATTCCATAACCATTATATGGAACAAATGATATTAATTCTTTTTTTGTTTGTATGACCATGTACTATTAGTCTTTTTTATCAATTTAGACAAACATTTGTTTGATGACGCAGGTTAATGCTTTCGCATGACCAAGGTTTACCGAGGTAAACCTTGATCATGCGAATGCGCACACATATGTGCGGATTCGAATCCCGCCAGCGAACAAAAAGTTTTCTGTGTTCTTGGGTCATGGATGTGTATTTAATATGTCTATTTATATAATAAAAATCTTAAATATATAGTATAGTATAAAAGTATTAAATATATTTCCGTTGTCTGGTACCCGTAACACAAGTTCTTCGAGAACTTACCACGGGACCAGATTGTCGTGGTGTAAAAGCGTCCATAGATATTACTGTTGCCAATATTCTTACCAGTGTACGGAAGATTTTACGTTGTATGTGGCGATTATGGATTTATTACAATTGATTGAATATAATATGTCCACATACATAAGGTAATACAGGTCGACGACCCCGCGGTGTAACTCGATCTAGTTGGTCGTGGATATTATATGCATGTCATACAAATTGTATTTTGAAAGTTTTATTAAAATTTCATTAAATAGGTTGTGTTTTTTTTAAATTTCAAAATGGCCGTTTTGAAATTTGAATGACGGTTCAAGAATATATTCTGACTACCTACTTGTACTAAGCATGTATTGTAATTATTTAGTAAAAGTAATTAAATTATATATTAGCGAATTTCTGTTAATCCATCAGTAGGTAGCCTTTTTTCACAGGACTCTATTCTACCTACTTCTGCATTTTTATAACTTTGTACAAACATATTTTTTTCACTTTGATGTACATAATTGGTATAGATATATTTCTATTTTATTTTAATATTTATATTATTGACTCGATATGAAATCTAAAAAAATAAACCAAGTAAACGCAAGTTCCGATACCTTTACTACAATAGAGTTGATTGCTCCATAGAATTAAATACATTTTACGATCAGATAATTACACCCGGGACTCGAACACGCATCCACTTTTGGTGATATTTACGACCAATACGAGTGCCTCCGTTTACGGTGTATATTATGTACCCTCCACATGGCAACAGGATTTAAGGCCCCAATGGCTGTCAATAGGCAAATAATTGAATTTCGCTTTTTCTACAACAGTCATATCACCTGCATATTCTTAAGGAATGGGACCCCAATACCATCCGTAACACAATGTCTTGTACGAGATTGTTCCATTTTTTTTGCTTCCAACCTCTGCAGTATTGAGCAATTAGACCCTTATTTATCGGGGGATAGTATTGATTTATGGGTGCAACGTTTTGGCGGTTCGTACTCTGTACTCCGACTCGAGCCAGGTGCTGGGAATCTTTGTTCGTAGGTTCGGTTTCGTTGTACAATGACTGCAAGATTTGCACAAAAACTTCTCGCGAAAAGGGTCTCGATGTAAACTGGTGCAGCAAGACGCTCAGCTGGCAGATTTGAGTTTTTATACAGGCCACAGTGGGGATGCTGTTTAATAATGTTTTATTGTATTTAACGGTTGGACTTATGACGCGTGCCAACGTTTAATTCTGATTGTTTATTTGCACGTTTTTTATTGTTTTTTTTTTTTATTGTAATGAGACGTGCTTTTGACTCTGTTTGAACTGTAATTGCAATTGCATGTTTGGATTAACTGGGGAGATGGTGATGCTAAGTTGACGTTTGTTTTATTGTATTATCTTGTATATATGTATTAACATCATGGAAGTGTAATCAGGCATCATAAAAGCATTTTTTGGTTCTATATCAAACCATTGTAATTCAATATTTCATAACTAAGAATTACCTGCTTAAACTTGTTGAAAGTTAACATCATTCTGCACTATATAATTTTAATAATAAAAAACGTTATATTAATATTTGCCATCTAAAATTATAAGTTTGTAGGTTAGACTAACTAACACCTTGATGACATATGGAGATCGCATTTTTCGACTATTTTTTTTGTACTAATTTAGGTAAATTGGTATAATAATACCTAGGTACTTCGACATAATTGTTGTTTGGTAAACTATTTCAATAGCTAATGTTTTTTTGTCCTCATATTGATTGGCATACAGTTATTAGGCATAAAGATGAGACGATCTCCGTGCGTAGGTACCTTGGCAAGGGATCGGCCGACTTGGCACACATTGAAGGAGGCCTACGTTCAGCAGTGGATGGATAGAGGCTGATGATGATGATAAGGATTAGGGTTAACTGTAGGATAGGATACGGCGGGCCTAAGCCGCCAACATATTTATTTGATATACGAAAATTATTTAATTAAATGCGAACACAAAATATACTAAACTCATACATAATTGTAAATATTATGCTTAAAAATCATTACTCGTGAAAATATTTTAGAATAGTATACTTAACAATAATTATTATGCTTATAATGTAATAGTTATTATGCCTAAATAGTTATGCCACACTACTGTTATGCGTAACTATTTGGATAAATAAAAGAATGTCATTTTAAATAATGATATTCTATAGAGCCGATTGATAATGGTCAACGTCGCCTCTCAATACTCAAATCTAGGTCCGGGCATAGGCTATCTCGAGACGAGAAAAATCCCACGACCATAAATATGTAAATACAGCGGCTTCTATCATCTATGCCTCTCTTTCGAATATAGTAAGGTCAATTTGGCGGTACTAAGCAGGATTTTAAACAGGCGACTAAAATCCTGCTTCGTTCAAAGTACAAAGCGTTTTCCTACCACCGGTTCCTTGTTATCAAAATCACCAAAGATAAGCCAACCTTGTTTGCACTCAGTATTTTGTATATTCGAACTAATCCTAAAATAATATTGATTTTTACAACAAAAAAACATTTGTTGTTCTACATGTTGTGAGTCTTCAATCACTTTGGAAACGTTCAAAAGTATCATCCATTGTGAGAAGAACAATATTTCTTGCGAAACGAAGTTGAATGAATTTGACACGTTTTTTGTAGGGCCGGTGTTTCTTTGGACGCACCTGAACTTAGACAATACGGGGAATTGGTGCAAATTTTTGAATGGAAGAATGCAATTTTGATTTGTAGAGAAAGTCGGACAATACGTTTTTGCAGCTCACGTGTTGCGACGGAAATGTATCATTGTAAGTGATGCAAGAATATTAACTTCAAAGTTTTATTCCTGCTTATTATTGTTTCAGCTTAAAAGAGATCCCCACCATGGTTCAGGCCTTGTCGTGGCTCAGTGGGGGTGATGGGGCTCAGTAGCCCAGGGTGAGCCCAACACCTTGGGCGAAGCTAATTGAGCCGAACGGGCTCTTTGTACCCCTCTTATAAGAAGAGGGGACAAAAGGGCAAGGGGCGAGGACGGGAACCTCACCCCATTGTACTGTCCCGACGTTGGGAGGGGTTGTTCTGTGGTGCGGGACAACCCCTCTGTGGAAGTGGCGTCGGTCCTCTGAGGGGCTGATTAGCCGTCGAGGTGCCCTGTTTGCTCATTAGATCCGAGGCACCTCACCAAAGGCAGCATCGGTGGCACTCGCCGGGTTTTAGTGGGTAGAGCTGCGTCCACTTACCAGCTTTCGGGCGCATCGAGTTCCACATACCCGCCTGGGGAGACCCTACTCCCCCGCGGGATGCCTCAGAGCATTTCCCGGCGTTAAAGAAAAAAAAAATGTTTTTTTTGCCTATCTTGTATTTTGTAGTACATCGGTATTGTCTGATATTTCAGTGGCATTACCATTAAAAACAGCTTTTTATTCAATTTTTATCAAATGTCTGATGGATTTCTTCAAAAGCTAGCAGCATACATCTTGCGGAGTTGAGTTGGATATTTGTCGATGTCGATGATCACCAGACTAAAGGACTCACCGTATGCCCCATTCTGTGAAGCTACCTTCCTCCTTAAAATTTTTATTTTTTATTATGCAACGAATACAAAATACTATAAATTTGACGATGCTACCAGCACTTCTTGTAATAATGGAATACGGAAGCCCCTCGGACATTACACTCGAGAAACCGGCCCGTCACCGGAATCCGTAATGGTCTTCCGTCGGAAGTGAGTAGGTTCGAACCCGGGCTAGACACCTAATGCTAATGCGCTCTCCGGACACGCTCGGAACCGGCTAATTAATACACGATAATTGGTATTCATTTTATGATCTTTTCTGAGCTTTTTTGATAACATTTTGGATTTTCCCGAGGGAATGAGATTTAAGGCCACATGTCGACATCGTTTAAAGATTTGTTTAAGTCAGGATTTTATTATGAAGCAATAGGAATTGAACTGGTTACTGGCTGAAGACGAAGCTGGATCTGCTGGTCTAGATTCTAGAATCTAATGGTGTTGAATTAGTGATAACGAAGGACGACTAGATATAGATATTTAATTTTAGTGGTAGCCGGTGTAGGTTCCGGTAAAGTGGACGGCTCCACCGTGGTTCAAACCTTGTAGACGTGGGGCTATGTAGCCTTGGGTGTGCCCAGCACCTTGGGCGAAGCGAATTGAGCTGAGGGAGGTGCTCTTTGTACCCCTCTTATAAGAAAAGGGGACAAAAGAGCACTGGGACAAGGGGCGAGGATGAGAACCGCACCCCATTGCACTGTTCCGACGTTGGGATGGGTTGTTCTGTGGTGCGGGAAAACCCCTCTGTGGAGGTGGCGTCGGTCCCTTGTGCGACTGACTAGCCGTCGAAGTGCCATGTTTACTCAATAGATCTGGGGCACCTCACCAAAGGCGGTATTGGTGGCACTTTTCGGGCGCAGCGAGTCCCACATACCCGCCTGGGGAGACCCACTCCCCTGCGGGATGCCTCAGAGCATTTCCCGGCGTTAAAGAAAAAAAGACGGTCATTGTTACGTATGAAAATCAATAAAGACAATCTAGAAACTGTAAAAAAAATTAATAGTGTCACATATTAAAAATACCTAAATAAAGAAAGGCTATTCACGGTAAAAAACGTTATTACATCACCTTTATAGCAGGCGCAAGCTGGCGGGTTTATTGTATAAGTTATAAATGCAAGATATCTTTAATGGTCGGTGCGGTCACTTATCAGCAAGGTGCTATTAAGATAACTGACCACCCTGATGACGGCGGTAAATCAAGTCACTGGTGTAATACACGACGCTTGTGGTAGTAACCTATGCAGCACACATGAATACATGTTGGATCTGTTGTAAGGAATAATGAAGCTTCCTTATTTATCCAACCGTCTTGTCTTACCAATATTATGAAGAGGTAATTCGTAGTTTGGATGTTGGGGGTAATATTCGAAATTACACATCCGATGGAATTAATTCTTTCACCAATATAATGCCACGTTATTTGTGACTGGCATCGAGCATATAACCGGATAGAGTAGCAATGTGCGCCATGAAATCCCGAGACTGGTCAGTGATTTGTCACTGAAGTACCAGCAATTCAACCGACCAGTGATCTGGATGCACGTCCCATCGGCCAATCATCCATCAATGGCCATCAGTCGGCCAATCAAAGTGCAGAATCGGCGCAGTGACGTTTCCTACAAAACACATATTACCGCTCTATTCCGGTTATATACTCGATGGTGACTAGTATAGGCTTTTATAATAATAATCATCAGTCCAGATACGCCTGTTACGCGTAAGATGCTGCGGGCTACAGTTATGTATATTGATACAAAGGCGAAAAACGAAGATTATGATATAAGTGCGAAAAAAGGCTTATCTTTAATAATTTTACGTCCAAACCAATGATCAGGCTTACAATATATATTTTAAGATTGTATCCTAAGAAAAGGCAGGCTAATAAAATAATCATTAACAATTAGTCCGGCCACATAAGTCATCATTCGAAACTGCAGGTGCCAACTAGTGTTTGACTAACAGACACCGAATCTAATTCACCAGGCCGGAAATATAATACTCCTTCTGTCTCTGTCATCAGTTTTCCAGGGGTCATTAAAGCGTCTATCGGAAATAAATAAAAAAAGGTCGTTAATTATAAGATGCCAGAGGTTCCTCATCTTACCTAAATACCTTTTAAGACCTTTTGATTTAAGGGACGCCTGTACAATTTGGGTGACAGGTGATACGGGACCTAATTTATAGTGCAACAGGTAGCCCTCAGATTTATGTGACAACTCACTTAACCCTGATAAAGACCGATCGTGCAAAAAAATTAAAACAACGGTGTGTCAGTTTACCGCACGACAGGTAGCGTTTATTGTTTTTTGGTTGGATAGGCAACCCGGCAGAGCCACCTGGTGGTCAACGTCGCCTGACATAAACCTGTTCCCCTGGTAATATTGACTCATTTATGCCCGGCCTGTCCTGAGACGTAAGATGCCATGAGCTGCTCTACTCTGCTGGATATAGTTCTCTTTCCATGAACTGCAAAAGAGCCGATCCCGCTCGTATTCAACTAGGCCAATGCACAGAGATGGCACCCACTTGGTGATGTAACAAAGGGCTTTCCTATACGCGTGATTTACTTAACAACCGTATGACACCAACGGCTATAATTTTCGCTATGTGAGCGGATTCGAAATCTTACCCTTCACCTATCTTACTTTGTTGTTTTGACGGATGTTTGATTTATAAATATGTAGTATTATAGCATTACTAAAAAAATGTAATCCAGTTCGATCCAGTTAATTTTAACGATGCGAAACGCGCGTGTATTGTTTCCAAACAATTAACGCCTAACTGGTATTATGATAGCCGGCTATTATAACATCTCTCCGTCGGCTCTACTGATCTTATGCCAGAATGGCATGTATTATAGACGAGAGATGCCAGAGACATGCCAGACATTCGTATTGCCAGGGATTCATGCGTTGAAAATGCCTCAAATTACACTTAATTCGCTGGCAGCCGAATATTTAAAGGTATGTAGGATGACATCCGTAGTGCCGATGTATTGTTGAGTACAAGTTTATTTGATATCGTTTTTGAGTAGGATTTGGTATGTCTTACCGAGATGGTTTTAAACGAACGGGGTCAAGATGTTAGTTGGAAAATCAGTGAGATATTAAGGATAAGTAAGGTAATATTTTAAATTATATATTATGATAACACTTATGTATTCTATCGGATGATAGAACGATCGATATAACGATAGAGGCCCTTTTGAACTTTCACTGTGGGTAGTGAGTATACATTATAAATAAACTGACTTAAAATATATCTGGCATGCGGTGATATTCCGTGACTATAGATACTGTTAGTTTTATATAATTACTGATGTTCTCATATTGTATGGTATAAGAGTTATCTGTGTGGAATATCCTTAAAGAAATAAATAAATAGGGTACAGGTTTTGGATCTGGATAATTTGGAACTAGATGAACTTATGAAGGTTGATGAACTTTTCATGTCGACAATGTTTTTATACCTAGTTCATTTTTAGTTTACGATAGTTTCTACACAAGAGCAATGCACTTAGAGGTGGTAATATGTGCATAAAGATAATAAGTACCAATAATAAAATATTTTCAGTGGTGTAAAGTCAAAATCGAACCTAGTCCCTCGGTTCTAAATACTTGTTTCACCATCGCATATTTCGCCCGCCTTAATATTTCACATAAAAGTAACTACAGCTAGTTGGTTATTTAACCTCTAATGGGCTTTTATATACAATATACAAGCTTTTAGCGAGATTGTTAAGTTTTTCACGTAATTGAAGTCTATGTAAACATTCTAATGGATTCTAACTACCCCTAAATGCAAATATAAATACTTCACAACAAAACGAGTACCGCGTAAGTACTCAGTATTAACGGATAGTTGGTTCCGTACCGGCAGTACATAGTTAGCTTTTTAGTACAAGATTCCTTGTTGTAGTTAGTTTTTTTAATAATGATACTGGTCTCTAAAGTATAATGAAGATTAAGGCCTGTGTTATGTTGTAGTCGAGCGACCGAATAACGTTAATCTTTGTTTGAAGTAGTTTATTGAAGATTTGTGTTAGTACGAGTAGCTGGGCGTCTCTTGACTTCATCAGGAAGGTCTGTGATGTATTCGTTATTGTGAGCGTGTGTGTCTCCACTTACAGAATGTCTTTTGATGAACGGCAAGACGGGTAATCGCTTTTGTCGCATCGAACTTGAACCGGCTACTGCATGACACCGTCTATTTGGTCATTGGCGTTTATGATAGGTCCAATACCATTTAGCGTGCTGATTTTGTGCACAACGTTGGTACAATTTTTTTTTGACATGTTAACTTTGGGCTTGAAAAGTTAACCGTTGGCAAATCCTTGAGGAAGAACAAGAAAAGTTAACTGCATATATTGGTATGTTCTATGACGAATAAAGTCGTTTATACTGGGCGCTAAAATTAAGTTGAGCAAAGTTCTTATGGAAAGAGCTCTGTTTTTTTGCTGATCTGCTTGAGCGCCAACGCGCTAACCACTGGGCCACAGAGGTCGTCAAAAGAATAATATAATAAACCGAAAGATATCTTGCCGGAGATATGTGTTGTATCAAGGGCGAAAATTTGACTTAGCGGAATCGCGCTCACCATGTCGTTGGCCTTAATCAGTAAGTACACAGAATGCGTTTCGGGACATTAATCTCGCGTGCAGCACCGACACCTCGCGCCGACAAAAGGCATCGCATTCGGCTTACATATTAATACAACGACGATAGCACGCGAACCCGTCTAGACGGGAAGTCGGGAGAGGTTTTTATGGCACGAATAATCCCGGCTCTCCCTGTTCTAATCATAGACGTAGGGTGGGAACTGGTTCGAGGAGCTGACCGCAATTTTAAGCCTTGCGGTTCGTCGATCCAGAGAGCGGTGTCGGGTATGTGTGGTGTGTTTTGTAACGTGATCGTTTGTGTCGGACGGTTTTTTTGTTTTAGAGGGTAGTTTAGAGTTTAGACGTGTATATATATATATGTATATATAGTAAGATAGTAAAAGTAGCGCGGCGGTGGACGCGGCCCAGCACACCCTCGAGGTGTGCCCGAGATGGGCGGCGCTGCGTCATGATCTGACATCAGTCATCGGAGGGGACTTGTCTCTGCCGAGCGTCATCACCGCGATGCTCGGTGACGACGAGTCCTGGACGGCGATGGTCTCCTTCTGCGAGGCAGTAATGTCCCAGAAGGAGGCCGACGAGCGGGTGAGAGAGGAGGCCGCCGAAGAGGCCTCCCTCCGCAGGCGACGAACAGGGGTGCGTAGGAGGCGCTACTTAATGCGCCTACAGTAACGCCCCTGTGCTCGTGCCAGGCTTCAGGATGGGAACCTGGGCCCAGTAATGGCACGACGTCGCGGGGACTGCTTAGTAGCGGTCGGGCAGTCCCCCGTTACGAGGAGTAGTCTGGCCTTCGCCTGGGCCAGCCTGTCGCTGAGGTGATCCTGTCCGTTGCCTGCATATTCGGGACCCTCAAAAAGCGGCTGAAGGCGCTCGCAGTGGTTTTAGTTAGGGTGGGCACTCCCAGGTGCGAGTCCCACATTGGGTCAAGATCTACCCGAAGATCCTGGCTGCATCCATAAGGATTTGTCTGCGATAAAAAAAAGATAGTAAAAGTAAAAAAAAATTGGCCCATAGGGAAAAGGTGCCCTCCTTTTCCCTGTCCCTCCCAATGGGCCTTTTTTTTTGCATCGCATTTGCATCATTACGTATCTGCATAAGCTCTGATTGTGCGGATGTGTATGGGCGTCGGTACCATAAGGCTCCAACTCGTTTGCCCCCCTTATGACATAAAAAAAAACAAATTGCTTATTTTTGAGGCGTGATATACACTGCATTTTATTCCACTATGCGAATTGCGTGTAGTTTATTTTGTCTACTTTAACTGTATTAAAATATAAACGAAAAGTGCGCAGTGTGCTCTACAGAAGAACTTCTTTGGTGCAATATCCAGGCGTAATTTAAAAGGAAATAACTTGTGGTTACAAAATACATTACACCTAATAATAGGTTTGTTTGCTGGGGTACGGGGATCCTGTCGGCCGTTCAGATCTGAACAGAGATGGCGCTAGGAGTACGAGGTCTGATAATATTGTTGTATGACGAAAGTGTCCGTACTTCTTTCTTTCCTCCTGCTTTTATCTCAATACTGGTGGTATGTTGTCTTCAATAGACGTTTAATACATTTTCATTATCATTTTTTATATTGTAATTATAAAGTAGCTTCTTCCGCTTCCCCACTACTACTATAAAGCTAAGTTAATATACACTAAAGTTTAGTAACCACATAAAATAAACACCATTTTAATCAAACATGTCATTTAAGACATATGGCCATAAAAATAACAAGATTTAATGTCATTTGATAGTTTTTGATACTATTAAAAGTTGAGAAGCTAAGTCGTGAAGTCAGAGAACATGGAATATTTTTACGCCGGCCATCAAACCGCTTTCTTTTAGATTTATTAACTGTAATTGCATATAAATTATTATTATTTTTCGAATTTGGAGTAAACCTGAATATCAATGAGTGGATTTAAAACATTGAAATAAAACTCAACTGTTTTCTATTTGTTATTAAGGTTTTTTGTTCTTTTTACGCGATTTTTTTTCAATGTAATTTTCTGTTAACGGATTCTATCGCGGATATGTATTTTTAAATTCTCTTTTGAATACCTAGCAATAGACACTGGGGGATTGAGGTGTCAGATGTCCTAATGTCGAAAGGTTACTACTTACTCTACTCTAAGTATTTTTCAAAGATTAATTAATTATTTGAAGTAGTTTGATCTACACCGAAAGTGCCATGTGTCTAGAAGATGTGAATTATTACGGTCCTATGACAATAGACAATATGGTTTTATATAACTAGACAACGATATAAAGAGTGGGACGTCGGCCGCCCACTTGGTCCTACATTTAGAAGTACCCACAGGTTTATCAATAATTTCCAATGTTATCAGTACTCTTAATAAAAACACACGATAAGGCCTCATAAAACATAATTATTGATTCACCTGGTATTGATAGGATACATATTTAGTAAGATCCCTCCTCGCTTTGTGTTCCTCAGTGCTGAGGGTCGTGACCTCCCTTCTGTATCACTTTCTCTCGTATAATCTTTCTCCATCTGTCTCCGGCAGTGTGGACGGCGTTGTAAACCGTAGCGTCACAAGCGGTGCGGATCAGATGGAACCAACCTATTGGGTTGCGTCCACGAAGCCTTTTCCCTTTTCTTTGCCGGTCACGATGAGCTTCTCGAGGTTGTCGCCGTAGTAAGAGCCACCAAAGATTAAGTGGCTTTTATATGTATACAAATTGTGTTCCTAAGTTGCTGATGGTCGAACCTTCCGGCATCAGACCGGGTCGTCATGGTGATTCCATTGACACTATCAAGTTAGGGTTGTGCTAGCCGGTATTCTAACAAGAATTTTGGTTTGCAAAGATTATTTTATGGGGTTTAATTATGTGTTCGAATGAGATTTCTCGTTGGTAAGTGATGGATATTGCTATAGAAGACATACATGTATCTGACAATTCTAAAATAAATTTTAAAAAAAATAATCTTGTACATGAAGGTACTTATTCAACATATTGTTTTGTAATGTTTACGCGAATTTCACTCATTATAATGAAACAACTTTTACGGATTTTATCGTTGGCGTATTAAAGTAATGTATTTCGGATGACGTCGGACATGTTAAAATCTTAATAAACCGTAAAAGTTCCGTATCTTTATAATATATTATTGAACGTCACATTAGCTCCTCTACCGGTGTATTCTGCGTATACGAATAGGTTTTCAAACTTTTATTAGGTAGAACGATTTGCATCTGTATTGTGTTATGATTTTGTATAGAAGTCGTAAGGTATATACATAACACGTATGTATATAGTATATATACCTAAGAGTGTGATATATGTATATCTATTGCAAGCCTCATAAGCGAAGTGAAGCGAAGACATGTCAAAAAAGCAATTTTCTTTGAAACTGAAATTGTTTTTTTTTTGTTATTTATATCGCACTTATACTAGATACTAAAATTATGTAAAATGCTTTAAACTCTTTACTTTCTGACATGTTTGCAATGTATGGAACACTAGACAACTATTGTATAGCTGTTAACTTAGATTTACAGCCGTACCCGGGTTGATGATGATTATTTTTATATAGACTAAGTTACTCCTTCTCCTAAATCGGCCCAGCTGTTTCAGAGATTAGCCTGAACAAACAAACAGACAGACAGACAAAAATTACCGTGTATACATCCATATTCCATATGCATTGATTAAAAAGCGGTTATTCTAATATTACAAACAGACACTCCAATTTTATTTATGTGTATAGATTAGGGCATTTAGCAAATAATTAAAGAAAATTTATCGCAAAAGTAGATTCAGTATTTTAATGAATTACGGTCCAATTTACCCTTGTGGCTGTAATATAATTATAATATAACTACTAGTAATATAATATAATTTACGGCTATCGAAAGCCGTTAAAACTAACTAAACTGCAGTCAGCCCTACGATCTCAACCTTCACAGCTCGTTTGCAAATTTTAAACCAAGTAAGGTTTAGGCACTAATGAGTAGGATTTATTCGCTTAATCGAATTATCTTAGAATCGATTTGGTTTCTGTAATTGAATTTATGTATTCGATTGTATAATCTAATCGAATGGAGTCTTATCGATAACAGTAATAGGGCCATGGCTGTTTGATCTTGATATCGTTTACGAAAGTGTGGGAGTTGGTATGTCCAACAGGTATTAGGGAGTTGTCTTAAAATCTTTGTGTGGTGCTCATAAAGACGATAAGAATGTAAACTTTTTTTATAGCATAAGAGGGCAAACCAGCAGCCGAAGCCATTTATCGACGTCCATACACATCCCGCACAAGTAGAGATTATGCAGATGCGTTGCCCTCCTTTTCCCTATCCTCCCAATGGCCCACTGGAAACTTTAAAAAACGCGACAGCATAGCTATCACTTTACGCCGGTATTATGTGAGTGAGAGGTGGTACCCGGTCGTGCCGGCCTAATTTGGCCGCAAAGCATGGAATTACCTTTTACTGTACAACTACCAAACTTATCTCTAAATTGCTGGCACACTATAAAAGCAGCATAATTTAGCATTGGTATTAAAAATTACAATATACTATCTTTTTACCCGAAAAAAGGTCTCGTTATTACTTAATAATAACGAACCTTATTTATCCTTCTCTTGCAACGAGCAAACGTCATTATATTATACTTAATTATTACGTATCCCGTTTAGATACGAATACCTCTCAAATTGCGGTGCATTTGATTTCGCGTTTCGGAACATGCAATTTGCTTAATTATCATCACTGTCACTGGCGGGCAGTTCAAAAACCGAACCCGCTGTTAATCGTTTTCCGAAACGTTTACCGCGAAAAGTCAATTTCGACGGACTTGTGTTTTTACAGTTGTTAAAATAAAGCAACGCTTTCATTATGGTATCCGATCGACCCGCGGGCAACTTCTCACGCGTTCTTATTTCAAATTTGGGCGCGAAGTCGACTTGTCAGATCGCACGTCAAAAACCAGAACGTTCCAATGCACGTACGGTCGTTGACTGATCGCGGCATTAAACTGTAGGTTTTGGGCTCTAATGGAATAAAGATAATATTAATTTATTGTTTACTTAATGATGGCGGCATCTTCTATGTGGACTATAGAGTATAGGATACTGTATATGATGTCGTTTCATTTGTCTAACAGTGTTAAAGTGAACGGATTTTTGTGTCATTCGAGATGGCTGGCTGACGCCTCATCTCGCGGAATGGATACAAACCATTTCAACTGGACTATTCTAGGCCACCCTGCACCAGCATGCAAGACTATGCTTATCCTGAGACCCAAGATTGTAAATCTCGGTGCCAATTATTACACTGCCTTATCGGAACATTAAAATCTGCTTCTAGGAAGAAATAAGTATGCAAATGTAGCTGTACAAAGCCTAGTCATGCCACCGGTATCTAGACATAGTAGAAAATACATAAACAATTGTGTATCATTCCTCCTTCGATGAACGCCAAGACGGCCGATTTCCACTCGCATTCAACTGAGACCGGCCATTGCACGGAGATCGTTGAACGATTCTGTGTATCAACGAAAAACAACCTTTAATCGCTGATACATAGTTCTAATGTGATTCATCATTATCACCATCATCAATCATCATCTGCCTTGTTCCGTCCGCTGCCTAACATAGGCCTCCCGTAAAGAACGCCAAGACGACCGATTCCTCGCCACTGTACAGAGATCGTCTTTCCACCTGGTTCATGGCCGACAAACACTTCGTTTACCAGTACGCGGCCTCCACTCTTGAACCTTATTGCCCCATCGGCCATCCGTTCTCCTGAGTGTGTGACCAGCCCATTGCCACTTCAGCGAGCTTAATCTTCGCGTGATATCGTTAACTTTAGTTCTTATGTAATTCATCTTAATTTATTGGCCGATCATCAGATTGTTATTATTCGCTAATCAAACTTCAATGGGGCTCTCGACCTGTCAAATTCATCTTTCCGGAATTATACAATAATGTCTGGTAGAACTTAAATCGCTATTAAGTAAAACGTACTTGTATTCCGAGGGTCGGTTCTGCGAGCCATAAATTGGCTGGAACACGTGGTGTCTGAAGGAATTACGGCGCAGGCTGTGACGCCTCGGACTCGGGGTCGGAGTGACCATAACTGTATTTGATTTTTCGGACTATTGCATAATCTGTACGTACTAACAACGGAGCAGAGTTTGTTTGATTGAACTACCAGTTAGTATTGTACAGTTCTTTTGGGGAAATTTGTTAGAACAAGTTTTTAAGTAACGTAATAACCTGCTATTTGTTTTGGAGGAAAGTCTTTTTTAAATGTAGAGCGGCTGAAATCGCGAGGAACTGCTAGTTTCTATATATAAAACGCGAACAATGATCTGCTATATTAGACCTTGCTTCATTTGGACGTCTGCAATGTGCGGGATGACTTGCTAGACTTGCTGCTAGGTTTAAGTTGCTACTTACTATAGCAACTTAAACCTTAGTTTAAGGTATTGTCCAGTAAAGTTGTATTACCACTTACACCAGATATAGAAGATACAAAGCTAATTTCACGATGATGATCAGCAAATATGATTTTATCGCGGTTAAGATTTTGACATGCCCTACATTTACAGCAAACATGATCACAAAAGGTCTGGTCTAATCTGCCTGTAATCATGGGAATGAGTGAAATTCGCGCAAACGTTAAAGACAATATAAGTAAATGTCACAGTTGTCCTGCCACATACACGCGCATGGCTACAATACACAATATAGCGATGCGCCGCGGCGCCGGCTGCGGCAGATGTCCGGGTCGGGCTCCCCATACAATTGCCCTTCTTACAATTTTTTGCACCAAAATTGATTGTGATCTCCATTGTAACGTGTATTGTAAGGAATTCTAAGATTTCACCGTTTAATCGCAGTTTCCCATTCGAGACGTAATCCCCGTTGTGGGAATTTGGCATTTGGAGCGGGAAAACAATGTTCCTTTGTCTGGACGAATACACTTGATTAGCTACTAGATATCTACCTGTGGTGTATATATAAATTTTTGGTAAAATATCATGTTGAAAATGTTTTATTAGCTTTCTTTTTTTAAAGTAGCCTGTGCCTGGCATTGGACCGATACGGAATGATGATGATTTGTTTTGTTTTTTTTAATTATGTTGACAATAGTATTTCATATCTGTCTAGTTTCGAGGTCTTTTGTCACGATTCTGAAACCGGTGATTTTGACATTGTAAAGCATTCGTAAAGGTTTATTGTGTAACCAAAACAAATATTTTGATTTAAAATCGAATCCCGGACCGTCCATTATACTTATTGTATATGTTATGTGTATGCTCCTTACCTGCGGTTTGTTCTTCGTACTTTTTTTTAATAATCACTCCATGTTAAACCTACTTCCGCGGCATGATCGTAAGAACTCGTGTTGTGGGTTCCGAACGGAAATAGATTTACGATGTTTATTTTATATACTGATAATAATTTGTCTACTCTGTCACATTTCATGTAATAATAATAATATCTATGGACGCTTTTACACCACGTCAATTTGGTCCCGTGGTAAGTTCTCGAAGAACTTTCGTTACAAGTACCAGACAACGGAAATATATTTAATGCTTTTATACTAAACATATATTTAAGATTTTTATTATATAATATACATATTTAATACACATCTTTTTGGGGAACAAACTTCTTCAGCTTTAGCGCCAACGTGCTAACCATTAAGCCAAAGAGGTCGTCAAGTAATATAAGCTATAGGATAAGAACGCTATAGTTGCAATGGGCTCACCAGGCAACCTATAGGCTAATAGAGTTGCTCGGGAGTGGAGGCCACGTTCGGGACGATGGAGGGAGACCTAACGATAGCACCGGCGCGGCGCTCTCCGTGCAGTGGCTGGTCTTGGTTGGGTGTGACTGGTAGATCGGCCGTGTTGGCGTTCATTGTAAGGGGCCTATGTCCAGGTGTGGATGGAAACAGTTTGATAGTGATAATGTTGACGATATTATAAATTTGAGTCTATTTACAGTTTTAGTTTGTTTCTAAATACAGATAAAATAAGTGAATATTTAGGCGTCTCATTTTCTAATATCTTTAATAAACAGACACACGTCCAATTTTGTTATACGTATTGATTTATCGGCTGATATTTAGTTTCGCAATATTATCTCGGTGTTATCCTGAACGTGCCGAAACTAACAACGTTATAATAAGCTCGCGCGGATTGGATTTTGTTGCGCCCATGTATTATTAAAGTGTGTTTATTGCGTTATAAATGTATATGTTTTTAATCAACTCTCGACCCCGTTGCAAAGTATTCCCAAGATAGTACATACTCTTGCACAACTTCGAGATTCGAAGAAGACGATTTTCGTGCGGTGGTCGGTCCGTGTTTGGACGCGAGTGGCAAGACCCGGTCATCTTGGCGTTCATTGAGGGAGACCTATGTTCAGCAGTGGATGAATAGATGACAAATCACTATCAAATCAAATCTAAATATCACTATTTCTAGGAGGTTGCTCTAATGGGTTTTAGTGGGTCGAGCTGTGTCCGCAGCGAGTCCCACATACACGCCATGGGAGCATTTCCCGGCGGAAAAAATTGTTACTACAACTTCCATCAGTTATTTGGTAATCGAGTACACAAAATACATGGCGTCAAATTTCCGGCTACTTCCTTTACTTACATCTTTATTAGAGGAAGGTCAGTGACCTTCAAAACAATTATAACTTTATAAGATGGTACTTCGAATTGTATCTTAAATATTTTTACGTTAATTTCATCATACATACATCAATATACGATATAAATAATGCGAGCCATTTTGAAAACGTGTCACGTATAGAGATCGGGGTGCGGTTCTCATCTCGGTGGAATGTCGGCTCCATCGGTGAAGTTATTGCTTAATGTAAAGGTCTTGACGCGTCATACGGGCGTCTGTACTTGATTTCTGACGGTTTCAGGTAGGCGTAAGTGACCATCATCACTTATGCCCATCCCCATCAACACCTATAACTCCAAGGTAAGTTAGACTTTGAAGAAAAGCTTCATCACACGATGGACCAACCCCGGCAAACGAAGCTTAACCTCATAGATCGATTTATGCAGCTGTTATTACTTAACCACGAGGTCCTTATTTTCTCGTTTCACTATAATTTATATTATATACAGCATAGCTGTTGCCTGCAGCTTCGCCCGCGTTACTCAACTCCTATATGTCACAGCGTGATGTTATATAGCCTATAGCCTTCCTCGATAAATGAGCTATCTAACACTGAAAGAATTTTTCAAATCGGACCAGTAGTTCCTGAGATTAGCGCGTTCAAACAAACAAACTCTTCAGCTTTATAATATTAGTATAGATAATATATGTATTTTATAACTGGCCGGTCTTGTTGTTATCTATTGCATGCCAAATGCACAGGTTCAAATCTAGGGTAGGGTAGGTCAATATATTTGTCTGTACGTGCACTGTTCACTGACGGCCATGTAAATGTGTCATAAGAATCTGGAGATAATAAATTACCATTTAATAGTGTTTAAGTAGCCTATTAGTCTCGATAAAGCTAATTTATGCCCTAGTATGTATTGTTTATTGTATCCAAGCCCATATTAAAGTTACTTCACCTTCCTTCGCTCCAAGGGCAACTGCGTCTAGACAGTAGACTCTACGTATTCGCCATCACTTTATATTCCACATGGGGTCGCGATGAGCCGCAGCCCCTCAACAATATTGTCTGACTCATATCCCATCAACTACCTAACCCTATAATAGATGGTATAACGACATTGGATACTTGTGTATCCAATGTGACAATGTTAAGTACCTACTTACTTGGATTTTTTTTATAGCATAGGAAGGCAAACTGCCTGAACCACTGCTGAACATAGGCCTCCCTCAATGAATGCCAAGACGACCGATTCTTCGCCACTCGCAACCGAAACGGACCGCCCATTGCACGGAGATCGTCTTCCCATGGCCGACCAACATTTCGTCTACTTAAATATACTTTGCGGCAATCCATTGGATGAGAAATGTAATCATATATTTGTTTGCAATAATTTTGCGAACCACGCATTATGCATGTATGTATATAATATGCGTGTACTCACACATGTGCTGTAAAGACATATAGAAGTATATCGAAGTATATCTCATTTATGTACAAAATCTCTGCAAGATGATAAATATATAAAATATTTCCCGACTAAATTATTTCCTATTGGGATTCATGAACGGTTTTATGTTAAAGTACATCTCCCTAGCTATATCGAGACCAGTTTGTTTGTCGTCCAATTACAATATGAGTCTTACATGCCAAGTTTTGTCCAATTGTATTTTATTGTTTCTATAACATAAGAAAACAACTTTTACGTTGATTTACTTAATAAATCACAAAAATTACCCAATAACTGTTTAGCTATTACAATTAATGTGAAGTAGAATTGGATAAAGGTAATCGTCCATTCCCCGTTATGTGAAACGTCCCCAATTTAAAAACTCAACTCGTTTATTCCAACATCTGCAATCTCTATGGAGATATATTGTCATACTTTTCACCTCCAGATACGTTAAATCTCCTATAAGTACCAAACAATATAAGTCTAGACAATAATATTCCTGGGAGGGAGCAATTATTTTTTTCAACCTTTTTATTAGCCAGCTAAAGTATTGGTTTATTTGTAACGGCAGGGCAGTTTAGATGAGTAAGTGGCAGTTAACGCGAATTAGTATTGAATTGATGTATAAATAGAAAGCGTTAGTGTACCGTTGAAATGTATATTTGATATTAAATGGGTTCTGTTGATACGTGCCGATGTTAATGGCGTGTTTATGGCGTTCAATTATTTTAATTAATGGTTCTTTTTATTTGTTTGTTTGTTTAAGTGATTAACAGGGATTTTTTTGAAGATGAATATGGGAAGATCTAAGATCTATCAGGAGAAAGTATCGAAATATAATTATGATGAAGCACACTTCGTTAATGTGGTGATACTCATAAGTACTTGTTCGGAGTGTGAAGTGGACGGAAATGGTCCGGAAAAACATAAATGAATTTTGTAAGAAAAGTGATATTCATAGTAGGGATACTCATAATAGACACAGGCTAGATGTACCACTGATTAGACTATCAAAAGTAAGCAATTCTTTTATACGCTTTTACAATAGGATCCCAGAAAACGTTCAAAGTTATCCATTAACAAATTCAAAAAAGTTGTTAAAGAGCGTTTGTGTGGTAAAGGATATTATAAAGTAAAAGATTTCATGGAAGATACCACACCCTGGGAATAAGGCGTTCCTCTCAGGCATTTCAGGATAAGATGTTAAAATTGTTACAGAATATATTATATTCTTTGAAAAGATTAGTTCCACTGAGTTTATTTCGCCGGTTCTTCTCTGTGGGCTAGCCTTGGAACCGGTGGTAGATTCAATTGACGTTCAAAAAGATACTGTATTAGTACTATATTGAATAAAAAAATTGATTTCGATTTTGAATGGGCTGATGATGTCGATGCGAACGGTGATCTCGGAAGGATGTGTGCCTGCGCATTTATAATGTGTTTTTACTTAATATTATAAATGTCACCATATTCAATATGTTCACCGAAATTTCTGTCTTACGTCTCAGGTAGGCAACGTATGAGTTTCATGGGCTAGTAACAGATGAACTCATGTGTTTTGATGGGTGATGCTGACCACATACCATCAAATGGCTCGTCTGCCAGTTTGCCTAACCAAGTTAAATGAAATATTTGTTAACATATTTGAGAGATCGCGTATTCTTACCGATTGCTGGCGCACCCAATTATCGTGTGGCCCGGACGTGATGTTGACTGCGCCGATAATACCTTGGCGTCTACCTGGCCCCATACCTGATCCTTTACACATCAGCATGGATGTACCCATGTATATCTGTATTAATACATTTTACTATATTTAGGATCCCAATAATATTGTAGCGGAACTTGGCGTGTTTTATCCAGGTTTATTAAGATTTTAACATTCCCGACGTTACGGATACTACAGGTCGTCTGAGCACTGTTTTCACGTGGTCCAAATCTTTAAAAGTTGTTTCATTATAATGGGTTTAATTCGTGTAAACAGAACATCAATATCAACATGTGATACTATCGAGGACTTTGGTTTGAATCCATCGTGGGCAGAAAATTTGTATGATTGAGCTTGTATCCGCGACTTCGTCTGCCCAGGATTAAATTTTGACACATTGGTTTTCACACAATATCTTTATAAATTATAGCCTATATGTTATTCTGATGTATAAGCTATATTATTGTAAAGTTTCATTAATATCCATTCAGTAGTTTTTGCGTGAAAGAGTAACAATCATAAAACTTTCGCGTTTGAATATTAGTAGGATAATGTAGGATATTAATTAACTTTATCACAACAGCGTCATAAGATTTAATTTTAACATACATAATAAAAAAATAAGCGTAAATGCTTTTGCTTGTTATTAAGTTTGGCCTTTAAAATGAATGTTTTTGTTGAGTAATGTCTTGGATACACGTCTTGTTATAAATATAGAGATGGCCAACACAAAATAATATCAAAGAAAATAGCTTAATGTTTTTTTTCCGTAAAATCACGCACTAACAAATGACCGCGTCCGAGTCGAAAGCAAACTAGCTAGATAGACGCCATTTCTGAATTCTATTCCGAACTTTTTTGTGTTGCCATCTTTCCAAGACGTAGCCTATATATTATATTATTGATATTCACATTTATGTATGCCATGAACAAACATCGAAAATAAGTACTAGTGTTTAAATTTCGTGGCGAATTCTCTTCTAACCTAATTGTTGACTAGACGAAAATAATAATGAGCACAAGACCGAGTCAGTTCGAGCTAGCTGGTTGTGAGTAGGTGGACCCGTTTGGTGGTTCTTCCACTGGATACAGTTGGCGGAGAAACTGGGATTTTGATTTGTAAGTCGTGAGTGGTAGTGTCATGCTTTTTGCAGCCGATTTGGGCCGGCACGACCGGGGTACGGGGGTAGTAGGGAAAAGGAGGGCAACGCATCTGCATAACTTTTGGTTGTGCGGATGTCTATTAATCCATAAGGCTGCAGATGTTCGACAGCGGAAGGCAATGAACAGGAACATACCGCACATCACATTCTTTGAGAGTGCAGTCTTTGGCAAAATGAACGAACATTAATGCTCGACAACATCCATAGCAAATAGGGAGTAACAGCGATCTCGTGGATTATGTGAAAAACTTCCGTGCATTCAAGCGATTTTGCCACAACTATTACTGGAAACATAACATATCCCCAAGTCATACATAAATAGCCCATAGTTAATATACACTAGTATATTACTTCACTTTTACTTACTACTAGATATTAGTTGACTTAAAAATACAAACCAACTTTCAAACAACAATTATTATTTCAAGTTTCAACCATGATAATCACTAAGTTATACATAATAACTCATAGTTGATATACATGTATATTAATCATACTATGCAGATATTTGTAGACATAAAAGTTTCTCCGTGGTGCATTGCAGCTGGGCTTCCCCTGGCTGCTGTATTTTCTTGACTTTTGTTAGTCATTGAATTCTTGTACTGTCTCACGCTTTAACCGGGGAGGGAAACTGGAATTTTTTCCTACTCCTCCTGAATACTTCTGATTAAATTCGTTGCGGGTCCCAAGGCAGTTTTAACGTATCCCTCGGGCTCCCTGAGATCGTATCAGAGGGTCATTTAGTGGTTACCGCAGTCGATCCTGGCTATACAGGAGTAGCAGCGGTGGGAACGAGTGGTGGGCCTAGCCCGTTTAAAAAAAAAAAAGGTTCCGACTGCTCGGTTGCCTGCCTATGACATAAAAAAAAGTGTCATCGCCGTCAACCTGTTGCCGGTCACTGCCACATATAGATCATAGAGTGTGAGACGGATTTGTGATCTCTGGTAAAATATACTTGTCATGTTAAAAATAAATCACAGTAGCATCGCGAGGTTACCTTTCCCTCATTCTTTCCTACGAATGGATGAACGATTTTGTTGGAAGAAGGTTTACCTGTGGGAGGGATGCGTCATGTTCCCGGCACTGCCGGCTGCACGGGTAGGTACCACCATCATCCTTGTTTCTCCCGTGTTTCGGAGAGAAGGGCAAGACAGGCAGTGTAATAACTGGCACCGAGACTTAACATCTTATGTCTCAGGATAGGCAACACATAAATGAGTTGCCTGGGCTAGTTTCAGGTAGTTTATGTTCATGACCACTTACCATCAGGGTGTACACCTGCCAGTTTGCCTTTCCAACTAATAAAAAGAACAAAACTTATACTCGTGCTGAATGCTTATAAAATAATATAAGTTGACAACACGAGCTTCAGAATTATTGAAGTCTTTTATTTAATAAATCAAAGTCTTGTAAACGAAGTATTGAAGTTATCAAAGTCGAGTAAAACTAAAAGGATTGCTTTCTGGACGTAATATCTAATTAATAGGAATCGGATGCGTGACGCAATTAGGCGGAGTGCAAGTGGAGGCAGGTTTTACTGCCCGAGTACCGACATACTTTACTGCTTACAGCATTTTACTGCCGGTTGAGGCACTTTACTGTCGGCCCCAGACAAAACAAACAGTCGAATTTGATAACTGCATGAATTGCATCGTAAAATTCGCCTCGTAAACCCCGCCCCGGTCTTACTTTGTTATTAAACAGTTTATTTACACAATAATTGCGCATACTCTTCATTTGAAGTCGGCTAAAAGCCGATTGTATAGAACGCGTGTAAAATCATAGAGAATCGATTTGGTGTAAATCCAATTTTCTGTTGTTACTATTGTAGATATACTTAAGCAACATGTTTTTTGTCAATATATATTAATAATATCAACCCTTATATGTCCCACTGCTGGACACGGGTCTCCTCGAAATCAGGCGAGGAGGGTTTTGGGCCATAGTTCACCGATGCGCTGGCCCAATGCGGGTTGGTGAACTTCAGACACCTTCAAAGACATTTTAATCTCATCGAGCATGCAGAAACCCTCACAATGTTCTCTCTATATATAATGTCATGTTCAGGTGCACCTAAATATATAGAAAATTCAATTTCTGGGCATCACAGGCGGTCAGGATTGAACCCGGACTACTCGGCTCTCACTCAAGAGGCCAAGCCCACACCCACTAGGCCATCTTCGCTTACTTTTTGTCCATAGTTCTATACTAATTACCTACTAATGTAGTAAAGAGGTATAAATGTTAGTTTGGATGCGAATCTTCCAATTACTCATCCGATTTGAACTATTCTCTCACCAGTATAATGGTACGTTGTCACTGAGTTATAGGTTATCATCACCATCAACAATAATCATCAACAGCTCGGGTCATTATCCGAAGCAGTGGGCAACAGCTAGTTTTTTTTAATGTACTTAGGAGTTCCTGAAACATATCAGTATGCTTCTTTGTACATTGAACGATACTTTTCATAGGTCCTTAGTTCCCCCACCATGATTCAGGCCTTGACGTGGCGGTGGGGCTCGGTAGCCTAAGGTGAGCACAGCACCTTGGGCTAATTGAGCCGAGGGGGCTCTTTGTACCCCCTCTTATAAGAACGTCCCGACGTTGGGAGGGGTTGTTCTGTGGTACGGGAAAACCCTTCTGTGGAGGTGGCGTCGGTCCCTTGGGTGACTGACTAGCCGTCGAGGTGGGCACCTCGACGGCTAGTCAGTCAATTGACTTTTTGAAAGAGTGTTTGCTCAACAGACCCAGAGCACCTCACCAAAGGCGGCATTGGTGGCACTCGCCGGGTTTTAGTGGGTAGAGCTGCGTCCACTTACCAGCTTTCGGGCGCAGCGAGTCCCACATAACCGCGAGGGGCGACCCACTTCCCCGCGGGATGCCTCAGAGCATTTCCCGGTGTTAAAGAAAAAAAAAGGTCCTTAGTTCAGGGGATGATGGAGGTGTGAGATAAAACTAGACGATGTCGTGCTCATGATGATAACAATCGAATAACTTTGTGAAATAGCGATGACTCAGACAGGATTTAATGTACACTTGTTGAATTTGCAATTATAATATTATGTAATTTTATTATTATTCATTTGCTTCTTAGAATTATATTTGCTATAAAGTTGAGTGTTTCCCCTACTTTCTCTTACACATTTCAGTTGAAAGTTCATAATTAATATTATTAATATCTTTATTATACCTACTGTAAATTTACATTTTCAAATAAAGCAAGGATTCGCTTATAAGATCAAGATTAGCTCTGTATACAGGGCACATGATTCATGAATTTAAAACATGGGTTTTCAATACTATAAGAAAACTATAAAAAAATATTGGACCAGAATAAAAAAGAAATTATAAAAAAATCCTTTCATCATCGTTTTTAGCTATATTTTTCTTTATACTATACTCGCACGAATTATATTCCTGCATTTCTATATTAAAACAATAAAGCTGAAGAGTTTGGTTTGTTTGAACGCACTAATCTCTGGAACAACCATTTAGATTTGAAAAGTTATCGTTATCAGTCTGAAAGGGACTTATATAAAAGGTTTTTACAAGGGTCGCAACAATCTTTAACAACGATAACTACAGAGATCGTCGGTTTGCGTGGATATACGACTTATAATACAAAGTTATTATACGTCCTATAATATTCAATACTAGGTAACAAGCTTTATATTATACTGACTGGGCGGACTGTACTTAATGAATAATGGGACAGGAATTAACGATGTCTCATACATGTGAGAAAATAATCGAATTGCATACTAAGTAAAGGTTAGGTTACAAAGTCGACAATTACTTTGGTTGAGAAATGGGACATAAAAATTTACGTTTAAAATTAATATGGTAAAGTTTAATAGAAAGTAAATTGCAAGGTTCTAAACATATGCGTTATAAATAAGCTCGTGTTTAGAGGTTTGTGTTATTAATTGATATTGGCTTTCAGGGAAGGAAAATGATTGGATTCCTCCTTCCTGGTATGAGATCATTGGAGTCGCGTGGAAGATTCAACGCTCATAGGCAGGATCAAATCTCTTTAACGTCATGAATCTTAGACAGGCCTCCATATAATCCCCACCATGGTTCGGGCCTTGACGTGGCGGTGGGGCTCAGTAGTCTAGGGTGACCCCAGCACCTTGGGCGAAGCTAATTGAGCCGAGGGGGCTCTTTGTACTCCTCTTATAAGAAGAGGGGACAAAAGAGCAAGGGGCGAGGACGGGAACCTCACCCCATTGTACTGTCCCGACGTTGGGAGGGGTTGTATATCTGTGGTACGGGACAACCCCTCTCTGGAGGTGGCGTCGGTCCCTTGGGGGACTGACTAGCCGTCAAGGTGCCCTGTTTGTTTTTTCGATCCGGGGCACCTCACCAAAGGCGGCATTGGTGGCACTCGCCGGGTTTTAGTGGGTAGTGCTGCGTCCACTTACCAGCTTTCGGGCGCAGCGAGTCCCACATACCCGTGTGGGAAGACCCACTCCCTCAGGGCTGCCTCAGAGCTTTTCCCGGCGTTAAAGAAAAAAAACGGCCTCCATATAATACTTTTACCGATTTTATCGCGGATTATTATCATTGCTCATACTTTATAGGAGTATTCAAGGGAGTCCCCTTGTTGTTTCATTATAACCAGTGAATTTCGCGTAAACATTGGAAATCATTTCAAGAGATGTACATGATCAGGGGTAACATCACTTACCATAAAGCGATCCTTACGCCTACCCCTTTTCGTTATACAAAAGCAGACTTTTTTTATTATTAAGACATACAGAATTTATGGTAGCGTAAGATAAAGTTGGGAATAAATTCTCGTGCGATAACATAATGGAATGGTTTCTGTTCTTTTCATCGGAACTCCCGAATGGGGTTATTCTTCACGTAGTTATTGTTGGGGCGTTGGAGTTTACAAAATAAGGAGTTAAATGTTATCTTTGTGTCAATATATATCTTGTGTATCAACGAGTTATGGGAACGGGAAGACCGTTTTTAGGACACAAACTGCATCCGATCCGCATCCGTGAAAATTTAAACATACATATCTTCTTTCACCGTTGCGTCTTCGCACATACAAATGAAACTATGGTTGATGGAAAATGATCTTCGAATTCTTCGAAAAGGGATCTTATATATGGTATACTTGAAAGTTGAAGTACAGATCTTACTGACTGCGTCTTCGAGTTGGTGATTTTTGCTTCAATATTTTGTCCTTGATTAACTGCCATTATGGTAATTTGTGACGTTAACTCGAACAGTTCGTCTGCCAGTCTAGACTTAAATATTGTAAATAAAGCTTTAATCAGCGAAAACGTTTCATCATCAAACTATATCAGCCATACGTCTGAATCGTTTTGTCTATTTTATGGTCACATGTCCCTAATATCTCGGCGGCAAATTCCGCCACCTATCTCTAATTCCGCATTCCGCTAGTTTTGCTCTAAATAAAACTCTCTGTTCGTCGCCGTTTCGTCCCACGTGCTACTGTGTTAAGGGGGAGCTGCGTTTTTAAATAGCGAGACGTATGGAAGATACATTTTAAGGATTTTATCGCAACCTTTATTTGAGGTTCCAAGTTTTAGATGTATAGCAACGGTCACGGGAAGATAATATGGTTGTCCCTAAACCATGTAAAGTGTCCCTAACGTTGTGAATATAAGATTTACATAAATATGAATAATAGTGGTGGCCACGTAGACATCCTCTTACCACAGACAACAGTACAGATGCGGCAGACGTATGGCAAAAGCCTGACGGTTGCTCTGCGACCGGTCCTTGAGCGGTGGATGCGCCGTAAGCGCAAACCCCTCACCTTCCGTCTGACACAAGTGCTTACCGGGCATGGTTGCTTTGGTAAGTACCTGTGCCGATCGGCCCGCCGGGAGCCGTTGACAGTGTGTCACGATTGTGGCGCGGCGGTGGACTCGGCCCAGCACACTCTTGAAGCGTGCCCGAGATGGGCGGCGCTGCGTCGCAGTCTGATATCAGTCATCGGAGGGGACTTGTCTCTGCTGAGCGTCATCACCGCGATGCTCAGTGACGACGAGTCAAAAAACATGAAAACTTTTTTTGAATTTCAATTTTAGAACTCTTTGGTAACCTAATGTAGTATATTGCATTCATTTGTCATTTGTTTTTGTGAATTGGCGGCAAAACTAAAACTCTTGTTACACGTGAAAATGAACATAACGCGAGAAAATTTTCGGTCAATGATTTATTATGACTTTCGTTGTCGGCTTACTCAACAACAAAGCTATGATAGGCTGCGATTAGCATTTTTTAATGAAGCCCCATCTCGTGCCACTATTTACAATTGGTTTAACGAGTTTAAGCGTGGACGTAGCAATCTCAGTGATGATCCGCGTGAGGGACGTCCTTTAACAGCGACTTCTGAAGATAACATCAGTGCTGTGCGACGCATGATAGAGGAAGATAAGAGAGTGACCTATCAGCAGATACGAGCAAGCCTAGGCATTGGCAAAAAATATTACAAGAACATTTAGGCGTCAGGAAGCTTTGTGTGTCGCCAAATGTTAGATAAGTTCAACGGCGGTAACTCAAATGCTGTATTTGACATCATCACAGGTGATGAAAGCTGAACCCGAAACCAAAAGACAATCAGCTCAGTGGGTGTTTCCTTTCGAGGATGGGCCAACTAAGGTAAAGAAAGGAAGAAGTCAAGGAAAAAAGATGATTGCCTCATTCTTTGGTCGGAAAGGTCATTTCGCGACAGTTGTGCTAGAAGATGGAAGGACAGTTACTGCAGACTGGTATGTCAATCGCTGTTTGTCTGTTGTATTGGAAAAAATTCGACAGCAGCGCCCTCGAAGCAGGATCCTCCTTCACCACGACAATGCTTTAGCGCACTCCGCAAAACGGACTGTTGAATATTTGACTATGGCAGGTATCGAGATAATGAGTCATCCGCCTTACAGTCCTGACCTGGCGCCCTGCGACTTTCATTTATTCCCAAGAACTAAAGATAAAATTCGAGGTATTCGCTTTACGAGCCCTGAAGATGCGGTGAAAGCGTACGAAAATGCCATCGAAGAGACTCCTAAGGAAGAATGGGCCCACTGCTTTTCTCAGTGGTTCCATCGAATGCGACGATGTTTAGAAAGAAACGGAGATTACTTCGAAAAACAATAAAAGTATTGGCAACTTTCTACATTAAGCCGTTTTTCATTTTCTAAATATTTTCAGTGTTACCTAGGTAATAATGGGATCCCAAGCAGGTGGTAAGAGCCAGCCATCTTCTCTATTGAAATTAGGATGTTTTTTAATTTCAATAGCCTCACGGATCATCCTTGGTTGGAATCGGTGTTCTTTTGCGAGGACTTGTGGTTTATCAAATCTGATATAATGGCGAGCTTTGTCAAGACTATGTTCACAGATGGCAGACTCAGTGTAGCGACGGTGTTTTAAATCAGCTATATGGTCTTTGACGCGAGTTTTAATAGATCTTTTAGTTTGACCTATATACATTATAATGAGTGAAATTCGCGTAAACATTTGAAAACATAGTGTGTAAAGTCAATTATAATCGGTTCAACAGTTTTAAGAGTGTATCGCGGACAAACAACGCGACACGACGTTTTTACATAATATGAAGATAGTTGTTTACAAATTGTGTATAAATTTCTTTAGTTATAATGAGTTAAATTAGCGTTATTAAAATATATTAGTTTTAATTTAGTAGATGAATTTGGCGCCTGGTTGTTAAATGTTAGTCTCCCTTTCACTAGTACGGTGTACCATTATGAAAGTGGCTACTAATTACTTTGTGATCTAACTTCGTCCTCACGTTATATGTACATGTTATTTGGATTTAATAAACATACACGAGGGAAGTTATAAATAACGAAACATAATTTTAACGTAAATAATCGAGACAAGAATGTAAAGTTTTTATACAATTTGATATGTTTGTATGTAGGTATGGCGATATAAGAAATAATTAAAGTGTTCATATGTGTTAATTAAATAAATTAACTAAAGTATTTGAGTGTTTTTATGATGTTTTACGATTTTATCGTTGCACCATAAAAGTTATGGTTACTAAAATTCCTGTCTTAAGGGCCCCACCCTTAAGTGATATTTGAGAGGTGAATGCACTCCGGCCGATAAAAGTTAAGTTGCAGGAGTCGGTTATATTTGGACACCGTGTCACAAACCCCATCATTATTATCTACTACTGATATAATTTGTTTGTGTCGAGACTATTCTTTTTGTTTTTAGTAATAGGCGGCGATGACCACTTACAATCATCAGTGGGATCCAATAGGCTATTAAAAAAAAAGTGATCATCATCATCATCAGCATTTATCCGTCTACTGCTGAACATAAGCCTTCTTAATGAACCCCAAGACGGCTGATCCCTTGCCACTCGCACCCAACACGGACCGGCCACTGCACGGAGATCGTCTTCCCACCTGGTAAATGACCGACAGACACTTCGACTACCTAAATTTAGTCGAACCAAAACTCTTGAACTCCGTAATCCTGAGCGTTTGATCAGCCCACTGTCACGTCAACGAGCTTATTCTTCGCGTGATATCGGTAGCTTTAGTTCTGGCGGATGTCTTCGTTTCGAATCCTATTTGCCAAAGAAACACCCAGCATAGCACGCTTCGTTGCACGTTGGGCTATCAGTTACTATAGAACACTTAAATTCTCTCAGCTTCCTGAAAGTACTTACAGTAATTAGCAATAAGTACAGTTTTCAAAGCGAGTCCATTGAGTAGAACCAGCGAAGAATATTCAGGGGACCTAATCTTTTAAATTATACAAAAATTTCAAATTTAAAGAGTGTAAAGTCTTGTGGCGAACGCCTTATTCCCAAGTGTTCGTCCACAGTACTATGAATTACATTCACATTGAATGCATTACATAATATGTTACAAATACCGGCTTTATCTTAGCTAACAAGTGACATTTGAAATACAACTTTACTATAATATGTTACTTTGATTTGACTAATCAAAATAACTCTAAAACTTATCGATTTTAATAACACTTTTACTATTAGAAAGGTGAATTATCCAGAAACAATACAACCTATTTATTATGTGTTTAATTTCAATAATAATATTTCAGTCGGTTTGACGAGCGAAGCAACGGAAGGAGAGCTTATGTAATCGTTTGACAGTTCTTAAGTTGTTTTGTTTGTTCAACGACCTGTCTCATACTATCTATTTTTTTATCGAGATTATTATGTTTAGAATTGATAACTACTCTTCTGAAAAAAGTTTTTAAATTCTTAATAAACCGCGATAAAATCCGTAAAAAATTGTTTTATTATAATGAGTGAAATTCGCGTTAACATTAGAAAACAATATATTTAAATTCTTTTATCATGGTGTTATAAATGAAAATACATATATGTATTTATATACAAGTTTGTTAAAGTAAATAACTTATAGAATGGGTTTGATTAGAGAGTTTAAACGGTTCAAGTTTAAAGTTGTAAATCATTATTACGATTCTGCTCATTGGAAAGATAGTTTTTATACCCTTTTTTTTTTCTTTAACACCGGGAAATGCTCTGAGGCATTCCGTGGGGGAGTGGGTCTCCCCAGACGGGCATGTGAGACTCGCTGCACCCGAAAGGTGGTAAGTGGACGCAGCTCTACCCCCTAAAACCCGTCGAGTGCCACCAATGCCGCCTTTGGTGAGGTGCCCTGGATCTGTTGAACACCTCGACGACTAGTCAGTCCCTCAGGGACCTGCGCCACCTTTACGAGGAGTTGTCCCACACCACAGAACAGCCCCTCCAAACGTCGGGACAGTACAATGGGGTGTCCCGTCCTCGCCCCTGATCTTTTGTCCCCTCTTCTTATAAGAGGGGTACAAAGAGCCCTTTCGGCTCAATTCGCTTCGCCCAAGGTGTTGGGCTCACCATAGGCTACTGAGCCCCACCGCCACGACAAGGCCTGAACCGTGGTCTAATCGCCACTGATTATTTCATCATCAGTCATATTAAACCTGTGATTTTTATTTAGTATAAATATCGAATGATATTTTTTAACTTGTTGAATTAAGATGTTATCCACAGTACAAACGTAATCCCGTGTTGTCCCAGCACTTGAAAAAAATACATGTAAATATCAACATAACTTATCTTCGTATCACACCCTATATGTAAACTATGTGTAGCATGAATTTCGATATTTTTGTCTGCGTGGCGTAATGAAAAAAGGCGGAGTCCTCTCGTAGTCATGGTTGCTGTGACGTAACCAAGAGGTTGACAGTGTAAAATAGAAATAAAGTGTTAAGATAGAAGATGAATGAAACTAGCTTAAATGTCTGCAGCAAACAGCGATAAATCTGTTATTTACATTCCTGTACGGATTGATGATGATTTATTTTATTTCATCTTGCGTTAGATATTTTTATTAATCGAGAATTTTAATTTTGATGACCTCTGTGGCTCAATGGTTAGCGCGTTGGCGCTCAAGCCGGAGGTAGCGGGTGCGAACAAAAAGTTATGTGTTCCTGGGTCGTGGATGTGTATTAAATATATATATATATTATGTATTATATGTATAAAAAAATCTTCTGGTACCTGTAACACAAGTTATTCGCGAACTGACCACGGGACCAGATTGACGTGGTGTAAAAGCGTCCATAGATAATTATAATTATTATAAACTAGCTGTTGCCCGCAGCTTCGCCCGCGTTAACTTAGATGTACAGCCGTACACGGATTGATGACGATTATTTATCTATCTATGGACGGGCGTATAATATGAAGTGATTAATACCGTATTTTTGTAAATAGCTTTTACATTACCGCTTTATAATTGGCAATTTTTAAAGTATTAAAATGGATATAGGTAGTATGTTCTATTACGACATCACATTAGAAACCTCAAAAATAACAGCATTTCTCCACTATTTATTGGATGTTATTATACATATAAACCTTCCTCTTGAATCACTCTATCTATTAAAAAAACCGCATCAAAATCCGTTGCGTAGTTTTAAAGATTTAAGCATATAAAGAGACATAGGGACAGAGAAAGCGACTTTGTTTTATACTATGTAGTAATTTGATCACAAAAGATCTATGGTGGCTAGCAGGCAATCCGTAACGGATAACTTTTTTTCAATCGGATGAGTAGTTTCAAAGTACCGGCGGTACATAATATAAGACTTCTTTGTCTTACCTTATTAGGAAGTTTTTGGAGTAATATCAAATCCCCAACTGAGGGACATCGATCTCCGTGCAGTGGCCGACCCTAGCTGGATGCGGTGGCGGGGTGTGAGCCGTCTTGGAGTTCACATATCATATGATAAAGGATGAAACTGGGAGAGTTGGTAGTCGTAGCTCTGAATTGAATTTAAATATTGAAAATAGAATAATTAAGTCTGACGAGGAAGTTGCGACAGTATTTGAAAAATACTTTTCTGACATCCCGATTTCGACTACAAAAAATTTAATCTCATGTCCTGCAATTGCCGAATCATTGCTTAAAACCAATGTCAAACAATGTGAAGCTAACTTTAAGTTTAAAGAGATAGGACCCAAAGATATTTTAAATGCATTTAACTTATTAAACAATAAAAATACCCCAGATTTATGGGGAATATCTGTAAAAGTCACTAGGCTCATAGTTGATGTAATTGCACCCCATCTAGCAACAATTTTTAATAAATGTATTGATAGTGACGTTTTTCCTGACTTAATGAAACATAGTCGAGTCTTGCCTCTTTTTAAATCTGGCAGTACATCAGATGTTACAAATTTTCGACCAATATCAATACCCCTCATTTAGTAAAATTTTTGAAAAAAATATGTTAAATCAGTTACTATATTACTTTGAAACCAATATGTTACTGCACCAAAAACAATTCGGATTTAGAAAGGGTCTCTCCACAACAGACGCTGTCGTTAACTTAATTGACCACATTTATGGGGCCTGGGAGGAGTCACATGATGCTTTGGGAGTTTTCTGTGACTTATCCAAGGCGTTTGATTGTGTACAGCATGAGACCTTGATCAGGAAATTACGCCACTATGGGATAGACGGTACGGCACTGGATCTTTTGAATTCCTATCTTAAAAACAGGACTCAAAAGGTCGAGATAAATGGTAAAAGATCATCCGGGACTAAAATAGAGATGGGGGTCCCACAGGGGTTCATTCTAGGTCCATTTCTTTTTCTAGTTTATGTAAACGATTTACCTTACCTAGTTAAAGATAGTCAAGAGGTAGTGTTGTTTGCTGATGATACTTCACTTATTTTTAAAATCAAACGACAAGAAACTAATTATGACGAGGTAAACAACACACTTTCGAGAATGGTACATTGGTTTAGCGTTAATAACTTGCTTTTAAATAGTAAAAAAACTAAATGCATAAAATTTTCCTTGCCAAATGTTAAGCAACTGCAAACCAATGTACTCTTAGACAGTGAAAACTTGGAATTGGTGGACTCCACAGTTTTCCTAGGAATAACTCTAGATCTTAAGCTGCAGTGGTGTCCCCACATAGCTAAATTGGCGAATAGACTCAGTTCAGCAGCATATGCAGTGAGAAAAATAAGACAGTTTACTGATATAGATACAGCGCGAATAGTATATTTTAGCTACTTTCATAGCATTATGTCTTATGGCATACTTTTATGGGGAAATGCGGCCGACATAAACAACATTTTTGTGCTGCAGAAGCGGGCTATTCGTGCAATTTACAAGTTGCCTCAAATGTTAAAATTGTTATATAATATATATTATTTGAAAAGATTAGTTCCACTGAGTTTGTTTCGCCGGTTCTTCTCAGTGGGCTTACCTTGGAACCGGTGGTAGATTCAATTGACGTTCAAAAAGATACTGTATTAGTACTATTTTGAATTAAAAAAATTGATTTTGATTTTGATTCATACATCGTGTCCAGAAAAATATAGATTATGATGATGATGATGTTCCCATCACGTCGGTGGCTCGCGGTGTCGCCTCGCCTTAACTGGTGGTGCGTGTAATGGGGCCAGGATGTCGGGAATAACCGGTTGAGTCACGGCCTCGGTGCTCGGACGGCGATAGATTTATGGTCTACTCCCGCTGGGGCTGGTGGGATTTGTGGTATTGAATGGAATACAGGCTAATGATGATTATGGTGGAAGTGGACGTGCTAAAGGTATTTTCTATGTGCGAAAGAGGATAATCAACGAAAAGGCGAAACTTTAAAGTATCCTCAAATTGGGTCGTAGGCAAAATAAGTTTCTATGCTATAAAGTATGTGAATATATAAAAAGCTTTTACTAAGCTTTTTAATTTAAGTGATAAATTCAGTGAAAGTTATTGAATTTCCCTTTATTGTAAGAAAACAATAAAAATGAGTAGGTATATTAAATTCAATACCTCAATAAATACGAACATTACATAATAATAATTCCAGGGCTATGTAACTAACTAGATGGTTTTGTCCAGTGACCTGATTTAGGTAGGTCCACTTAAGGATCCCACCATGGTTCAGGCCTTGTCGTGGCGGTGGGGCTCAGTAGCCCAAGATGAATCCAGCACTTTGGGCGAAGCCAAGTGAACCAAAGGGGGCTACTTTTTGTAACATTCTTATGAGAAGAGGGGGAGGGGAGGGATTGCACTGTTCCGACGTTGGGACGGTTTGTTCTTTGGTGCGGGCCAACCCCTCTGTGGTGGTGGCGTCGGTCCCTTGAGGGACTGACTAGCCGCCGAGGTTTGCTCAACAGATCCGGGGCACCTCACCAAAGGGTTTTAGTGGGTAGAGCTGCGTCCACGTTACCATCTTTCGGGCGCAGCGAGTCCCACACGCCCGCCTGTGGAGCCCCCCCTCCCCCGCGGGATGGGAAAAAGGTCCACTTAAGGATGAAAGTAGATTTTGTAAATGCTGGTGATAATCATGAACGATACTGACAAGTATACATCACAGTAATCCCAAGTATATTTATTTCGGCAGCGTGAACTGGCAAAATCTTTCATAGCGACATGAATTATGATTGTTTAAAAATATTGTTCCAGTTTCCCAAAAGCCAAGGTCTCGTGATATACGAGACGATTATTGTTCCAGAAACAACGGGAACGTTTTGATTGTTTTTGAATCCATTAGCTGTAACGCCTTAGCTGTAACGCCGTGATGGATCGTCCGTAACATAGATTCGGTGCTCGTAGATTGGCAACGTCTATAAAATTGGACTAAAACCGACTCAAAACCCTTATTAACCAGGTTTTTCGTGTCATTTGCGGATCTCAATTTTTTGGCGTTGTCAATGAATGCCTTGTTTAAGAGATATAACATGATTAAAATGTCTGTCTTTGTAATTTTTTTTTCTTTGATGAGTTTAGTTTGATTTTACATCAAAGTATAACTACACATTATTTACTAAGAACCTAATTTTGCTTAATCCTAATGACCATAAAGAGTAACGATATGGCCCCACGGCCCGCGGACCACTAACGTACGTGAAATGGGCTGTCCATGTATCTCGCTCTAACATACCTTATTCCTTGCCACTTGCATTGCTAATCTGCACTATTAAATCTATGATCCATTGGATGAAACTGCTTTGCGATTTCAACACTTCAATCTTATCAGTTAAGGTGGTATATCCCATGCAAGAGGCGTCAGGGAAAGTTATATGAGCGATTACATTGTTGCAAGTCTTGACTGGGTGCCATTTGCCTCTCATATGTGACATTAAAAATGAAGGGAAATGCGGCGCCGCTAATAGAGTGCTTGTGAGGAATGTGATAAGATTTGGTTTAGTATTAGGATTGTGAAGCGGTTGTTAAATTTAATATTGGATAGGCAAAATGGAGGTAGGTCGGCTTCCTCCATGAACATAAGCGAGGTCACCTTTTTTTTTTCTTAACGCCGGGAAATGCTCTGAGGTATCCCGCGGGTATGTGGGACTCGCTGCGCCCGAAAACTGGTAAGTGGACGCAGCTCTACCCACTAAAACCCGGCGAGTGCCATTTGTGAGGTGCCCCGGATCTAATAAACAAACAGGGCACCTAGATGGCTAGTCAGTCCCGCAAGGGACCGACGCCACCTCCACAGAGGGATGGTCCCGCACCACAGAATAACCGCTCCCAACGTTGGGACAGTACAATGGGGTGAGGTTCCCGTCCTCGCCCCTTGCCCCCTGCTCTTTTGTCCCCTCTTCTTATAAGAGGGGTACAAAGAGCCTCCTTGGCTCAATTAGCTTTGCCCAAGGTGCTGGGCTCACCCTAGGCTACTGAGCCCCACCGCCACCACAAGGCCTGAACCATGGTGGTGAAGCGAGGTCATCTAGAACGATGCCCATCCACGAGCTGATATTGGTTTCATGTAATTCACTGTGGGCCGTCGAACGACGTCAGGGTTTCAGGGTCCATGGTCAAGCATGATAATTAGTTGTCGTTGCTATTGATGATGATGGCGATGGTAATGATTGTCAGTAAAAGTTGTAGTATCTGGCACAAGTCCACTGTTAGCTGGTAAGCTTGTTATGCAGCACGTGATGGGTTACATGTGGAATAGCCAGCGGAATACTAACACTGTCGAATTATTCAGGAATCTCAGTTTCATACAAGATTGTAAAGGATTGAGGAAAATGGTACAAAAAATATAAATAGTACCTAAATGGTTAGATGAAGAATTTCTATGTTTGCATAGTGGCCCGCAGCTTCTCCTGATAGAACTTTATATACAGTATATCATACTGGGATATATTACTATTCGGAATATGAACGATCACATTACGTTAACTTACGTAAGCAAAATAAAACTTGAGTTACTAGCATTAGGAACGAAAATAAATTTAGTCTACCAACTCTACAAAAACATTTTTTTCAATGTCATAAGGAGGCGAGCAGTCGAAGCCTTATGGTGACTACCGACGCCCATAGACATCCGTACAATAATTATATCAATGCGTTTCCCTTCTTTTCTCTATCCCCTCAATGGACCACCGGAATCTTACGAATCGCGACAGCGTAGCAGTCACTTAACGCCGGTGTTATTTGAGCGAGAGGTACCACCCCGGTCGTGCCGGCCCAATTCTGCTGCAAAGCGTGGCAATACATCTCACAATTTTTAAAATATATGTGTTCCAGGTTAGAGGTCTACAGTCACCGAACAAACTATTGGCAGGATTACAATCCGCGACTTCTATCGTATCTAAAATGACCCCAGTCATTAAAGAATACATTTTATTATTTGGCTAGTTAGTAAGTAACACGAGTGGTCTTAGGCCATCATTAAAGAAATACCGGACCTAAGTCTCTTTCAATGTACTGCGGGACCAATCATTTGTGTACATAAATGTTTTCTTACACTAAAAAAAAATTTTTAAACAAAAATTAAAACTGACTTCAAAATTAAAAAAAAACTAAAAAGTAATAAAATAATTGCCTTAATCTACAATTACGAGATACTACAATAGAATTAAATACTACAATTTATAATCAACTTGTTCTTCTACTAATATACAATCTTTGCATTTACCACGTCATTATTGTTACTTTTGAAGCCGGTGTCGTATTCGTTGATGTACCTAGGTAGGGACCTACCTTGGCTGACACCGACTCCAAAAGTTGATTATAAATTGTAGGCACAAAGATTAAGGCAATTATTGTATTACTTATTAGTTTTTTTTTTTAATTTTGAAGTCGGTTTTAATTTTTGTTTAAAAATTTTTTTATTTCTTAATTTTTAGTGATTGCAAAATTCGATAACTGATTTTATTTGTCTGAATTATGGGTAGAACTATTAAACGCGTTGCTCAGATTAGATAGCGCTGTATTAATGAGATGAACGCAGAAAGGGTTTAAATCATTACATAAGAAATGAAAAAACCGAAATGGAATTGTGTAAAACTTTATATACATGTAATTGAAATCAATCACGGCAGATTTGCTGCTATTCATTAAATAATTCAGTTATATATAGGTATAGAACATTACCATCACCAATATATAGGTATAGAATGGATATTATGATGACCTTGAAATACTATGATGCGCTTCCAAAGCATAGTTGTTTTTTGTTCATTTAACGACGACAAGTAAAATTAAATTAAATTAATTAAACAAAATGACATGATTTTGGTACTTGGAACTAAGCCCAATAAAAGCTGTAAATCGTCGAGGATTCCCCTCGACTGTGTAAGGTCTCCATCATCACACCTGTAATGGCGCTTATAACCCATATGGGTGCAAAGTTCTCATCAATTTAAATTAAGTCCAAACACAAGGTAGCTACTGTAAACTGTTGAGGAGTTCCCTTAACTGTCATTTGTCTTCATCATCAGACCCTTAATGACAGTCACAAACCATGTAGGTGTAAAGTTCTCATCACTACAAATTAATCAAGCCCAAACACAAGGTTACTGATGTTAATCGTCGAGGAGTTCCCTCGACTGTCTTTCGGCTCCAGCATCAGATCGACTTTAGACCTTCATCAAATTGTAGTCCTTCAAAACACTTTATAAAAAAAATATCAAACGCACTAGTCGCCCCTATGATTTTCGAAAGTTCCCCTCGATTTCTCTGGGATGCCATCATCAGATCCTGGTTTCCTTATCATGGGACCATTTGGGAAGTATACCCTTTAGAACAAAAAAATAATTTTTCAAATCGGTCCAGCCATCTGCGAGTAATCAGGTAACATACATTAAAAAAAAATAAAAAATAAAAAGATTCCGACGAATTGATAACCTCCTCCTTTTTGAAGTCGGTTAAAAATAGGCCTCAAGAGTTTAAAAGCAAACATGTTAATCACTGAAAACATCATAAAAACGGTGATGTATTATAATCGACAATCAGAGCATATTAGTTTTGCAAGGGCCCCCTAATTATATCGTATGCGGGTAATTAGAATGGTTTGTACCATACGGGTGGCGCCATATTTTAAATATTTTCCTGTTAGCTTATTACCATGACCGTTAACCTGGTGACGTCATAGTGGGGGAAAATTACTTTTCGTATATTCTAGAATCTAGATGGATTTGATTTCGTGCTTATGATATGGGTTTTCATTTTATGAGATTAGATCAATTCTGGTGGTCTATTGGACCCAAAGCATTTGGAATAGTAGTTAAGCTGATAAATAATCTAATGGTCCCTTTATTTCTTATTCAGAATCTAATAATCCAGGGAACAAGTATTTTATATATTTCCCCCAGTAGCAGCTTTATCAGAATTCAATTCGCCCAAACAAAACTGGGTGCATTTAGTGACAATCCATGTCTTTATATCGTTCTGTGATTTCCTGTTTAATTTTCAACATTCTGGTACGTGTTTCCGAAAAGCAATGGCCTTTTTATGCGTATTAAGTCATCTTTGTTTATCATATAAAATATCTACGTTCTGCGGGATTTGAACCCCTGTCCTCTATGTAGTAGTCGCAAGACTGATCCATACGCCCGTCTAATACGTATTTTATTCACTTTATCTTTGTATTCAATAAAGATAATTTTATTTCTTTCATCACTTTCACGTCCTCCGGAAAATTGTTCTGAGTCATTCGGATCGGACGTCAGACTATTAAATGGATGCGGCGTAGGCGCGTCATAGCGGACGCGTTGCGACAGTGGCATATATCGGTCACCGGGTCACTCGTACCCGTCTCGTACCCACTGGTACTCACTGGTGCCCACTCGTCCCCGCTGGTACCCGGTGACCGGCGCCACCGGTAATTAGCGGTGCCGGCGTTGAGAGAGATCATCGCTCATATTGTGTATTTCAGTGCGTCCGCTAATGAGTCGCGATTTTGTGGACTATGATTTATAATTGTTAATGTGTTTAGTAATGTTTGTTTTGGAGACTGTTATGTGGACGTTTTATAAATATACGCCGTTTTAACGTTCATTGATAGTCCTATTTGCAGAAATAGGAATCACAATAATAATAATATGTTGGGACAACTCCACACACGGCCATCTGATCCCAAACTAGGCAGAGTCTGTAATATGGCAACCAGACAACTGATACATACTTATATATTTCTAAATACATACATATTATAGATAAGTTACACCCAGACACAGAACAAATGATCATGTTCATCACACAAACATTTGTCCTGGGTGGGGATCGAACCCACAACCTTCTGGTTTAGCAGTCAGAGTCACTAACCACTAGACCAACAGGCCAGTCATGATAATGATAACTAAATACTGACTCTTCACGCACTCTTTACAGTTTGCTGATAGAGATCTCTTATAGTGAGAAGCACACCCATGTATCATACGTATCTATTATATAAGTTGTAATAATGTTTTATGTACATACGTAAAGAATAAATAAAAACAAAATAATAAATTTACTCTACCTAATCTTTTTTTTCTTCATGGTTATTCATTCTTATTTTAAGAGCAATATAAAGTTTGTCCTTTTTCCAATTGGTGGAAATAATGCGTCTCGAATGAATTACATTATTGAGATGATGATAAATGACTAACTAATCTGTATATTTCTGAATGTTTCTGACAGGGTACAAACATACATACACACAGTATCACTCAGACTATCCTGCGTACCTGGACAGGCATCGCTTGGACGAATTACATGGGACTGGCAGAATAGAGCTATCTACTTTCGAATGAATTGGTGTTTTTGATAGGCGACGTTGACTATCCGTAGTTGAGTGACGAGTCTGGCAGTGTGCCTATCTCATGTTGTGGAGCTATCACTCTATCTGTGCCTGTGAATGACCTGACAAAGATCTTTATCACTTGCGTATTAAGTGTGTGACCGGATCTGAACTTCCGATCGTTTGCTTCGCGCTATCTTAGGATTAAAAATACGAATTTTATGAAATTTGGATACAGGAGATTCCACCATCGTATCGGAAGGCGATCTTCTAATCGTAAAAAATAAAAATATTATCTATACTAATATTATAAAGCTGAAGAGTTTGTTTGTTTGAAAGCGCTAATCTCAGGAACTACTGGTCCGATTTTAAAAATTATTTCAGTGTTAGACAGCCCATTTATCGAGGAAGGCTATAGACTATATAACATCACGCTGTGATATATAGGAGTTGAGTAACGCGGGCGAAGCTGCAGGCAACAGCTAGTAGAAAATATGAATTGATGTTTTGGTGCTTATTTTTTTACTTATATCAAGAACTTAACATCTAATTTTTGATTGTTATTATAATCATTATTAACACTTTTCCATCAACTATATTTTTCTCTCAATGAGCAGAAATAGGGTATTTATTGCTTATATTTACAATGAAATCACCTTTTAGTGGCTAATTTATATCAATGCCGTAAGACGTCTCACAAACCAAGAAGTCGGCATTCTTCAAACTTTTACTAGCGTTACGTAGGTATAACGCGTATATATTTAGATTTTTACCGAATCGTACGGATCTATATTTGATTTGAACAGACGTACAGACGTATATTAATAGGCCCTTATTAAGTTGCCCGTAAAACGTCGACGTAGACACGGGATGAAGTTGAGTCATCTTGTGCGCCTGCCAACTCGCCGCGACGGCATTTCAAGTGATTTTTTTACATAGGTAGCCAACGTCCGCGTTGACTAGATTTGATTAGATTTGGTTGTGTTAACTGACGTCTTCAGAGTGATTATTATTTTAATAGCATTACGTTTAAAATAGTAACAATAATATTTTTTTTATAATATCAGCGATCTACCAGAGAAATCGAGAAAGAAACCTAGTTTCAATTCATCTAGCAGTTTTAAAGATTAACTGAGCCACAGCTAACAGACAAACAGAAAAATACGATTTTTGACGTGACAACGTCTTATAATTCGATGGAGCCGGCTGCACGCACGAATAAAAAAAAAGACTCATGCGGCGTTACCTCGTTCTGAGGCGTTCCTTTTTCTTATGACGTTGTCACGTTCTACTATCGTCAGTAAACTGACTTTACAAACTACCGATTTTTTTGATATAAATAAGTGCTTAAGTATATATGTATTGCTTTCTTATAATATGTTTACAATGATATTTTGACATTGGAAACAAACACTGAAAACAGGCACTTCAATTTTATTTATTAGTATATTTGTATTTTCACCCGGGAAATGTTTCCCTGTATATAAAGTGTGTCGTGCCCCAGTTTCACAGCTGTCTGGCGCTATATTATGCTGCTCTGTTGGATTATTATATTGTTAGGATTTTCTGGCGGTATATATAGGTAAATCCCATCTCGTAGAGGTCGACTCAAATGGCCTCTACATGAATGGGGCCCCCGAAATTGGTTCTTCGGGGCACTATCAACCCTTTAACAATCCATTTTTTGACATGTGCTCTCCCAATGAACACGATGAACGATCTCCAGCCAATTTGGACTGGGCACTGGAGATCGTCGTCAGATCTCATTCAAGTTCCACCGACCGTTTTCCCGAACGATAAACGGATAATCGGTATCTTTTTCCTTTCATCATCATTATTTTTAACGGTGGAAGACATGCGCGTGCGCCGTGCTTGTTTCATCCGACCAACAGCAGCAGGTCAGGACAGGCAGGGTGTGTAATGACTGATGAGAATTAGCATCTTACGTCTCGGGACTGGCAACACGTGAACGAGTTGCCTGGACTAGTATCAGGTTTGTTTGTTCATGTTCATGGGCCATGCTGACCACTTACCATCATGTGGCTTGTCTGCCTGTTTGCCTATCCAACTTGCATAAAAAGTCATTATCAACCATTTTCCGCTCCCCTCTAGTTAATTAATTGTAAAAAAACGGCTAAATAACGATTGCATGTGATAGGCTCGCCAATATGGTGCAGCGATCAGTCAGGCCGCGGCGGAGGGGGTCAGCGTTAGCCGCACCGACCGCGCCGGTGATGGTAGATGTAGGAACCCCCCGGGAACCCACTTTGGTGCTCACCAGTTTGAAGAATTGAGGATATGATGAAATCTATTGTTATTCTAATTAATGCATATTATTGTTTCCTAATGTTTATGCAATTTTCACTCATTATAATGAAACAAATTATTACAGGATTTTTACATCCCGAGCATTCGAATAATAAACAGCAACTAAAATTCCTTTCTTTTAAAATTATACAGGACATTATCTGTACCACGTGATCATTTACTAAAAAATATAGATATAACAATGTGACGATCGGCTGGTGTAGTTGTCTGGGTATACGCTGAGGTTGCGGCTTCGAAACCCATCAAATGTGGTGTTTTTATAATGGGTATATGTGCCTATATCCAGAGTCATATTTTCTCATATTCATTATTTATTCAACTTAATTCTGTTCTATAACTACGAGCTTACAAAGGGAACTTTAGTGTATGTATATGTTAAATAAATATCGAAGATTTTGTGTAAAACCCCTGTAACGTGTTCACCCTACAAGCGAGGGTGAAGATAACATTGCCAATTTGCAGATCTATTATCTCTTCCACGGAACGGCGTACCTGTGGAGTGAGGGATATAGGGGGTGTTGCAGTTTGTGTCGCGCCTCTAAACTCCTATACGGCGTAATAAATTACGTTAAGTTGGAATAAGTTTTCTAAATCTAGAATTACCGTTCGCGTAAATTCTTTTACGATATCCCTAAATTCGATATTTTATAATATGTAATTTATAATGATAGTAAACGAACTAGATGGGTCGAATTTGCAGTGGTCGGTCCTAGTCTTGGCGACCATTAAGACTACCAGCAGTGGACAGCAAAAAGTTAATAATGATGATGATTAATCCGGCGATGTTCTAAATGTCGATGTAGCGAGTTTGAAAAACAGAAGATTCTGGAGTGGACATAGGTGCTGGTCGATATCAGAATACGTTTAAATATTATTATTAGGTTGGCAACCAAGTGATTGCGGATTTTGTCGATAGATGGACTTAACACTTTCTTTTATTTTGATAACGTGGTCAAAGCATCTAACTGATATTTTTTCTTATTGTTTGGACTTCCTTTTATTAGTAAAAAGAAGTATCGATTAGTGCTTTAGTTTTTATCCCCATCAAAAATGGAAGAACATGACGTGCACTTTAGACATAGGCATTTCATTGTATTATTTTCGAAAAGGCAAGCACGAAAGTAGTTATGTGCCGTATATGGAAATTAAGCCTTGATAGAAATCAGATTTCGTGCTGGTGATTTTTTCCTAAAAACCTATAGGATTGTGTTTGGATGTTTTGTCACATTCACCATAGAGCCCTGATCTTGCGCCTTCAGACTACCATTTGTTTTGTTCCATGCATAACTCCTTAATTGTATTTTTTTATTAGAGTTGATGATGTCGGATCACATTTAATTCAGTTTTTTAATAGCAAAGATCAGAAACTTTTGCGAAAATGGAATTTTGGCACTGGCAGAATGATGGAAAAAGATCATCGACAAGAACGGACAGTATCTATCTGATTGAATAAAGTTAAAGGAGAAAAATTCAAGAGGTTTTATTTAAAAACTAACACATTTTTTTTTTCAATTCGAACCAGTAGTTCCTGAGATTAGCGCGTTCAAACAAACAAACAAACTCTTCAACTTTATAAGTATAGTATACAATATTAGTATAGATTTCCTTCTAATTTGAAATCCGCAATCAGTTTGTTGCCAAACCAATAGTATAGGTAAGTAAAGTAACGCTAAGCTAACTTATACTGAGCGTGCCAAACAGAAAGACAGATACATATCAGAATGTATATGGATCATAATATATGTAATTTTGAATTCGACATAAATTTTTATATAATCATTTATACATGATTCCCTTTGGATTAAAATATTAGGAAATTTATTGTTAGTTTGACATATAAATTGCGGCGACATATAAAATTTAACCAGAGGGTAGAACTATTTCTCGTCAATATACAGATGAAGCCATAAAACTGGTTTATTCACTGGTTGACTAGTTAAAAAAAATGTTAGTCTGTCAGTCATTTCATCCCCTATTCCTGCCCCCGGGCTGTTGGGGCCATCCAAATGATATATTTGACACCAATAATTGGAAAAGGGAACCCTTTGTTGTAATAATAAGTTTAAAGTCTAACTCATTAGTATAATGTTTTACGTTGCGTTCATTTGTAACTGTATTCTGTATTTTAAGTTGTTTTTATGAGTTTTTTACTGCAATGATTAATACATGTATTAATAATACGCTTATTTAGAAAATACTTTTAAATTAAAATTTACCTAGAGACGACGTGAAATGGGGAAATGTGGTGTTTTACGTCATAAATTAATCTATATATACTTACATATATTATATTATTATACGTGAAGCAAAATCCTATGTAGGTACTCCTTTTAAGAGTATTGCGCAAACAGAGGTATTTGTAAATTTGTAATTTGGTACAGTGAAAGATTAAGTAGAGAGGGAGCTGAGAAAGCTATTATTTTTGTGCAATATACATTATAAATACATTAAATTAATGAAATAAAATGTTACACGCACTACGGTACGCACATACTCAAAGTTATTCCTATGCAACTATATAAAAATATAATCTTTTCAATAATACCAAAAACATGAATATATGAAGATATAGAACGGTGACATTTAGTATCGTTTGTATAAGGTATTATGGTAGTAAGGTATTATTAAGGGTAAAGTCTCAAGTAACTCCCGTGAATGACCCTTGCAACGCCCGTGCATATCGCCGTGACCCCGGCCACATATCTCCGATTTTATTGGCAGCCTCTCCCTACTCCCGCGTGTCTCATTTTTTATTAAACTACCCCCAACATACCCATGTCCGCTGTCCCACGATCGTGTTCTTATTGGGTCGTAGAATTTTTATTTACTCAAATTCAATTGTGGGTAACGGTAAAGGGATGTAGGGGTCTTCTCCGAGCTTGTCAGAGCTGTTTTAAATATTTGCCAAGTTTAAGACTCTGGGAAGTGTAGTGGTCTATGCTAAAAGTTATAAATCCGTATAAATGGTCAATTATTATAGACAAATATGTTTTATGTAATGATTGGTGGCAGGTAACAGTATTCTAGGCCGGTTACAAGATCGGATATTTTGAATATGCTATGGCACATTTAAATGTGTGTATACATATTATATAAATAACTCGAACACGTATGTGCATATTAGGGTAAGTCTAGCTCCGATGAGATGGAACGACGATGCCTCTGCGTTGGCCGGTCCCGGTTCGATTCGAGTGGATCGTCAGTGTTAGCATTTATTGAAGGAGGTCCAAGATGATTCGTCCTAGAAATGTGAAATGAATGTATATATAGAACATATTATAGAATACGGGTGTAGAACCCGCGCCCTCACACGTGACATGCCACTCTCACCGATTTTATGCATGTTTTATTGAAGATAAATTATATATTCGTATGGTAGTACATAAATGCCATACATCGGCTCTGAGGGATTTACGATACAATAACCATTCGTGTACACGATGTAAACAATATTGTGAAATGTAATGTACTAGCCTCACGAGTACAATGTACGATGTTTATCATAATAATAATAATTATTATTATATGGTCATATTACTATTATCAGTACACAGTGGAATAATACTTACTGGTGGTATATTGTGAGATCACAAATATTTGTACCCCTTGAGGATTTTTGTGCCCACTAAATATTTTTAATAATTTTATACTAGGTGAGAGTTAATCTTTAAACTTGGTATTTCGTCTTTAAGACTTCAAACCCTCCTCGCTTGATTTCGAGGAGGAGATCCGTGCCCAGCAGTGGCACAAATAGGGTTGATATTATTTTATAATGAGCTTGTGAACTCAAAACATAATTCTGGCTTCATCAGCTTGGTGCAATTTAGTTGTAGTCCATTCTACCAAAGATATATGACTCAAAACCGTGTATGTACAGCATCCAACCTTCACCGGCGAGTTACACATTATACCAGAGTGATCTAATGCGCTCAGTATTATCGTAAATACATTCATAAATAATACTTCATAGATTGTGATTTGACGTGCGTCTGTATGGTACGAGACCTTGACATGGTCTCCGCTAGCACGTTCGTGTTAGGTCTTATCAATATACGTGTTGGATCAATTTGCTTCACTTCACCTTAGGTACATTTACGTTTGCCCCCTCTTCTATTATAAAACTAGTGGCCCAGTGGTCTTGCCACAGACAGCGTCTACATTTGAAAGGCAAGCAACGCATACGTAAATACGCTGGTGTAGCGGGTGTCTATAAATGTGCTGATCATGTCGGGCTCAGGATGGGAACCTGGGTCTGTATGGCACGACGTCGTGGAGACGACTCAGTGGTGGCCGGGCAGTCCCCTTTACGAGTAGTAGTCTGGTTATGCTGAGGTTATCCTGTCTGTTGCCTGCATATCCGGGACCCTCAAAAGGCGGCTGAAGGCGCTCGAAGTGGTTTTAGTTAGGGTGGGCACTCCCAAGTGCGTGTCACAAAAGTGTGCATCCATAAAGATTTCCCTACGATATCGAAAAAAAAGAGAACCGACACAGTATACCAAATTTGATTGAAATGGTTCAGAAGTTTAGGAGTTCGTAGCGGACTAACGTGTGTCACGTTAGTCCGCTACGAAGTTTTTCTATAAAAAGATGTGAAATTACGGAGTTATTGTTCATATCCACAGCATTAGTTGAATGTTTGTGAGTTGTATGTCTGACGGAAGGTGTACACCTTAGTAGTAAAATAATGTCAATTTCAGTAAAGCATTCACATAGAGCGCCATCAGCTGTGTAAATAGACAATTCATAAAGACGAAGAAGATACGCTCAATATGAATTGCTCACCAGGGGAAAATCAGCCTCAAAAGAAACATATACAGAGACTACGAGGATAAGTTTTTTCAGGTGTGTGAAGTGACGTGGGGTCACTTAGGAAGGCTGGTGTATAGGCGTACTACTAATACCTATTTCTAGTATCGTGTGATTGCGTGTTCGGACCATCTTATAACCTTGTGAGCATCTTCCCTGCTTCATTTCTGTAATACTCGACGTATCATCACCGAAGCCGTAAGTATTAGTAGATTAGACGATTTCGTTTGTTGAACGATTTGAATTATTATTGATATTAGAGTCTTTGGCGTATGGTCGGGTTGTCAACTTGTACATACTGTATTAGTACTCTGTATCAGGATATAAAATTAGGTTAGGTTAGGTTAGGCCTAAATATTACTATACGACATAACGGCTAACTAGATAAGCTAGCCTTTCCCACCATGGTTCAAGCCTTGACGTGGTGTTGGGGATCAGTAGCCTAGGATGAGCCCAGCACCTTGAGTGAAGCTAATTGAGCCGAGGGGCTCTTTGTACCCCTTTTATAAGAAGAGGGGACAAAAGAGCAGGGGGCAAGGGGCGAGGACGGGAACCTCATCCCATTGTACTGTCCCAACGTTGGGATGGGTTGTTCTGTAGTGCGGGACAACCCCTCTGTGGAGGTGGCGTCGGTCCCTTGGGGGACTGACTAGCCGTCGAGGTGCCCTGTTTGTTTATTAGATCCGGGGCACCTTACCAAAGGCGGCATTGGTGGCACTTGCCGGGTTTTAGTGGGTAGAGCTGCGTCCACTTACCAGCTTTCGGGCGCAGCGAGTCCCACATACCCGCGTGGGGAGACCCACTCCTCCCGCGGGATGCTTCAGAGCATTTCCCGGCGTTAAAGAAAAAAAAAAGATAAACTAGCCTTGGTTTAAACCAACAATCTAAATACATATACCCTTTAATCTTAAGAAGGAAGGCAGTACAGTTCTTTTAAACGAACTAAGAAGGGCAACCCCCGACGCCTTAATTAATATTATAACGAGTCTTAGTGAATAAACAGACGAATTTATGTTCAATTTCAAGGCTCGGAGATCATACTTATTATTATTTATGTTAATTAAGCAAAGAGGATGCGGTTTTGTGATATTTATAATAAGGTTTAATGAAACAATAATCTCATTAAAAGCTGGGTATTTTTTAAGGAAAATGATATAACGGAATTTACGAGAACAAATGATTACGCTTATGAAATACGACTTGCGAAATGGAGTTTTGTTTTTCATTAGCGACTTGTTAATGTTTTGACTGTTCTTCTTCTTCTTCGTCGTTCCCCCACTGCTGCACATATGATCTTCCACTGGACACGGGTCATGGGTCAAGTGGACTGCCCGGTGCAAATTGGGTTTGACTGTTAGAACCATTTTATTGGTAGAAATAATAATCCAAACGATTTTGGTGCTATATACTTGATGTGTTTGTCTCTAGTGTCTTATTCTTCATCAAGTGAGGGCTATTCAGCAATAATCATGATGATGATCTGATGAAGCTGTCCGCATTGGATACTTGTACTCATCGACTGGCCTGTTGGTCTAGTGTTTAGGGACCCTGACTGCTAAACCAGGAGGTCGTGGGTTCGATACCCACCCAGGACAAATGTTTGTGTGATGAGCATGAGCATTTGTTTTGTGTCTGGGTGTAATTTATATATAAATTATTATGTATGAATTTAGAAATATATTATAAGTATTTATCAGTTGTTGTGTTGTCAGGCTCTGCCTAGTTGGGGCTGGCCGTGTGTGATTTGTCCCAACATATTATTATTATTACTCAGTATAATGATACTAAGGTGGTATTGCACCAACTGACTGTTAATCTGCTTACATACATACATACTTCTCAATACTACGACTTTCCATATAAGTCTAAGCAAGGTGTCATTTATTCTATCTTCTTTTATAGTTATTTTCTGGTTTTAAGTAATAGTATAACTAAAAATTTAACAATGCGTTTTATTAAAGTGTAACTTAATACTTATTGGTAGAGAAAAACATAACAATACATTTTAGGAAAAACTTCTTAAAGCTTCTTAAAGGAATATGATATCTTTTTATAACAAAACTTGCATTAAACGTTGGTGTTTACAAAGAGCGGTTGATTCCCTTCTGATCGCGATCTAATCGTTTTTTCGACGAAACTTAAAAAATATAAAATGTCCGCCAAATCCTCAACTTATAGGCCCGGTCGGCTGTTGATCCAGATAGCGTATGGTACAAGCGGTAAGAGAATGCGATAGTTTATACCTAATAATTGTGTGTTTAAAACGACACAAACAATGGTTATAGCTATGTGAGGTTAACGTGTGTTAACTTATTAAGATTTCAAGATTTGGTGCGAGATAATAGAATAAAATCAATCAAAATATGATATCTGTATAATAAATAATGAGTATAGTATGTTAAACAGTGATATTAGATGATGGCATACCCATAGCTGCGGACTATATAAGAAGAGGAACAGGCCAATAGACAAAACCCTGACAGACCAGCAAGGCTTCAGTAATTATAGTCTATTCTTCCATCTGCGGTATGTTCTTCCATCTCATTTTGCCAATTTCTTTTGTTTATTTAGAAAATACGAATTTCCTGAAGTTTTTTTTTTACTAGCCTATGCTGTTCCACTGCTCGTCAAAGGCGTCCCACAAGCTTTTCCATATATCGCTAAGCTGAATTGGGACTGGACAGGACACGTCAGCCGAATGCATTCCGACCGCTGGGTAAATATCACCGCATTTCAAATCACATCGCAATCGTCACAAAAGATGGCGTTATAACCTAGACTCATAACAGGCTGGCTGGCCGGCGGTGGTGAAAGATCGCGATATATGGAAGTTTTATAAAGTTACATAGGCTGCACTAAAAGTATCGGGAATGGAATATTTCCACTGTTCCTGTCATATTAAAATCTTTTTAATTGAAAACTCCTTGTTTTTAAAAATCGAATACCATTTATTTATTTAAAAAAAGATTCTCGGTCTTGTCACAAGGTCTTGTCAAACTTGTTTAGTCGTTGAGAAAATGGAATTGACTCGAGAAAACTCTAGAGCGATGATTTATTATGACTTTCGAAGTGGTTTAACACAAAAACAGTGTGTTGACCGGATGGTTTCTGCATTTGGTGATGAAACCCTATCCAAAACCACAATTTATCGCTGGTTTGCTGAATTTCAACGTGGACGTGTCAAGCTCAGTGATGATCCCCGTCAATATCGTCCAAAAACTGCAGTCACCAAAGAAAACGTTGATGCTGTGCGTAAGCTGATTGAGGAAGATCGACATGTGACATACCGTGAAATTCAGGCAACTTTAGACATTGGCATGAGTCAAATACAAATAATCTTGCATGAACAATTAGGTGTAAAAAAGTTGTTTTCCCGATGGATACCGCATTTGCTCTGTGAAGAGCAAAAAGCGGCTCGCGTTACTTGGTGCGTCAGAACTCTCGAAAGATTCCACGTAGGATCCTCAAATGCTGTATACAACATCGTATCAGGTGACGAATCCTGGATATACGCGTACGAACCCGAAACAAAAAACCAGTCACGAGTTTGGGTGTTCGAAAATGAGTTAAAGCCAACAAAAATTGTTCGTTCACGGAGTGTTGCAAAAAAAGTGGTGGCCACGTTTGTCTCCAAAACCGGCCTTGTTGCGACTATTCCTCTTGAGCGACAAAGAACGGTTCATGCAGAATGGTATGCTAGCATTTGTTTGCCACAGGTCGTTTCTGAACTCCGTAAAGAGAACTGCAACCGCCGCATCATCCTCCATCACGACAATGCAAGTTCTCACACCGCGCACAGAACAAAAGAGTTTTTAGAGCAAGAGAACATAGAATTTTTAGACCATACGCCGTACAGCCCCGACCTAAGCCCTAATGATTTCTATACTTTCCCTAAAATAAAGAATAAATTGCGTGGTCAGAGATTTTCATCGCCTGAAGAAGCTGTGGACGCCTACAAAACGGCCATTTTGGAGACCCCAACTTCCGAATGTTTGCTTCAATGATTGGTTCCATCGTATGGAAAAATGTGTCAAATTTCGCGGAGAATACTTCGAAAAGCAATAAATACATTTTTAAATAGTAATGTTGTGTCACTTCCTTGATTCCCGAAATTTTCAGTGCCGCCCTCGTATAATTATAAGAACAGTTGTACTTTATTCTACTATACATATAATGATGTAATACTATACAATGATGTACAGGCACAATACGTTTGATTTTATATGAATAGGTTTTCAGCCGCTTCAGGATACAAGTTATGGCAAACGCTCTCATTTCGGATTCCGTTTGCGCCCCTTCAAAGGCCAAGTGACAAATGATGTATGGTATTGGTAAAAAAGGTTATTGTTGGCGCGCCATACAAGTATTAACTGCTACTAATAGTTTAACGGCCATTTAATCTGCCCCCCGTTCACATCCATTTGTACAAGTTGCTGACATTTATTTATACGTGTTATTTATTAGAAATATACCGAAAGGGCTTGTTTGGTAGAAGTGAACGCATTTATATAAAGTACCTTCCTTATTGCATATGCCTGTACTCGCATGCAAGATGATGTACCGAACCAACGCCGATACATTGCAATAAAGAGTCTTCGAATAAAAATCACTACGATTGATTTTACACAACATTTCATGTTATAGATTTCCCCCAACTCTCGTTAATGATATGTTACCTGTCATGAAAGGATAAAACGGTGTCAATCATCATCATCATCATCGCCATCAGCCTTTATCCATCCAATGAACCTTATCCTCAATGAACGTCAAGACGGCCGATCCCTCGCCACTCCCATCCAACAGGGACCGGCTACTGCGGCCGACTAACACTTGGATTACAGGCACAAACGGTGTCAATACTTATAATAAATAAATAATATTACCTAAGTAAACACACCACGGAACTTTACCCGAGTAATGCTGAATTCTTAAGAACTTGTGTTACGGGGACTAGGAACGGAAATAAATTAACAAATTTATATAAATACATACATCCATGACCCGATGCAGACATCTATATTAATCATGAAAGTTATCACCACTTAGCCAGATTCGTATACATGACCGCTGCGTGTACTGTCCACTCGACCAGCCGACATTCACTAATAATGTATGTCTTGCTTTCGTCCTGCTCTACTTTCCGGAACAATGCAGCACTACTGCGTAAAAAGGCAGAAGAAATAGGCAAGCACCAGGGGAGAGTGCGGCAAAAAGCAAAACATGTTTTATGGCTTGTAAATGTTATGGACTTTTTTCCATTAGGGTAGGTACATATACAAATTTTATTGATTGTAATTTTTATTGATTGTAAATAAGGGTGCCGGACGCGAGTAAACTTTTGTGTTTGTAGTTTGAATGTTTGTTTAAAATTTATTTAAGTGACTTACATATTTTGTAAGTCGTCGTCAACATTTCATTTTTGTGGACTAAAAAAAAAGGATCATAGGGTAAAATTAAAAGTTTTGTGTTATTGAGTAAGTCGAGCAGTAGATTCGCCGCTTTCGCGTTGATTTAAAGTTTACGACCGGCTGATGAAGAATGTTGATGATAATGATGACGGAGCTGTTAAATTAAAATAATATCGTAAAAAAAGTATTTTATATAAGTATAATTCTATAATTTGCCTTAATCACCCACAAATTAAGTTGTCAATTTATACGGTCAAGAGGAGTCCCCCGTGAACACGGCTGCTGTAAAATATCCGAAACTTCAGGGATATTAAAGTCTTAATAAACCGCAATCCGAAAAAACTCGTTTCATTATAGTAAGTGGAATTCGAGTAAATATTATAAAACAATATGTTGGACTGGAAACCGCAAATAAGTAAAGTTAAGTAAAAAACCACAAATAAGGTAATTGGTAAGGAGGAATTAGCAATAAGCATAGCATATGATATCCTTACACGTTCTACTGTAGACCACAAAATCAGGCGAAGAGGGACCATGAGACACCACTCATAGCTTTAATTTTTAGCACCTCACATTTGCCACTATACTTGATCAGGTGCTGGTAAGAACCCATTTTCAATATCCAACCCACACCTCACCACATTCGAGAGTAACAAACAGCCCATAGCTCGCAAGTAATTAGAGAAATTAACTGAGACAGATAAACAAAAAGCTTGTAACACGCTTATATCACTAGACCCTTCGTGGTTCGACCGCTGTAAAATACGATTGTGCACCGGATCACGAGTGCACCTCGTGCGTGCAACGGTGCATGGTCGGGCTATCGATTTATTTATTTGCATGTGTGTTTTATTAATATTGCTCACTTCGTTTGTCATTTTTATATTGCATATGCAAGGGCGTTTTTTATGTGTACATTTGTTAGGCTGTTTGTGGCTTAGCCTTCGTTGAAATATAGCAAAAAGAATACTAACATGTTGTATTAATAAAATACATCTTTATAGACAGATCAGTGATATCGCTCTACCTGTTCTCTGTCCTGGGAAGATATGTTATCTGGTAGCCTTTGCATAATATATATAAAACATATGAAAGAAGAGAATTCGAAAAGCCAATGTTAAACATTGAATTTTTAATATTATAAATGCGACAATAATTCAATATGTCTGTTTCTAAAAAAGAAGGACAGGCTTAGCCTACTAGCTTAGGATAGCTAAGCCAGTCTTCTTTTAACCTATCTTTATCTTGGTTCGACTTGTGCCTGTCAGTGGTTTAGGCGTGAAGAGTAAAAAAGAAGAACATGTAGACGCTAGTATTGCTAATAATTCTGTACATTTACAGAATTATTAGCAATACTAGCGGATGTTAGTACGGGAAAAGCTTTGGACAATATAATAATTAGTGCTATAGTTAAACGCTTTCTGTAACATTGGCCTTAGACGCAAAATGATAGATTTTGGTGCTAGTAATGTACCCGTCGTGCTTTTCTTGCCGCAGCTGATTATTGGAAGAAATAATCAGGCTATAGAATCTCATGTTCAGGCTATAGGAACGTTCCAATGCGTATCACCCTACCGGTATAAATCTTGACTTATCTAGATACTAAGTGAGCGAAATACCTAGTGTTAAATATTATAAATGATTTATTTGGTGGAAAGTCATTTAGTAGCCATTGTGGTTATCATATTATGTGAGAGAGTGAGTGAGTAAGTGAGCGTGTGTTTGTATGAGTCAGTTCGCGTTCAGGCGTAATTATACTATAATGAGACAAAATGGAGATCATATCTGTGGAGTTAATATCGAGAGAGGAAGTTGCCAATTACGTGTTTTAGCTCAATGACTTCGTTTTTGCACGTTTTGCCCGTTTTTAATTATGTAATTAGACAAACCGTTTCGCGAAAGTCATGAGAGTTATTTCTTAATCAAATAATGATAGAATTATGAAGTAGTGGTATTAAAGGAAACTATAATACTTCTTATCATTGTTGATGAATCATTTTTGTCCAGTAGTGGACAGTCACAATAGTTGTGTTAATTTGCATAACAAAAGAATATATGCTAATGTTAATTTTGGCGGCTAATTGGTCCAGTCATTTATGTGTTTATATATGTATTTATAAATTTCTTAAATTCATTTCTATTTCTAGTACCCGTAAAGCAAGTTGTTACAAGCTTATCCCAGAACTAGGTTGACGTGGTGTGATAGCCCCTTAATATTTATTACATTTTCTATTAATGTGTCTAAATATTTTATATCCAACATTAATTTGTTTTATTGTAAAAGAAAGTTTTACAAACAAAACGCTGGATCTCGAAACAAAGAGACATCGAAGGGATGCGACGTCTCCCATCTGTCTCGTATCGGCAGATGGGACCGAATCCGTTTAATATAATCCCACCAATCTGGGTGGGGCTTTGATGCAATTTGTTATTTAATTATACTTGATTGAGGCTTAGAACAAAAAATAGAATTTTTGTGTTGAAGTTTTAATAAAACGCGGCTATTTTTTTGTCGGGACGATAACATTCAAAGGGAAAAATCTTTAGTGATGCTTGTTTTCTTTACGAATGTTAAAGGAAAAAGAAATAGGTATAAGTATGATACCAAAGAATGAACACAAGTATGTTCTAGTGCTTAGATATAGACCAGCGAATCACAACCTGTGGTTTTACATCCAACCTTTCTATGTGCCTGTAAGCACTGTTGTGCCCAACTTTCACAATTTAGTTTAGTATTTTATTGCTGTTTGTTGTTCCTGTCACTATTGTAAAATCACACCGACACTCACGTATTTGTTGTAACAAAAAAGGTTAAGTATCTGCTTCAAACGTTTTTAACAGGACATAAATGTTTATTTTTGTGTAGTCCATTTAGAATGCGTTAAAATGTTTTAATTACCTATTCATTGTCCCCTCCTTTCTCACCCCAGGACCGATACGGGAGCATTAGGAGCAGGCTATTATGAAGTTATTATAACGGAACCATAATTGCAACCCGCATAGGGATGGGCAGGCGCGCGCTAAACCGTCCATGAATCGGACAACCCTCCTACACGCCTTGTTATATATAATCCGTAATGTGTAAGATTTAGCTTGTTTTGGTTTTTTGTATGTACAAGTGTGATTCATATGTGACATTTTCTTGTTTGAATTTTTCTGTAGTCCGTATGAGGAAAATCGTTCTCTGAGAAATTAGCGTAGATGGTGGTCGAAAGCGAAATACTCAATAAGTTTTACCTTAATCGTCATGGATGGACAATGGCACCTCGCATCTAGTATCAATACAACTGACAACTGTACAGTCGAAATTTTTGGTTCATTCTTCATTTTCTTGGTTTTTTAGTATAGTCCCTGAGTTGTTTGTTATTGTACTGTCGTTTTGAAAATAACAGTGCATACCAACAAAAGCAATATTTGCCTTCATGTGGTGCTAGAAGTTAGATACATAATATGTTTGAGATAAAAATAGTCAAGCATCGACGATCTGTTTGTGATGTTAGTTGGATAGGCAAACTGACAGACGTGTCACCAGATGGTAATGACCGACGTCGCCCATGAACATAATCTAGCTTACCTGGAACTAGACCAGACAATTCATTCATGCGTTGTCTATCCTGAGACATAGGATGTTAAGTCTCGGTACCAGTAATTACACTGCCTGTCTTGCCCTTCTCTCCAAAATACAGCAAAGCTGTTTCACGGGAGAAACAAGCAAGATGATGGTACCCATGCAATCGGGAGAGCGGCACAACGCATCCCTCCCACCGGTAAAAGCTTTAGGTTGAAAGCGGTTGGGGACCGCGGCTATCGTACCTATAAAATATATAATGGTCGCATGTTAGGTGGTATTTACAGTGGTATACCATTGGTAGTTGGTACACATACAGTAGGGGTGACAGCGGTCGTGGGTGATTCAATTGTTTCCTCGAATACTTAATATATGCGGTGTTTTCGGCACGGCATGAACCACCGGCGAGGTCTGAGCCGATCCAGTTAGCACCACGCCCAGACACCTACTAGATACAGTACCCAAGCTTGAAGAAAGCTCTCTTTATATAGTCGCGGGTTTCTCTTATTATCATTTGTGATCGTGTTCAAGGAATTAATGATTAGAAAATAGTTCGGTTAGATATTGATGCCTAAATAATAATTTTGAACGTTAAAAAGTATTAGTTATATGTTTTTAATATGTTATAAATGACAAATTTGGATGTAATATTGTAATAGACTCCGTGCGGTGGCCGGTCCGTGTTGGATGCGAGTGACAAGGGTCGGCCGTCTTGGCGTTCATTGAAGGAGGCCTATGTTCAGCAGCGGACGGATAGAGGCTGATGATGATGATACGATTATCGCTGTCACGTACTAGTATACGATTGTAAATTGTTCGCAATATTACTTCATATGTATGTGAAACCGCTTTGTGATTATGTACTTATATGTATTAATTTTTATTGTAAACAATAATATTTTTTTTCCTTTTTTTCTCAATATAAGTTTGTAAATGTCTAGACTTATATAACGGGCTATATTAACAAAATAACAGTTTGTTACAGCAGAGCCTCTTTGTATCATACAAAGAGGCTTTGCTTAAACTGGTTGGTGCAATGACACAGTAGGCAAAAAAATTACTACCATATTAACCGTAAAATTAGTTGTGACGTCACAAATAAGACCTTTTATTGTCAAATATAATTACAAATGCTTTCTGTACGGCATTCGAAATAATTATTCCAAATAGCAACTTGATATTGAATTATATACTTCCAATTATGTTTCCTATCAATATCTATATAAAACTTCAAATTCAATCAGTTGTGGAATAATGTTACAACTGAGCAGCAAAACAGCAATGACAGTGTAGGAAGTATGTATTGACCATTCTACAATTGGTCTAAGTTTTAAATGCTTAGATTGGGTATTTTAATCTTCAACTACCTCTGAAATAGCCGAAACCCTGAACGAGCATCAAACGAGCACTGTTCACTGCGTGCTTTGACAAACACTGTCTTTATAGTGAAACAATTTTAAAAAATATACTTTACAGCAACCGTGGTCCTCCCGTGGCCATGGTTGCTGTAAAGTATCCGAAACGTCGGGCTTGTAAAAATCTTAATAAACTGCCATAAAATCCGTAGAATTGTTTCATTATAATGAGTGAAATTTGCGTAAATATTAGAAAACAATAAACACTGTCTTTTCACGAGTAGTTTTGGAAATTATCTATTGGTCTTCTACTTTATGAGTGGACTTCCTAAGTTCCTAAATTCAGCAGAGTTCCATAGTCATCCGTACTGGCTGGCTATTCGTTCCACCGCTGTTACTCTGTAGCCAGGATTGACAGCAGTAACCAAATTACCCTCTTGAGTCCTACATTCAGAAGAGGAAGTTTTGACCCTAGAGGTCACAATGTAACAACATTGAATATTAAATTTAATTATATTCCATCCGTGCTCGAGTTCATTTAAAATAATATGAACACAAAAAGTTGTTAAACCTTTACGATACGTTTGATAGCGTATTAATATACATTTGTATGCGAAAACACGAAGTTTCGGTATGTTGGAAAAAAAGGGATATACCGGAAACGGGCTGCGTAAACATCGCCTTCCGAGAATATGCGGGTACAATATTACGTTTCAAAGCAAATGTTTCAACATCGACCACGAACTATAGATACATCATGGCTATTTTGAGTTTAGGAGTTGTGATAGATAATACTGTAATTGGGGGGTTATTGTGCTGCGCACCCGTCTGCATGGTTATCACCATCCGGCTTATTTCTTCCGTGGCCCAGCTATGCTGAGTTTGGAAAAAAAGGGCGGGACGGTCAGTGTAATTGCTTGCACTGAACTTCACCATCTTACGTCTCAGTATAGGCATACATACATATAGGCAACGTGTAAATCAGTTGCCTTTTTTGTTGTCACAGTGGAAATGTTTAGCGCATTCACCCGAGGATGGGTCGTCCCCGGGGGTATGTCCCGGCGCTCCTCGTCATTAACCACCGCGAGTTGCCTTTAGCCGCTTGCAGGGGAGTGTCCGGGATCTGACTGACACAGGACACCCCCCGCGACCGGTCGGTTCTTTCAAAAGGGCTAACCGTGCTTCCTCCTAGTATGGGGGAACTCCAACAACCTGAAGCACTCCTACCGACGCCGGAACTTTTCTACCGGGGCATGTACCCAAACTTACCCCGAATCCCGTTTGACGGGAGCCGAGCGGGACCTGAGCGGAACGGGCATGGCGTCGTTTTCTCGGCCGTGGTTCTGCGGCCTCCTTCTGCGAAATTACGATTTTGCAAGTGATCGCCGCCTGCCAGGCCTTATCGCTCTCGAGCATGCAGCGCACCAAGAGCGAGAGGTCCCTTCTAAGCACTGTCACGAGGTCGTCCCGCTGTGCGGCTTTAGTACCACATATCTGGTTGAACTAGATATGTGTTTAATGGAGACCTTTGTGGCTTGAGCTATGATTCACATTTTTTCAATTATTAACATACATTTTGAATGAAATAAATATTTATAAATTACATAATTAAAAGGTGTTAACAAGGATTAGATATATAGCAATATAAACACCAAAGAGTTTTGAGGAAAACCGAAACATTTTTAAGTACTTAATTACCCTTGAGTACTTAATCTCATATTTTATTACTATTTTTTACGACATTCGATTATTTTATTTTGTTTAAATATAAATACGAAGTGATAAATTATTTTAATGGCTTAATATAGTTTATTACTTATCTCCCGAATTCCCTGCTTTAACTTATTATATTTTGAACTTTATTTTGCTAGCCTCCTTGTCAGCCTATCTTCTTGCGAAATTTCCCAAAAATCTGTTCAGTAGATTGAAGGGCAAACACATACATTCATATTTATTATATTAAGTAAGGACGTGCATGTGAGTGTAATATTTTATGTAACATCTACGGCTGTGTCATAGAGCGCCCTTATCTGTAGTCAGATATCGAATGATAATAGAAGCTAATTCTAAGTGCTTACCATCGAGATCAGGACAATGGTTGTTTTTACAGGGATGCAGCGCAGGGGGACGGGATGGGTGCCGAATGGGATGGGATCATAGGATTTACTATGTGGGGATGTATGAGATCAACCAAGTTGATTGGGGAAGTCTGTGGTGAAATCTATGTATGTTTTGTACTTTCTGATGATTTAAGTTTCCTTTATCGTGATCATTCATCATCATCAAGTTGTGATCCTGTAGAGTGTTAGAAACTGAACTATGGGACGAGAATAGAAACAAAACGACTGCTATTCAAATGTGTCCAAAAATCAAAAATTATGTCCAAAGCGTTCGATTCCTGAATATTGGGTTTCCATTAACCACGTGGACATATTTTGTTCTACTGACCTGCTGCCAAAATGCCAATAAATGATGCATCGATCGTATCGGCACAATGACGAGATGTATCTACATTTGTATGAACCTGACACTTAGTGTATTACTTTTGGAGTTGAAAATCGGATAGTTCAATGTATGAACTATGAATATTGAGAAATGATTAAGAAATGCTTATGTCTATATCTTTTCATTTTGCTATTGAAATGAAAAAAATCTTATTTTAAAAGGGGCCCTTAAAGCTCAAATATATCGAGTGTTAGCCAAAAGCCCAATAAACGACTTAATCCCGCCACTCGAGAGGTACTTGTTTCTGTTTTTTGCGCCTCACAAAGTCAATTGTAAGTCACATTGTCTCACCTCCCACAAGTCAGAGGACGAAGCATTTGAATATTTTTGTTATCAAATATGAAAATATGTAAAGTATAATATAAAAAGTTCATGTCACAGTGTGGTCGCATTCCTCCGAAACGGTTCGGCGGATTTTTATGTATATTTGGCCAAATTGCCCAAAATCTCTGACCAAGAAACTTTTAATAGGTTTTCCAATAGTCTTAAGTTCAGCAGTACCCCTTTTGTAACGACGGATCAGTTAACTTCCAACTAGACTATACCATATCATCAACCCTTATATCCCACTGTTGGGCACGGAGCTCCTTCTCGAAATCAGGAGAGAAAGGTGTTGGGTCATAGTTAATGGATGCGTTGGCCCAATGCGGTTTGGCGGATTGGTGAACTTCACACACTTTCAAAGATTTCTAATCTCATCACGCATGCAGGTTCCCTCACGTTTTCCTTCGCCCGTGAACAAGCCATGTTGTCATGTTCAGGTGCGCTAAGATTTTTTTCGAAAAAAACCCATTTCAGGGTCGAACCCAGACCTCTCACTCAATAGACCGACTGCCCACCCGTACCCACTAGACCATCGTCTCTCACTCTAGTCTAGGAAACTAGTTCCCGACTAGATACTCGACGATACAGTTAGTCAGTTCTGCTGGATGAGACTAGCGAGGGATCAGCCGTCGTAACGTTCATGGAGTCATGTTTACTAGCGATGGATGGTTACAGGAATGAGTATTACAGGTATGAATCATGAGCCACAATAATCCTTCTACTTTCCGCGATCTTTGCCAGACCGACATGACTTATCCATTGCAAAAAGTTGACAACAGTATAATCAGATTGACTGTAAGTTGACAACAGTATAATCAGATTGACTGTAAGTTACTCGAGTATAGCGTTTTAGTCGCGGCACGTCGTAAACTGATAAAATATCTAATATTGTAAACATATAATATTTGTAAATAACTCCCACACAAATGTACGTTATAAAATAATATTTTGTATATATTAAAATAGATAAAATAGAGTTCAAATGGATAGTCTGTCTGTCTCGACTCGTCGACTGGATATAAAAATATAGACAAGCCAATTTTCCTATCCAACTAACATAAAAAAACCTGCTACTAGCTATGTTTGTCCCCCCAAATACTGTGAATGATTACGTACATAATTAAGAAACGTCTAAACATACTAAAAAAATAATTTACTGTTCGAGTAATTTATTTATATACGGAAAGATGAACATGAATGTCTGTCGGTTGTACACAATCATTATTTAGTTATGCATACATGATTTTATCACCGAAAATACAGAATGCTTACGTTCTTCAAATGCCTGTGCTTTTTATTGTATTTGTTTTAAATACCCCATGCATTTAATGTTACTAGTTATTTATTAAAACCGTTGCTCGTAGCTTTATCCGCGTAAACTACAGACGTATCCGGACTGACGATGATTATTATGTAAGTCTATGATCCACACCAAATTTTATCGAAATCCGATCAGTGATTTAGGCGTAAAAATGTAACAACAAACAAAGCCACTTAGTAATTTCAATTATTGGACCGTTAGACGAGCCGGACGTCATGTTTTACCCGTAGTAAACCCCTGAGTCCTCCACGATTACCTTAAGCGCTGTAAACTTTAAATTATCCGATCATCATCGTTGCCCTAACCTCTACCTAACCTAACCAACCTGTTTTTTTACAATACAAGACCCTTATTGTTTTCTAATGTTTACGCGAATTGGGATCCCATTATTAATATTATCAAATCAAAATCCAAGCATAATATGTCACAGATTAAAGATACAATAGCACTTTCTGCGTAGATAGGACTAACCAAAATATTGATGTATCATATGGTAGTTTCGAATAACTTTGTAACATTAGGACGTATGACACCTCATTCCTCCCGTGACCATGGTTGCTGTCAAGTATCCGAAACGTCGGGCTTGTAAAAATCTTAATAAACAGCGATAAAATCCGTAAAAATTGTTTCATTATAATACAAGACCCTTTATATAAGTATTTCCTCAGCGGGATTCGAACCCGCGACCCCGATACCGCGAGAGGAAGCGAATACAATCGTAATCAAACAAAAGCGACAAGATCGACCTCGTATATGACGCAATAGGCTTTTTCTTTCATCTATGAATTATTTATCCAATTGTTAAATAAACCGGCATTGACCTTGTTCGGAGATTGAGGTTTGTTGCACACGGGGTTCAGGGGGACCATTTATTTAGGAGATATGTGTGTAACTGATTGATTGTACTGATGGTTCTTGGTGGAAATTCATGTTTTATAATAATCCTAAAGCTCTTTTTTCGCTTTTTCCACTTTTATTTTATGTATATTACAAATTTAGTGATGACAGTGACCTGACGATGACTTTGTCGAAACCGGTCGTGTAATTTAATCTAAATTTGTAATATACACAAAAGTGGAAAAAGTGAAAAAAGAGTTTTAGGATTATTATAAGATATGTGTGTTCACCAATAATAACTGATTGGTTTAATAGCTACCGTTAAATGGTTATGGCTGAAAATTGTATTATCTATTAGTATAATTAGTATTTTTAGAACCATTTGTCTTTCAAGCATGTTAAAATCACTAATCTGTATTTGGTAATTACATAATTATTTGGTAAAACTTAGGACCTAGTCTAACTCCCCACCATGGTTCAAAGTTTGTCGTGGCGGTGGGGTGTCAGTAGCCTATGGTGAACACAGCTCCTTGGGCGAAGCCAAGTGAACCGAGGGAGCTGTTCTTTGTACCCCTCTTATAAGAAGAGGGGACAAAAGAGCGGGGAGGGGACAAGGGGCGAGTATAGGAATCTTCCTTTGTCATTTTTCAAGTTATTGAAATAATTCTTTCACCATATATATATATATATATACCTATGTATATTATAATTTCTTTGACTTACAATTTATATCAGATGTTATATTTTTGTAAAAATAAAAAGTTCCTCTTGTTTTGATCTTTTTTATTTTTGTTTGTTGTATAATAAATAAAACAAACAGCGTGGTCTCACTGTGTCACCGGCTTTGTGGAACCAAATCGTCGGTTGCTGGCGTATATTATTGACCCGACACGTTTGGCGAGCACATGTCGCCTCCATCTTATAATGGGTCAGTGATTACATTAGGTACTATACATGTTTACGCGTTTATGCGTCCCTTCCACCATACCGATAAGGTACCACACCTTACCGGTGGAAAGGATACCATTCTGCATGGGTACCACCATTCTGCTTATTAAGACGAATAGTTGGTTGATCTCCAACTAGACGATGAACACCGTGTGGTGGCCGGACTTGGTTGGATAGGAGCGGCGAGTGGCCGTGTTGGCATCGAGAGGTCAATGTCAGCAACCACCAGTGGAGGTGGTTGATAATGGTGATGGAAACTGTTTGGTGGTTATTACTTATTGGACCCCATGACAACAGGAGTGTCACATGAAAGCTAATACTCAGTAAATGACATCGACCATATAACCATATAAAGTAATATGAACCATAAAATTCCGAAACTGGACAGTGATTTGTCACTGACGTAATAGCAATTCAACCCACCATTGATCTGTGTGTACGTCCCATCGGAGCACAGAACCGGCGCAGCGTCGCAGCACAAATTTAGCGAAATTTGTTTTCTTACAAAAAACATAACGTTACCGCTCTATACGGTTATATAATGGTGACACTTATGTTGTTACTGTTTTTAATATGATGACCATTCGACGTCTTGTAAGCAATTTATGAAAACTTACTTAAACATACTTATTCATGTCCCCCATTTTCAAGTATACTTAGCACACCCCGTTCTTATCGATGTAGCAGTGTCCTTCCTTGCTTACCGACGCTATCAGGTGTCCATTTTACCAAGTTAGCTAAGACAAACTAATATCAAACGTTTACTCTGCGAAGGGTGTCACTTACGATAAGGGCATCTCGTGTTACCTCGTCAGTTAAGGGTCGTAATACCTTAGGAACCTTTGTGTCCACATTTTGCGTGATAGCGGTTCCTTGCAGGTCAAGGTAATGGTACTTGGGTCGTAATTTCAAAAGAGCAAGATCTTGAAAATTCTGATTAATTTTAAAGTGTCGAAATTGTTTACCGAAATTATACATGCAAAAGTCTGTCTTCTCTTATTTTTCACGATTATAATGATCCGATTTTATGCTGAAGGAAAAATAATATGGTAATAATAATTATTAGAGTAAAGTTAACAACGAAATAATATTTTTTACCGCGTCATGTTTAATTTTGTATTGTGAGTTTTTTATTCACTGCCGTATAAATTGTATGTTAATATATATAAATAATTGTATATTGGTCCCAGAAACCGACGTATAATCTAGTTAAAGTAAAATGCTTTGACCGATTAGTAGGTGGGCAAACTGTTCGGTAAGGAGATTAGACTTCGGTCTTAATCGGTCAACTGTAAGCCAATTTGGGCAACGCCTTACGTCACGAGTACGAATGTACTTGTGAAACAGGGGCCCGAAAAGGAGGCGGCCTTGTTTCGGCACTGTCTCCGCGATCAGGTAGAGACTTCGATTACTTGATGACCAGACCCTAGAAGGTTAGGCCTCTGTTACCAGGAGGATGAAATAGAAGCTGACTTCATGACCAGTCCGCTAGAACGTTAGACAGTAGTAAGACTTCAGATTTTATTACTAATACGATATAACGTTATTCCCAGATAAAGTCAAGTAGTAGGGTAAAGGTAAGGGTTTGACTTCTTGATGACCAGTCCCTCAGAAGGATGAACTGGAGTAGTCGGACTTCCAACTCTAATAGCAATACTATTTGTCATTATTATTCTCCCTGACTACCAGAGTAAAGTATATGTATAAGTGACCACCAGCGCCTTAAATTTGACTGGAGTCGTCATTGGACTTACGTATACTCTAATATAATTTATCTCCGTTTTCCGGTAATAGTGTCATCTCTGACTTTATAGGTCCCTTACAAACATTCAAGCCATTTTAATAATAATAATATAATAAGATTTAAAAAAATGGTGACGATTTTGCCATAAAGATCCCGTATTGAACATCCAACGGTTTGATTACCATAACGATGATATGACTTTTGTGTCTAAGCTCTTCATCAGCATCAAAGAAAATGTTTAAGGTAAATCAGTGCAAGTAATTGCAAATTTATACGCAATTCGAAGAGACGTGTATGCATACCCGAGCGACGGGGCTAGTCTGATGTATTCAGTGCGTCACCGGCTGAATATTTTGTACGTGGAAAACAGTGTTTTGCATGCGAAACGCAGGCGCTCCTTGGGTTACATGACGGAATTTAAGGTATGGATTTATTAGGTGTCTAAAACGTTTTTTTTCGTACCGCATAAATTTTGCGAGAATGATGTTATTGTAAGAAGTGTATGTTTATTAAAAGTAAAAGGATTTTTTTATGCCATATGAAGGCAACCGAGCAGACGGAGCATTTTGGTGACTACCGACGCCCATAGATATCCGCGCAACCAAAAGTTATGCAGATGCGTTACCTTCCTTTTCTCTATCCTACCCAATGGGCCACCGAATACTCACAAACCGCACAAAACGCGACAGCATAGCTCTCACTTGATGCTGGTGATATGTGAGCGAGAGGGACCACTCCGGTCATGCCGGCCCAATTCGTCTGCAAAGCAGCATGGAACTACCTCTTACATATATTTTTTATTACATAAAGGATATTAAAAAATATATTGCAATAAAACATTGCGTAAAATTACTAGTTTCTTATTTTATATAGTAGCTTTATATCCTAGAAGCATTTGCTCTGTTTCATAAAAGTGTTGATCCCGGCACTGCAGCCGCAGATAACACTTTATGTACATAAAACACAAGAATAAATAGTAATTTCATCACGCCATCACGCCCATAATAAATAATCTGTTGTTTTCTCTATTAATTATAGGCGCAATGGTCACCATCTTATTGCCTTGCTTCATATTCACGTCCAACTAGATCATAGTTGGGACGTTTTACTTGTTTTCTAAAAGAGGCGGTTGTCCAATAGTGATCGTAAAAGACTGGTAATGATGATGGTCTTCCCGGTCCTACCTTTATCAGATATACCATTGCAGCCATTTTCCCATAAAAAAACATGACATATAAATTAGAATGGTCCATGGCATCGCAGTCCTGTCATTCTCATGCTAATTCGAGACGCGCGGCTTTGCCAAACTGTTTTTTTCTAGCTTTTCTTGGAAAGCGAGTTCACTGCACTTACCTTGGGTACGCCCTCTAAGTTTTTCTCGTTCGCAACGATGTGGTTTTATATTTTCATCATCTTTTATTGTCCTTTTGATGTCTTTATTTATTTGGCGAAAGACCATATGTCTTTTGCTTTTGTTGCGGTTTCGCAAATCGCGAATGTCAAGATGTCTTATATTTTTTTTATTGTTGTGGCTTGCTAGTGTACTCGAAAACCCTTTGCCCTTTTTCCAAGATAACCCCCACACACTTGAATTTAAGCTTATATTAACCCCCCACCACACCAAAATATTAAATTGTACCTCTGAAAAATTTAACTTTTCTATGGACAAATTTAGATTTTTAAAACTTGACAATCGGAATTCAAGACTGATTTTCCGCAGACAACCCTTTATCACCGTTTTTGCAATAAAATTATCTTTAATTAGACATAAGTTTTATTTATTAACCAGATTGGTGCAAATCATTCTGGTACTTATTGACTTACATGTTACATAATATATGTACCTGCCTAGCCAACAGTTGTGACGGGAAAAAAATAGCCAGCCTAACGTTTGCACATTCCATAGACTTCAGGGAAAAAAATAGCCAGCCTAACGTTTGCACATTCCATAGACTTCATACTTTCGATTGGTACGTAATTTGTCTAACCAAGTGTAATGTTTAAAAAAAATCGTGTGTGTGTGTGTGTGTTTGTGTATTAATGTACACACTTATGAAGTAAAACATTTTCATGATATATTAGTTATTGAAGTGAAACTTCTTTTTTCAAAAATTAATACATATGTATACATTTACTAATACTAACAATCAAAATTGAGGTTGACATAAATATAATACCAAAATCACAATCACGTGATGATTTTTGAAAACAATAAAAAATTAATCTCTCACTTGTGCACTCTTTAAATGAATTTCAATAGGTCCATTTACTGTATCAATTGTTATCATTAAAATATTTCTTTATAAGTCACTTCTCAATTAAATTAAACACGCATGACGGTCTAAAGTGACAGAAAATGTGACGATTTTCTTTAAGATGGTGTCGGAAAGAGTGACGATTTTTTGAACATTGCTATAAAATTTCTCCCATACGTCGATAAAGAAGTTTTAAGTACTTCAAAAATAAATATTTAATTATTTATATAGTCACATCCTGGACTGAAATGTTTCTGGTGGCCCACCCGCGATATATTTTTAACATATAAAACTCGATATAAAATACTTTTCACCATTAACCAGCCCGTAGAAGGTCGTTTTATACTTATATTAGTAGAGGATAAGCATATCAGAGATAAGTAGTGACGTCATCTAGTACCCTTAGACTACCACTACATAAGTTGGGAAAGTGCATCCAAAATAGATCCTGTGATATCGTAGGTAGAGACGTGGAAGTGGTCCGTGGGACTGCGACAAGTCCTTAGCGTTGCCAGCCAACTCGTTCCTGCCGCAAGCCCGCAATGCAGTAAGGGGGCGGCGCCTCCTAATTGTTTTGGATTGGTTTATGGTCAGCATAAACAAATTATTTCAAATACATTCACAACGATTTTCGAACGTTTTTGTTTTCGTCCCCTTATACTAAGGTTTTTGTACCTAATTACCAACACGCAATGCCTCGGGTCATTGCACTCGAGTTTTGATAAAAGATAAAACTTTTTATTTGACTAATGGTGAGCTTAGATAATGGTGGCTACATATTGATAATGACTAAGAAGTAATTGTTTGGGCAAATGGTTTGATGTAATGTAGAAGATTACGATGGGCGTTTGCCGAATGAATGCAAATGGACTTAATAAACGGTTCAAAGTAATAATAATACTTAATATAAAATGTAATTACTATTATTATTATCCACTTATAATTATTATTAATAAAATTTACATTTTTTTAATTCCTTCGGGTTATAATGACGCCACTTAGCTTTCCCATGGTAGGAACTGGTTTTTGGTATTTTTTGGTGATTAAAATTTTTACGTTATTTGCTGTAATGTTGCTAAAAGGTGAGAAAGAAAACCTTTATACGTTGGTCTGTATGTCACGGCCGTTTTTAATAACAATAAAGATAACCAAATGACAATCTACAGACGAATGTTTGTAGTGATTTAATGAGAGGCAATTTTCCTTGAGATCTGTATTAGGTTTGTATTAATTATCAAACTAACGGAACATGTTTGAGAATAGTCTATTGTTAAATGATATTTAATATATATATGAGATTAAGGCGTGTTTATAAGCATTTGCCTAGGGGTCGAAACTACCTCACCATGGTTCAGGCCTTGACGTGGCGGTGGGGCTCAGTAGCCTAGGGTGAGCCCAACACCTTGGGCGAAGTCAATTGAGCCGAGGGGGCTCTTTGTACTCCTCTTATAAGAAGAGGGGACAAAAGAGCAGGGGGCAAGGGGTGAGGATGGGAGCTTCACCCCATTGTACTGTCCCGACGTTGGGAGGGGTTGTTCTGTGGTGCGGGACAACCCCTCTGTGGAGGTGGCGTCGGTCCCTTGCAGGACTGACTAGCCGTCGAGGTGCCCTGTTAGCTTAACAGATCCGGGGCACCTCACCAAGGTGGCACTGGTGGCACTCGCCGGGTTTTAGTGGGTAGAGCTGCGTCCATTCACTATCTTTCAGGCGCAGCGAGTCCCACATACCCACCTGGGGAGACCCACTCCCCAGGCGGGATGCCTCAGAGCATTTCCCGGCGTAACAGAAAAAAAAGAGTCGAAACTACGCTGTACTTGTTGTAACTAAAAACTTTTAAAAAATAACTGTATCCTATATTTTATATATCGTAATCTATACTAAAGGAAAACGGGTGACCGATGGGGCAATAAGGTTCAAGAGTGGAGGCCACATTTAGGTAGACGAAGTGTTGGTCAGCCATTTCAAAGGCCATTAACCAGGTGGGAAGACGATCTACGTGCGGTGGCCGGTCCGTGTTGGATGCAAGTGGCAAGGGATCGGCCGTCTTCGCATTCATTGTTTGTTTGTCCGAATCTAATCACCGTAGGATGTAGCCAGTCGGATTTGAAAAAAATTGCATTTAGAGGATTTTTTTTCTATTTTTTCCGAGTGAAAGCGAGGGTTTAGCTATTGTCTACCACAGCTAGTCAATAGCTATTTTTCGCCTTTATCTATGTATACATGTGACCTAAACTTTGTGTTATCTTTAATTTAACATCATCATCATCAACAGCAGGCTCTGTCCGTCCTCTGCTGAACACAGGCCTCCCTCAATGAACATGAAAAATGAGATCGTCTTCCCACATGGTTAATGGCCGACCTTCGTGTACCTAAACATGGCCTCCACTCTTAAACCTTATTGGCCCATCGGGCATCCGTTCTCCTGAGTGTGTGTTGTGAGTTCTCCAGCCCACTGCCACTTCAACGAGTTTATTCTTAACATACCATATATATTGTCTATAAAGATAGTATACCTTTAATCATATTGCAAATAGCAGAATTCCTTATTCAACTGCTTATAAATTAAGTCTACATACTATCTATCTAATATTGAGTGTTGTTACTTTCGACTAGACAGGATAACGCTCTTCGTGTTGACGGTGAAGATCAAATTGGTTATAGAGACAGACTATTTATAACTCCATCGATGAGACGCCTAGTCGCCAATATCTTCCATCTCTGTCCCTAGACTGGTCGCTCAAATATCACAGGTGATTGTTACTCAGTCTGAACGCTGGGCTCCCAACCCATCCATCACGATTTTTGCACACCTATCGGTCGTTGACCCGTCTGATGACGACAGGTTAGATCATTCGTTTTTTCGTACACTTTTTATGCAAACGAGTTCATTGGTAGTACATTTAAGTGATTAGATATTGAGCGATGAGAAGAAAGAGGTGAAGCATATTTGTCTCTTTTACACGTTTGAAATATGTGATTGTAAAGTACTTGAAAATAAATGAAGATCGGTCTGCGACTTAAAAGAGGTTATGTAGAGCTGTGGATTAATACGAGCTTTGGTGACGACAAATGCAGCATCCACACTGTAGCTTATAAGACATATAATCAATTCTACCGATCATTATTAATTTCAATATAAAAGATTGTACATAATCAAAATAGAATGAGCAGAAAAACTACAAGTTCATTGTGCACATGACTAAAACAAGTCTCGCATAATATTATCTTTTTATGTTCTGAGTTAGACTTTGTACATACTTTATTCTATTTAGATGTATAGCCGTCGCTCATTCGCGAAAAGTTTCTGAAATTATCATTCATTATGATACCGTAACTAGGACCGGGGTGGGTTTTAAACCTAGCCGTGTGTGGGGTTCGCACTTGGAGATGCATTACCCACTAAAACCGCTGCAAGTACCCTTAGCCGCCTTTTATGAGAGTCCCGGATCATGCAGGCAATGCAGGACTCTCGGCGACAGGCCCCGGTCCCGGCGAAAAGGCCAGACTCCTCCTCTAAAGGGGGACTGCTCGGCTGTTCGTTTGCACGATACTTTTAGTAGTCCCCGACGACGTCGTGTCTAGCTGGACCCAGGTTAAAACCCCATCCTGGGCCCGACACGAGCACAGAGCACATTAGGTAGCGCCCACCTTCGCATTAGTGCCTCCTGCCCTAGTCGGCGGACCCGTAAGATCCCGTCCGGCGTCACGTCCTCTCCGAGGGACCTCCTATCCGAGACATAGGAGTATACCTCGGCGAGAACTTCCGCCACGAGTTCCCACGGGGGGTCGCCGGCTAAGTCAGTAGCTGCCGTCCATGATATCGCACGATAGCCCCGGATCACTCTTACCGCGATCACCCGCTGCGCCGAGCGCAGTTGGGCCCTACTCCGCGCGGTAAGGCGATCCGTCCAAATCGGAGCACCGTACGTCGCCATACTCCGGCAGACAAAGTATTGTTTTCTATTGTTAGTTGAACGGGCAAAATGATAGACAACCACACGACATGGTTAATTGCCAATGTCACCCAAGAATATAACTGGGACTAAGTTTTAATGTATCTGAGCTAGCAAGTACATACACTTCTTTTCCGTTCGAATCCGATACCAGTAGACACAAACCCAGACCGCGCTAACAGCAGTAGCAGAGCAGAGGGAGGCATGAGGGCCGGCCCTCATGATGATAGGTTAAATTCAACCGCTTAAGATTCGTCGACCGTATCGGATTTGACTAGTCCAAATCCTTGTCTCCCGAGCAGCGCGCGCTATGAACCGCGCCGCCTGCAGGGCGCGGAGGGGAGCGTCCCCCTTTCGAATATTTCTTAAGTGAGCCATCTGTTCACTTACTGTACCGATTGAGCTCAAAGGCCATCTCTTCAGAAAAAAAACCTCTTTTCCATACACATCAAATCTGGTTCGTGAAAGAATTGATGTAATCATGCAGATCCCCGTATTGCGGCATAAAGGGCAACGGCCTGGTAATTTATATTCATTTCCCTTTGGTTGTTTGTTATATATTTGAACAGCACGTAGAAAAATGGAAGTTTATAGTAAGTGTTTTACCGGTGGGAAGAATGCGTTAAATATCATCATGCTCGTTTCTTCTGTCAAGCAGCGTTGCTTTGTATTGAAAATGAGGGTGTAATTACTGGCACCGAGCTCTACCATCTTATGTTCCGTAAGAGGATAGGTAACATTTGAATGAGTTCCCTTTTATTTTCTTTTTTTTTTTAACGCCGGGAAATGCTCTGAGACATCCCGCGGGGTAGAGGGGCTCCCCACGCGGGTATGTGGGACTCGCTGCGCCCGAAAAGTGGTAAGTGGACGCAGCTCTACCCACTAAAACCCGGCCACTAAAACCAATGCCGCCTTTGTTAAGGTGCGCCGGGTCTGTTGAGCAAACAGGATACCTCAACGGCCAGTCAGTCCCTCAGGGGACCGACGCCACCTCCTCAGAGGGGTTGTCCCGCACCACAGAACAACCTCCCAACGCCGGGACCGTACAATGGGGTGAGGTTCCCGTCCTTGCCCCTTGGCCCCTGCTCTCCTCTTCTTATAAGAGGGGTACAAAGAGCCCCCTTCGCTCCTTCGCCTAAGGTGCAGCGGCCCACACTAGGCTACTGAGCCCCACCGCCACGACAAGGCCTGAACCAGGGTGGGGGTGTGAATGAGCTGCCTGGGCTAGTCTCAGGTTAACTTGTTTATGTTCATGGGCGACGCTGACCACTTACCATCATGTGCTCGTCTGCCCGTTTTTCTATCCAACTAACATAAAAAAGTTTGATGACTTAAATGTTTTCACCCTGTCATCACGTGATGGCTCCATCATCTCAAATGCCCCGATGACCTACCGACATCTGATGTACGACTCAACCGTATCTCCGTCTGTTACAGGTTCGCGGGTCAGCAGCCGATAGCTACTGATAACGTGAGTATGTTTTGTGTTACCATGTGAATTTTGGCAAAATTATTCCGACCGGCCGTATCGCGTGACCGATAACGCGGCTATGTGATTTGTTTGATGGACCTATGTCGGCGAACAGAAGAACTTTTTTTTTATATAGAAGAGGGGGCAAACGAGCAGTTGGTTCACCTGATGGTAAGTGATGGCGACATCCACTGACATCCGCTACACCAGAGGGTTAGCAGGTGCGTTGCCGGCCTTTCAATTGGGAGTATGCTCTTTTCTTGAGGTGAACCGATGGTGGGCTAATGTATTATATTAGTTATTATTATAATATATTCATCATCATCATCAGCCTCTATCCGTCCACTGCTGAACATAGGCCTCCCTCAAAGAACGCCAAGACGACCGATCCCTCGCTGCTCGCATCCAACACGGACCAGCCACTGTAGTTAGTGGTCGACCAACACTTCGTCTACACAAACGCGGCCTCCACTCTTGAACCTTGGAATAATTTGGAAATGGTTATAATTTAAATATTATATTATATTTTTAAGGTTCCGTAGTTTAAAAGAAAGAAAAAACGGAACCTTATAGGACCACTTTGTTGTCCGTCTGTCTGTGTGGTATCGAACTGAAATTCATATCAAATACTCAGCCCTACTGTCCCTTGGAGCTGTGAAAAAATCAAACTTGTAAGCCTACGCAATCAAAAGATACAGCCAGTAATGCCGCAAATGTTCGTTTTGATCCTCATTTATATATTTTTTTGTAGCATAGGAGGGTTAACGAGCAGTCGAAGCCTTTTGGCGACTATCGACGCCCATACACATCCGCACTACCAAAGATTATGCAGATAAGTTGCCCTCCTTTTAAGGCACAGCTATGCTGTCGCGTTTGTGCGGTTTGTGAGTTTTTAAACCTATCCCCCCAATGGGCCACCGGAAACTCACAAACCGCACAAACGCGACAGCATAGCTGTGCCTTGTCGCCGGTGTTATGTGAGCGAGAGTTACCACCACGGTCGTGCCGGCCCCATTCGGCTGCAAAGCATGGCACTACCTCTTACAAAAACAAAAGTTATCTATGTCCAGCTATGGACAAAGGAAGGTTGATGATGATGATGATGATTAAATTAATGAATGACTAATAGAGAATGCTTAGGCGATAGCCGGGTCTCTCTTATGATGAAGAGAAAGAATTGTCTAGCAGTTGAAAGATAGTCGCTAATAATGATTATGTCTTTTTAGGTTTTATCTAGGTATAGGTTTTTATGTAACTATTGTGATGTTAAATATTTCCATGTCTTATTTTAAATAAATATTCTTTGAACAATCAAAACGCGTGAACCTAGTCCCGCGTTGAGCTCGTCAGTTCCCGTTGTCAGGTGTTGGCAGGAATACATTAAAGGAATTTACATATATTATATACATGAATAAGCATCCATGACCTCGGTACATGTATTAATATTATCGCAGTTGTTGCAGCTTCGATCACTCCAACTTAGATTTACAGCCGTATTCGGTATGATAATGATTATTTTTACATTAGATCGGTTCCGTTCGGAGTCTATCAATGCAAACAAACAAATAAAATCCTTTCAGTGTTAGATAGCCCGTCGAGGAAGGCTATAGCTTATATAACAACCCGCTGTGACTAACACAAATTAAGTTGAGTAAGTTAACGCGGGCGAAGCTGCGGGCAACGGCTAGTATTAGTATAGAATTTAGACGGACAAATCCCTTTTTGTTTTTAATTTCGTCCTAAACAGTGAGTTACTAAAAGCGTCCTTTTTAGTAACTCACTGTTTAGTCACCATCCAATTAACAATCTAGCTTTCGCCGTTTTTTTCTAGCCTATACTGTCCCAAGCAGGGCAAAGGCCTCCCTCTCTTTTCCTAAGCGTCTCTCTTGATAGACATGACCTGTCGTTTTGTATTTTGCAACTGTTTTGTTTTTAATCAATAATCGCCAGCTATCCGATATGACAGATATGCCAGCATATGCCATATTTTAGAGCATTCTATCCTTCTATCAATCTTCATACATTACACTTGAAAAGTTATACCTCGTTGTACCCCGCGGGGGCCCTCAACGATGTAACATAGTATAGATACGACTAATGAATAATATTATTTTGTATTAATTGAATGTATGTAATAAAACATAAAGGAAGTGAATATATTACGTGAGGCTAATAAATAAGCACGAAAAACGTTTTATCGCTAATGCTTCGAGCCTATTAAGTACAAAGGTACGATAAAAATATAGGATTATGTTAATTTGGACTCATAATTTTGTTTACTCTGGGTCTATTCTATACGGAAGTATAAACGAGGTGACAATTCAATGTCTATATTGCAAAGTAGGTTAAATTTGCTTTTCAATATGCTCTTTGTGAATAGTTTTGTTTTGATTGAGCCTTGCCATTTTAACCTCGACTCGCAACTAATACAATAAATATTAATTATTGGTGCTTTGTTTTAGAACTGTTTTTGTTCTTGTAAAACGTGATAATAATTACTTTTGCAAACTTCTACTAACATATAGTAATTTGTTCATTTAGATAAGCTTATAAATATTTTTAGACGTGATTAATTTGTCCTAATTTTTATGAATAGTGTGACTCTCTGGTATCTGCTTCCGTACAATTCGAGTATCATTGGTAATTGAAAAAAAAAACAGTATTCGATATAATAATAAATCTATTTTCTGACTTACGTGAGTTTTTTAAAGAAATGGAATGTTTGTCTTCTCCCATCGATCAGGTCATATTAAAGATTTGTTTATGGCTACACAGAAGTTACAACATAAGGAAAGAGTGATGGACCTAAGAATATTGTTTTGTAAGAAAGAAAGTTGCCCTGGTGGTAAGCGGTCAACGACACCTATATTTTCACAGTAAATAAAACTGGCGGGTATACAATTGTCACGTTTTATACATAATACATTTAAGTTTATTTTTTTACTTCCATGACGTTTTGGATACTTTACAGCAATCATAGTAGGACCACCATAATATGAAAAAAGAAAAATATATTATTATTATTTATTAATGTGTGTATCTATTTCGCACGCTACATCGACGGCGTGGTGTGGGGGTAGTTTTTGGTTGCAATGTTGCACTCGCGATAACATCGTGCGCGGCGGAAGGTAATATATCAGAGCGGTACTAACGGTCGCGCGACCATCGGCCTGGGGGGCTGGTGCTGGGGTATCCCAGCCATGTTGGATGATATCAGCAAAATTATGAAGTTGTAACTAAAGTTTAGACCGGTGATGCTTATTGAGGGTTTCATTTGTACCAGGCAGAACATCATCGTTATAATTACTATGCCGCGTTAGTTCATCGCTGGATAGAGGTCTACATTGAATGAACGTTAAGAAGACCGACCTTTCCACTGATATCTTGGACTGCTCGGAGATTGTCATCCCGTCTAGTTGGGAGAGAACCCATATTGTCCCACACTTAGCATTTCCTTCAGAACCATAGGCCATCAGTCATCAATTCTTCGGCAATCACAATAACACAAACATTGCTGTAAAATACAAAAATATACACCATTAATTTAATAATAATATGAATTCTCTATGTAACTGGTATGTTAATCTTATATATTATCTTATATCTTTAAATGAGCAATTCTTGTATATATATATATATATATAATTGGAATCTCGGAATCGGCTCCAACGATTTCCATGAAATTTAGTATATAGGGGGTATCGGGGGCGATAAATCGATCTAGCTAGGAATCATTTTTAGAAAATGTAATTTTATTAAAAAAAAAAAATACCGAGCAAAGCTCGGTCATCCAGGTACTACTAATTTAAATGAGTGTAGCTAGTCAATTTCTAGTACATATTATGTTTTTGAATGAATAGGATTTAGCTTATTCATTAGAATGATAAAACCGCGATATATTTTTTATTATATTTATAATTATATTCTATGTATTTATAAACAATGATTGCGACTTGATAATTATTTCAATAAGTTTGGATAGATATCAATTGTTTGTACTCATATCCCAGCCAAGCTCGATGTAGATTGCTTATAAACAAACCACAACAGCTGACTTGTAGGGCTATCACTTCAATAAATTTCATAATTTCACACTTTTAATAGTTCTACCCTAAAATCAGAATATTCAGAATATAAATTGTTACGTTAAGTAAAAGAGAATAATTGATCATAAACCGTTTCAAATCACACGTAAGTGACCATTTGTTACATTTTTATTTATCACGGTTTATCATAGTTGATGTTGACATTCCTAATGCATTCTTCATTTTTTGGAAGAAGTCGAGATTTTTTTTTCAGTTTAGTATTATATCATGAAGTAAAAAATATTAGAAGAATCCTACAAATTTTATTCCAAATAATAAGTGAATATATTCTGTCTATATTCTTGAACTAACCTTTTTTTACTTGAACGAATGGCCCGCATCATGTGGTAACGCTAAAACGACGAATTTCACATAAAATGTAAGTGATTGAGGCGAGGGTTTGACGAGATACATGAGTTTTTATCGTATTATCAACTAGCTGTTGCCTGCAGCTTCGCCCGCGTTACTCAACTCCTATAAGTCACAGCGTGTTGTTATATAGCCTATAATAGCCTTCCTCGATAAATGGGCTATCTAACACTGAAAGAATTCAAATCGGACCAGTAGTTCCTGAGATTAGCGCGTTCAAACAAACAAACAAACTCTTCAGCTCTATAATATTAGTATAGATATCTTACACTTTACTTTAAGCTTTTAAAAAATAAACTTTTAATAAAAATGTTTTTTACCCCTGCTGTCAGACGGTTTCCAAATAACGCTTTGTCCGTTTTCTGAGAGTGTGTGACATATTATCAACTTTCCCGTTTTCTGAGAGCGTGGGCTACTGGCAGTGTTATCAAGACACCATCATCTGTCACACTGTTTTCTTTTAATGTTATTACAATTGGCAAACTGGCAGACGTACCACAAGATGGTGATAATTCCTAAATGTAATACCAAAATAAATAGCAATAAAATGTATTTGCAAGAAAAGACCATTCGGAAAGGGTTGGGCCCCGCGATGTAAATATAATATGAGCGAGGGGTTCTGACTCCCGCCAGATATAAAACTTAACAGCGTCGTAATGTTAATGAGATTTTATTGTGTCATACAATATTGACAACTGTTATGGTGGTGGGTTTGAAGCGTAATATTGTTGGAAATTGGCTGATCTATACATTTACTAATGATCATGTTTTAAGTCCATGTTTTTACATATTGTTTTCTTTGTGCGCTAATTTCAATCATTGTAATTAAACAACTTTTACGGCTTTATCACGGTTTATCAAGATTAATGTATATAGTAAATCGCTGTAAGGTAACCGAGACGTTGGGCGTATTAATATTTTAATATTAATAAACCTGCATTATAATCCATGTTTAGAAAGTTTTCTTACTTTATTAAGAAAAATATTTATGTTCACAAGATATTAACATTGCGAACATTTGCCACACCACACCATTACAGCAACGATGAGGCGCTGATTTTCAGTGACTCCTTTGTCACTCACTTGGAGCGACATCACTGACAGCACCTACCTAACTAAATATTACATTAATGACGTACATTATTTGAGTTTTACGAGTTCACATAGTTTAGCCGAAATACAAACTAGTGAAAATAGAATCTGAACTTTTCCCCTTTTAAGACTTTACCGAAGTAATTTCAAGACTATTCGGTGTAGAAGTCGTTTATAGATGTTGGGGGTCTCCCACCATCACATGAATCGACTACTCGTTAGACTCCGGTTCTATCGTATATATTAAATTGTAAGCACCATAAATACACGAAACGTTACTATCTAAATTACTGTTCGGGATCTTAATTAATATTTTATTGCTAAAAGCCTTAAAGGCAATTAAAGTAATGATAAATACAAAAACACTCACGCTACATATAACCTAGCATCGTTAGGTGCTGCGGGGGTTCTATCAAGGCATGGATATAAATGCGTATATAGAACAGGCATTAAAAATAATTAGGGAACATAATATATAGAATTACATCTATACAAATAAATAAAATAGAAGTGTCTGCTTGTAATTTCAAATTAACATTATCACTGAATGCATATGAAAATAATATATGCGGCATTTGCATCAGAAAATCAATTATTTATACATTTTCTGTCTGTCTGTCTGTCTGTCTGTCTGTCTGCCTGCAATGGCTTGCCGATTTTGACGGGACTTTTAATGGCAGATAACCGAATTTATTAGAACATAGAGTTCCGCGAAAACAAAATTCAACTCAATGAAATAGTGAACAATATCCGATTCATGTTGGGAACTATCCAACTAATATTATGAACGCGAAAGTTTCTAAGTATGGATGTTTGTTACTCTTTCGCATAAAAACTGCTAAATGGATTTTCTATCTCTTACAAACGATCGTCTACCTATTGATTGACTTACTAAAGATTTATCCCACTTTTCCAATGCCAATGTTTTGTTTGTTCGCACGCGCTTATCTCCGGGTCTGCCGATCAGATTAAAATATATTTATGTAGTTTATAGCCCCATTATCGAGGAAGGCTTTAGGCTATTTATTTTGGAAGAAAGTTTATTTTTTCAATTTTGGATATCTAATAAAGATAAGCTTGTAACCTGTAGCCCACACATACTAATATCAATTCTGCCTGTAATTAGTTAGATTTAATTAATTAAAATTCCCAGATAAAGAAAAAAATATACAATTATGGTGTCTAATGTGCACGTACTTACAGCACTGTAATTACCAGTTCTCGCCCCGTAGAAATTGAAAGTTGTGTTTCCAAAATTGACCGTTATTAAACACGTTGATATTTCAAATTACAAGACTCAATTATACCAAATTATCGGTTCAAGTGTATTAGATCGCCCTAATTCTAATAAAACTATGCGATTTTCAATCGTATAAATATATAGTATAAAGTTCAAGTTACAAAACACAAATAAATGTAGGTAATTTCATAACTATATTTTTGATCCGATATTGCTTTTAATATGAATAATTTTCAATTCTGTTCTAATAATACAGAGTTTTGGATGTTTGTTATCAATTCGAATAAGGGTGCGTGCTCTAGTTGGTAAAGGTTGCGTTTTATAGTAAATGTAATGGTAGGTGTTTGGGTTAATTGAAATTGGGTCTACCTACCTATTAATTGTTTTATTGTTAACGGCTTTTTATTAAATCGGATATTTTGTGGTTTATGAGTAAATAATAGCCTTATGATAGATAATAGAGTTAATAGTATATATGCGAAATTACTAAAAACCATTTTGAGCAGGAGTATTTTTCCGCTTTCACTAATTTTTATGCAAGAATAGTAAGGGCGCGACCATCTTAGCGCACATAAAAATAGGTTTTTGTGCAGGAGTGGGCGGTTGGAAGTTATCATTATTGATGATGATGAAATATTTTGAAAAGTTACATCATTACCATTTCAAATCGTTTCACTTTATTTACATGAAGCTTGAAAGAACATACGTGATACCGCACCTTAGAGATGCAGAGTCCCATCTCTATGTTTAATTATAAAACAGGATACAAGTGAAGTGTTTAATAAAATATATAATGTAGAGAAGTATGAAATATGAATAAAATATTAAAAATAACATATTGTTATGCTAAAAATATGAAAAAAAAACACAAATCAATCTTAATGTGCTATTTTTCTCGGTACGGACCTATAAATTAAAATTCCTATAATTGGTGGCACGAGTTTTATTGTGATTGTCTCTTGGGCGTGATAGTCACCCCGACACCTGCCCCGTCTATAATTTACTGCCTACGAAAGGGGCAGATAGGTAAAAAATGGCATCCCAAAAACTGGATATTAAAAAGACATTGGGGGTACGTTAACAAATGTTTAGGGTCTCATTAAGACGGACGAATTAACGATATCCCATCACCTGTCTGGACAACACACAGACATACACACAGGTGCAAAGGAAGTTTGATTGTTTTTAAAGGTAACGTAATGACTTGGATGGCTTCAAAGGGGTTCTGAGAGTGAGTTCCTATCGACGATCAGATGTAGTATGATCACGCTCGTGTCATTATCCACCTTTTCCCATCCACAGCTGGACATAGGCATCCTTCAATGAACGTCAAGACGGCCGATACCGGGCCGGCGCATACAACTAGTACTGCCATATGTTTGTATGCGATAATTAAATTTGTTTCCTTTCATGGTATATGTACCAAAATTTTTGCTGACTTTCACTCAAGGTTTTATTTTATTACTGTAAAGCTCCGTTGGAATGTGATTGTGAAAGATATCGCCTTTATTAACTGGAATTGATTGACACATAAAGCGTATTTAATTTGTTTAATGCTTGGAATTTGTGAGTTGTCTGTGCTTAAGTGAAGTCTTGATTATTTACGAGATCAGATTAAAAAGTTATATCGCCACATATTCTGTGTCAAAACGTGCTGTTGGTCAAATTATTTTAATTATCGAATATCTGATTGTAGTGACAAACATCTAAATTAATAGTGACTACAATAAGAGTAGTTGTTTCCATTCGGGAAAGAAATAAATCAACAAAATAACATTACATTCGATACGATACGATTAACAGGGTGATATAAATTTATGGAGCATTGACGAGACTGCTCAGCCCCTGGGAAGTGATAACCGTCCGGGACGTCGTAAAGCCTACCTGGTATCCAGCTAGACTAGCAATAGGTGTAAGATATTGATATCCAAGATGTCCTAGATCTAGTTGTTAGGAACACTACATTACGACATGACTTTTAAACATTCGGTTGTGACTAAGTGCTGAAATAATAATAATAATATGTCGGGACAACTCACACACGGCCATATGATCCCAAACTAGGCAGAGCCTGTTCTTATGGAAACCAAACAACCGATGAATACTTATATTCTAAATACATATTATAGATAAATTACACCAGACACAGAACAAATGCTCGTGTTCATCACACAGACATTTGTCCTGGGGGGGAATCGAACCCACGACCTTCTGGCTTAGCAGTCAGGGTCACTAACCACTAGACCAACAGGCCAGTCATCAGTCTCGGGCATGAAACAAGGTGACATAAGTCTAACTTTCACCAGATAATTAGTTTCGTGATTACAATTAGATTTAATAATAACTTCACAATCGATCTATAATACGAATTATAATCGAAGTACTACGATCGAAGTGTGGTCGGCAGATGGAAGCGTTTAATAAAAGAGTTTGTACAGATTTCAAGTATATAATAATAATACAACTCCAAGTATGTATCCCATTGTTGGGTACGGGTGTCCTTGATATTAGACGGGAGTATACAAGGCCATCTAATCGGCCAGACCATAATTATAGATTGCGTTAACACGCAGATGAGATGAAAAAGTATTAATAAAAAGACAAACGAGTAAGTTTCCCTAGCCCTAGTACCTACATGAGACTCTGTCTCCGTTTCGGGCATATTTCACTTTGTCATAATATATGAAAACGCAGCGTTTATTATTACTACAGTTCCAAAAAAACGGCACATATTACGCACGTTTGAATGCAGCGTAATTTTAACAAGCAACAACAAACAACCGTTCATTTGATTCAGCATTAGTTAAAGTTAATTGAAATCCTTACCCCCTTTTATTCCCCCTTTTACGAGTGATTTTTATACTGTAACGAATGCCGTGTCGCTAATCTTCGTAATTATTAACTTGTTGATCGAATCGCGTCTTGCGAGGAGACGTCGCGTTTTATATACCATAAAACGTCTTACTTAAGATTTAGCTTTTTATGTCCCGTATCAAAATAACATCGTATTGCTTTTATCAGGGAATCTTAAAATGTTTTCACTTTAACGATTAAGTTATTATGTTTTTAATTATTTCGTTTTATGTTGAATTTTGTGAATGTGTTTGGATGAATGAGAGCAAGTTTGTTGACAGTGGTCTCGTAAATATTGTTGTGTACAACGATAATTATTTTTTGAAGTTATATTTCTTTTGGCGCGTTAGGGAAAAACGATGAGAGTATATTTTTACGATGCGCGCGCACACCGTCACGAAAAACCGACACCCTGAAGTTAGCTATAGTTAACATTATTTTATATAAGTAACTTTTTTCACATAATGACAGCATAGACGTCAGAAGAAATTATAGTTTTTAACTATATCCGGTGTTATGTGAGAGAGTGGTACCACCCCGGTCGTGCTGGCCCAATTTGGCTGCAAAGCAGCATGACACTATCTCTTACAGATTATTTAAAAAAGTTGTAAAAGCCCTAATATAAAAATGTTTTAAAATCGTTCCAAGTGGTAGACATAATCATCAGTAGCGCGTTTAAAACAAGACTCTCTTACATGTAACATGGGCATGTTCGAGCGGCAGGTGGCAGTAATTATGATAAACAAAAGCTCAAAGCTCGCCTCTGTAACACCTTGGCTCGCCAGGTGTATACTCTAGGTAAAAAGTCCACACAATTGTTCTGTTGTATTTTTAAGCGCATTCAAAAATTGTCTTGTCTTCACAAAGACGCAATGAGATTTCTACACAATGCCTTTTCTATATCGTTCTTGGAATGGAGAGATTTGATTTGGTACCCTGTCAGCTATTGTGAATGAGGATGCTATGCAGAAATATGCATTTTTTTATCGCATCTTCCTGGTGTGGTCGGGTGGATATAGAAACGTTATGATTTATTTAATTCCCTTTCTTGTATCTTTTGGCGACTTTAAATATGTGTTATGGCTTTTAGATCCGGTATAATGGAAAGTTAATGTAAGGAATGTGAATGAGTAGGAATAATAATTGTAGATAACCTCAACAAACTTATATTTATCGATCAAAATGTCTTTTTTGATGTTTTATAATTTACTTTTTGTTATTTATACTCGCTCGTTGTTCATTGCTGTTATGTCCTGCATTGAATTTTGATTTATTAGTATTTTCCTAAGATTCTTTTTCTTGGATTTTAATCATCATTATTATTAGCCCCCTGCTAGTCATAGGGCTCCTAAATGAACGCCAAGGCGGTTAATTACAAAAAAAAAAACTATTAACTAAAGAGGCAGATGTTACTGGCGCTTTCCGAAAATAATAGATAGTTGTATCTGTAAGCCCTCTAGAGGTTTGTCATTCGCTTTTTTACAAGGAGTTTTTGTGTCATTAGGATAGGGACCCAAATATTTTGATTGTATCGCCCGTTTATTAATTGACTTGACAAATTCAAATGCAATATCACTTTATTTCTACGCTCATCTGCTGCTAATCAAAATATATCCCTGCTGGTAGGTTTATTATCAGCGCGATGTTTTGAAAAAAATAATTTACATTGATTACTTTTTACGGATTTTATCGCGACTTATTTAGATGTTTTTAAAGTCAAGTTTCAAATAATTTACGTCAGGGGAATGAGGTTTTAGAAGTCCAAACGTTATGGTGCTAACCGTTTTACTATTTTATGGTTGTTAACAAAAGGTTTAAAAATGTTTAAAAGCGTTCAAAAATAAACATTTTTAAAGAGCAGTGTGGCAACACCATTACATATTTGAATTATGTATTTGCAAAATCAATAATTTTACCGCATAGTTTCCATTAGACACATAGTACCCTACCATCTTGAATATAATAACTATGACGACGTAAAAGTTAAAGTTACATTTAACGGTAATTTGTTTTTTAAGAAAATAAGTCGTTTTAATCGAAGGTGTCGTTTTGATATGACGTAAATATTAAAGTTACGTCATATAATTCAAAACAGATGAAATGATATTAAATGCTCGTTATAGTATAGATTATTTTATAACTTTGAACGGTGACGCAGACAGAAAGCAGAAAGCATTAACGCCGCAGGCAAAAGTGTTGCAAAAAAAATATCGCCTTGTATAGTTGTATCTCGAGCAATTTTTAGTTTATCGGCTCGTCGAACTTCGGCGGTTCTGAGGTGCTTTTTTCATTCATTCCTTTTCTGAGAATGGCGGCGGCTTTTTGGCGCCTTCGATGCTCGTTTTTTGTTGTGTTTTTTGTTGCACTTCTTTAGACACACTCCGACCAAATTGTGTTTTGATTGTAAACGCTGTGCGCCGATCCTGTGATACCTTCGGATTTGTTAATGGACGGTGTAAATGGTGAATTGTTTGAAATGCAAACTGTAATTAATAAATTCTTGGTAGAAAATGTCTTTATACAGGCTTTATACATGTATGACAACAATTGAACCATTTTATTAGGGGTTTTAAGGGAACTTAAAATCACGTATAATTTGTGATGCTAATCCATTTATATTACCGTCTTATTGCTTGTTACTTAATAGATTTTAATGAGGTATTGGTAATATAATGAAACAATTTTTACGGATTTTATCGCGGTTTATTAAGATTTTTACAAGCCCGACGTTTCGGATACTTTACAGCAACCATGGTCACGGGAGGACTGAGGTGACAGATGTCCTAACGTTACAAAGTTATTCGAACTACCCTATGATACATCATTATTTTGATAAGTCCTCTCTACGCAGAAAGTGCTAACTGTATCTTTAATCTGTGGCATATTATGCTTGGTTTTTGATTTAATTATTTTAATAATGGGATCCCAAGCAGGTGGTAAGAGCCAGCCATCTTCTCTATTGAAATTAGGATGTTTTTTAAATTTCAATAGCCTCGCGGATCATCCTTGGTTGGAATCGGTGTTCTTTTGCGAGGACTTGTGGTTTATCAAATCTGATATAATGGCGAGCTTTGTCAAGACTATGTTCAGAGATGGCAGACTTAGTGTAGCAACGGTGTTTTAAGTCAGCTATATGTTCTTTAACGCGAGTTTTAATTGATCATCTGTTTCATTATAATGAGTGAAATTCGCGCAAACATTAGAAAACAATATGAGGTACTGGTATATTCTAGTCGAGGATCAAAACATAACTCTATTCTGTATGATAAAGTGCAAGGGATGAATGAGATGCTTAGATATTTACCGATATTACCTTGTAATGTTTGAGTGTAGAAACTAGTTGTATACTATAAGTATTAATTTTCACAAATTATATAATAATAATAATATCTATGGACGCTTTTACACCACGTCAATCTGGTCCCGCGGTTAGTTTTCGAAGAACTTGTTACGGATACCAGACAACGGATTATATTTAACGTTAATGTTAATAACGTGGCGAAAGATCGCGATGTATGGAAGAGCTTGGGGGTGGCCTTTTCCCAGCAGTGGGACAGCATAGAATCTAATGTTTACGCAAATTTCACTTATCATAATGAAACAATATTTAATTTTAAGGAGTGAAATTACTTAAATTACTGTTAGGACGTATGAGAATAATTAAATTACTGTTATGACGTATGACACCTCAGTCCTCCCGTGACCATGGTTGTTATAAAGTATCCGAATCGTCGGGATTGTAAAAATCTTAATAAACCAGGATAAAATCCGTAAAAAAAATTACATTATACTATTTAACGTTGTTCGATCATCTTTTGATACATATTATTTAGCCGTATAAAAAAGAAGTGTAGAATATAGTCCAACAATCATTGAGTGCACCAGGTCTCATCTCTACAAATATAATAAAGATAAAGAGTTTGATTGATCGTTGGTTTGAATACGCTGGTCTCCAGGACCATCAGACACCCTGGAAAGATTATTTTTACTTTGATAGTATTGAGTAAAGGTAAAGGCCATTAATTAAGGTTGAACTAGTCGATGGCGCGAACTCCAACAAAATGATTGCTATCTCACCTGACATAAGGCGCGAACATGTGTACTAGAATGAAATGCACAATGATTCATTCCGAAAATGTCCTTTTAGCAAAACAGTTATTATAGAAAAACTAACAAGTGTATCTTTTCAAAATAAATTTATTTTATCTTTTGAATAACTAAACTATATCTGTACGGCCTTTATTTTTGAGCTTTCGTGCTCGGTAAAGTTAGGCTAAAATCAGTGTTAAAATACGAAAGTTTAGAAGCTTGTATTTTTTTTAACCGACTTCAAAAAGGAGGAGGTTATCAATTCGTCGGAATCTTTTTTTTTTTTTTTTTTTATGTATGTTACCGATTACTCGAAGATGGCTAGACCGATTAGAAAAAATATTTTTTTGTTCTAAAGGGTATACTTCCCAAATGGTCCCATGATAAGGAAACCAGGATCTGATGATGGAATCCCAGAGAAATCGAGGGGAACTTTCGAAAATCATAGGGGCGACTAGTGCGTTTGATATATTTTCTATAAAGTGTTTTGAAGGACTACAATTTAATGAAGGTCTAGAGTCGATCTGATTCTGGAGCCGAAAGACAGTCGAGGGAACTCCTCGACGATATACATCAGTAACCTTGTGTTTGGGCTTGATTAATTTGTAATGATGAGAACTTTACACTTAGATGTGTTGTGACTGTCATTAAGGATCTGATGATGAAGACAAATGACAATTAAGGGAACTCCTCAACAGTTTACAGTAGCTACCTTGTGTTTCGACTTAATTAATTTAAATTGATGAGAACTTTGCACCCATATTGGGTATAAGCGCCATTACAGGTGTGATGATGGAGACCTTGCACAGTCGAGGGGAATCCTCGACGATTTACAGCTTTTATTGGGCTTACTTCATACGGCTAAAAAATATACCAAAATCATGTAATTTTGTTTAATTCATTTAATTTTACTTGTTGTTGTTAAATGAACAAAAAACAACTGTGCCTTGGAAGCGCATCATAGTATTTCAAGGTCACGTTAATATCCATTCTATACCTATATATTGGTGATGGTGATGTTCTATACCTATATATAACAGAATTATTTAATGAATAGCAGCAAATCTGCCGTGATTGCTTTCAATTACATGTATATAAAGTTTTACACAATTAAATTTAAGTTTTTGCATTTGTTATGTAATGATTTAAACCCTTTCTACGTTCATCTCATTAATACAGAGCTATCTAATCTGAGCAACGCGTTTAATAGTTCTACCCATATTTCATATAAATAAAATCAGTTATCGAATTTTGCAATCACTAAAAATTAAGAAATAAAAAAATTTAAACAACAATTAAAACCGACTTCAAAATTAAAATAAAACTAAAAAGTAATAAAATAATTTCCGTAATCTTTGTGCCTACAATTTATAATCAACTTGTTCTTCTACATCATTCATTATTGTTACTTTTGAAGCCGGTGTCGTATTCGTTGATGTACCTACCTCCTTACTTGGCTGACAATTTTTTTTTTTAATGTATATTTTTTTATAATTTTGGGTACATACACACATAGATAACGACGAGATCAATTTATATTATCCTTAGTCTCTAATGGTCAACGTCAAACATTGTAGTAATTACTGTTCTGCGTTTGTATGTAAAGATGAGCGACTTGTGTAACCTTAAGAGTGAAAAATCAATTTTAGGCCGGCTGAAATATAAGAATAGTAAAATGTATAATTGGTAACTCACACAACCATAGGACATACCACATGTCCACGACGAGTATGTTCAAAGCTCAAGGTCGAACACTAGACTCTAGTTATACCACTAATACGTCGTTTTACCTCATACGATTTGCATAGCAGTAATTCCCACGAACGACCGAGGAAAATTTACAGCCAAATGGATCGTGCAAATTGATTCACCTGATTGGAATCCCTTCTGAGAATAGCTGGTTATTGAGGGAGTGATAGCGCCTCTTATAGGTCTATATAATATTACATCCTGTAATATAGGAGAAGATGTATTGAGGACCAAGGGTTCAGTATCAAGAAAAGTAAAAGTGTTTGCGTCGTGGAAGTGTAGGTATATATGTATTTATATAAATTCCTTAAAATCATTTCCGTTTCTAGTACCCGTATTTTAACACAACGGGGCTAATGTACCCCTTGGTACGTTCGTAAAAATTATTGAAGTTCTTAAGCTGCACGGATGATTGTTGAAAAAAACATCCAATTCCGATTTTAGTCAATGGCATTTATTTAATTTCAATTCTGGACCTTTGAGTGTATGAATCTCAATATCATAAGTGAAACAAACAAGATGAAAATAAGACATAATATCTTATTAAAAAATTGTTCATTTTTAATACAGATGTGTCACAAATGTACGTGCAATTTTTTCCCTCCATAATTTATCAAGATTCATGTGTATCATACTTGAATTAGTGCATTTAATATATTGTGGGATTGATTTATAATGTATGCGTGATTTCGTTTGAGGTTTCTGTTTTGGGGTCGTGTGATTTTGTCGTGGGACATAACGGCATCTCGGGTTGAAAGGGTCTCCAACAAAAAATTTACGGTTAATTAGTGGATGGGTTCGATTTTTGTTGAAAAAACTTGGAACTGTAGTAAATTAATATGTGTACCGTTGTGTATTAGGGTAAATTGTGTTTATGAATTATTTATGGTAAAGCAGATAGAGGTTGGTAAATTAAAAATATTATGGTAAAGTTAGATAGTAGATATTTCTATTCATGATAAAATATAAATTATTCGGGGCGGGTTTTAATAATAATAATAATAATAAAATCATTTATTCTCGGGCACTATATGGCCCATAGATATACCTTACACACTAACATATATTTATTATTATTACATTTAAACTAACGACCTCTCAAGGGACTGGAGTTCGGTGTTGTCGTTTATTAAACACGCATATTTGTACATATATATATATAAATCACATATGTGAGGCAGTTGACGCAAAAATAATGCTGATAATGATGATTACGATCAGGTTTCTACAATGTCCAATCTCCAGTCCCTGCTAATAATACCTTAGTCCCCACCCGACCCCTATGAAGCCGATACAGCGCCGGGGTCGCGTCACCTTGACCTGCCGGACGTAGACGGTCGATGCCCGGCCTTTACATTGAATGACATTATTGTAATGCGCCGAAACGGAGGAAACGACATCTATATGTCAAGTGTAGGCCCCCGGAGATGTAGTGATTACGTTTCTGAACAACTGAAGTAACAAGTGAAAGTTTAAAAACATTTTACGTTACGTTAGGTCAGGCTCGAAGGATTGGTCAGGTCGAATCTTTGGTACGACTAGTGGAATAAATAACGTCTTCATTATAACTATTAAGAACCCGGGTTATGGTAAAGCAAGTCAACTTCGCCCACGTACTTTTTAATCCTACCAATTGCCTTATAATTCTATGCTACCAATATTATAAACGCGAAAGTTTGTATGGATGTTTGTTACTCTTTCACGCAAAAACTACTGCAAGGATTTTAATGATACTTTACAATAATATAGCTTATCCATCAGAATAACACATAGACTGTACCTAATTTAGCCTCGTACTCCCACGGGAATGCAAAGCACGTGGGCGAATCCGGGGGGCGCCCGTCTCTTAACGGTCTGAAGAAAAAAAAAACACATAACGTTTAACATAGCATCAACTGGTAAAATATATTTTTTTGATTGGACGAGTAGTTTAGAAAATTTACCCCCAACATTCAAACTCACAAACATTACCTGCTTATAATATTAGTATAGACAAATAAATAAATCACGATCACAATTTCGCATCTGTGTCCGGCTGGACACGGCCTGTTTCAAACGAACCTATGTATTATACGTTCATTATATTCATTCCCAGAACCTCTATCCCGTCATATTGTTGATTCAACAATACTACGACTCCAAACCTTTTTTGTGCTTTGTTTCGTTCTTAAAATAAAGATGGTCAGGATTTTGAGACCTGTCCGTGCCTGTCCGTGTGTGACAATTATGGTACAGTTACTCCTAAAGGAGATACAATTGACCATGAAAGCGGGTTAACGATATTGAATTGAGTATTTTTATTGATTGGAAGAAAAAACAGAAATCGTACAGGTTGTCGCATACCGCTTTTTGTATGTCCTGTTGTGGAGGACAGAGTATTGTCCTTATGTGTAATAATTGCTTTTTGATATTTCTGTGTGCAAGCCTGGTATTTTAATATAAAGTGTGTATTACAATATTCAACTGTATTTTTTTCTTTAACGCCGGGAAATGCTCTGAGGCATCCCGCCTGGGGAGAGGGTCTCCCCACGCGGGTATGTAGGACTCGCTGCGCACGAAAGGTGGTAAGTGGATGCAGCTCTACCCACTGAAACTCGGCGACTGCCACCAATGCCGCCTTTGATAAGGTGCCCCGGATCTGTTGAGCAAACAGGGCACCTCGACGGCTAATCAGTCCCTCAGGGGACCGACGCCACCACCACAGAGGGGTTGACCCGCACCACAGAACAACCCCTCCCAACGTCGGAACAGTACAATGAGGTGAGGTTCCCGTCCTCGCCCCTTGCCCCCTGCCCTTGTGTACCCCTCTTATAAGAGGGGTACAAAGAGCCCCCTCGGCTCAATTAGCTTCGCTCATGGTGCGGGGCTCACCCTAGGCTACTGAGCCCCACCGCCACGACAAGGCCTTAACCATGGTGGGGAACCAACTGTAATACTAACGACCTACAGAAAAATATCCTTTTTAGCTCTACACTTTTATTCCGTTTCGGTTTTCCATTCCTAAACCGAACTAGGCTCCTAGTTCTTTAGTAATAAGTAAGCTTGGTACAGATGGTAAGCTTTGTGGATGGTATGTACATACTATAATAGTAATAAAAAAATATTCAGGAAAAGACACAACTTTCTATTTCCATTTCACGGATTAACTGCTGATCAAACTGCCTAATTCAGCTAGTGAGATAAAATTTGAATTTTATCTCACTAGCTGAATTTACAAATAATTCTATTAAAAAGAAGATAGAATAAGTGTATCAATTGGAAGGAAGGTTTTTAAAATATAATAGTCCGGATATGGCAGTAGATTAAGATAGTAAAAAAACTCAGATGTAACCGTGTGCAAAATCTAGTCTTAACTGTAATGAAATGTATTTTTAATATTACTCTTCAAACGCCGTCAATGGACGGTTTGTTATTGTTAGTATCTACTTACTAACTATCCACATTAACACCTGCTTGGGATCCCATTATTAAAATAATTAAATCAAAAACCAAGCATAATATGCCACAGATTAAAGATGCAGTTAGCACTTTCTGCGTAGAGAGGACTTATCAAAATAATGATGTATCATAGGGTAGTTTCGAATAACTTTGTAACATTAGGACATCTGTCACCTCAGTCCTCCCGTGACCATGGTTGCTGTAAAGTATCCGAAACGTCGGGCTTGTAAAAATCTTAATAAACCGCGATAAAATCCGTAAAAAATTGTTTCATTATAATATCCACATTAACTCCAATCGCCGTCCATTATTTATCGGACCGTTCCCAAATTACAAACGTGTTACATACAGACACACAGGCTATCTAGATTTTATCTCAAGAGAAAGTGATATGATCCAGTGAAGTATTTAGTTCGACATACTAACGGACACGCAGTAAAAAACTGCAAACGGCCGAGTACGATCTCGTTATAGAGACATTTAAAACTCGTTAAATTTATTTATTGAGACATATTATGAAAGCTCAAAACTCGTTCTAGAGCTTTTTATCGCACGTGCAAATGTTAAAACAAATGCATGATTTCAAATGACGTTTTTTGAGTGGGTTTTTTTTAAATCTTTTTAGCGGTTGCTGGCGGTCACATATATCTTAATTAAGCGTGTAGGTATCATTATCATCATCATCAGCCTCAGCCTCTATCCGTCCACTGCTGAACATAGGCCTCCCTCCATGAACGCCAAGGTATACATACATCCTTTTAATTTTTTAAGACCCAAATCGTCAATCTATACGTGAACTACTAATAGTTTTGTCGATAAACAATTAAGGGTTTGTTATGTAATTCTGACGTATGCGTTGATTCATGTGACAGTATCACCTGTCTTATATGGGTAGACGATCCGAATGGAAGCCGGTCTTTATATCCCTAATGGTTTTACCAGCACTTGGCTATCCCAACCATGGTTCAGGCCTTGTCGTGGCGGTGGGGCTCAGTAACCTAGGGTGAGCGGTGCACCTTGGGCGAAGCCAATTGGGCCGAGGGGGCTCTTTGTACCCCTCTTATAAGAAGAGGGGACAGAAGAGCAGGGGGCAAGGGGTGAGGATGGGAACCTCACCCCATTGTAGTGTCCCGACGTTGGGAGGGGTTGTTCTGTGGTGCGGGACAACCCCTCTGTGGAGGTGGCGTCGGTCCCTTGCGGGACTGACTAGCCGTCGAGGTGCCCTGTTTGTTTTTTAGATCCGGGCACCTCACCAAAGGCGGCATTGGTGGCACTCGCCGGGTTTTAGTGGGTAGAGCTGCGTCCATTTACCAGCTGGCGGGCGCAGCGAGTCTCACATACCCGCGTGGGGAGACCCACTCCCCCGCGGGATGCCTCAGAGCATTTCCCGGCGTAAAAGAAAAAAAAAAAAGCACTTGGCTATATTCTAATGAGTACCTATGTGATTTCCGCGATATCTTATGTAGCTGTGTAAAAGTACCTTTTTATTATTCCGACGACAAACTATGTTGTCCTTGGAGTGGATGTTAACATTTTCATTACCAAAATTATTATATTAGTAATGTGTATGATGTCTGCTTGTATAAGAATAGACGCCAAGCCCGATTCTTGAGTCGCAGGTAGGACCTGAAAGAGCCAGAGTGCCGTGTGGTACATTTTATTCATTCGACTGGCCTGTTGGTTTAGTTGTTAGTGACTCGGTCTGCTAAACCAGAAGGTCGTGGGTTCGATCCCCACCCAGGACAAATGTTTGATCATTTGTTCTCTGTCTGGGTGTAATTTATCTATAATTATGTATTTAGAAATATATTTAAAGTATATGTCAGTTGTCTGGTTGACATAAGAACCGGCTCTGACTATTTTGGGATCAGATGGCCGTGTGTGACTTGTCCCTACATATTATTATTATTATTATTCATGGGTGCATCGTCATGCATACTGTAAAGTCAACACAAGTGATAGTGGTGAAGTATGACCAAGAATTTAAAAGTAGATGAACGGTGGTGATGATGAAAATCAAGCGACGAGTACAGACTAAAGATGATCTATCTCACTCATGAGTTCCAGCAATAGGTGTCCAGCAATGGACAATTTAGTCTAACGAAAATGATGTTTTTCTTGATTTCCAATCCTACGCGTAACAATAATAAGTATCATATAAACGCCAAAATAAAAGAAAGCAGATCACGTGCAAAATAGGTTCTTGGTCGGCTGCCAACCCGACAGGATGATGACTTCGTCTAGCGGAGACGGTCGGATGGATGTTACTGCTGTGGGTTTGACAGACAGTCGGATAAAAAAGCGTTTTTTTAGGGGAGCCGTCAATGTGTAATAGAGGTTTCCTGACACAGAAAACCGCCACATACCATCTAGAACTATCATATTATGTAGTTGGACCCAATTGTTATAAAATCAGCATAGAAAATTCGTAACGAACAAATAACGGGACACAAATTTATCTGTACATAATACAATAAATATTTTAAATTAACTTGCGTATTTTCATTTCTAAAATTTTAAATATTATTATTACAATTTCAACAAACATTTGAGCTTATTATTGAGTAATATACAATAAGCTCAAAAGTTTGTTTTTTTGTATGAACGCGCTCCGGAACTATTATTTGGATGAAAACTCCCTTTTGATAGTCCATTACTGAGAAAGGTGGAGAATTCAAAACTAAGATAACGCGGACGAAACTGCGGGTAACAACTTGTTTAAAATAAACGAATACGGATTACCTAGTAAAAACAATATCTACGTCTCAGTGCAATAGCATAAATTAAAGTCGCTTTTTGTGTTGGTCTGTTTGTGCATCGATATTTACTAAAATACTGAACGGTTTTATATTATTTTTTTATTTATTTATTATTATTATTATTATCTTAAAAAATATAAACATTTTTAAACTGTTTTTTTAAACAGATCCATACGTTTTTTGTAAAACACATCATATTTTTCCTAAAACTAAATCTTTTTTATTTTTATTTTCTTTATGAACTTAGGTCCTAAGTATAGTAGTAGGTTCCTAAGTATGATACATCAATATTTTTAACATAGAAAGTAGAGACAAGTTTGTTTGTTTCACTCAACTCAAAAATTACTGAACCGATTTTAACAATTCTTTCACCGTTAGGATACTACGTTAACACTGAGTGACATAGGCTATTAAACAATCATCATCGATCGGGGTACGGCTGTTAATGTAAGTTAACGCCGCCGAGCTGCGAGCACCAGCTAGTAATGTATATCACCACAAAACCTATCAATAAATAAATAAAAAAAAACTGTTAAAAACGTTTGTGTGGTAAAGGATACTACAAAATAAAAGAATTTATTGAAGATACCACACCTTGGGAATAAGGCGTTTCCTACGAGGCTTCTATGTATAATTATATCATATTATGTACCTATATTGTATAATATTGAAAAGATAGGTTTCACTGAGTTTGTTTGCCGGTTCTTCTCAGTGGACTAGTTTTGGAACCGGTAGTAGAGTCATTTGACGTTCAATAAGCTACTTTGACGTACAACATTGAATAAAAATATTTTTATTTTATTTATTTATTATTTATTATTTGTTGAAACTTTTTTTTGGTGGAAACGCCATCGGCCATAGCTTCTTGAATACTTCATCAAAATCAATGATTTAAACGTCATTTCAAATGACGCATAATGCTGCTATGGCTATGGCTATTATCGAAAAATGTGTTAATTATTATTATTTTGTTCGAAATTTCCGCACAGGTCAGCTAGTCCTCTTTATTCAGTGTTATTGACTCTATTCTCTTTTTCTTGCTTTTTGGTTTGAACAAAACTTTATTTGTACAACGATAAATGGCAATTGAATTACATAACGAAATGAACTTAATTGGGAGTAACAGTGATGGCGCGGCTCCGTCGCGTTTCTCTTTTAGTCAAATATGGTGACGCGCCTAAGGTGTTTGTTACGGCTCGAAATATCCCACCACCGCTCACACTGTCGTGTATCATATTGGCTATATATTTATATGTAGACCATATCATTGTAGACTTATTGAATGTATGGTCGAGTGTTAATATAGTTTCGATCCCTTTTTTGCAGGTAAACTGACAACACGTGAAATATGTCAAATATGGATAAATGTTACTAAAAAAATGCACGAATTTATAGATAATAGACCAGAAATTAATAATTGTTAGACATAATTTCCCTGTTTAGAACATACGAGGAAAACGAGAAAAAAATTTGAATGGTTTACGAAAACTTCTCAAGATTTTATGAATTTAACTTCTGGGTACTAAACGTATAGAATTCTGTCATTATTTTAACAAGGTTCTCGTAGGATATGTGTGACATTTTAACACACCATGACCTTATTACACAATATTTTCGTTATAACTTCTTGTGACACTATACGAAAAGAGTTTGTATATATTAAACATGACGAAATAAAGTAGACAAGCTACCAAGCGTTTTTAAAACCTTTATATTCCACGGTGCCCAATGGATTCCCGAAATAAAAAAAAGGCTTAATAATGAAGCCTGTTAAATGTAGAAAGAAAAAATCAAATCTGAGTTTTAGTTGAGGAGATTAGCGCGTGTAAACAAACTGTTAAGCTAAATTTATTTATCCCAGTTCCGAATAACCTAGCCGGACCTTCTTGGCGTTCATTGAAAGAGAAATGTGCGGACGGTTGGAATGTTGATGGTTAATACGACGGCTAAGGCTATAATAAAAATAACACATTACCTTTTTTACATGAAAACCATATATTTTGGCAATGTGATCAGTGTATACGGTGTGAGGGCGGCTCCCGAGTCCATTGGCTTGTTCTTTTTGTCCCGGCTACATTCTAAATCGGGTATCGTCCGCTGGCTAATTCCGGCCCGCGTGGACTTCCTTGCCTAACCGCTGATGGATAGACACACAAACGGACACGCCGGTCGAAGTTGAACGACATGTGTTTGGGTGATGGCATATATGTATGTTGACTTTCTAGCAGAAAAAAATCATATTAGAGTTTATTTTGAAGAATGATATGAAAATGATGGTTTAGGTAACAAAGAGGTCCTGGATCGTTATGTTAATAGGGGGGATCAATTGAAAATTTCCTAGTTTCCTCAGCTTGAAAGTGAAAATCATATGAGAAATGATCGTGGGCGGCTTATAATTAAAAGATCTATGTTCATTCTATTGAAATATTTGTGTAAATGAAGAGCGAATGGTGTCGCATGCAAGTAAGGCGTTGTTGCATCGAATCCTGCCTAGACAGAGAATTTGTTTGTTTGTAATATAGGTATATCTCTAAAACATTATCTTGTATCTCTCAGGATTATGTGTTTTAATTGCTTATAATATTTATATGTTGAGAGTACTACTTCAAAAGTTACCGGTGGGAGGGAAGCGCTCTGCCGGGCTCCCGGCTGTATGGATACCACCATCTTGCTTGTTTCTCCCGTGAAACAGCTTCGCTGTGTTTCGTTTTTTTTTAGATTATTTCATATAGAAGAATATATTTTCAGTCCAGAATCCAGGTACTGCTGTAAATCTAATTGACTGCAGACGATGCTACAAGTAAGAACTTGTAGTATCAGGGTCAAACTAATATGGTTAAGATTGTCAGGATCGTCAACTTAGGTCACAAAAGTAAAAAGTTGACGGGAGGGTTGTCTTGTGCTGCGTCTCCGTCGGCATGGGTACCAACATTCTCTTGACGTTTCCTTTATCGAGAAGGGCCCGACAGGCAGTGTAATTACTGGCACAGAGACTTAACATCTTATGTCTCAGGATAGGCAACACATGGATGAGTTGCCTGGGCTCGTTTCAGGTAAACTAGTTTATGTTCATGGGCGACGTCGCCCACTTACCATCAGGTGGTACATTTGCCAGTCTGCCTATGCAACTAACATAAAAAAAACATTCACAAATTCATACATTATTTCCAATGTCATACATAATATTGTAATGATTGTATTATTCATTCCACGCCAGTCCAACAGTAGGCGCCACTTAAACTCTCTCCAGAAACAGTTAATTAAATTGATCTTCTATAAATATGCGAGTCCCGGAATCCGTGGACGTGTCTCCATAGTTTTGTCACGGGAATGTATCCCTTTAGATCTTTTATATTTTTTTAATAGCCTCGGGTGTTCTTAGCGGGGAATGTCGAGCATGCAAGTTGTGAATGACGAGAGGAATTTAGAATGAAATAAAAAAAAAACGTTCCGTGTACGAGTCCGTCTCGCGCGCACTTTACAGAACCCTCTGTAAAGTATTTTTTTAGTAATACATATAACAAATAACGGTTTTCAATTTTTTTCTTCTGTAAGACCTATCTTCTGGACTAACATGGTTTAATGCTCATGGGAAGTACCTTAGAGGTTTTGGTTAGACAGACGTACGGATGGTGGAGTGATCCAATAAGGGTTTTGTCGTTTTGAGGAACGTGACCCTAAAAACGGCCAAGAAAATTGCAGTGCAAAGTTTTGCAGTGAATTCACAATGAATGTGTAAAAATTGAATTGAGTTGAATTTAAGTGTATTTGGGAGACATAATCATAAACGGACTATTCTATTTGCTAAAGTACTTTAAAAGTGTGCACCGTCGATATGGATGCGTATATCATTAAAACGGTTCATCAGTTGGCGTCAGACCGCTGATGATCGTACGGTACCCACGGCACCTGGGAGGCGCGCGAGCGTGAAGTCCCAGGTTGTTTCCCGGTTCGACACCCTTGTTGTGTTTGTTGTTTTTATACACGCCCCGGTCGGTCACAGTAATGGCGTCGTGCACAGAGTGGCGGCGACAGACAGACAACGGTAACGATATGAGACGATATCTACAGATCTCTATGTAGATAAGTAGTACTGTTTAATTCTGACTATATCCTATTAATATTATAAACGCAAAAGTTTGTACGTATGGATGTTTGTTACACTTTCAAGCAAAAACTACTAAATTAATTTTAATGAAGCTTTACAATAATATAGCTTATCCATCAGAATAACACACAGAGGCTATTTTATAAAGATATTGTGTGAAATTTGAATTGTCCAAAATCTAATATTGCTCAGACGACGTCGCGGGCACCAGCTAGTGAATCGTAAGTTTAAATACTTTGTAGGTACTAAAATGATAGAGTTTAGGAGTTTCTTTAAAAGCTAAACTTTAATTCTAGATTTGACAAATTATTGTTGCAAAAGATAGCCTTGTTTCTGAGAAAGGTTATAAAGTTTTTTTAATCTTTTTACTTAAGGCAGGGGAAACCGCTAGAAATAACGAGATAGAAAATCGCATCTCAATCATAAAGAAAAGAGTTGGTAGAAGGCATTGAAGGTTTAGAGAATTAAGTAATTAGAAAACGCTTTTTTACAATAATACCAATTTTTTGTTAATTCATTTAAATATTGTAATATTAAAAAATATTTTCTAATTTTGAGTTCGGTTTGCTTATTAAAGCGTGTTTTTTAGTTTTTTAAACTATAATTTAATCTTTTATAATATCCTCTACCACGCAAACGTTGTGTAACAGTTTATTGATTAATATTAAAGTGCCTAGGTTTTCCTAAGTGCTAATATTCAAATGAGGAGAGGTTCGTTACCCAGATGGTAGCGTGTGCACTGGCCTCAAGAACTTTCTTCATAACTCATACATAGGCTATTTCTTCGCAGCGTGACTCCGTTAGGTCACTCCGTATTGGGGCAGACGCCATTGGCGCTACAGTTTTTGTGAATCCATAATCTATTTACATATTGAGTACCGTATTATTATAACACTAGAATAAATGTTAATATCGTTGATTTTTTTAAATTGTGTTGTTAAAGCATTCTTGACAGTGTAAATTATAACGGAAAACTAATTTTAATTGTCTTGTCAGAAGATATTGATTTTTTGTTTAAGGGTGGGATGAATTTTGCAAACCATATATGTGGTGTTTAATAAAGGAGGTTCAGCAGTAGATGGTAACATGTTGATGATGATTAATGTGAAACATAAGGTTTAATAATTTGTATGAGTAATAAAGATGTATGCTTGTAAGAGGTAGTGCCATGATGTAAGAGGCACGACCGGCGTGGGTACCTCTCGCTCACATAACACCGGCGTAAATGACAGCTATGCTGTCGCTTTTCGTGCGGTTTGTGAGTTTCCGGTGGCCCATTGTGGGAATCGGGAAAAGGAGGGCAAAGCATCTGCATAATCTCTGGTTGTGCGGATGTGTATGGGCGTCGATAGTCGCCAAAAGGCTTCGACTGCTCGTTTGCCTTCCTATGCTATAAAAATGGTTAGTCTCGTAAAATACCGATACCCAATTCAAGTTATATTTAAAAGACATCCATCATCTACTAGCTACTGCAAGATGATGAAGAATCCTGTAAATAACCTCTTCGCATGTTAATACAAACATTCTATAGTACCTATATGATGAAATAATACATAGGTACTTAGACATTACAAAGTATATAATATATATATATATAACGTACGTTTCCTCGAAGTGGCAATATTTAAATTTCCAACGTCAACGACCCATGCATGTTTAATTCTAAACCTTAAAGTTGTGCCAAAAATATATTCAATGGTAATGATACCTACGAATATATATTTTTGAAATGAATTCAAAGGGGCCCTCCGTTTTTGTATTTTTGATTCAAATGAGTAAATAGATATATTGACAGCCCACTACAGACGATGAAGAGGAGACGAGAAAAATATAAACAGACTGACTGACTTCTACATAACGTTGATTAGTAGTTACCACTAGTACTACCTGTGGTACGTAAGTATTAAGTCACCAGTAGAGCTTAGTAGTTACCAGCAGAGCTTAGTAGTTACCAGCAGAGCTTTGTAGTTACCAGTAGAGCTTAGTAGTTACCAGTAGAGCTTAGTAGTAGTGAATAATAATCATCAACTAGATTTGGCAATGTTATAGACTCGATGAACAACATGCATACACCTCCGACCATAGATTATAAAAGTATCAAGACTATTTATTTTGTTTGTTTAGCTGTTTTACTTGAGTCCGATGAGTAGCAAAGAGTTTATCAAAGATATATTTTTGATGTACTTGAAGAATAAGAGCAATTGTTTGTTTCTAGTCTACAAAGTAAAGCAATATCAGTATTGGCTTAAACCCCGCGAACCGTGTCGGCAATGGCTGCGCGGTGTTTTTAACATGCGCACGCGCCGGTGCGCCGGCAATTAATACATGCCCTTCCTCTGTGAGGCAGACGGTTTTTTGTACCCAGCGCAGAAGACATGCTCATCTTTTTACCATGTCAAAGTACGGTGCTCGCTCAGGTGGAGAGAATTGGGAAACGATCGCTCGATATGGAAGTCAATAAAATTGTTATTGGATGTAACCATAAAACTTAAATGGATCGGTTGTTTCTATTGGTGAATGTAATCGTTGGTGATACGGGTTTATTGTCGTTATTATACTCTTGGACGTGGAGGAATCGGTCATAAAAATGACTTTAGTGGTGGAACGGATGTGTTGTATGTCCGTCTACATGGGATCTTGCTTAATTCTTCCATCAAACGGCTGTGATGACGATGAGTTTCGGAAAGAAGGGCATGACACTGTCTGTCATCTCGCTTATGTTCACGGGAGACTTTGACCACTTGTCATGTGGATCTTTAACCAATCTGCCTATGTAATTGTCATTTGATGTCTGCAACACACCAGTACTGTTGAACTTTTTGAGTGAAGTCGATTCTATAACTTATATTGATCGTAACAATTACTGACTTTCACGATTTCGTATAGCAACTTTCATGGCAGCGAATTACTCATTTAATTACTAAACTGATGTAGTCATCTGTCAACAAACACTAAAACTATGGAATGTTGGAAACTGTCAGTTCGTTTGCGCTGTCGTAAACACTCAATAACGACGCCAGCGATAATATCAACCAAGGGACGAATGGGTTTGAAATTGTATTACTTTACCACATCAAAATAAAATATATTATAGCATCAACACAAATCAGGTGCCCGATTCACTGCTAGGGCCAGGTTTTCAAGCTCGGAATCATTTGAGGAGTGTACTAAGCTAGATTCTCGGGAGTACCTTTGCTTAAGCTATAATGATTTTTTTTTTCTTTAACGTCGGGAAATGCTCAGAGGCATCCCGCGGGTAAGTGGACGCAGCTCTACCCACTAAAACCCGGCGAGTGCCACCAATGCCGCCTTTGGTGGCTCCTCGCACCTCGATGGCTAGTCAGTCCCCCAAGGGACCGACGCCACCTCCACAGAGTCATGCTAGTTTGAACGCAGCATTCGAGCATCATGAGCGGCAAGTTCATTTACAGTCACCGGACTGAAAATCTTTAATTTGATAGTTTCCTTCTTAAGGTAGGTGGGAGGGAAGCGCTGTGCCGCGCTCCCGGCTGCATGGGTACCACCATCTTGCTTGTTTCTCCCGTGAAACAGCTTCGCTGTGTTTCGGAGAGAAGGGCAAGACAGGCATTGTAATTACTGACACCGAGACTTATTTATTTTACTTAACATCTTAGTTCTCAGGATAGCCAACACATAAATGAGTTGCCTGGGCTCGTTTCAGGTAAACTTGTTTATGTTCATGGGCGACGTCGACCACTTACCACCAGGTGACACTTTTGCCAGTTTGCCTATCCAACTAACATTAAAAAAAGGTAATAATCTACCCCATTACCGAAACGATCGAAGTCTGATAACTGGTTTATTCGTGAAATTTTGAGAAAAGAAAAGTTACTTTTGCATTTTATAATGCATATAAAAGATAAGTAAGATGAATTAAGCACACTCAATAAATGAAACATTAAAATGCCAGATGTATTTCTTGGTCATTCATAAGTGTATGCGTAGAATTATTATTCTTAAGTACCTACTTGTGGTGTAATGTAGTTAATTTAGAAGTATAACTGGTGGTGCGGTTGTACCGCGCTCCCAACTGCATTGGTCCCACTGCCACTGTCGTGTTTATTTCTACCGTCAAACAGCTATACTGTGTTACGGGGACAGGGCAGGACTGGCAGTGTAATTACTGGCACCGAGACAACATCTTATGTCTCAGGATAGGCAACACGTGAATGAGTTGCCTTTTTTTTTCTTTAGCGCCGGGAAATGCTCTGAGGCATCCCGCTGGGGAGTGGGTCTCCCCACGCGGGTATGTGGGACTCGCTGCGCCCGAAAGCTGGTAAGTGGACGCAGCTCTACCCACTAAAACCCGGCGAGTGCCACCAATGCCGCCTTTGGTGAGGTGCCCCGGATCTGTTGAGCTAACAGGGCACCTCGACGGCTAATCAGTCCCTCAGGGGACCGACGCCACCTACACAGAGGGGGTGCCCCCCACCACAGGACAACCCCTACCAACGTCGGGACAGTACTGTAGGGTAAGGTATCACCCCTTGCTCTTTTGGCCCCTCTTCTTATAAAAGGGATACAAAGAGCCCCCTCGGCTCAATTCGCTTCGCCCAAGGTGCCGGACTCACCCTAGGCTACTGAGCCCCACTGCCACGACAAGGCCTGAACTATAGTGGGATGAATGAGTTGCATGGGCTAGTTTCAGATAAACTTGTTGATGTTCATGGCTGACACTGACCACTTACCATCATGTGGGTCATCTGCCCGTTTGCCTACTAACATAAAAGAGTATTTGAGCGATGACTATTGTCTGTCGAAAAGTATTTAATTGTTGTACATAAGTGTCAAGTGTAAGGTAGATTTGGTCCGAGCGATGTGCATTCCCATCGGGTCGACAACCGACGGACACGAGGTTCCCACTATTTACGTTAGACGACTTTTAATTGACCCTCACGTGAAAATTATCGATGGGACGCGGCGGGAATGATGGATAGAATTAGTCAGGAATTTGATGACGTCTTGATTGGTTGCCAGCCTCAGGACACTGGGTTGTTGGTTCGAATACCCGAGGGTGAATTTGTAACATGAATATTACCTTAAGTTTCTGTTATTGATTCCTCTTAGTTTGAAACTAGTATAAATAAATACCCATATAGATAGTTAGTAATTTAAGATTTAAAATAATTGGCGAAATGAAATAACTGTGATATTGATAGCTTTTTAAACTTTAAAAAGTAAGCGATAAACAAAAAAAAAATTATGAAACGAACTTGACGTATAATTTATAGCTTTTAAGCTTGTTATTATATAATTTCGCTGATGAATTTGTTTGTTTAAACAGGTTTAAACGTGCTTATCTTCGGTACTACCTTTTTTTTCTTTAATGCCGGGAAATGAGGCATCCCGCGGGGGAGTGGGTCTCCCCACGCGGATATGTGGGACTCGCTGATGATGAATGATGGTAAGTGGACGCAGCTCTACCCACAAAAACACGGCGAGTGCCACCAATGCCGCCTTTTTTGAGGTGCCCCGGATCTAATAAACAAACAGGGCACCTCGACGGCTAGTCAATCCCCCAAGGGACCGACGCCACCTCCACCGAGGGGTTGTCCCGCACCACAGAACAACCCCTCCCAACGTCGGGGCAGTACAATGGGGTGAGGTTCCCATCCTCGCCCCTTGCCCCCTGCTCTTTTGTCCCCTCTTCTTATAAGAGGGGTACAAAGAGCCCCCTCGGCTCAATTAGCTTCGCCCAAGGTGCAGCGGCTCACCCTAGGCTACTGAGCCTCACTGCCGCGTCAAGGCCTGAACCATGGTGGGGTCTTCGGTAGTAACCTACCTGTCAGATTTGACAAAATTATTTTTACATTTGATAGCCTTATTATAAGGGAACGTTTATCTTATATCTTTAAATGAGCAATTCTTGTATATATATATAATTGGATTCTCGGAATCGGCGCCAACGATTTTCATTAAATTTAGTATATAGGGGGTTTAGGGGTCGATAAATCGATCTAGCTAGGAATCATTTTTAGAAAATGTCATTTTATTTAAAAAAAAAAAAAAATACCGAGCAAAGCTCGGTCATCCAGGTCCTATTATGTTTAAGTACGTTCATTATAAACATGGTTTTCTTTTAATTTTGGAGGTAACGAAACCGCGGGTACAGCTAGTTTCAGTATAGCGACCAAGGTCTCGGAGCTAATGACCCCCACCGCCCATTAGTACAAGTTTCACCTGTACGTGTAGTTTTACAAGACACCTTGAAATTTCACAATAACGATCCATCAACCTTAGGGGAAGTCGACTTCCTCGCCGAAAATCTAACCTCCAAGTGTAAAACGTATTACCTAAGCATAGGGGTCAAAATTGTGTGAACCTATTGCTATGATCATGTCAGGCGACGCACGGTTGTATGCAATGTGCGTAGTTCGTGTCGTAATTCGAGCTCCGGCGGTCAAGGGCGCCCCCGTGTCCCTTGACAAGGCCTTTGCCCCGAAATTCGCGAAGACACCAATATAAAACATGTGAATGATAAAAAACCTAAAATGAACCGTAAGCGAATGGATTCCGGTTGGGTTTGAACCGTTTGGATTGTGTGGTTACGTTGTTTTGAAGCGACAACGAGGATATCACAAAATATATAGCCTTGAAGTTACATTGCCTTCTGTAATGTGTATGCTAATTACCTAATACAAGGAATAATTTCTTGTCTGGACTCCAAGCGGAGTATTCGAATTGTGTTTCTATAAATGGATATTTATATTATTATAAATGCGAAATAATACCTTTTAAGCTCGAACCGCCTTTCTGATTTCGATGAAGAGGTAGATTATTTCATATAGAAGAAGATATTTTCAGTCCAGAATCCAGGTACTGCTGTAAATCTAATTGACTGCAGACGATGCTACAAGTAAGAACTTGTAGTATCAGGGTCAAACTAATATGGTTAAGATTGTCAGGATCGTCAACTTAGGTCACAAAAGTAAAAAGTTGACGGGAGGATTGTCTTGTGCTGCGTCTCCGTCGGCATGAGTCGGCACGGCAACATTCTCTTGAAATTCCCTTATCGAGAAGGGCAAGACAGGCAGTGTAATTACTGGCACCGAGACTTAACGAGACTTAACATCTTATGTCTCAGGATAGGCTACACATCCCCACCATGATTCAGGTCTTGACGTGGCGGTGGGGCTCAGTAGCCTAAGGTGTGCCCAGCACCTTGGGCGTAGATAATTGAGCCAACGGGGCTCTTTGTACCCCTCTTATTCTTATAAGAGGGGTACAAACAGGGGACAAAAGAGCAGGGGGCAAGGGGTGTGGATGGGAACCTCAACCCATTGTACTGTCCCGACGTTGGGAGGGGTTTTTCCGTGGTGTGGGACAACCCCTCTGTGGAGGTAGCGTCGGTCCCTTGGGGGACTGACTAGCCGTCGAGGTGCCCTGTTTGTTTATTAGATCCGGGGCACCTCACCAAAGGCGGCATTGGTGGCACTCGCCGGGTTTTAGTGGGTAGAGCTGCGTCCACTTACCAGCTTTCGGGCGCAGCGAGTCCCACATACCCGCATAGGAAGACCCACTCTCCAGCGGGATGCCTCAGAGCATTTCCTGGCGTTAAAGAAAAAAAAACAAAAGAGAAAAATATTTTATCGTCCACAACAAAAGATATGTTATTAAAGATAGGCAACACATAAGGGCTCGTTCCAGATAAACTAGTTTATGTTCATGGACGACGTCGACCACTCACCATCAGGTGGCAGTAGCACACGCGCCAACCTGTTTGACTGAGTACGTATGTTATCGTTACAGTGGATGATAACCTTATGATGATGTGGATAGAGTGGAAACCCTTAAATGATGGCGTCAATGGTTGCTGATAACGAGCTGATTACACTGGATCGTCTCCACCCGCCAAACCTGTTGCCCATCTTGTGACATATCTTGGGAAATAAAAAAACTCGTTCGGAATTTTATTTAACGAAACTGGTATAAAGCTCTAGTTTTGATACCTATGTGATGATGTTCTTTTAGAAATACCCATCAGCAATATTAGTTTAGTATTTCACAAAAACATGTTTTGTCTAGATGTTTCTGATGTCTGGCTATCAAACAGACTTTTACTCGCGACTCGAGCGCGGTTGGAATCAATATTTTCAGACACAGGATTGATGATCGTGATACATAAGATATCTTATGTGCCAGTACTACACTGTGCCAGTACTACACTGTGCCAGTACTACACTGTGCCAGTACTACACTGTGCCAGTACTACACTATGCCAGTACGACACTGCCAGTCCTGCTCTTTTTTCCGAAATACAGCAAAGCCAGTGTGACTAAACCCAACTAAACTTACCAACTTTTGTATCAAGATAGTGTGAGTGTGTCGGAGTGAAGCGTAGAAAACAATGAAATGAAACAAATCAAATCAAACATTTTCATTTAAGTGAGGTTCTACACTCTCCCCGAGACAGTCCTGCGACTGCGACAGACTCCGTTCTGTCAAAATTAAAAAAAAAATCCGTTCTTAGCTGATCTCTACATGGCGAAAGTGATATTTCTATCAAATTTCAAGTCTCTAGGTCTTGTAGTTCCAGAGATATCGTGATGAGTCAATCTATAGAACAGCTCCTATATATGTATAGATATTATTAAGCGGACAGAAAGGCCTCGGGCGAGACATAGCGAGTGCTCTCGACCGAGAGTGTAGAGCCGCCTTAAAATAAGTAGAAGAGTCGTTAGAGGTAGTGCCATGCTGCTTTGCAGCCGAATTGGGCCGGCACGACCTGGGCGGTATCTCTCGCTTACATAAAACCGGCGTCTAGTAACAGTTATGCTGTCGCATTTCGTGTGGTTTGTGAGTTTCCGGTGGCCTATTGGGGGGGGATAGGGAAACAAGGGCAACGCATCTACATAATCTCCGGTTGTGCGGATGTCCATGGGGATCGGTAGTCACCATAAGGCTCCGACTGCTCGGTTGCCTCCTTGTGACATAAAAACTAGTAGTAGCTGCTAGTCTCGAGCAGTGCTACCATCTTGCGTCTCAGGGCAGATTTCATGGGCAGAGCGAATGATAGTTCGTGAGCAACGTTGACCACTTACGGGTGAGTCAGTAGGATAATCCATAGCGATAAAGATTATACCGCCACTGGATCATCCTGTGATGTATTTCGGCGATCATGCAGCCGTCGTAGCCTGCAGTGTCGTAACGGGCTGTTTTATATGCACTAAGGCATTGGCCGCGACCCAAACTAGCGTATATCACAAAGGGCTCCCAGTGCGAGCCGACTTTGATTCTAATTCAAACATCCTCCTGGACCTCAATCTTGGCAAGTGTCTTTGTATGAAATTTTCTCTTATGTTAGTATTTTTTAATTTTATTCTTTGTATATAAAATACGTCCGTACGTGTGTCACCTAATTCCTAAATGGCTGTTCGGATTTAGACGAATTGGTGTGTGTATATTTGGATGGTTTTGGGTCGCTTATTATCGTTTAAAAATACAAATGAACTAGGTAGATGACATCGTTTTCGCGAACAAACTTAATTTTCTTACGACTGACAACACGTTATATGTAATTTGGTTATGTATTTATGTGCAGTGAATAAGATCTACCATTTATAATAATTATTGTATTCTATGTTTTTATTACACAATTAAAAAAAAACACTTTAACTTCTACGGCATTACACACTATAAAAATACCTAAGGATGTCTTTATATTATGCTGCTGCTGCTGCTGCTTTGCAGCCCTCTTGTCCCTTCTTCTTATAAGAGGGGTACAAAGAGCAGCTCCCTCGGCTAAACTTGCTTCGCCCAAGGTGCTGGGTTCACCTTAGGCTACTGAGCCCCACCGCCACGACAAGGCTTATTGAACCATGGTGGAGCGGATATATATAGGAACCCCTTAGTTTTTTCTTGTTTTTCTCATATTCTTTTGCCTGAATTCCAAATTAGCTTTTTACCTGCATTTTTATTGACTATGCATTTTGACGTTTTTCAAGTGTACAATTAAATAAAAAAGTACTTACGAAAATAAAGATATTTTGGATTGATTTAAATAACTTAGTGACGATAGGACGTCCTACACCTCCACGGTCCTCCCGTGACCATAGTTGGTGTAAAGTATCCGAAACGTTAAAGTTTTAAAATGGCCATTTTAAAACTTTAATCATCCGCGATAAAATACGTAAAATTTGTTTCATGATTTAGGTAATACGAAATTCGCGTATACATTAGACAACAATATGAAGAAAAATGTCTCGCTTTTTAATGTGGTGGTGAATTGTTTGGAAATAGTGTAACTACTTGGTAGCTATTAACTTTCTTGGTTATTACATATGTCCATGTCTTGGAATCATCAACAAACTAAATATAAATAAATAGTAAAACCTAATAAATAATAACTGGGTGTCTCATAAATAAAAATGGCAACCAAATTATAATTTTAAAATAATAATAATTAATAATAAATATTTCATGAATATTAATTTGTTATTATAAATTTCATAAAAAAACATAGAATTATATTTATTTTATATCTATTCATTTTAGTATCATTAATCCTTTGATAGGAACATGAAGATTTTTTTTATGGAGATTGATTGTATCAGCTTTTTGGCCTATTAATAAAAATATAATCTGTTATCAGCGTGTGCTAAGTTACGCTTCTTTTCCTGTCCTTCCTGTCTTGTCCTATAAATACTTTGCCAACTGACCTGCCTGAAAAGGAAGGAAGAAGTCGGAACTAGGGATATCTCCAAACATAAAACCTAAGAAAGATGCTATAAAATCAGATAGAAATAATGGATTCACTTTAAATCTCGTATTTCTGGATATACGAAATGTGGAATAAATTATGTTAAAATTGAGGTGTATATTAAAATCTCAGTTCAAGGAGAACCACCGGTGTCTATAATACCGACGGAATACCGACCACGATAGATTGACCGTCTCATGAATACTTTGATGAAGTAACGAACATCATTGGTATATTATCATCAATCATCATCATCAGCCCCTATCCGTCCACTGCTGAACATAGGTCAAAGATCCGATCATTGCTATATAGAAAGATAAAATTAAAGCAAACGAGTTGGAAATCGACCGATGAATTGCCTTTGTGGTGCCCTTTTAAATAATTTGCATTCAAAGTAGAATCTTGATGCCGGAGGTGCCCTGTTTGTTTATGAGATCCGGGGCACCTCACCCAAGGCGGTATTGGTGGTACCCGCCGGGTTTTAGTGGGTAGAGCTGCGTCCACTTATCACCTTTCGGGCGCAGCGAGTCCTACATACCCGCGTGGGGAGACCCACTCCTCCGCGGGATGCCTCTGATTTGCCGGCGTTAAAGAAAAAAAAAACTTGATGCCTTATCGTATATGGTGTATTATAGGTACAATCGCATTTTGGAATAGCTTACACATACTGTCCGTAGAGTATATACTGTCTCTTATACTTAGGTCATTGCTGAGTTAAAAGTGCTGTTAATATTTTCGTTATTTATTTAACTTATGCCTAACATGACGTTGCAGAATAGATGAAGACTATATGATCTATCTCGAGCATAAATTGGAAGCAACTTAGTTCAACCACGACTCTCTAGTACACAAGTTCAATAATAACCACCACCAACGTCCTTTCTGTATACTGAGGAAACCCGGGTAAATAGCCATTATATTATATATTCAAAATTATATTAAAAAGTAATATATAATTACCTAAATATATATATTACTTAATGAGTCAGGTTCAAATTTGCTGCGTAGTTTATATTTGGTCACTTTAAAATAAACCTGCCTGTATTTTTAAACTGTTAAAGTTTGCCAACATACCGTGCCAGCCAACGGTTAAGAAAAGGGTCGTTGGCACTGAAACTACTCACCTAGGTGTCAAACACTTCCTCATGTATGTGCCATACTTGTGTCTCTCAGCTGACAATGGAAAATCCCTGTAAAGTGTAAAACAAAACAATGGGAATCTCAGCTTCAATTTGTTCATAAGTATGGTAAGACTAACTTACTATTAACAGTAAAGAAGTTCAAGTAATTCACCGAATGTTCTAGAGTCTAAATTAAGATCGAAACTAAGACTTAATACATCAGATCAAGACCAATTTTACTCATCGCTATTTTCAGAGTACCTACTGCTGGTGTATGGTGGATGGCTACACATGGAGAAGTTTTAGGACAAAAACATTAGTTTTGATATCTGGATGACGGACAACCAACCCGAATTGGCGGCCATCCTGAATATTGATCTAGTCGGCTTAGCGTCGTCATCCAAAAGTTTCTTTGACCTTTTTTTTGTCATCAAACGAAATGGGGGCAAACGAGTAGTCGGAGCCCCACGGCGCCGACGCCCATACACATCCATACAACGCAGATGACAGACAAAGCCACGCAGATGCGCCGCCCTCCTTTTCCCTATCCCCCCAATGGGCTACCGGAAACTCACAAACCGCACGAAACGCGACATTATAGCTGTCACTTGACGCCGGTGTTTGTGAGCGAGAGGTACCACCCCGGTCGTGCCAGCCCAATCCGGCTGCATAGCAGAATGGCACTACCTCTTACGCTTATTCTTTGTCATAATATGAATAAACACATACATTACAAGCATAAGTAAATACATTTGGAACTTATGGATACATAAAATGTATCTTTATATTTTACAACATGGAGGGCGACCAATTCGAAGCCTTGAAATATTATGTCAACATAACATTTAAAGAGAAAGTAAAAATTATGCTCATTTGTAATTTATTCCCTTGTAAAAAATACTTTAGGGTTCCTTTTTGTTCAAAGTTTGAACAATTTGTTTATATTTTTTACGCTCGAGTTGGAACAAAGTCCAAAACTTCATTAAAATCAATTCAGCAGTTGTTCCTAACGGACAAACAACGTGACACAATTTTTTATATATGAAGATGATGTATTATCGACCGTCTCGGCGTTCATTGAAGAGGCCTATGACTAGCATTGCCCGAACAAGTTAGATGATAAAAATATTATGTACCTTCGTAATACACATTTCCAGAACGTTCGTAAACGTAAACGCTAATAGTTATTTTGAGGAGGCGAAAAGGTGAGCAAAAACTACGCAGTTCACTTTCGGAGTATTAACCGTCTGCTGCCAGTTCCGGGTTCGATGCCCGGTCTAGATCCAGGTGAGACTGGGTGAGCCTTTCGCTTCGATAATGAAAAAGAAACGCTTCGAGATGTAATACTACTAACTGTCGGTGGTATTCTATTATTTCCCTCGTCGGGCCATAACAAAGCATGAACGGGTTAAGTAGTTTTGTTAACTTTATAATACTAGTATACGTCGATAGGACTACTTTGTGACGTTAGGATGTCTGAATCCAGATCTCCCGTGACCATGGTTACTGTAAGGTATCCGAAACGTCGGGCTTGTAAAATGTTCAATGGTATAGCACCCGTAAAAGTTGTTTCATTATAATAGCTCTCCCCGGGCTACAGCTGTCCTAAAATAAACAAGCAGCCTTTTTTTTCTTTTACGCCGGGAAATGCTCTGAGGCATCCCGGCAGGTTATGTGGGACTCGCTGCGCTCGAAATATGGTAAGTGGACGCAGTTGGACGTACTAAAACCCGGCGAGTGCCACCAGTGCCGCCTTGGTGAGGTACCCCGGGTCTTTTAAGCTAACAGGGCACCTCGACAGCTAGTCTGTCCCGAAAGGGACCGACGCCACCTCCACAGAAGGGCTGTCCCGCACTACAGAACAACCCCTCCCAACGTCGGGACAGTACAATGAGGTGAGGTTCCCATCCTCGCCCTTTGCCCCCTGCTCTTTTGTCCCCTATTTTTATAAGAGGGGTACAAAGAGCCCCCTCGGCTCAATTAGCTTCGCCCAAGCTGTTGGGCTCATCTTAGGCTATTGAGCCCCACCGCCACGTCAAGGACTGAACCATAATGGGGAAAACAAGCAGCCCTGACATGCGAGTGGCAAGGGATCGGCCATCTTGGCATTCATTGAGGGAGGCCTATATTCAGCAGTGGACGGATAGAGGCTGATGATGATGATGATGATGATGATGATGAACCTAATATGTCGCAACTATATATGTAATTAAGAAATGTAAAGATATCTTGGCCTTCAATGAAAGAGGCCTATCTCCAGCAGTGGACTGATACAGGCTGATGATGATGATGAAAGAACGAAGATGAAAGATACAATAATCAATTATATGTCTATATTGGAAATATTTTATTAAAATTCAATGTGTTTTTAACTCATAAACAAATAAATCTTAGTGTTTTGCATTTCCTCTCTATTTCAAATGTGTAATCTAACATTTCGTGCGCTTATAAAGGATAAGGATACTATGCGAAACAACAATTATTATTAAAAGTTTCATTATCAAACAAAGAAACGTTTTTTAAACCATTTTAATGACGCCGATGTTGAAAGAACCTATTATATGGACGCGACATAATAGTTTTCAAAACCCATTATTTATTTGTTTACGTTGCGAAGTCTGGGGGAAAAACACAATCATCAGCGCGTGTCCACCACGCGTGCCTACGGCTCAGGAGAACCGGTCTGGTGCGTGGCACGCATAGTGGGGTTCCGTAACAATGACATTTTAGATGTTTCATCTAGTTTTCTCATAAAAAATACAGCTGGACTGTTTGCTATACAACTTTGCTAGAATTCGATCAGTCACGACTCACGACTATGGAGAGACGGAAGATAGAAGTTTAATGATTTATTTCAGCCCGTGATCAGTCGATTGCTGGATAGGCAAATTATAAAACTCTAAGCGGCCGATCTTCTGCCACCGAACTCAGATCGGCCACTGCTAGAATTTTGTAATCCTTTTTCACTGGAAGACGACCAACCTTCTGTCTTTATGTCTTCCTGAACGAAGCCTTACCAAAACCTTATGCTATTGCCTTATCCATCAGGTCTTTAGCGTATCCTATCTTTAAGGAACCCACAGCTCAAAAACCCAACTCAACGCCGTATATGCGGTGACTAAGTATCACAATTATTTTAGCTAGTTATAAAGTGCGTTGCTCCCTCTTAATACTTACAATACATATTAAAAAGATGTAACTCCATAATAACGAACTACTTACATGTTTTAAGAGGCAATTATCAAATATATACGTTATCTTTATTGAAGATCGCATGTAAACGTACTCATTATGATTCTAGTAAACGTTGCCTCTGAAAGCTTTACAAAAAGGTAACGAAGGAACATATTTTTATAAACGTAATATAAACATGTTATATTATTTAATTAAAATGGCCGAATTGTAAAGCTTTGTGTTATATGTATTTGTAACCTTGAATGTATATTTTATGTGATCGCGTTTTCGTGTGTAAATCGTATGTTCTTATCATACTGTCTAGACTCTAGAACTTGTAGTAATTGTTGTTTAAGTATAGCCTGACCAGAAAAATAACACACTACCGGAAATTATGCAGATTCGTTGCTCTCCTTTGAATGGGCTACCGAAAACTCGCACACCACACACACACACTCTCACAACCGCATGAAACGCGACAGCGTCGCTGTCAATTAACGCCGATATGTGAGTGAGAGGTACCACTCCAGTGGTGCCGGCCCTATTTGGCTGAAAAACAGCATCACCAGCAGTACTACCTCTTACAAACAATATCCAGTAGTATCTAGAAAGCTCGACAGTTATACAGTTACACAAACTTACTGTCTTTTTCTAAATCTTGAAATTGCAGCCATAGATAGTACGTGTTAACCGAATGAAGATATGAAGATAGACAAAACTTTAGAACATAAAGTGTCTGTGCCTTGATGCCGATGAGTGATCCGGTCTACCATCGACCTAGTAGTTACGAGGCCCTATACATGCATCTGACATCATTAGCCCATTTCTGTCCACCGGAAGCCACGCGGGCCAATTCTATGGAGCTAGTTGTGACCGGTGGGAGGGATGCGCTGTGCCGCGCTCCTGTCTGCAGGGTACGACCATCACCACCATCCTTCTGAACCCTATTCTAACCCTATTCTCTTCAAAAAACTTTCCTGTGTTTCCCAAAGAAATGCTGGACAGGCGGTGCTATTACTGCGTGAATTATTTTTATATATTATTTATTATTAGAACGTGAAGCTGCAAGTTTTACGTTAGGCTATAATTAAAACTAAATTACCAGGAATCCATAGGCTTTGCGGTTTTTATACAAGCACCAACGTACTGCGAGGCATTTGAACAATTTCTAAGCGCCCACCTTGTACAGGTGTGATGTTTTATATTTACGGCGCGTGTGGCCGGTTCAAGGGCGTGCAGGACATTGATCTTAGCTTTCTGTGAGACGTCTATTGGCGCGCGTATAGTGAAACCGAGTTGGATGGCGAGACGGTAAACGGTATGACGCTGTCATTTAGATGAAAGCATCTATTGCGCGTCGCAGTGAAATTGACTGGAACGCCGCGACGACAAACGACATAACGCTGTCATATATAGTTTATTACGTCTTTTATTATGGATTTTCATTAATTATGAATTATATTTAACATAGGTGATTCACGTCTCCCGGGCGTCCCAAGCGGCCAATTTTTTGCGCCATGGCCCGCGACTGCTCGATTGACCGGGGTTTTTTTGAAGTGAAAAAAAAAACGTCTTTAGGCGCGGTACGCATATTTTTAGATGAGATAAAATCTCTGGATTCGCGACACCGTTACTTATTATTATTATTATTATTTTCATTTAAAGGCATTAGCTACTAAGCTATTAGCCATACAAAATACAATATTCGGTCTGTAATACGGAGAAATGGCGGGAAACCCCAAGGAGCGCGGCTTGGCCCCTCTAGTCCCCATCAATCAACTATCATTCCCCATTCCATCCACACAAGGCAGTCCACCACAATATTTGCCAAACAATCACATTATATATTACACAGATTAAGTTTTTAAAACAAACACTATAGAAAACCGCCAGAACAGCCCTACTAAGAAAACCACTTCAGAACGTTACTCCATAAGATTCGCCAACCAATCACAATATACAAAGATCAAGTTTTTAAAACAAACACTATAGAAAACCACTCTGAATGGACAAAACACAAAATAACAATTAATTAACGGGAAACCAAAAAAACACAACCGCGCGTCCCGATGCTTCCCGCCATTTTTCCGACACCGTTACTACCGTTATGAGACGCTATTTGACGTTTATATGATGTTTGCTTTATTTATATAAGATTATGCAATATTTATTTACATAACCAATCGTCAAACACACTGAAATGTCAATGTCATGCGGCCATTTTGTGAGCCATTTAAATTGTATAGGTCGTCATAATCTTTTACAGCCTGTATTATAGGTATTTGAATTTAATTGTTTTGTCTTCACTTCTATCGGCAGTCCCTGTGACTGGTTGGGTTAGTTTTTTTGTAGTCGGGTTACAGTTTTTTTAACTACAAATTTTATCAATATAACATCATGAGAGTTTCCTTTTTGTGAAACCGATAGAGATATTTGCCTACATACGAGTATGTTGGCGAACAGAATGCCTGCTGACTGCTAAACACCGTTAAGACCAATCAGCATAAACTCGTTACCCCTAACACGGTACACCGCGGTACGGTACCAGCGCCAAAACGGACCCAATAAAGGAAGTTATGGTCGTTTTATGGTATTGGCGTTCATGAGAGTAATTTACACGTAAACATAATATAGACTATAAATGTATCTAGTGGTCATAATTTAAATATTTAAGAGCGAACCGTAAACAAACTAATAAACATTACCGTTCCTGACGTTTATGCAAGAGTTTTGTTGTAACTGTTGCACGCGTCTTCGTTATAAGTAATCAAGCGCTCTTGCCCACAGCTTCGACCCATTTACAGCCATATTCGGGCTGATGATGATTATTTTTATAGCCCATGTCACTCAGTGATAATGAAGCATTATATTGGTGAAAGAATTTGTTAAATCGGACGAGTGGTTTCGGAGATTACCTCGTACAAACATTACCTGTTTATTATATAGCTGAGGCTATTAATAAATAATTTGTCTGGGAACATAATAAAGAAATGTAAGGCGTCGAGCATATACATAATCGGATAAGAGCGGTAACGTATGTGTTTTGTATGAAAACAATTTTCGCCAAACTTATGCTGCGACGCTGCGCCGGTTCTGCGCTCTGATTGGCCGAGAGATTGCCATTGATGGATGATTTGCCAATGGTATGTACATACAGATCACTGTTTGGTTGAATTGCTATTACGTCAGTGACAAATCACTGACCAGTTTCGGTATTGTATGGCTCACATTACTACTCTTATCTGTTTATATGCTGGATGATGTAAAGTAAACATTATCAGTATGAATGCGGACAAAGCGAAAGATTTCAGGATCTATGTAAGTGCTATATTGTCTCTGTCTGTTGGCTAAGATATTGATCTATTGGATACTGATAGGTATAAACTAGTGCGCAGTATGCATATGTCTACAAGTATTTTCTGCATCCCTCTGTACTCCTTCCTGCTAGTATGTCACCTGATGGGATAAGGTTAACCGATGACTAGATACTAGAGGAAGCTTGTTATCCTATACGTGGGTAACACTGAAAATGTTTAGAACTGGCCAGTTAGAAACATTGAAAATGAAAACTTTTTTTGAATTTCAATTTTAGAACTCTTTGGTAACCTAATGTACAATAGTATATTGCATTCATTTGTCATTTGTTTTTGTGAATTGGCGGCAAATCTAAAACTCCTGTTACACGTGAAAATGAACATAACGCGAGAAAATTTTCGGTCAATGATTTATTATGACTTTCGTTGTGGGCTTACTCAACAACAAAGCTATGATAGGCTGCGATTAGCATTTTTTAATGAAGCCCCATCTCGTGCCACTATTTACAATTGGTTTAACGAGTTTAAGCGTGGACGTAGCAATCTCAGTGATGATCCGCGTGAGGGACGTCCTTTAACAGCGACTACTGAAGATAACATCAGTGCTGTGCGACGCATGATAGAGGAAGATAAGAGAGTGACCTATCAGCAGATACGGGCAAGCCTAGGCATTGGTATGAGTCAAGTTCAAAAAATATTACACGAACAATTAGGCGTCAGGAAGCTTTGTACCAGATGGATTCCCCATACTTTAACCGACGACCAGAAACGCCTCCGCATGGACTGGTGTCGCCAAATGTTAGATAAGTTCAACAGCGGTAACTCAAATGCTGTATTTGACATCATCACAGGTGATGAAAGCTGGATATATTGCTACGAACCCGAAACCAAAAGACAATCAGCTCAGTGGGTGTTTCCTTTCGAGGATCGGCCAACTAAGGTAAAGAAAGGAAGAAGTCAAGGAAAAAAGATGATTGCCTCATTCTTTGGTTGGAAAGGTCATTTCGCGACAGTTGTGCTAGAAGATGGAAGGACAGTTACTGCAGACTGGTATGTCAATCGCTGTTTGTCTGTTGTCTTGGAAAAAATTCGACAGCAGCGCCCTCGAAGCAGGATCCTTCGAACTGTTGAATATTTGACTATGGCAGGTGTCGAGATAATGAGTCATCCGCCTTACAGTCCTGACCTGGCGCCCTGCGACTTTCATTTATTCCCAAGAACTAAAGATAAAATTCGAGGTATTCGCTTTACGAGCCCTGTAGATGCGGTGAAAGCGTACGAAAATGCCATAGAAGAGACTCCTAAGGAAGAATGGGCCCACTGCTTTTCTCAGTGGTTCCATCGAATGCGACGATGTGTAGAAAGAAACGGAGATTATTCGAAAAACAATAAAAGTATTGGCAACTTTTTACATTAAGCCGTTTTTTCATTTTCTAAACATTTTCAGTGTTACCTAGGTATAGTTGATAATCAACAAATTCTACATCAAGAGAATTGCCAAATTCACTTGGATTTATCTTAATAAAATCTCGTAATTACTTAATAAATATTAATTATAGTGTTTTCGACTTTAATATCAATATTTTGAAAAGACTTGACGGATGGCCCCAATCTCTTGTTTATTATTAAAATAAGTTATTGCATTAGATTTATTTTTAAAAAGTTTTTTTTATATTTTTATAAGACTATTATATTAATTCATTTTACAAACGCATGTTGCTAAAATATTTGGTTCTTATTTTCCTTGTTGATCAATAAATAAATAAATTTGCATGTAAATGTGTTTTTAATGAAATGATGACATTTTGCGGGATTCGAAATACTTTTGATTTATTTCATAGAATTAATAAAAAATCTTGAATTAATGTTAAGAGTTTGAGTAATAGTATGTATCATGTACGTACAGTTGCCTGCGAGAATATGTACATATGCTTTATGATTGAATATCTTGAAAGTATATGTATACAGAGTTACATTTCTAACACTGCGTATTTTTGCACAGCAGTTTCAGACTCAATAGTATAATCGATTAATATAGTCAATTATATAAAATAAGTCTTAATTTAGTATTTATGATCATTTGAAAATACATAAAAAAGTGCGTGTTATTAAGTATAGTTACCGGTGAGAGGGATGCGCTCCCGTCTGCAAGGGTACCACCATCTTGCTTGTTTCTCCCGTGAAACAGCTTTGCTGTGTTTCGGAGAGAAAGGCAAGACAGGCAGTGTACCTAATTACTGGCACCGAGACTTAACATCTTATGTCTCAGGATAGGCAACACATGAGTTGCCTTGGCTGGTTCCAGGTCAACTAATATCGCAGGTAAAAAAAAAAAACATGAACAGGGCGATGTCCATGTTCCCGGCGTAAAATAAAAAAAGAAGGGAAATGTGTATACGAGGCACCTGATAAAGGGTGGCTGTCGCACAGCTTTATCGAAACACTGCAAAGCTAAGGGATTAAAGGCCGCGCTTGTCAGGTCAGGCAGTGTAATTACTGGCACCGAGTCTTACCATCCCGACCATCTCACGTCGAACTATAGGCAACGCAATAAAAGATAATTAGACCAATCCCTGATCAATTCTCTTATGCTCACGTCTGATTTTGACCACTTACACCAGGTGACTGCGCGTATCCAATATAAAAATAAATGTAAATATAATTGTTGTCAACCGTACACACGGTCTCGTATGTGACAGGTATTGGTGGACATTAATCATCGCCCGGTGCCTTCTCGTTCCCTTTTTGTGCCTATTTCTTTTACATACACCCATCATACATCGCATTCTTGCAGGACATTAGATGTGACCCATCAGCGTAACTCATCACACGCACACATACACATACTTATACATATGCTTATTATACTGTGTCTACTGTCTAGGGTTTTCCTGGTGTGATATAAAGGGTAAGCTATCTTCAGCCGACTGTTTAAATTCTAAGTTAACGCAGGCGAAGGGCTGTTCTAGAACTAGTATTTTTGGTTGAGCTGACGAGCCATCAAAGAGTAAGTGGTAAGCGTCGCCCAACAATATACACGGGTTTATCCTACCATTGCCTATATTAAAAGAGGTAAGACGGTACTTCTCAGTCCTCCCACCGGTACAGATCGTATCCATAATATATTCAGAAAGCTTCTACCACATCGCCTTTTTAGTGCAAATTCTAAATTAAATAGTGACAGATATGATGTAATCGTTGCGTTAGATCTCGTCGTTTTTAATGTTATAATGTACATCGGCCTCGCGGGTGCGGAGATAAATCCGGATTGTTGATGTTAATTAACCTTCCTCAATAAACAAGTACGCGAATATAGTTCAAACAAACCGTAACAGTAATAGCTGAAGTTTGTGAAGATGAATGGATGTGGTTTGTTATGGTTTATTACTCTATCACTCAGGAATTGTATGGGTCTTTGAAACTGGGTTTGTAGATTATGAACTAGATGAACCGGTTATTAATAGTCATTGTCATTCCGTCACTACCGGACTAGGTCCGGCACTTGCAGGCGCTACTTAATGCGCCTCCAGTAACGCCTCTGTGCTCGTGTCGGGTTCTGGAGTTCCGGATAGGAACCCGGCCTAGTCAGGCACGACGTTGCGGGGACTGCTTAGAAACGCCCTGGCAGTCCTCTCTTAGGAGGAGTAGTCTGGCCTTAGCCAGGGCAGATCCATTAACCTACGTCATCGAAAAAGGGATGAAAATAATAATAGTAGGTGACAAATATTTACGCAGCAAACGTACGAGAAATGAGGTAGTCCGGTCCTGCACACAGTGACCAACCACCAAGTGACCCTTTGATACGATCGTAGGGAGTTTAGTCTGCCTTGTCTTGCCTGCCTTTTTAATTTTTCCGTGTGGTTAGAAAACATTATTCTAATTTCTAAGTAGTTTACAACCAATTTGTGTAACGTTGGATTCCGCCGTAGGTAATAGTCTAATCAACTTAGACATTTTTTATGTTAGTTGGATAGGCAAACTGGCAAACGTACCACCTGATGGTAAGTGGTCGACGTCGCCCATGAACATAAACTAGTATACCTGGAACGAGCCCAGGCAACTCATTTATGTGTTGCCTATCCTGAGTCAAAAGATGTTAAGTCTGTGTAAAGTGCCAGTAATTACATTGCCTGTCTTGCACTTCTCTCCGAAACAAGCAAACCTGTTTCACGGGAGAAACAAGCAAGTAAGATGGTGGTACCCGTGCAGCCGAGAGCGCGGCACAGCGCTTCCCTCCTAGCGGTAAATAAATAAATAAATAGCGGCCAAATAACCAAAAGTCCCATAAGTCCAAATTTTGGTGGAGACCTTAGAAACGCACCTGCTAATCCTCTGGTGTAGCGGGTGTCTAAGGATGTCGCTTATCACTTCCCACTAGGTGAAACGACTGTCAGTTTGCCCCCTCTTCTATAAAAAAAAACCTAAACAGTCTTCGGGACTGCCGATGTGAAAACAAAATTATATTATTATTAATTTTATTATTGCGTGTCTTAGAAAAGGTTTCTATTTGTGTCACTGTAACGTAATTAAATCGCGCTATCGGTTGTATTTGAAAGTATTATATAGGTCGGATTCTATTTAGTATTTAATTTTAAATCGGTTTTGTGGAGTTTTCAAGCTACGCAGCGACAGTATCTTTCTCGCTCGGGCACACTCGGCGGTCCCGAGTTCACCCGAACGAGCCTTTGACCTCCGAGCGTGACGGCTCAGTCTCATTTATACCCCTAAAAATGTGTGTGCGGTCCGCCAAAAGAAGTTTTCACTTCAAATATTACGATACTAAATATATACTGGTTAGATTGATATTTTTTTTAATAGAGCCAACAACATATTATAAAAACAGGTATACTTTATTCTTTGTGGATCCATTTATGAAAATAACAAGATTCTGATAAAATGGAGTGAAAAAGGTTAAATACCTTATTTAATTAAGGTACAATATGACACCTTATTCATTATTATTCGTTTCTGAGTTCAGCCTATCGCGTCTCTCCACAATATGTTGAGTGAGACTAATATTCTACCATGATTAAGACCACAGCCTTGGACGTTTTTATTAAACTATTATACTTTACAGGAGTGTTATTCATACAACTTCAATTTAAAATATATTTCCACGAGGCAGCCCCCTCATACGGGGCGCTCCTGCATGAGATCAAACTGTCAAAAACAGGTTTTTCGATAAAGACTTTGTTTTTCTATAAGTAACATTCGGTGTCTTTGAGGAAGTTGTAGAGTGTAAATTTTTTGCCAAATTTGGTCTTTGCAATAAAGTCATTTGATCAACTATTTTTGAGATATAGTGAGGAACTTGTGAGCGCTAAAAATACATTTTCTTTTTTTGTTTAAAAGAAACATAATAGTCGTATGGGCTTCTGGTTTCTGCTTGTGCCTATTGCCTACATTAATGGTATGTTGTATGTATGTTTTAGAACTTTATTTCTCATATTATGTAACCTCGTAGAATGATTAGTTGAGAAATTCAATGTCTTGTTCGAAAGGCAGCTTAAATTATAATCGCAATTTTATTGAAAATAATGTCAATACATATTTATGTTAATAGATATTATTGTAGTAATTTTGGTATTTGGTACAAACAAATCTACGCCCGCCCGCGAATTCGTCTGCGGAGGATTGGACGTGCTATTGAGTGATTGAGTACTATATGTATGTGCTATTCTTACATAATATGAGTATAAGCTATATTATTGTAAAGTTTCATTCAAAACAATACATTCGTTTTTGTGTCACAGAGAAACAAACATCCATACATACAAACTTTCGCGTTTATAATATTAGTAAGATGATTTTCTAATACCTTTCAGACCCATACAGCTCTGATATAAGTAAATAGGTAATATATCAGAATGGATAATCTAGGTATGCTACGAGCGGCGGACGGTGATGGGTAGTCTGCAGCCACCCCCGTGGGGGCGCTGCGCTCGTGACCCGACCCCTGACCCCTGACCCGCTGACCTGCCGCACCAGCGTCGATAGCATCCAGCGGTCATGCGCCAGAACACCAACTGCAGCGCTCGCATGCAGCTATCGATAGTATATGTATGACACGGAGATTCGCGAGGCATTTATCGATTTTTTATGTTAACACGAATTCCGCTTAGGTATTATAACGAAAAATCTTTTACGGTTTTGATCGTGGTTAAGATTTAAGATTGTTGCATGCGCGACGTATAGATATATTTGACCGTGACTTCCCGTGATCATGGTTGCTGATGATTCATGTTGCATGGTTGTATGCGAAACGTCGGACATGTGAAAATTATATTAAACCGCGATTAAAGAAGCAAGAATTTGTTTCACTGTAAAGTTTATGGCGTTCATTGAAATGGCAATGTTCTGCGGCGGATGGAGAAATGTTGACGATGATGATGATGATGATGATGATGAAGGAATAATTATTGAAACACGGTCTTATCCCTAGGTGAACTCGTAAGTACTTGTATTGCGAGCACTACATTCCTATATACTTATTTTGATCGTAATATCGATCGGTACGACGACTTTGTTCGAGTGAAGCTAAGATGACTTTCGTAGTGAGTAGTGACGTTAACCAGAGATTTTGTGGCGCAGATTCTTGTAGCTCGTATCATGAAGTAGCTCGCAGCGTCCCGTGGTTTCACCCGCGTACTCCCCATACCCGTAGGAGTACAGGGATAAATTATGTTATGTGTATACCATAATAGTTACGTTTTATAAAAATCCATTCAGTAGTTTTTGCATGAAAGAGCAACAAACATCCATACATTCTTACCGGTGGGAGGGAAGCGCTGTGCCGCGCTCTCGGCTGCATGGGTACCACCATCTTGCTTGTTTCTCCCGTGAAACAGCTTTGCTGTGTTTCGGACAGGCAGTGTAATTACTGGTACCGAGACTTAACATCTCATGTCTCAGGATAGGCAACAAATAAATGAGTTGCCTGGGCTCGTTCCAGGTAAACTAGTTTATGTTCATGGGCGACGTCGACCACTTAACATCAGGTGGTACGTTTGCCAGTTTGCCTATCCAACTAACATAAAAAATATTACAAACTTTCGCGTGTATAATAATTAATAGGATAAAAAAAATTGTTAATATCGTGAGCGTTACCAGTTCACTTTTTTAAGCCAATTTTAGATGAGCAATACAATAACATAACACACTGAAAAACATATTCACAGATGGAAAGAGATATTCATAATTATTATGCATGCTATTATAATAAAGCAGATTTTTTAATACGTTTATATCCGGAACACTAACTGGATTCGAAAAAACATTCTAGCACCACATAGGCCATTTATTGAGGAAGGCTATAGGTGGGAAGGACAACTATATCTTATATAATAACCATAAATGCGTAGTGGAGTCTACGCATTTATACCGTTCTCCACATGTACTTATACGGTGCTGGTTGGTTTCGCGTAGGTCGTCTGACTCACACGACTCCTAAATCCCCAAGGTTGCCCTTCGAAAACCTAAAATTGCCTTATAAGAAATTCAGTGTTGCAAGTTTAGCTTACGTCGCTAAAAGTGGCGATATTTTGACATTTTATGAAGTCTCCATTCCCACTAACTTCACTTCAGTCCACAGCTGGACATCAATATCTTTCAATGATCGGCCGAAATCTCGGCCACATAACATTTTGCGACCATGCGAATGATAGAATATCCTGTCTATAAAATATGGTATGTATGTACATATTTTATTCAGGTAACGTTTCAGATTAGAATAATTTAGATCCGAACAGGATTTGAATTTTCGAGGACACATGAGCCTCCTTATCAAATCCCTGACTACTTTTTTGTATTATTTTTGGGAATATTTAGTCTAGCGACTATAGTCTATAGGTGTGTAATGGCAACATTGAATTTATTATACTCATTCCGGATAAACCTGAAGGATTATGGGCAATATAGTTTTTGTGACTTGTACTTGATTAACGGGTAACGTATTGGTCAGTAATTGTCAGCAATGACATTGGTTAAGGTATTGTATTGGTCCTGTAATGATTGGAATTTATAGGGCTTTTAATATATAGTTTAGTGTCAAGACATCTTACGTCTCAGAATAGGCAACACATGAATGAGTTGCCTAGATGACACTGACCACTATTATCAGATGGCGCGTCTGTCGGTTTATCGAACATAACAAAATCAGCCTTAATGATTAGGCCCCTAGCAACAGTTATGTATAAGCTACAATATATAGGCAGGCACGTAAAATGCATGCGTAAATGCACGTGCGAGCACCGAGATAATCGATTGGATCGAGGAGCCGTGTGAGCACATTCCTGCCGTATCGCTAATCACTTGCATTCGTCTCCAATCGATCACCTTGAACCGTTCTAGTGTTGATGTTCATTTTGGTGTGTTATTTTGCGCCGAGAAATGCGCGGGTACGTGGGACTCGCTGGGGCCAAAAGATGGTAAGGTGGACGCAGCTCTACCCACTAAAACCCGCCAAGTGCCACCAAAGACGCCTTTAGTCAGGTGCCTCGGATCTGTTGCGCAACAGGGCACCTCGATGGCTAGTCAGTCCCCTAAGGGACGCCACGTCCTCAGAGGGGTTGTCCCGCACCACAGAAATACCTCTCCCAACATCGGCACAGTGCAATGGCAAAACCTCAGGTTCCCCCATTCCCGCCTGCCCTTTTGTCTCCTCTTCTAAGAGGAGAGGAGGATAAGAGGAGTACAAAGAGCAGCTTCCTCGATTCAATTGGCTTCTTTTAGTCTTTAGATTACTCTCTGTGCTAGTAATTACCTACACCGCCTGTCCTGCCTGTTAAAAAACACAAATCGATCTCATTGTACATCATCATAGGATTTCCGTCTGCTATTAGGGTATTCCCAATGAACGCCAAGACGGCCGATTCCCTGAACCTCGCGTCCAATTAAGACCAACCGCCGTCCGGTGGGTGGTGGTTGTGAGATATAAAGGCGCACTGACACGAGATGATGATGATCAATATTAACAGAAATAGCAGCAATCATCATGCAAATGTAATAATAACCTTAACCGCAAGTATTGTGTGCAACAATTATGTAACCGGATGGCGGAGTGGGCCGGTGGGATATGAACGTTCTACGGCTGACTCACGGGTCAGAGGTCGCCGCGATTAGGTGCACACAGACACACACACACACACAGACTGACATACACACGAGTGTGTCACCAGCGATCGGGATTATGTGTTTAGCTGCGTCAGATGTAAGATATAGTGCGTGTGGGTCCGCGCAGATGTCTAGAGAGCCTGTCTACAGCGCTACTACGTTGACGAGAACTCTGGTTCAGTCCAAAACTGTACTTTGTTTCATTGGGCCAAAAAATCTCCACATTGTAATCGGTTTGGTGGTTTTGTATTAATTTTTTTTTTGGAATAATTTATGCTAAGGGCCCAAAGGCCCTAATGCTTCATCGGATTAGTGTGAGCCGATTTGGATCACTTATGGTTTATTATTATTAGTAGGGGGCTACCCCCCGCCAACCACACCTCCTGGCATCGGATTGGATTGATTGAAAAACCTATAACACGCTAGAAGCGTGTACGAATAATTTTTATTTACGAATATAACAAATTCTTGTCAATATCAAATGTTGATTATGATGATGATAAAACAATAAATCACGCGTGCAAAGCCGCGAGTAAAAGCTAGTTTTTCCAAATTAGTACTTATAATAATAATATCTATGGACGCTTTTACACCACGTTAATCTGGTCCCGAGTTAAGTTCTCGAAGAACTTGTGTTACGGGTACCAGACAACGGATATATATTTAATACTTTTATACTATACATATATTTAAGATATTTATTATCTAATACATATATTTAATACACATCCTTGACCCAGGAATACAGAAAACTTTTTGTTCCCTGGCGGGATTCGAACCCGCTACCTCCGGCTTGAGCGCCGACGCGCTAGCTTGTGAATTCAAAAATGTTTTTCTGTGTATCTCTTTATGATTCTGTATGTCTCCAGTTTGTGTCGAATAAGTGTTTCTTTCTTTCTGACCATTGAGCCACAGAGATCGTCGCCATAGTAGTCAGTGAACAGGAGCCGTTATTCGAGCGTTATCTCCAGAAATAATAATAATACGACTTCCTGCTTCTCCTACACGGAACACTTATTATGCGAACTTCCTCCATGACATTCGGATCGAAACTGGCAATAAAATCCTAACATAATGAGGTATTAATGTAGATTTGAGTATTGAAGTTCTCACAGAGTCGCGCCAAAATTTATTTAAAAAAAAAACTAGTTTGAATAAAAAACGTTTTCGTTCCCAGGTTGGTCGTGTCCTAAATTTTTTTTTTAATTCACTGCATTTACATGAGAAGTTCTTTGAGGAAGTTTCTCATAGTTGTGTTGATGGGAATTTGGATGTTCGAACTTTTCTTTCTTATTGATTTATGTTGTGATTAGCTGTTGCTTAAGTAGCGCCACGTAAAAAGAGCTCTTTACTCAGGGTCGGAAGTAGAAGCTTTTACCTTTTCGTTTTTAGAGGATCCCCTACAACTATATTGTAAGGTTCTTTGAAATTATGATTGTCACCATTATAAAAGTTCTAGGTCACCTTGACCTAGAAAGATCTTATAACTAAACTACCTACTACTAAAATTTCAGGAAAAAATGTCCAAATTAGGTAACATATTGCTGACCCAATAGGATAAGGCAGGCGATCTTCAAAGGGGTGAACCCCCAAGTCTCCTACAAGCATTCTGAGTCTTTCCTTGACATATTATCTGAAATAAAAACTGGCATATTATATTTAAACTTTAGTAATACGAACTCTCGCAAACCAAAACTCAAGATCCTGATACGAGGACTGGAAAAGGAATAAAAAATTCTCAGACCAGCTATTTTTAGCAGAAACTAGCTGTTGCCTGCAGCTTCGCCCGCGTTACTCAACTCCTATAAGTCACAGCGTGATGTTATATAACCTATATATAAATATTAATATATAGAATATTAATAAACAATAATAGCTTTCCTCGATAAATGGGCTGTCTAACACTGAAAGAATTTTTCAAATCGGACCAATAGTTCCTGAGATTAGCGCGTTCAAGCAAACAAACAAACTCTTCAGCTTTATAATATTAGTATAGATATATTAAATTATGATCTTCGTATTGCATTTGACCACCATCTCAATGTCGGTAAATCCACAATAACTCGATTTTTACGGCATTTCTGCCTGGCACGACAACTATATGGAACCAGGTACCAATGGTATTTCCGAACCGATACTTCGGGACCTTCAAGAAAAAAACATACTCATGTTTGAAAGGTCGACACGCACCTGGCACCTGCTAATGATGTACCGGACTTATATAAACATTACAAATCCGTAGAGAACTGCTGCCTGCTGACGCTGTCCTATGATATAATCTAAACCCGTATGAGACGACAATTTGTAAAACAAGAAAGTCTCCACTAGAAGTGTCCTTGGCCCACTCTCTAGGGCTCGGGGCCCGCAGCCCGCTAAACCCGTTCCACGAGTCCCGTCTACGCTTTCTAAGACTCTGATTGTTGGGAAGCTTGTTGCTAAGGGCTTTATGTTGTTTATTTGTTCGTGTTTCGCGAGGCAAAGTAGATATCAGTTTGAAACGCTAATAACTTACTAGTAATAAAATTTAAGATTTTTATTACGAAATATATTTAATACACATCCATGACCCAGGAACACTGATTTTTTTTTATTCCCTAGTGGGATTCGAACCCGCTACCTCAGGCTTAAGCGCCAACGCGCTAACCATTGAGCCACGGAGGTCGTCAATATAACCAGATAAATCACCAAAGTACCAATCTCAGATAAATGATGTATGAACGAATAAATAATGTAACGTATAGACGGAGGTCAATTAAAACCTACTACATATAAAATGGTAAACATGCTCTACTAAACATATTCATAAAAACACCGCGAAACAGCTTCGCTGGGTTTCGTAAAGGACATTGGCACCGTGATCTTACGTTACAGGATAAACACATTAATGAGTGGCCGGGATACACCACGATGGGCTAGGTTATGTTCAAGGCTTGTGGGGCTCAGTAGCCTAAGGAAAACCTAGATATCTAAACCTAAATATCGAGATCCGCGAAATAAAAATGAAAAACATGGTAAATATCCCGTTTTAAATAATTTTCGTAGTTGAGAGGGTTGTTCTGTGGTGCGGGATAACCCCTCTGTGAAGGTGGCGTCGTTCGCTTTGGGACTTACTAGCTGTTGGTGGCACTTGCGGGGCTATAGTGGTTATTCGGCACAGATATGTGTCGCGAATCCCACACACCATAGGACCCAGGGCTGTTGACAGCGCCTAAAGGCATTTTCCTGTGTTGTTAAAACAAAAAAGAAAAAAAAATGGTAACGTTCATGGACGACGCTGATGACTCACCATCAGATGGCTCGGCTGCCATTTTGCCTGTCTAACTAGCACTAAACCTTATACCTAATAATAATATACTCTTAATATAGTGCTAGTAGTAGTATCATCATCATCACCATCATCATCAGCCTCTATCCGTCCACTGCTGAACATAGGCCTCCCTCAATGAACGCCAAGAAGACCGATCCCTTGCCACTCGCATTCAACACGGACCGGCCGCCGCGCGGAGATAGTTTCAGTAGTAGTATAAGAGACTAAAACCATAGGCTAGTTCAGTATGAAACTAAACAAACGTATAATTCGTAAATGTGCGAAACGGCTGTTTTAATTCGACTCAATCAAATCCCTGCAAATCCACAGATTAGTTAATGCGAGTTACAATTAGACCTTGTCTTGTCAAAGTCAACTTGTTAGAATGAACCAGGTTTTACGGATTTTATATCGCGGTTTAATAAGATTTTTACATTTACGTTTCGAATACTTAACACCAACCATGGTCGCTTGAGGACGGGAAGAATCGACTTGGTCAAAATTTATTGAACGTTACTTTAAGTCTAGAATACGAGCAAAACCATACAACAACTAGTATGTCGTGCTCTATCACACGTCCGACACCGTGGCACTAGTCTGGCCACCAAGTTCACGGCCTTGTACTAGGGAACTAGACACAATTACATTTGACGGGCCAAATTGTCATATTTATCGCCGCGGTGGTCTTGAAAGGTTGACACCACAATTGGGCAGCTCTAAATGAGCTAAGGCTAGTTGTGTTTGAGTGTAGTCAAGTGGTCCTGTAGCTGGACCCTCGCCCGCTTTGTATGTATGTATGGCAATCATATGACTCGTATAAAAGAAAGAGAGAAACAAGAGAGTTAAACAATATCTCTATTGGAAACTATCTGTTCTTGTGACCTAAGGCCTCTCTCATTAAACGACAAGACTCATCCCATCACCCATACCTAACTAGAATTGGCATTGCACGAACGTCATCTACGACACTAGAGCGATATACAATATCAAAGTGGGGGCAAACGGACAGTCGTTTCACTTGGTGGTAAGTGATAAGCGGCATCCATAGACACCCGCTACACCATTAGCAGGTGTAGTATGCTATGAGTATGCTCTTTCCTAGAATATACCATACAAGCAAACTTGTCGCTGTTTCGCACATCTAAAATAAAAAAAAAACTGATAAATTCAAGAGATAAGAGCGTACAAACAAACTCAATACTTGAGAAGATAGATTAATAGATACAGATCAAATTCTCTAGCAGAGTAGCAGATAAGTTACCGAGTTCTAGGTTTCGCCAATTCGAATCCTAACTAAAGAAGGAATTTTACTATGTCCACGCAAGCCCAGTTCTACTGACGGTTATTAACCGACTTCAAAAAGGAGAAGGTTCTCAATTCGTCGGAATCTTTTCTTTTTTTTACATATCCATTACTGAATTAGGAGTGCACATGTCATATGGTTACTCAATATGATTCATCAAATTGTATTGTAATAATTATATGATCCATTAGTATAAGCGGTGTTGTCCGTCACATACTAACTAGACTAGACAAGGATTGGGTGTGAATGTCCTTGGATGTATCATGGATACGGTGCACAGACCTCCTGTGACACTCATTGTGAAATATCCGAACTACTGCGAGTGGACCTCAAACCTAAAGGCTGAATTTACTAAAATTTAGTTTTTAGTTAGTAGATCTAACTACAAACTAAATTTGAGTAAATTCAGTATAAAGTAATATTCTAGCTTTCATCTAAAGTTGAAACATGTAAACAGGCCAGTGAAGCTATCAAACGGACAATGCTGTCCATCTAGAAACACTTGAGACTCTGGTCTAGATGCGAGTCATTTCTGCCTCTCCTGCCTTTCTGTACAAAATCGCAAAGCCATGTTGTGGCAAAAGTAATGGCATAAGCAAGATAGCGTCACCCACGCAGGTTGGTAGTACTTACCACCGGTACTTTTGTTTTCTTTAACGCCGGGAAATGTTCTGAGGCATCCTGCGGGGGAGTGGGTCTCCCCAGGCGGGTATGTGGGAGAAAGCTGGTAAGTGGACGCAGCTCTACCCACTAAAACCAGGCGAGTGCCATCACGGCTAGTTAGTCCCTCAGGGGACCGACTCCACCTCTACAGAGGGGTTGTCCCGCACAGTTGTCTGGACAGTACTCGTCCTTCCCGTCTTCCCGTCCTCGCCCATAGATCCCTCTTCTTATAAGAGGAGTCCAAAGAGCCGAATCGGCTCAATTCGCTTCGCCCAAGGTGCTGTGCTCACCCTAGGCTACAGAGCCCCACCGGCACGACAAGGCCTGAACCATGGTGGGGTTCCACCGGCACTACGCCAAGGTGGACTCGGTTGAGAATTCGTCCGACATTCCTTACATTATTATATTGATGGGATGAATGTGACACGAATAATTATTGTCTATTAGAGGCGCCAAGTGATGTAATCCGCGCGCGCGCGTGTGTGTGTGCGTGTGTGTGTCAGTGAGTCAGGGCAGAACAATCCGTGTGACTAACGCCTCTCAATGGACGCCTGTGTCGTTACTGAGAAGCTGTAAAACTTTGGACAAGCGCGAGTGGGCATCCGCTGGCAAAAAAAAAATGGCACTCAGAGTTCCGTATAGACTTAGATAAAATCAAATGTCCACTGCTGAACATAGGCCTCCTTCAATGAACGCCAAGACGCCAAGATCACTTGCCGCATCTTGTATATCTTTATATGCATAAATTAAAGTCGCTTATTGTCTTGTGGTCTGTCTGTTCATCGATATTTTCTAATCTACTCAACGGATTTTGATACGGTTTTCACTGTCGGCTTCGTTATGAACTAGGGCAGTATATATACATCGATATTTTCTCTCGCTCACATAACACCGGCGTCAAGTGACAGCTATGCTGTCGTGTTTCGTGCGGTTTGTGAGTTTCCGGTGGCCCATTGGCGGGGGGGGGGGGGACGACAAGGAAAAGCAGGACAACGCATGTGCATAACTTTTAGTTGTGCGATTGTGTATATGCGTCGGTAGTCACCATAAGGCTCGACTGCCCGGTTGCCTCCTTATGACATAAAACAAATGATGAGGGGTTTAAGGGAGATCTTACCAACGCTATCGATGTTTCAAATTAGTAAACCGTGGATTATCGATATAACTCTTGTTTGACTTTTTAATAAAACTTAATCTCGTGCAACATCTTTATTGAGGAAAATTTTGGGTGAAATGAAAATTGCCCGTCTGAATAATTTATAGCTTTATTTCTACAGTCAAATTATCCACTCTAAGAGACCGAGAAAAATTTAGGTTTTGATAAGTTTAGTATCAGATTTAAACATACCTAGTTGTTGATTGATGATTCATCAACCATCAATTGATTGATCTCTCTCAAAGCCCTCAGTTTCTGACTCCTTTACGTTCCCGAAAAAAAAACCAGTCGTCCAGTGATTGAGGATTTTATATTTAGTGTTTGAGTTACGAAACCCTAAAATGACCCCATGAGATTCGTTTATTTACCATTTATGTTCCGATCACGTCATCTGCATTTTCGTATCAAATATTCCAATTTTGTTCGACATTCTTATGGTCAATAATTCGAGGACTATACGACCTATAGTGGGTTCTTGGGTTTTATTTAAAATGAGACGAAAAGATAATACGGATACATTGTATACATAATTGACTTTATAGGAATTAAGCGACCCTCGAAATTAAGCGACGGTATTAGGTAGAAGGATACAATCCTGCCTACAACAAAGTTGTATCTCGGGAGAAGCGCAAGATAGGCAAAGTTTACCAGGACTGTCTTAGACCATGCTAGGGCCATTTTGAGGCCCTTTTGAAAAGATAAAAAAGAGAATGTTGATGCCATTGTGTAATATTGACTTTAGTTAATCATAACAATTCAAACATACATATATAAGATAAGTATGCTACTGGTCATTAAGTACCTGAACACTACTGGAACAATACACACATGTCATCATATTTCGGGGCCTAGAGAGGATGGGGCCCTGGGCACAGACCGCAAGTGCCCTTATGGTAAAGACGGTATTGGTGATTATCGGCACCGAGACTAATCATCTTTCGGCTCAGGATAGGCAACGCAAGGACAGGGTCCAAGGTGAACCTGTTTATGTTCACTGGTACCACTTACCACCAGGTACGTAAGCCCGGTTGCCTATCCAAATAACAACAAAAACATCCTTAATGTAAGTTAAGGTGGTACACATTCCGCGCGATACTGTCAATACTGTCATACGTATTCAAAGGGAACCATTTTCCTCATCACCTAATAGGAAAACCGATTGTTGTTACGTAGGAGAATGTTCTTGCGTGGGATGAATGAGAATCGTCTCGTTCCGTTAACTGTTGTGTTAATCGAAACAGATTAGGTTTTAGTGGGTTTGTTGGGATTATTGACTGGATGGATATTTGGTGTCGTGGTGACTTTGGATGTTGATTTATACATTTAAGGAAGCTGGAATTAGCCTAGAGGAACCACTGGAATTAAAACTCAAATGTAAATTTATAATTTTGAAATATATTTTAAAGGTTAATGTTGACTCCAGTAGAATTTTGCATCTAAGATATGGCATCCATAATCACAACTAATCTCAGTTGTCGATAAAGTTGCATTAGTTTGATTTTAATAGCAAAAACTCTGCATCAATCTCCAAAATCGTAGAGTATTGTTATCAAGGCTACGCGTATGCCACCCAGCCCAACGACCAGTCTTAATTACGTAACCAATTCTGCGGGTGCGCGGTGGTGTGATGTAAACTATCTATAGGCGCTTAGGTCCTAGCGGACAGACGGACGGCGAGACATGTATGGTTACATACGGTGACCCCTTTACCACCGCACGATGGAATGTCTGCGGAGACAGTGAAAGTCTATGAAGCTATAACAACTATACCTACCTTGGTTGGGTAGCGATGGATTAATCGTAATAGAGATAATAATATGTTCCAATGCTGTGGGCTCCTCTAAATCTATTTTTTTATGTCATAAGGGGGCAAACGAGCAGTCTGAGCCTTATGGTGACTACCGAAGCCCATATACATCCGCACAACCAGAGGTTATGCAGATGCGTTGCCCCCCTTTTCCCTAATAGGAGGGGTCCCCAATGGGCCACCGAAAAAAAAAACAACCCGCACTCACTTTACGCCGGTATCATGTGAGCGAGAGGGGTTGTATAATATTGAAAAGATTAGTTTCACTGAGTTTGTTTCGCCGGTTCTTCTCAGTGGACTAGTTTTGGAACCGGTAGTAGAGTCATTTGACGTTCAATAAGCTACTTTGACGTACAACATTGAATATTTTTTTTTTTTTTTTTTTTTTATTACTACTCTACTGTCTCTAGCGAGGAGTTGGGCCTTTAATGACTTAGTAGATTGGCGCCCTTAATGACATAACGTTACTTATCCAATTTGAAACAGGCATAGTACATATTTTCTTTTGCCCGTGCCCGACAATGGTGATAGTCCGCTGATCAGGCTAAACCCAAACAACTTACCTCGACATTGTGCAAAAAAAATTTCTGCTGGCAAATGACACGTCCAGCATTCAGACCTGTAATAATGTTTTATTATTACAAATTATATTTGAAATGAACATGTATTTATTATTAAAAGTTTTAAAATAATCTCTGATTACGTCAGAGGCGACACGCGGGCCGGGCCATTTAAGCGCCCGGACAAAAAAAAAAAAACAACAACTTACCTAAACGTCTATCCGTAAATATTTATTGAAGTACTTCAATAACTATATGATATATAAATGTCTGAGCCGGTAGTTAGTTCAGTCCGATACACAATGATACAGACGGTAATAAACTTGCAGGACACATTAACAATACTAAAATTCTAATTGTCAATATGGCACAACAATGTAAAACATTATGTAATTTGTCCGCAGGTACACAGCGGTGCCCAACCATAAGGCGTCAATGTGAGTATTTTTAGATGTTTCCCTGTATTTTACATATTTTATTGTCGACATTTATGCGTCCTTTGCCTTAGTGCTACTTAATTATATTACCTTTTTATTGTAACGAACGAACGGGACATGGACTCAGTGGTTGGGAAATGATAAGTAGTCGTATATCAATAAAGCCATAAGGATTTCATTTTGGCAATTTTATGGTGGGTGAAAGTTGGCTTTTTATATTTACCAATGGGGAGGGAAGCTTTTCGCAAGTGTCCTGCTTATATCTCCCTTGATGGAATGGCCTTCCTGTGGCCAAAGAAGGCGGAATGGGCAACGAATGTTTCAACGGGCAGTCTTGGGTAATATCCGTATTTATTTTTTGCCTTTCTATACTTACAGATTGAATGACTGAAGTGATACTGAAGTAATTGTAATATTTGCCATAATTTATGTAAATACTGCTATTTATACGACACCTCATCAATGACTGTTTTCAAATAACTGTGTGTATGTGAAAGTTTGTCTCGTATATACTGAAACAGCTCGAATGTTATCAATGTCAATTTTATGTTTGATTTCGATATCAGGGTATACAGGGTTCAGATGTAAATATTTATAAAGTCTATAACTGCCACCTCTAGGGTATAACGGAAAGCTGTTTACATGCTGTGTATATAACTACAATATAATTCACAACTAGATATATAATACATGTCGTACTACTTCCGCCTGTGACTGTAATACAACGTTGACTACGACTAACAGTTTGATTGATAAATTCGGTTTACCATTCATAAATTTTGGGATGTGTCTAAACATCTTTATCTGTGGGTCGTCCTTCGCGGAAGGAGGGTTATCGGTCGAGGCGATAGGGGCCGGGAAACGGATAGGTTCCACGGCTTATTCGACGTGTATGACGAACGATAAACTATTGAACTCGGCGATAAGCGGGTTCCCATACCAGTTGTCGCTTGACATGATTGGGTGATGATTTTTGGATGTTTCATCATACTTTGAGAATCCAAATGTTACGTGGACGGTTCCCGAAATATTAAAAATGTTACTGGTGGGATGCGATGCCGCACACCAGTCTGCACCAGTGTCAATTATCTTTCTTCTTTTACCGTGAAACAGCTTTGCTGTGTTTTGGCAAGAAGATCAGGACAGGCAGTGTAATTATTGGTGAGACTTATATATTACGCCTCAGAAAGGGCAGGCATGAATGATTCACCTCTACCGAGATATACCAGAGTACTGTGATTTAGAGAATATATAAGATAAAATGTTAGCAACTTGATCCGTGGATCAAAGGTTTGTGTTCAAAACAAAAGGTTTTTGACATCACTTGTTACTCTTGTGGGATTTTTCAGTGTTGCATTTTTTTTTATTTATTTATTTATTTTTTTATAGAAGAGGGGGCAAACGGACAGTCGGTTCACCTGATGGTAAGTGACAAGCGACATCCACAGACACCCGCTATACCAGGAGATCAGCAGGTGCGTTGCCGGCCTTATATTTTATTCTATTTATATTTTATATTTTATTCGGCCGTTCTAGCATACATCACCTGAAAACTACTTATTTGTGTTGCAGACAATTGCGCTAATACGTAATTTTAGTCGAAAATCTATACCCCAGTTCTATATGTTAAAGCGGAAAACGTCTGTTTGTTCGCGCTGATCTCCGCAGCTCCTTGTCGGATTTAATATTTTTTTTCTGTATTTAATAGCTTATTTATTGAGAAAGGATATAGCGTATAGCGTTCATATTTTGGAAGTTATATTTTTAACTAAAAATATACATTTGTCTATTTTTAGTTAAACTCGAGAAACTGCTAATAACTCTAACTTTACTCGTATTCTGATATAGCGTGTCAATAAACTTTAAAATATGAAGCCAGTCAAAAATATATTTCCACCCCGGCTCGTATCTTATCCTTTTTTGGTCGGTCTTGTAGGGTACGTTATCGGCCGGCCCAAGATAAGAGATACAACCCCCGGTCGTGGCGATGACACGAGATGTTCAATGGTGAGTGTCTGTGGCAGGTTTCATTATCATTATCGACCTGCCCATCTGTCCAATATGCCAGGATAAAATAATGCCTGTCTCGATTATTAGAAATGCTGCGATGGTAGCACAGGAGGAAGACAATTGTAATTGACGTCTGGTTGAGTGGTTAGGCTACTGGACGATTCACGCGGCGGTCGCGGGTTCGAATACCGCAAAGTGCAGATAATTTGTATGATGAATACAGATGTCTGCACCGGGTCATGGAATTTCTTCAATTTATTTCCGTTCCTAGTATTCGTAACAAATGTTCTTACTAGCTAACCACGGGACCAGGTTAAAGCAGTGTGATTGTTGGGAAATATTTTTTTTATAAGAGAGGCGCTGAAGCGTTGAGAGCGCATTTTTTTATATCTTAAGTTATGTTTTCTTATGCTCCATACGAGTATAAGATAACAGACAGACGGTGGTACGGCGCATCCCTCCCACTTGTGAAGTAATTTTACAATGAAATTATAACAATAAAGTAGGTGGAAGTCGGTACGTTGATTCTGTTAATGTAACGGCCGGGGAATAACTTTATAATGGTCGAGCGGTTGGAGGTTGTTGGAGGTCATCGCCGAGGTGTGTGTTGTGTACCGACACCGTGCCGACTTGTTTATTAGTAGATACGGACAGACACACTGATAGTAAGTGGCCAACGTCGCCTATGTCAGGACTCAGGATGATCCCCACCATGGTTCAGGCCTTGTCGTGGCGGTGGGGCTCAGTAACCTGAGGTGAGCGGTGCACCTTGGGCGAAGCTAATTGGGCCGAGGGGGCTCTTTGTACCCCTCTTATAAGAAGAGGGGACAGAAGAGCAGGGGGCAAGGGGTGATGATGGGAACCTCACCCCATTGTGCGGGACAACCCCTCTGTGGAGGTGGCGTCGGTCCCTTGCGGGACTGACTAGCCGTCGAGGTGCCCTGTTTGTTTTCTAGATCCGGGGCACCTCACCAAAGGCGGCATTGGTGGCACTCGCCGGGTTTTAGTGGGTAGAGCTGCGTCCATTTACCAGCTGTCGGGCGCAGCGAGTCCCACATACCCGCGTGGAGAGACCCACTCCCCCGCGGGATGCCTCAGAGCATTTCCCGGCGTAAAAGAAAAAAAAAAGGACTCAGGATGATATTTTAAACGGAGAGACGAAATAGCGGACAACCATCCGACAGAAATCAAACAATGTCAAGGGCAATTTTGTTCAAAATTAAATCTATAGTGATTAAAAACGTATCTATTTCGATCACGATTAATATCGTTTATAAAAACTCCTTTGCAAATCATACAATACCTTTTTTCATTAACGCGGGGAAATGCTCTGAGGCATCATTAAAGGTGGTAAGTGGACGCAGCTCTACCCACTACCACCACCGGCGAGTGCCACCAATGGCGCCTTTGGTGAGGCGCCCTGGATCTCGACGGCTAATCAGTCCCTCGGGGGACCGACGCCACAGAGGGGTTGTCCCGCACCACAAAACAACCCCTCCTAACGTCGGGACAGTACAATGGGGTGAGGTTCCCGTTCTTGCCCCTTGGCTCTTGCTCTCTTATCCCCTCTTCTTATAAGAGGGGTACAAAGAGTCCCCTCGGATCAATCCGCTTCGCCCAAGGTGCTGGGCTCACCCTAGGCTACTGAGCCCCACCGCCACGACAAGGCCTGACCCATGGTGAGGATCATGCAATACCTACTTTAGACCCAATTTGATAACCATAAAAACATTATAGAGAGTTAACCTTAAAAGATTTATAAGAAAGACAATATTATGCTGTCACGGACTTTATTTAGAACTTTTAAAGGGCACAATTCCGTCATACTACAACTATTACGTAACTTTAACTGTTTACGCAGCGCACGCAACGTTTTTGACACATTTTTCATTGATACACCGCTCCTATTGGTCGTAGCTGAATGTTATATCCTATGACCTTCCTCAATAAGCGGACTATTGGACACAAATATTTTTTTCAATTTGAATAGATTTTACTTGGGAGAAGCTCAGACCCTATAATGAAGTGATCTCTATTTATGAAAAGAAATAAAAATATTCTCTTAATGTATACCACGTTGCAAAGTGTCATTATATTTACTACGTTGAGCTTTACTGTTTTGCCAGCGTATATTTGGATATACTACACATACGGATAATATGTAGTGTTACCTGCCTCTATGAACGGACTGGCCCGAGACTCGTGTACTCTATACAAAACCTCCTTTAGACTGTCAGCATAGCTGTTTTTATAACAAACCATTGATAAAACCTTTATGGTAGGTAGTTTTCATTGATGACGAACAAATTCCTTCCTTACTCCTTACTTTTACTTTCCTATCAGTCTCACCGTAGGCACAGTTTTTGTCCCACCACGACAACCGTTAGATTTTTTTCCTTTTTTACGTCACGCCCCCCGATTCTATCCCGAATTAAAAATACATCAGGGATAGTTTTTCCATTTGTGGGATTTAACATGCCGGTGGTGTCACGGAGTCAGATGGTCCGGAAGGAATTATTTGATCGCGTGATAAGTGGGCCCCAGTTTGGGACTGTTTCTCTAAGTTTTATATAATTTGTGAGACAAATGTCTTTTTAAGAGTTTTAAGATGAATGTTGAGAGGGGGCGCTTATGGCAGTGGGGTACTGTAGATTTATTGTATTGGTAATGCAAGCTAGATAGAACTGTGCACGGTATGTTAGAGCGAGATAGACGAGGTCGTTATTGTATTGGTAATGCAAGCTAGATAGAACTGTGCACGGTATGTTAGAGCGAGATAGACGAGGTCGTTATTGTATTGGTAATGCAAGCTAGATAGAACTGTGCACGGTATGTTAGAGCGAGATAGACGAGGTCGTTATTGTATTGGTAATGCAAGCTAGATAGATGTGCACGGTATGTTAGAGCGAGATAGACGAGGTCGTTATTGGCCCGTGGGCCCATACAACAAAATTGCTTATTTTTTAAATGTTTGATTCGAAAGTGTAAAGTTATTAATAGATGTGATTACATACATATTATGATTTTGTGTGTTACTCATCAAAAACATATCAAAGAGATAAAGTACGCAGAATTACATATTACACATATACCGACATAAATATATATTTTTATTTAACATATCTTTAATCTATGAGTGCTAAATCTATGGTGATGTTGAACACAAATATAGAATTTATTTGGTTCGCATAATTTCTCCAAAAATATTAAATATGGATTTCCGCTAACTACAGTTTCACAAATTATTTGATTATCATAGGCACTTTGAGACAATAAAAGTGTTTTACTGAAGAAAGTTGCTACTTCTTTTCGAAACACCACATCTGGTAGAAGATATAGTCGGGCTGGTATATGCAGAGCATGCATACATTACACGCATTTCCTGTAATCGGTAAAATATGGTGATAACCTCACAGGTGGTACTAGCAGCTTTTGCTTGATTAAGATGTATTCGCCTATATTATTTATGTTCATGCTATTTCCAAGCTGCAGTGTTGGTTTCGTTTTGTAAGTCAACAGCTTGTGCGCAAATATTCCTTATTAAGTCTCCTGTATAAGGGAGGGACAGCGTAATAAACGATAGAACGTATGAAGTCGTGGATTACAAAAGTTATTTTGCAAAAATGTAGTTGAATTTTGTATTTTCTTGTGTTATACTATCGAACATTTTCTAGAAAGTGATTACTACTAGGTATGGTATCTATAAAGACAGATTTTTATTGAACAAATACATAACTTTAACCTAGTCCCGTGAGCTCGGTAAATACATTAATATTCATCAAACACATTGTCTGCCCTTGACTGTAAATGAACCTGTGAACCCCGCATAAAAAACAGCATAATATTTTACAGACGTAACACCAAAAAATATTATAAATTTGACTAGATACACCTTTAATATTATGAAATTGGGTGCAAAGTCCAAAAATACATGTTATAGTTAGTTCTATTCGACTGGTGTTATTTCTGTGAGGGTCTGTGTGGCCGGTAGTTCTTAGTCTCTATTAGAAGATCAAAAATAGGTATCATTGCTATGTACTTGTCTGCCTCAGAGAATTCATCGAACCCATACCAGAAATCACGAGTATTGCTTACTCTTATTTTCCGCCGGGAAATGCTCTTAGGCATCCCGCGGGGGAGGGGGATTCCCCAGGCGGGTATATGGGACACGAAAGTTGGTAAGGTGGCCGCAGCTCTACCCACTAAAACCCGGCGGTGTTTTCCACATCGTGTTGGCCTGGTGCGGGATCTGTGGATGTCCGCACCAGTATTACTTGCTGTACTAAAATGTCAAAACAGCTATCTAAGCTGTTTCCTACAGTTTCACTCGCCCCAAAATAAAAAGAAACGTTTCAGAATAAAAATAAAAACCCAAAATAAAAAGAACGTTTTCTTTTCTTTTCGAATATTTTTCTTTCCAATCTTCTGGTATGTCCAGAGATGAGCGCGACCAAATAAAGTCTTCAGCTTCATTACCTATGGCTAGTATAGATGTCAGTAGATTTTTGCATTTGCCTGGTCAACTATTGGCGAAGGTTATATTATAATATCGCCTATTTATTTTATCTAAGATGTTTTATTTTTATTTTGATGCGGGTGAAACCGCGGGGAACGGCCAGTATCACACCGTCAATGGATAAAATAAGTTTCATGAGTGTCACGGGTTTTTCGCGCAAGTCATCGGTATGAGTCATCGTATCCAGACCCGCGGACTAGGAAGTGACGTCACGTACAAGGAACTGGCTGACGAATCCTTAAATAGTACAAGATGGGTGATACGATTATGTGATTAAGATTATTGTTTCGACGAATTTGTATGTCGTTTTAATTAAAAGAGGAGGAAAGCTAATTTCTGAGGTGTGTTGTATGTTTTGTATGAGTCTAAAGATTATTATGTTTTAATAACTTGAGGTCTTAGTGCCCTATTGATTTTCTTATAATATATTCCAAGTATAGTTTAATGAAACACTAAATTCCGTTAACAATGTACTTAATTTATTTATACCATCTCGATATTAACTAAATACATGTTGTATTTAATTCCCACTCCATTACAGTAGAGTGGCGGCGTGTTGTAAAGCTTGCCACCATCATCTGAAGTGATGAACGCGACCACTCTGTCAAGAGTGAGGTATCACTATATTGGTATTGGCGGTAGCCAAAGAAGAATTCTCTGTATCTACTACCTATCTACTAGCCTGATGCCTACCATCGAAATCTCTAGACTATACAATCAGTATCAACTTTGTATATCCTGTAATTGAGTATGTGAATATGTATATAGACTATATCTGAGTTCACATACAATCATAATCCACATGTGACCGCTCACCTTGACATGCATACAGGCGCCAGTGAATTATATACTGGTTATTGTTATGTAATAGCAACGGGTTTAACATATAATTAGACTCAGGGGTCGCGGGTTCGAATACCGCCAAGGTAATATAATGTAAATGATATGCCAAAGTTCCTCTTTGATTTTATATTTCAGTCTTTAGTAAACTAAAGAACTATTACAACTAAACTACTACTCCTACAATTCAAATGTGTTTCTATTATAAATCAGTGTTATCTTATATTGTGACCACGTTAATGTTGTGTTATTGTTTACGTTTTTCTGTTTAATGATAAAACATAAGCAGTTGTCGTCTGTATAGATTCACATAAGGTTATCTTGGATCTCGGTTAGGTTAACATAGCTTTTAGAGGAGGCAAAAGCGCCCCTCATCGTTGAGGTTGGCGCGGACCTGTCGCTCCCTGCGGTCATCCGAGCGGTAACCGTCAGTGAGAGCGCATGGCAGGCGGTCCTCTCCTACTGCGAGGTAGTGATGTCGCAGAAGCAGGAGGTGGAGGGGGAGAAGGAGAGCATTGGCGCCTCTTTCCACATGATACGAATCTGCGTCCACACCTAGTCTTCTCGGGCTCAGAGAGTCCCACATACCCCCGGACCTCCTGTAGTATGCCTAAACGCATTTACCCATCGAAAACAAAAAATAGAAAATACTATATGCGCAATGCGCGTCATGTGTATGTACATTGTACAAATAATATACAAAAATCACTTTAAATATTGTTTGACAAGTGGCTCAATGGTTAGCGCGTTGGCGTTCAAGCCGGTGGTAGCGGGTTTGAATCCCGCCAGGGAACAAAAACTTTTCTGTGTTCCTGGGTTATGGATGTGTATTAAATATGTGTATTATATAATAAAAATCTTAAATATATGTATAGTATAAAAGTATTAAATATATTTCTGTTGTCTGGTACCCGTAACACAAGTTCTTCTAGAACTTACCACAGGACCAGATTGACGTGGTGTGAAAGCGTCCATAGATATTATTATTATTTATAGTGCACTTTACATTCGACGTTACGATGATGATGATGATGATGTATTCGCGTTACAACAAACGTCGCAGGCAGTTGGTATGGTGCAGCGTGCGCGTGCAAGGCCGCCGGCCGTCGGCCCATCTGCGAGACCGGCCCGACGGGTGCCCGACTGGTGCCAGCTGCGTGGGGCAGGTTCGGCTCAACTAGGCCCATACTGGTAATACAGCACTTCGGTAGAATCTTAACTAATAGTAAAGAGTAGGTAATGTTCGGGAGTTTACCAAAAACTTACTCTGACATCGGATTATAGAAGAGAAGTACAGCTTTAAGTAGAAAGTGGTGAAAGCTTTACAACTTCTCAAAGTTTAGAAGTCGCGTTCGTTCATTTCATAGCTTTTGAATTATTTGAATGGTGATAATATAAAAGGGTATTCAAACATATGGGTGCGTCTGTAAATTACATTGTTTAGGTAATAAACACGCGTACATGTAGTCTCTGTTGACTCACTATAACCGATTCCATGATGATCTAAGTGACAAAAGTCATGTTTAGCACCAGCGTCATTGGTGCATAATGAACCCTACAATGCCAAATTAATCCGAGAGGTTTGTTTTGTTTAATACCTAAGGCGAACGAGTTACGAGCATATAAATAAATAAAGCCGTCCATACAGGCCTTTTCCAATGATCGTCAAGACAACCGATATAAAAATATGCTCCGGCGTGGTGCGATACCCTTATACTCAAACATGGAGTAATTTGTATCATGACAGATTCGAGTAGGACGAAGGTACAAGCTAGACATGCCCAGATCGACTCCGGACTCGACGCTGGGCCCTTATGAAGCTTTAATAATAAGTGATAACGTCTAACTAGGACCGGCAACTGCACAGGGATGTATGCCACTGTTGTTGGAGATCGATCTGCGTCTTTGCGTTAGTTGGAAGAGGCCTGTGTCGAACACTGGATGTAAAAAAGTTGATGAAGATGTTGAATGTATAATATCCAGACATGGGTCTGACATACCTATGTAGGATAAAAGTCATTTTAAATAAAGAGGAAAAAAAAAGAAATGTCCAGACTTTACATTTCATTGAAAATTCGGGGATCGTGAACTAACAGCATGACTCGTGATATTTTATGGGAACACACGTTAAATGGTCTACGGTCAATGGCCAGCTGATTGAACAATGGTAATGACCACTTCATTACCAGTGTCCCTGAATGAGGACGTCATCTTAACTAGGTGTGCGAACTGGAGCGCCGGGAGTGAGTCATGACCTGGGCTAGTTGGTAATTACAACCGACTAGCAGTTCGGCCCGAGGCAACTTGCTGGTGGTTCAGGCCTGATGATTATTATTATATAGCCTATACTAGTGAAACATTTTTTAAATCGGATAAGTGATTTCTACAGACATTATAAAAGTTGCAGGTACTAAATGGTCGCGAGCGGCAGAGAATAGAGAGCACTGGTCATCTCTGGAGGAGGCCTTTACCTTTCATTGAGGGGGTTCTTGCTAACAAAATTGTATGTGATTAATCAGTTATTTTATGGAAATATTTTCATTTTAAAATAATAATTACTATTTAATTATATCACGTTGAGCTATGAATCTTATTAACATTTTTTTAATAATATTTCCTTTTATAAGGAAAACTAGAATGTATACCACCACTTATTCACATAATTTTTATTTTATTTTTTATTATTGATTTGTTTTTTAAATTATTATTTTAATTATTTATTAATAAATTTGCATGCACATAATTACTAAAACTGAAATTGTACTAGGATTAGGCAAGAAATAAAAGGCTTTTTTATTTTTATTTATTTATTTAAGTGATTTCTAAGACTATGGGTGGCCCGGCGAGGGAGCTGTGGACGTCCGCACCGGGTCACAACGATGTGCCATGCGGCACTCTTCTCTGGAGGCGGGGGTGGCGTCCCCCCCACCCTCTCCGCTTAAGGCACACTGAACACATAAGAGTGCCTTATAGCCGGACCTTACGCGCGCGCGGCAGATCCCCCGATCGGCCGCGCACAGGTCCCTCACGACGGTGCGACCACCTGTCGCCGCCGCGCTCTCCTGCGGGAAGAGGCGCCAGTGCGCTCCCTCTCCCGCTCCGCCTCCTCCTTCTGCGACATCACGACCTCACAGAAGGAGAGGACCACCTGCCATGTGCTCTCACTGACGGTCATCGCTCGGATGACCGTAGGGAGCGACAGGTCCGCGCCAACCTCAGTGATGAGGGACGCCCTTTCCTCCGCCCAAGCTGGGCACTCCGCCAGGGTGTGGTCTGCAGTGTCTTCACTGCAGTCGCAGTGTTGACACCCTGGTGAGTCCTCCGCCCCTGCCACCTTCCACAGATACCTCCCGAAGCACCCGTGCCCCGTCAGGATCTGCGCAAGGTGGAAGGTGATGATGCCATGCCGCCGGTCAATCCACTGCTCCAGGACTGGACCGAGGGCTGACACGGTGCGGTGTCCCGCACTAGGCTCCTCAAGCCTCTCCTGCCACTGACGGAGCACTCGCCTTCGCAGGCGGCTCCGCCAGGATTCCATTTCTTCGGAGATCTCCTCCTCCTCCTCCACTCCTCTTCGTCTCCTCCATGCCTGCGCCAGGGCCCTTGCCACCAGGTCCCACGGCGCTGAGCCCGCCAGTACGCACGCAGCCTCGTATGAGGTCGTACGGTACGCACGGACGGCCCTGACGGCCATGACTCTCTGCGGACGTCGCAGCAGAGCCACGTTTTCCGTCTTCAAGGCGCTCGCCCATATCGGCGCGCCGTACAGCCCCATGGACTGCAAGACGCCCGTATATAGGCGGCGGCAACCAACGCTGGGTCCACCCACGTTCGGGAGGAGGCGACTCAACGCGCGTGCAGTTCCAAGCAGCCTCGGGACGAGGCGCCGGAAGTGCTCTCGGAAGTTCCATCGACTGTCGAGGACGAGGCCCAAGTACCTCATGGTCGACTCCACAGCGATGGAAGTTCCCCCCACTATAAGGCGGGAACCGGGTGGAGGGGCTCGCCGGGGTCCGTGGAAGCATATAGCTCCGCACTTCTCCAAGGCACCGGTTCCAAGGCTAGCTGAGAAGTACCGGCGAAACAAACACAGTGGAACGAATCTTTTCAAATAATATGTATTTTATAACAATTTTTACATCTTATCCTGAAATGTCTTTTTCTCTTTTGCTTTATAAATATCCTTTTTCAACGTTTTTGATTTTTTTAATGGATAGCTAGCTTTTGAACGTTATCTGGGATCCTATTGTTAAAGCTAATACTACCTTTAAAATAATTGCTTACTTTTGTGAGTCTTATCACTGGTACATCTAGCATTGTACAGACAGACGTATCATCAGCAACAACTAAAACATCCGTTTCTGGTTTATTTGGGCCATTCGTTATCCTATCCTGTCATCCTGTCCTATCCTGTCATCCTGTCTGGTATCCAGTCGTCAGCAGCGACAGAGCGGACAGCACCGGTGACCAAATGCGACGCGGATGAAACAATTAGGAGCAATGGTCCTTCCGTAATTTCGGTAATTGAATTGACACTATGAGTTTTCATGGTCAATGGCCAATGTAGTCAGGTGACTGGGTACACGCGAATGTCACGAGTTCAAATATATATTTTCTTATAAAACTATAATATGAGTATAATATGAGTCATTTATTTTTCTAATATATATTAAAATAAAAAAAAATCAAATGCAAATACACATTTTTATTATTGACGACTTCAACTTTGCATAGTTCAAATCACTAAGCTATTTTTACACGCTTTATAATAGCTTCACTGTATGTTTGTATGTTTGTAACCGACTCCTTTAGACTTAATTTTGACTCACTTCTATCGACCAGATTTTGTTCAAACTTTGTAGATTTATCGATGACCGATGACAATACAATAATTTGATAAAATTATTCCAATATCCTGATAAGGATAATCAGGATAGCACATGCTAGGAAGGCGTAAGGCGCGCAAGTTACCTATATCACTTGTGTTGTTTTTAGTCTCTCACTCATTTCTTAAGTGATTGTTAATAGTTGAGTACTTTAAATTAAGAAAAACTTTAATTAAAAAAATCGACACAAAAAATAAACAAGCATTAATAGCAAACCCAACTAAAAATTTGAAAATAATTTTTAATGGATGAATTAAATGGGTTAACAAAATTACTTATTGTAAAAAAGCGTGAGGTCTCAATATTCATTATTAAAAATATTCCATCGGTATCTATTTCTTAAAAGTGAAGTTAATATAAAAACTTAGTTACAAGCACCACGCTTTTTTACAATAAGCAATTTTGTTAACCCATTTAATTCCACCAGTTACTCCTGTGCTTTTGGCGGGATTAGAACACCCAACCTACGCATGTATACCCGATCACTCGACCACAATCCGTAATGCAACGGAAATTTATTTTATATTCCTCGGACCAGATGCTTCGATTTCAATACATATAGGTGTGTCATAACTAGTCCGAATGCTTTTGTACTTTAGAAAGGCGCGATTTTCTCCGGCGGTGCGGGCCCGTACGGGAGCGCCGCAGGTGGGCCGGGGCGAGACGGGCCCTTTGTCCTGCCTCACCTGCGATGGTTCTTATTAACCGACCAGATAAGATAGACACGAAGTTCAGATGATGCAAAATTAAAGACAATTTTAAGGAAATATCTCCCGTGAAAGAAGGCAAAGGATACGAAAGGACTTCAACAGAGATTAGTCCGTAGTGAGCAAGGTCCAGATGCCTTGCAACCTACCCTGGGATGCGATGCAAGATGGTTTCAGTTATAATAGTTCAGTTCTGTGTCTTGGACTTTCGGAACAACAGCTGCTTCGTCTATTACTTCTGTGCTCTACTGTGCTTCGCCTAGCACACAAGAGGGTGGGTTAGTCTCGTTTATCAAAGGCTCATCTGATTTGCCTACCCAAGTAACATCAAATCATACGCATAATTCACGTATGCAGACGGGCTTTACAAAGCCTTAATGTATAGGGATGCCCTCCGGTCTCATCGCTGTCATAACATGGTCGGGTTATACGTAACGCAATTAAATCGCTTACAGGATGGGAAGCCGAGATGCTGTCTCTCACAATACGTAATGGAGGCGACATCCGCCGCGCACAGGCGCTCGTGTGAAAGTTCCGAGCGAGTGCCGCCTGTGTCTGTGCCTGTGCCGCCGTCTTATCAGAACGAGTTCCGCGCATTTTAGATGTGTCGGCTTTCTTCGGCCACTTAACTGGCGTGGTGTTTTTAGGGTTCTGTAGTGTGAAGTGGTCGTTGTACTCTGTGTTTGTATAGTGTTGAATGAATGTATTTTAGGAATCAATATGTGGTCTATATACGAGTCTTTATATATTAGTTGGATAAGACAGCTGAGCCATCTCAATTCATTCACGTGTTGCCTATCGTGAGACGTAAAATGGACTTTCTGAAATACAGCTAAGCTTTTTTGCAGATAGAATAATAATAAGCAATAAACTTATTCTCAAGATTGCAACGATGAGCAAAAGGATAAGCAATCACAGAGTAAATGTTGTGTTATTATCTGCTGTAAACATTAACTAAGTTAGTTATAAATAATTTTAATGAAAATATATTAGAATTAAGTTGATTTTTATAAATCTTAAACCCTATTATTAAAAATGTTAATGAACCGATACTGTCCCTTTTTTGATACAAGCTGATTTGATTTGATGATGTGAACGGTATAAGAAAAATAAAAAAAAGAGCGTCCGTACAAAGTACACATGTCACAAGTGAAACTTATTTAGCAAACCAATTTTTAAATCTCGTTTATATATATACTAATCTAAAGCTTTAAATTTCCGAGACTTGCGATGCGACGTTCGCTCTATCTCACTCTCTCGATCTTTCTCACTCGCTTGCTCCCTACTCTCACTCTATGGCTATGTGCTTCATGCTACGTTCGTCCTTTTTTACTCTCTCTCAATCGGTTTCAATCACTCTCTCCCTCTTCTTGGACAAAAACATTGCATATTTTCGTGACGTTTCACTATCAGCACTATCAGCACAATACAGTATACAGCTTTCAAATTGAACAAAAATAAATTGACGTAATAATTCCTAGTACTGAACCCTAACAACACACGTACACGCTTGGAATGTGCAGTTGACATTCACTTCTCGTCCAATGGATTTCCGTATCGGTAATTATATATGTATGTATGGGTGCCGAATGCATTTTGAAATTTGGAAATTTTAAATTCCTTTGATTAAGGATATAACGTAATCGAATGTCCGAATTCCTTTTTGGACACCTGTTTTTGTATACTTATAAATGGTTTTCGTATTGCATTTCACATGTCTTTATTGTTACTTACTGATATTATTGTATTGAACTTGTTGTGTGTATACCCAACTGTATGATTACCATAAATTGTTTTATGAACATGGTCATTTTAAGTATTAAAATTATTTAAAACGTAATATTTACCATTTGTTTCGATATTCGGACATTGTATATGAATGTCTCACTCAAGTCTGATGTGTTGATAATATAGTAAATAGGTGTGATTAGGTCTGTGGGTATGTTCTGACGGTATAAGCATCTCGTTTAAATTATATATTATTTATTTATAAGTTGATTTTTTCATAACGACAACATATGAAGAGACTATTTTAAATTCGTCGGATATATATATATCGAATAAATCATACTAGGTAAATAAAGGGTTGTTACCTACGCAGAACTTTTGATGTGATACTTCTTTTGGCGCGTCAGGGAAAAATGTTGAGATAGTATAATGAAATTATACTATGTAATTTTCTTTAATGAGTATAACTTTAAACGCGTGTACATAAGTACACAAACACTTTTTAGAAACCATAGAGTCTAATATAAGTTTCGAAGTAAAAGCTATCATCTTATCAAAAAAAGTAAATCCTACGTTTGTTTGTTAGTTAGTTTTTTTATGTTATTTGTATAGACAAACTGGCAAACGTGCCACCTGATGGTAAGTGGTCGACGTCGCCCGACGTCGCCTGGAACGAGCCCAGGCAACTCACCTATGTGTTGCCTATTCTGAGACATAAGATGTTAAGTTTCGGTGCCAGTAATTACACTGCCTGTCTTGCCCTTCTCGCCGAAACACAGCAAAGCTATTCCACGGGAGAAACAAGCAAGATGGTGGCACAGCGCTTCCCTCCCATCGGTTTGTGAGATTACGTGTTTATTTTGAATGCGCATAAATTAAGTGCTATTTGGTTTATAAGGAAGGGATTTATGTCGAAATGATTCTTGAAAATACCTTAAGTATGCGTACATGCGTGGGCTTGTTTTAGGCTAAAGACGTCTCGGTGCTGTTAGTTAAGTTGTCCTTCTTCGGGCACACAGCGTCGTTTTACATAAGATATATAAATAAACGAGTTTACCTAAAACCAGACTTATGACGGTAAGTCCCTTCGTGAGCGCGCTACAAGCGCATGCCTCCCACCGGTTATTTTATGTCTCAAGGAGGCTACCGAGCAGTCGGAGCCTTATGGTAATTGCCGACGCTCATAGACATCCGCACATCCAGAAATTATACACATGCATTGCCCTCCTTTTCCCTATACCCCCCAGTGGGCCACCGGAAACTCACAGACCGCACGAAACGCGACAGCATAGCTGTCACTTGACCCCGGTGCTATGTTCGGTCGTGCCGGCCCAATTCGGTTGCATAGCAGCATGGCAGTACCTCTTACTGTGGGTAATAAATAAAATGGGTAATAAAATAAATAAATATGGGTCCACCAAGATAAACATAAAATATACGTCCTTCTGGCACGTAACACTTACATAATATTAATGTATGTAGATAGTGGATACCTATACAGACGGGTGCGCCTCACGTCACATCCCTCCCACTTATTTGGAATAAATATTCATTTTTATTCATTCACAAAGTATAAGTGATACGTCGGAAGAGCGGAGATTCAAGACTAAACAGCCGCCCGCGCAGGTAGGGGACCCTTGGGATTACAATTGCTAACGAAGCTGATCTCATATGATAACTCGATAAACCTTTTATTTGTATCATACGTGGGCGTGGGAGAGTGGGCAAAAAAAGCGGATATCCCGGTGTCGAGTGGGGTACGGTGGAAAAGGTTTAATGATGGGTTCCGATTAATAGTGTTGTGAATTGCAAGGGTTTTATAATGTACAATCGATACATTGATTTTGCAGTTTCTACCGTCTTCGTGTGGAGTATATAGAGACGTATGGAATCGTTCAGCGAAGGACGGATATTGGCCTATAATGGTGATTATTATGTGAGATTATTCGTTTTATCGATGAATGGTTTTATCATAATATTTTCAATATACTATCATTACTTGCGTATGTAGTAGTAGTGGTAGTATAGCACAAATAGAAAAACTTTCTGAAATTAAAAAAGTACGTGCGTACAAAGTACACATGTCAGAAGTGAAACTTATTTGGCAAACTAATTTTTAAATCTCGTTTATACGTCTTATACTAATCTAAAGCTTTTTTCCGAGTAGTCCTAGTAAGTCCTTTCTTACTCTCTCTCTCTCTCAATCGGCCTCAATCACTCTCTGCCTCTTCTTGGACAAAAAAGTTGCATATTTTCGTCATGTTTCATCCGTAAAAATTTTACACTCATGCGCGCAAAGAAGTTTCACTTCAATAGATAAATAGGCTTTAATAATTGGCCTAAGAAATGCAAAGTTATCTTTTCATATGAGGCTGGTAGTTATGGATATTAACGTTTTCAAACAATTAAACAAACTCTTCATTATAATGAAACAATTTTAACGGTTTTTATCGCGGTTTATTAAGATTTTTATAAGCCCGACGTTTCGGCTACTTTACAGCAACCATGGTCACGGGAGGACCATGGAAACTCTTCATGTATATTATATTAGAATTGATAATACCTAAATTCAATCAAATATTCTCATCAATATTCAAATTAATCTACATTATCAAAAAAACTAACGACATTCAGCTTGTTGTCAATGAGGTCGGTTGAAGCAGCGTTGATTGTAAGTGACATGTTTGTCTCTGCGACTGACCGGAGATCGATTGATCGATTGATTGATTGATAGCCAAACAAACATCATGCAGTGGATCATAAAGGTCCCCTGGTGATCAAATACGTGAGGAAGGGTCCACTGGATACAGAAGTATAAAAAGCTTTTTACCGAAACAATTTCGTAGGTACTAGACGTAATACGTTCCGAGCGTCACGATAAAAAAGTAATAAGACGAATAGAAACAAAAAATGTATTGCTTTATATCTATCTCTGTACACGATGAGAGATTCAATCACGAGCCGCAGCTTCCGAGAAACGGCGAGGGTTTTTACTCGGCTCGTAGATTGTGAGGAGGTGGCTTTTGGGACCGTTTTTGTTCATGAGTTATCAAAATATAGGTGGTGAAGTGATAGTTACGTGGTGGGGTAGTGTAAGAGGTCCCCACCATGGTTCAGGCCTTGGCGGTGGGGCTCAGTAGCCTAGGGTGAGCCGCTCCACCTTGGGCGAAGCTGATTGAGCCGAAAGGCTCTTTGAAGAAGAGAGTCTTCTTTCTCTTAAAAGAAGAGGGGACAAAAGAGCAGCGGGCAAGGGGTGAGAAGGGAACCTCATCCCATTGTACTGTCCCGACGTTGGGAGGGGTTGTTCTGTGGTGTGGGACAACCCCTCGGTGGTGGTGGCGTCGGTCCCTTGGGGGACTGACTAGCCGTCGAGGTGTCCTGTTTGTTTATTAGATCCGGGGCACCTAACCAAAGGCGGCATTGGTGGCACCCGCCGGGTTTTAGTGGGTAGAGCTGCGTCCACTTACTATCTTTCGGCAGCGAGTCCCACATATCCGCGTGCGGAGACCCACTCCCCCGCGGGATGCCTTAGAGCATTTCCCGGCGTTAAAGAAAAAAAAAGTCTTTAGAGGTGGTGGTTGGAGTCTTGGGCATACTGGTGTGAGGAATGCGTTTTCAGCCTTGTGCTTTTGTTACATGGGTTTCACTTTCCTATTTCCTCGGTGTCCTGGGGTATCAGGGATACGTGGGTAACACTGAAAATGTTTAGAACTGGCCAGTTAGAAACATTGAAAATGAAAACTTTTTTTGAATTTCAATTTTAGAACTCTTTGGTAACCTAATGTAGTATATTGCATTCATTTGTCATTTGTTTTTGTGAATTGGCGGCAAATCTAAAACTCTTGTTACACGTGAAAATGAACATAACGCGAGAAAATTTTCGGTCAATGATTTATTATGACTTTCGTTGTGGGCTTACTCAACAACAAAGCTATGATAGGCTGCGATTAGCATTTTTTAATGAAGCCCCATCTCGTGCCACTATTCACAATTGGTTTAACGAGTTTAAGCGTGGACGTAGCAATCTCAGTGATGATCCGCGTGAGGGACGTCCTTTAACAGCGACTACTGAAGATAACATCAGTGCCGTGCGACGCATGATAGAGGAAGATAAGAGAGTGACCTATCAGCAGATACGGGCAAGCCTAGGCATTGGTATTAGTCAAGTTCAAAAAATATTACACGAACATTTAGGTGTCAGGAAGCTTTGTACCAGATGGATTCCCCATACTTTAACCGACTACCAGAAACGCCTCCGCATGGACTGGTGTCGCCAAATGTTAGATAAGTTCAACGGCGGTAACAAATGCTGTATTTGACATCATCACAGGTGATGAAAGCTGGATATATTGCTACGAACCCTAAACCAAAAGACAATCAGCTCAGTGGGTGTTTCCTTTCGAGGATCGGCCAACTAAGGTAAAGAAAGGAAGAAGTCAAGGAAAAAAGATGATTGCCTCATTCTTTGGTCGGAATGGTCATTTCGCGACAGTTGTGCTAGAAGATGGAAGGACAGTTACTGCAGACTGGTATGTCAATCGCTGTTTGTCTGTTGTCTTGGAAAAAAATCGACAGCAGCGCCCACGAAGCAGGATCCTCCTTCACCACGACAATGCTTCAGCGCACTCCGCAAAACTGACTGTTGAATATTTGACTATGGCAGGTGTCGAGATAATGAGTCATCCGCCTTACAGTCCTGACCTGGCGCCTTGCGACTTTCATTTATTCCCAAGAACTAAAGATAAAATTCGAGGTATTCGCTTTACGAGCCCTGAAGATGCGGTGAAAGCGTACGAAAATGCCATAGAAGAGACTCCTTAGGAAGAATGGGCCCACTGCTTTTCTCAGTGGTTCCATCGAATGCGACGATGTGTAGAAAGAAACGGAGATTACTTCGAAAAACAATAAAAGTATTGGCAACTTTCTACATTAAGCCGTTTTTCATTTTCTAAACATTTTCAGTGTTACCTAAGTAACACTGCTTCTGTCGGCTGTGGTTTGCCCGTGTGAAGTATCTTAATTACTTCTCTACTCTGTACCTGTCTGGGGCTTTGAACGTCTATATTTCAACCTAGTACCTGAACATCACCATTCTTCTATGGAGAACCACTTGGTAAAATAGGCAATTTTTCCGTTCTTGATGAGAAAATGGCGCCATCAGACCCGTCCAATTAATATACCAATAGCTATAATTTCTTTGTTCTCAAAGATTATGGAATCCATAATCAACTGCCAGCTCCGGCGATATTTGGAGGAGCACCAGCTGATTAGCGATCGCCAATATGGTTTTCAACAAAATCGTTCAGCTGGTGATCTTCTAATATTACTAACGCAGCGATAGGTGGAGGCAGGAGGTTTTTTTTTTTTTTTTTTTTATGTTACTTGGATAGGCAAACTGGCTAACGTGCCACCTGATGGTAAGTGGTCTACGTCGCCCATGAACATAAACCAGTTTACCTGGAACGAGCCCCGGCAACTTATTTATGTGTTGCCTATCCTGAGACATTAGATGGTAAGTCTCTGTGCCAGTAATTACACTGCCTGTCTTGCCAGGCTGTGTACTATCTCCAACCTTGTTTCTTCTGCATATCAATGATGCTGCTGCGGGGGCGACTTAACCTAGTCCAATTTAACCCAAGACACAAGTTTGCGCGTTTACCGCTAAAAAATCACCCTTCGTCGTTCCTCTACAATTTGAAGGCACTTCTTTAACCGCCTCAGCCAGCATTGGGATACTTGGTATCGACATATTATCGAGCGATGTGCAATTCGTGGTCATTTGAAAGGAAAGGCTAAACTAGCCTCTAAAAAACTCGGCCTGCTCAGTAAGGCGAAGTAGTATTTCAGGGATACACACCGCCTACAATTATACAAGGCGCAGATCCGGCCTCACATGGAATACTGCTCTCACCTCTGGGCTGGAGCGCCCCAATTCCATTTGAACGCGTTCAACGCCGGGCGGCTCTAATCGTCGATTGCATGGTTCTCTCCAATCGGCTTGATTATTTGGTGCTACGTAGAGATATGGGATCGCTCTGAATCTTTTACCGCTTCTACCACGGGGAGTGGTCTGAGGATTTTTTCGGACTAATACCTGCACCAGAATTGGACCACCGGACATTGCGTAAAAATTCCAAATTTCACCCTCACCATCTCGATGTCCGTCATTTTGTATGTCACTTGTGTAGTGTTATTGTGTAGAGTCATTATGTGTGTAAAAGGTGTGTGTGCCGCCCGGAACCTAATGCTTCGGGCCCCGCTTCTGATCACCGTCAGTCACACTATGGTGATCTTCAGGTGTCTTCAGCGAGGCGGTCTGCACAGGTCCCAGGTCTGTGTCTGTGATTGCGCTTGGGCCGCTGACGGGCAGGGCTGATCGCAGGAGCTGTGGGGCGCATCTTTTTGCTCCCGAACAGACACAACCGCAATGTCTGCCCTTACCCCCCAGCGACTCCTCTGTGGGTCTGTCTGTGTGCTTGTGTCCTGTGTGTGCCCGATGCGTGTTCCAGGGCACACTGTTTGTGACGTCTGGTCCGCCACATTAGACCCGCTACCATGTCCGGTATCGGCCACATCAGGTTTCGCCTGCTGCCTGCTCGTGCGCAGCAATCGGGCCTGAACCTGGGTGGCCTGGTAATTGAGCCAGACATGTCCTAAGTCCTCCTTGAAAATGTCGTTGGGGACCCCCATCACCAGTCTCTCCCCAGCAGGGAGTTTCTCCCTAGAGATAAGGGTCCACTCCGACATCTTCAATTCGGTCTTATACGCGTTCTGCCCTTGCAGAAACTTTGGTGCTCTTAAGTCCACTTTAGTCTTAGCCAGACTGCTACTCTGCTCCGGTTCAGTGGCTTTACCTTTAGTGGGATTCCATTGTACACGCCAAAATCGCATGTCAGGATCCACTCCCTCGCCTCCATCGTGAGCGGTGTCACAAGGAAGAAACCTTCCGACACCAGTCCCGACGTCGCAAAAGCAGTGGATCTCCCCATGTCATCCTGGGTATCCTCCATCTTGGCGAATATGAGGTCCGCCAGCTTATCCCTGATGAGGTCCGCCGCAGCCTCGTCCACCCTAGCGCCATCCTCCCGGTGTATAATGACCGCAAGATCGCTCTGCTCCTTTGCAGAGCAGCGCGGTCCCTCGGTCAGAGCCTCACCTCGGTTTTGTCGCTTGGCCGGGCGCTGCTGCGACAGGCCCTCATGGGGATGAGGAGCGCGCCCCAGCACTCGTCGAGGCTTTCGCCTGAGAGCCCTGCGACGCGGGAGCCAAGCTGGCCTCCTGGATCTGTCTTTTTAGCTTCCGCTTCTCCCGCTTCCACTTACTGCGGCTAATCTGCCAAGTGTTCGGGTCTTTGTTGCTACTACTACCTGCACCACAGGAACCTTGGGCCTCATTCTTTTTAGGGGACGGGGTAGGCGACTCCAGCAGTGCTTCCTCTGAAAACTTCAGTGACGCGTCAAAAGCGTTCGCGAGCGACTCGCTTTCGACACGTCTGCGCGATCTTGGAAGTTCGACGCCTTCCGTTGAAGGGGTTGGGTTATTTGTATTTTTTGAATTTTTCTCCATCTTATCCCACGAGTAGCAGGGGACTAAAAGGTCAGCCCGAGCAGAGCCCCGCTTGCTCGGGTAAGGCCACTTACTACTCCAAGATTGCCATCTCATTGGAGAGACACCGTTTGGAACCAAGCATCCCCTTGGCCACGCATCCCTCGGCACGGTCCGTCTGACACCTTGGATTGGGGGAGAGGAAAGGATGGGTGAGGGATCTAGAGGAAGTGGGTGTTGAGGATATTTATGATGTAGGAGCACGGATGATGGTATAGGGATTCTCCGGCGATGAAACGGCGCAAGCAATAATTTTCATGTTTGAAATGTATTAAATAACTGCTGAGACCCAATATTTTTTTGTAATATGTGTAAAATTCGTAAAAAGAAACTTATTAAAAATAGTGTGAAGTCTTAGTGTTTTGGCAATAATAACAAAATAAAAAAAATAAAAAAAAATAGGGATTCTCCCGCCGTGTTGAAGTGCACTAGCGAGATAGCGTCATTACATTTAGCTACCCGGATCCCAGGGTAGTTGGTGGTGTGCAATGCCTGTTAGTAGATCCGGATATTACCAGGGTGAACGACGGGGACGTAGAAATGACGCTTGGCGGCCATACATATCTTGCTCAACATTGCACACTTGAGCATATATCAGCCGCCCATCACCCCAACTGATACGACTTAGGGACCTTAAGTAAAGATCATACTCATATCTGAAAGGCCGGCTCACTTGCACTTGCACTTGCTCATCCTCTGGTGTAGCGGTGTCTGTAGATATAGCTTTTCACTTACCATCAGGTGTCCGTTTGCCCGTTCCCCTCTTCTATAAAAAAATTATATTAGTAAAACATATTTTATACACATTTAAACTATATATCAATAGAATACGAATCCACTTCCACTTAGTTAAATCCGGGTAACAGACAGAATAATCAGAACAATTACCAACATTAACACCTTTCGTTTTAACAACTGGTGTAAACAGTCGCTTCCCTGCCCGACCCAAACATGGATTCTGATCTCGTATGCGAGATGCGAGATCACGTATATGGGGGGTCTAAAATTAAGGTTTTATTGATACCAATCATGGTTTGATACTCGTCATTATGATCCACGTGGATGACAAATTAAGCTTTTGCCAGGATAGATGCGCTTTGTGTTGACAAAGATCACAAAGGATGCTTTGAGCAGTTAAAAGTTGAGGCAGTTAAAAGTTTATGACTTCGCTGAACAGTTTCTGTATGTTGATGTAATCACTGGCATTTCTACTTTCTATTTTTAAAGAGACTTGGTATGTTTGTACCTCATACATATGAGGTACAACCATAATTTGATTAAGATATGTCAATCCCAATCCTAAAGTGTGTATGGATGTATGTTTGTTACTCTTTCACGCCAAAACTACTGAATGGATTTTAATAAAACTACAATAACATACCTTATACATCAGAATAACATGTAGACTATAATTTATCCCTGTACTCTCATGGGGATGAGGAGCGCGCGTGCGAAACCGCAGGGCACTGCTAGTAATTTAATAAATCACCAATCTCTTCTAATATAAAAACTTGCATGTCAAGCAGTCAACGAACGAGGGTGGATGATGATAATGAATTGGCATATTGACACGTGAGGAACCTGCCATAAGTAAGTTTGTGCTTTTTACCTCTACCACTCAAATCTTTTACACACTTGTAATATACGCAATGCACCAATCGATAAACTTATCATACATGTCTGGTATTGTTTTCTAATGTTTACGCGAATTTCACTCATTATAATAAAACAATTTTTACGGATTTTATCGCGGTTTATTAAGATTTTTACAAGCCCGACGTTTCGGATACTTTACAGCAACCATGGTCACGGGAGGACTGAGGTGTCATACGTCCTATCATTACAAAGTTATTTAAATCAGCTATATGTAACATATAGCTGATTTAAAACACCGTCGCTACACTAAGTCTGCCATCTGTGAACATAGTCTTGACAAAGCTCGCCATTATATCAGATTTGATAAACCACAAGTCCTCGCAAAAGAACACAGATTCCAACCAAGGATGATCCGTGAGGCTATTGAAATTAAAAAACATCCTAATTTCAATAGAGAAGATGGCTGGCTTCTACCACCTGCTTGGGATCCCATTATTAAAATTATCAAATCAAAATCCAAGCATAATATGTCACAGATTAAAGATACAGTTAGCACTTTCTGCGTAGATAGGACTGACCAAAATATTGATGTATCATAGGGTAGTTTCGAATAACTTTGTAATGATAGGACGTATGACACCTCAGTCCTCCCGTGACCATGGTTGCTGTAAAGTATCCGAAACGTCGGGCTTGTAAAAATCTTAATAAACCGCGATAAAATCCGTAAAAATTGTTTTATTATAATACATGTCTGGATTAGCTCACACAACGGTTTCTTAGTTGAAACATAACGAGTAATGTATTTGTGAAGTAATATTTTTACGCGGATTTGTTAGTTTAGTTGGCGAGTTGTATTAACATTCCTGGGTGCTAAGCGGTTGTTTTTTGTACGAGACGTAGATTTATAGGTGTTTTTTTTTTCGGAGACCACCTCTCGGATGACACGGCGATGATCGAGGGACTCGGCTTACGTGCCTTTATGAATGAACTGACAGTTTATTTTCTACTTTTCGACTGTCTAACGGTTAAAATTTTTATTTGACAGCTATTCCGCGAATTCTTATTTCAATTTTGCAACGTCATGCCGTATACAACGTCTTTTTATCGACTTTTTATCTCTATTATAAAACCGAGATAATAAAGCCATTCTGAATTTAATCATGACGTCAGCGTCATCATTATCAGTCTTTCTCTTGTGTCGGTCTGTATGCTTTTATTTATTAATGCTAATATTTTATTAAAGGATCTTACTTCTTCCACATCAAGCTTTTTCGTTTTGCTGGAAATAGCCTTTTTTATAAACACCGAGACTGCTGCTCCGCCGTCACTCGCATCTATCTAGAACCGGCTGTGCACTATCGAGATCTATGTTGTAAAATCTTGGAAGTCTATTTTAATTTACATCTAGTTGTCTTACAGATTTGAAACTTCTCAAGTATGTGTAATCAGGATGACAATACAATAACATGAGGGATATGGTCCAGTTACCTAATGTTTTCAAATAACGGACCGACCACTGTACGGAGATCGTCGTCCCACCTGGTTAATGGCCGACCAACACTTCGTCTACCTAAACCAGCCTCCACTCTTGAACCTTATTGGCCCATCGGCCATCCGTTCTCCTGAGTATGTATCATAATATTGTTACCAAGATATAACCGGTGTCAAGGGTTAATGGTGTGAAGGTTGTGCATCGTCTGGGTTAGAACTCGCCTTAATGATACAAGTGTCAAAAAACTAATAACCTACTTGGACCTCTCGGTGTTCATCGCGGTGGAACGCTGGGAATGTGTGGGGTCAGCCAGCTCGTGTCAGAGGAATTAACTCGCAATTAACAGGTTGAGGATTTTAGTACGTTATTCGTAACTGTTGAGGTCTTTCCTATGATCGGTGTTTTACGTCGGAGTTGGTGTGCAATCTACTTTAAGATATAATACTATATACATACATATATACATACATATATATACATATATACATACATATATATATATATATATATACGATTCGGAGGATGGCACTACCTCTTACAAAATCACTGACTTGATCGGGAGTCAGCCAGGGAGGCATATTAGAGCGACAAATGCCGTAAATGAGATCAGAATGGAGCCCACATCTCAATAAAGTTGGATACATATGATGGCCGCTGAACGTGACGTCATAGAATATAAAAAACCTGAATGACTTTTTATAAGCCATAAAATTTTTATCATAACAAGCATTAAGTGTATTTTAAATTCAATAAACTGTTACGCTCGCTTTAAAATCATTACTGATTACGTACATCATCATCACCAGCCCCGTGTGACCGCTCGGTCAACTTAAAATTTGACTTTTAACGCTACTTAAAGTTCAACAACCACAAGAAGAGATTACGTTAACGTGATGTGAGTGAATGAAAAAAAAACTATATTTTTTTAGCTCTTTTGATGATTTTCATATTATCCCAAAATTAACATAGTTCATCGCTTCAATAATTTACCAATTCTCGCTATTTTCTCGCTATATTATTATAATGGCAACTGTTATAATAATATCATGTTCGTTTAAAGGTTGTTATTACAATGTTTTGTTTGATAACAGAACCCTTTGTGTTGACCTAAAGGTCTCGTGGTATCATCGGCCCGTCCACTGTTGGATATCGTAAGTCAGTGAACATATTTTATTCGATCTCCGGGTGTTCTTCTAAACTAGCTAGGTATACTGCATATGTTTGCGTATGTAACCCGCCTCCAGAGTAAAAAGAGGGAGCCGAGTTCAGATGGAGTGCACGGGAGGGTCCTCGCGATACCTTGCGTGCACCTCGGTGATAACCTTCGGGGAGTGGGTCTCCACAGGCGAGTATGTGAGACTCGCTGCGCTCGAAAGGTGGTAAGGTGGACGCAGCTCTACCCACTAAAACCCGGCGATTGCCATCAATGCCGCCTTTGGTGAGGTACCCCGGATCTGTTGAGCAAACAGGACACCTCGACGGCTAGTCAGTCCAGTGTCCCGACACTGCAATGGGGTGAAGTTCCCATCCTCGCCCCTGGTCCCCGTGCTCTTTAGTCCCCTCTTCTTATAAGAGCCCAAGGTGCTGGGCACACGCTAGGCTACTCCGTCCGGAAAATCCGTAAAAAGTTGTTTCATCATAGTGAGTAAAATTCGTGTAAACACAAGAAATACATACGTATAATGCTAAAATCATAACTCTCCCTAGTTATTGCCGTAGTGGGTAAAAAAAAGTTTAAAGTACCTACATACATTGTAACAGTAATTGCACGTGCATTACAAACATACATTGATGGCTCGCTCATTTGATAATTCCATAGATGCGAGCTGGTGGTTAGGGGGCGCAACCGCCGTGACCACTGACCGGTGACCACTCAACAGTGACCGCTGACCATCGGTGACCATAGGTGACCAGTGTCAATTGCCACACCGATTAGCGGCACTTGCTGGTGCCATTGTAATAAAATGATTTACAAAATGCTACCATCATTATGTTGTTATGTGAAGCAGATTGCATGGGAATATCCGAGTTTTCACCACAGCTTTGCTGTGGAAAGGTGGGCACGATAGTCAGTATAATGGTAGATTTCTCATTCTCTGTCTTGAGACATGCAACGTATGAAAGAGTCGTCCAAACTCATACGAAAAGCCATCTCTAGATAATAGGAACCATCCTGTTTATTTGTTTCTGTGGTATGTTCCAGAAGGAAGACGTATTGCGTCTCCCAATTGGCAATTAACCCATTAACGCCCAAAATGAACCCAATTACATTTTTAATGGTTTTGCTTTAATTTTATATTAGGAAACACACAATTATAAAGGTCAGGGAAAGAAAATAAAAAAAAAGTTTTTTTTTTCAAAAGTTACATGGGTGTACCCAAGCGAGTACAATGGGCAGATCAAGTGTTAAAAATACCGAAACATGGTTTCTCCAGACAAAGTGTTTTTGAGCACTTTGAACTACTCCAACGTACTCTGTTCTGGCAATTTACACATCTTAATTGATTTGTGATCAATTCAGGTGTATAGCCATTATTTTGACGATCTACATCCACTACCACATTCGATGAAGGATGGTTTCTTTAAGGTTTTGATCGACGCAAATAATACCGTGCGATACTTCGTCTAGGTAGGCCCAGTTTCGGTGTCCGAAGCGCACTGGTTTCCCCATTCCCCATAATAAACTGCTTGGCTGGATGATGCTCATAATATTTTATCATAGATCCGTCGATAGACAAATTCTCGTAAAATACTCCCCACTGGCTAGAGCTCCTCTGTTAAATATCGCACAAGGGCTTTACCTTAGACATCGGGTCGTTAGATAAAGCCATCATGTTTGATCAACAAAATGTTGATTTTGTTTTATCTCCAAGTAGCGATTTGTAGACATACAGTTTGCAACGAGTGGCTCACATAGATCTTCATCCAAAGACTAATAAGCATGTTCCGTAGGTAATTGGTTCAGGCTATCGCCTCATAACAAAAGTATATCCAAAAAGTTTTTCTGTCTATTTAGAATTGAAAATTATGCCTATTACTTTGACCTGCACACAAAAGACTCTGTTCGTCTATCAAATCACACATTTGATCGTCAAAATACTTCTCAAAGAGCATCACTGGAGTACAGTCGTTTATATCATTACATACATGGTTCAATCGTTCTTCAATGGCGTTATTTACTTCTTATGCAGTTGAGTAAAGTAAGAATATATAAGAGTAAAGAAGAATAAAGTAAGTAGTTGGTAAGGTTTTCCGCCAAATAGGGTTATCTATGACTGTATCAGTAGACCCAGCCATACGAGAGCATTTTGAAGTTGAGGCAAACGTCGAAATAAGCTCATCATCACTGCTGTTATCGTCCGAGGATACTCTTCTACGTCAAAATAAGAAGTACTTCAACATAGAAGACCCTGGGACATCTCTTGGCAATGCTTGTGTCACAAGATCATCTTCTGGGCTCTCCACTTTGTCAGTTATAGCACCAGATTTAGACGGAACTGTGAGAAAGTCGTACTCATTATCATCTCCTTCAGCAATGATAGAATTGACTGCCTTTTCTAACTACAAATAATGGTATTGCAATGAAAATCTTCGCTTTTGAACCCGTTTCTATTAATAATTATCTCTAAAAAATCAAAATAAAATATAGGTACATCTGCCCATTGTACCTTCTCAGGTACAGTAGGAGAAACATGAATTTTTTTACGAACCAAATTACTTGATTTCAGTTTTTGATAATTTATTGGAAATAATAGAATGTGAACATGTTTTTTAGAAACAATTTTCAATAAATTATAGTTTATAACAAATAAATATTAATCAATTATTTTACCGTGCGCGCTCACAGTTGAACACTAAACAAATCACCTTCAACCCTTACAAATTAAGAATAACAACTGGATCATTTTTCGTCTAGATTAAGATATTTCACTTATATTTATACTGTAAAAATATATTTTTAATTTTTATTTGCAATTACAAAAAATATCGCGGTTTTTCTTGGTGTACCCGCTTGAGTACGGCGGACGGTAATGGGTTAAGATGACTTGCATGAGTTTGTCACAACAACAACTAGTCCCCGTGACTCGTGTGACTTTCACTACTTTTAACCACTACCGTCAGTCAACTCTGGTCTATTTAAACCGACCCATCCAACTAACAAAAACAAATGACGACCTCTGTGGCTCAATGGTTAGTGCGTTGGCGCTCAAGTCGGAAGTTCGAATCCTGCCAGGGAACAAAAAAGTGTTCCGTGTTTCTGGGTCATGGATGTGTATTAAATATGTGTATTATATAATAAAAACCGTAAATACATGTATAGTATAAAAGTATTAAATATATATCCGTTGTCTGGTACCCGTAACACAAGTTCTTCGAGACCAGATTGAAGTGGTGTGAAAGTGTCCATAGATATTATTATTATTATTATATTAATTCCAAAATATATTTAATTTGCAAAGAATTCACACATTACTCCTCCGGTTGTGTTAAGTAATTGATATAAAAATAAACACGGAACATGGCCTAGTTGGGCCTCAGCTGTGATAGATCGTCACCAATCTTGTGATAAGCGTTATCGTGGCGCCGCGAGCTTGCGCAACGCCTCGGAACATTGTTTGACTAGATTACGCCCTAGTCTACAGGCTAGTGAACTAGTTTGTCTGTCTCGATCGCTTGCTCAACAACAAACTGACAGTTATAATAAGAGAGTCCATCTCATTCTTCAACGTTATAATGAACAATATTCCTGTTTTTCAGTTACTTCTAAATATAAGTATTTTGTTGTTATCGGCGTTGCCGTCTTGGCGTTCATTGAAAGTGTATGTCCAGCAGGGGACGTACAAAAGCTGATGATGATGAGGCGTAGAGAAGCAACCCCTGAGCAAATCCTATCCCGTCGTGTCATAAGAAGACTTTGTACTCCAAGGAGATGCAGTACATGGATGAGGACAGATGTGGTAGAAAAAAGTATTTTGAAGTAGTGACGTTTATTGAAGGAGGTTCATGACCGAAAGAGAATGGTCATGATGACGATGATATAAAGACGCTACGACATAAAAGTATTAACGAGTGTATCGTAAAAAATATACAATTGTTCTAAATAAGCATTCCTTGACTGAAACAACACTTGTCAAGTATTAAATACATTTTCACATAAGTCCTTTTTGTATTGCAAGGATACGTTGTCTGTATGGAATGATATAACGGAACCATGTGAACCACCGTCTCCTGATCACTGCGGAATGCTAAAGTTAATCGCCAACGCTTACACTCTATAAATAGACACGTCTGACACGGTAGACAGCTTCGCTCCCACCGGACATAGAGCCTAACGCTACAACGGACAAACTAACATATACTCTGTGCCCTACACAGTAGAGAATAACTTCACTTGAGTAGGTATAACTAGAGTATTGTAGAGCAGATTGCATTTCACGAGTATAGAAATAAGGTTGACAATATAACGTGCGAATATTAGAACGATATAGGTCGGAAAATGTAGCCGTTTATAGTACTCTAGCGTACTATCGCATGTCGATGCACTTTGCGCGTGTGCGTGTACCTGCGCTTTTATATGCGTGTACATGTAAATGCGAATACGTGCATGCGTGTGCGTGTACTCGCTTGTGCCTGTGAATGGTTGCGTGTCGGGATGCGTTGCGTGCGTCCGTGTGCCGTGCGGTGTTTAATGAATGGAGCTGTGTATGTGTGCGTGCTTATTGATTTGTTTATTATATTATAACGAGATGTAGCCGGTGTGCGATTATGTCTTGCCTGAGGTAACACAGGATATGGGTTTAAAACTTTGTCGGTGTTTAAGGCGTTTGCATTAGTAGTAGTAGTAGCTAATAGTGGTGTTATCCAAATAAAAGAGTTTGAATTATGTCACACGAACCTTTTATCAAATCAAATATTCTAGTCCGGGTAAAGGCCTATTTAGGTGCAAAATTTCATGAAAATCTGTGTAGCCGTCTCGTGTTGGAGTCACAATCAAACGATTTAACGACTTATATGATATTAGTGAGATTGTAAATCGGGGTATGCGACTTGTGTTACGGAAATTGACTTCATAAAGGATTTATATTTTTAGGTCGTCGTTTTATGTACAAGAACACAAATAATATTTTATATTTATTGTTCAACAGGTACATTTTGGATGCAAAGCCGCTGTTCTCGCTCGCAACAATGGTAAGGATACCTTTTCAATCATACTTAAACATTACAATCGTATTATTAAACCAATATTGGATAACGATTTTAAAATGAGAATAATAGGAAAAAATTACATTCTGACGTTTGTTACATATACATACATACTGGTGGAAGGAATGCACCTGTGTAGGTCTCCTGTCTGCGTGGGAATATCCTTAACAGCTAATTATTTTCTTTTTTCAACCATAAAACAGCTTTGCTGTGTTAATTACAAGATCAGATCAAGAAGACATCCAGATTTTCCATCTTTAATATCCAAGGATAGGAAAACATGAAATAAATCCGTTAATTGCCACAATGAGCAGGGCAGTTGGCAATTACAGCAAATCGACTGCCTGTTAATCATTTAATGGTTTCGACTGCCCATCCACTAATAAAACATCGAGACAATAAATCTGACATGATAAAGGACGATGGCTGATGGGCAATGCGTGTGCTGTGATTGCCAACTGTTTGCTCATGTGAGAACATCGTCCTTGGCGCTAATGTCACCGTAATGACGTCTCTCTGCTCGCGTGACGGCGCCGCTGTAACTGTGTCAAACGGCGGTGTAATTGTACGCTACGAGGAAAATTATCCGACATCCTGTATCAACTATGTCAAGTGAAGTTCGAGTTTTGATCATGCTGTATAGTTTTGTGATTTATTGGGATTTAAAAAAAAATGGGGAGATTATCAGTTTTCATTTAGAAAATGTAACTACACGTACAGTAAAGACCTTACTCATACTTGAAAAACACAGCACATTTGCGAGCGTCGGTAATCACTTACAACCATGCGAGCGGGCTTTTTTTTTTTCTTTAACGCCGGGAAATGCTCTGAGGCATCCCGCGGGAGAGTGAATCTCCCCATTGTACTGTCCCGACGTTGGGAGGGGTTGTTCTGTGGTGCGGAACAACCCCTATGTGGAGGTGGAGTCGGTCCCCTGAGGGACTGATTAGCCGTCGTGGTGCCCTCTTTGCACAACAGATCCGGGGCACCTCACCAAAGGCGGCATTGGTGGCACTCACCGGGTTTTTGTGGGTAGAGCTGCGTCCACTTACCAGCTTTCGGGTGCAGTGAGTCCCATATACCCGCCTGGGAAGACCCACTCCCCCGCGGGATGCCTCAGAGCATTTCCCGGCGTAAAAGAAAAAAAAGGCTTGTGAACATATATTGGTAATTTCGATCTCATTGCCAATAATCATCAATCAATAGAGCTTGCCCTGCATTTCTTACCTGAACACAGAATCAGAAGAAATAAGCAAGAAACAGTCGCGCACGCGTAACCTCGCATTCGAATCAACAGTAGAAGTCTGTCGTCAGATTTTTGCGAATAAATTCGTTATCAGTTTGTCGGCTGGGTTTGGCAATTCATTAGCGGTATCTCCGGTCTGCCCGCCAATTTCCCTTATCAGTGATAACGGGGGCCACTCGGCGGCGTGGTAGCGTAGGTACGGAACCACGTGTGCCATCGCACGTGACGAGTATAGGTCGCGGATATTCAGAGCGGCGGCGGTACTGCGCATTGGGATTGTACTACGTGGTTTATTTTTTATTATACAATAAACCACAGGCGGTGTATTTTTTTTTATAAGATGTAGGTACATTACGAGTACATTATGTACTCGATCATAAGAAATCCTGAAAACAGAAGATAAAAACTTAAACGAATAATTTACTAATAAAATATTGTGTAAGTTTGCACGTCATTTTTGTATGAAATTATTATTTTTCAACACTACAGAGAACGTGCTATTTTTTTAAAATTCAAGTCCTATATTTTTTTCCAAAAACTTGAATGCTATCTAGCGTTTTAAGACGCCGCGACGCCTGCTACCCGCCAGGCAGGAAAAACAGTGTAATAACTGGCTCCAAGACTTGCCATCCCGCGTCAAGTTGTTTGTTTTTGTTCATGGGCGATGCTGACCACTTACTATCACGTGGCTAAACAACTAACATAAAAAGGGTATATAGAAGAATAAGATATATACAATGCCAATTAAAAATTTCCAAATGCTTTAACGTAAGTGTGTGCGGCTTATCAATAAGATAAACTAATTGGGCTTTCCTGGAGGTTCCTGTTGACTGGGCTGAAACGTTACAATCCCGGAGTGTGGTAATGATGGGAAGAAACCCAAATTATGCCTCCTTATCACCATACATCACGATAACATATCCTCAATATGATATCCTAGCTGAACGGTATTTTGATGCGTCAAAAAGGGTCAAAGAAATGGGTGGGGTTTAGTGTGCAGTAGGGATAGGTTTTAAGTAGGTAAGCCACTAACACCAGAAATACTCCCGTAATTGTTCTTGAAGTTGATCGATCTTCGACTAGATAGAATGACAATATTGCAATAGAGTTAGATACGAATAGTTAATCCTAAATAATAAAATAATAATAAAAAGATTTTACGACGATTTTAGCTCATATCATTATCAGTTCTAGGTTTTGATATACTCTACGTTCTGCTCCACTGCTGAAAATAGCCCTCTCTAAAGAACGCCAAGACGGCCGATCCGTAGCCACTCGCATAAGATAAGATTAGGTTTGGTTTATTTTAAATTCATTTTCCTTAAACTATTTTCTCAATGAATTGTGACTACGGTAAAATCCTTTAGATTAGAGATGGGATTATTCCAAGCGTCGATAAACGAACGCTCAGAATAGCGGACATTTCAAAACGCCATCACATTTGGCCCGGGCGTTAATTATGTCATAAACTGTCGAGCTGCTGTAGAAAAACTCATAATCGCACGAATGAATAAATATCTATATATATCGCACACAAGACTGCAACGAGTTGCGGTTTATTAAAATAGACGTATTATTTTATTAAAATAGACGTATTATTTTATTAAAATAGACGTATTTTTTGTAGCCCTCGTATATATGGGCTTGAAGAATTCGGACTATTTTGGGTCTAATTAAGTAGTTTATATTAAAAGTGCGTATTAGATGCCCTTCCCAGTCAGATCAGATGCTGTTTTCATAATGCCTGGCATGTCATTATGCCTGGTTAATGATAAAACAAGGCGGTCGCTTTGAATGTGTACACAATGGTATATATTTTAAACGGGCAGTAATTTTTCAAACATCCGACATAATATAATTGTTGCATCAACTTGCACTTCTCGTGAATAGATGGCGTGGGACGTGAGTCCGTGTCTCGTCGCGAATTCGTCACCGGCGCGATTTCGTCGTCTTTTGCGATTTCGTCACCCATCGCTTGTCGGTCCGCGCGACGACCCTTAGCCGGGCCTAACGTAAAGCCGTTATCATAATTTGTAGAAAATGTACTTTGGCGTATCAATGGCACAATATATCTGGGATTAAGAAGGGAGTGATTGTCGCGATACGTGCTGCTGCCGAATCGAGGCCGGCGTCGATAACTAGCTCTATATTTGTACACGATAACGTATCTTCGCTGTTACTATGTAGCTACTTTATAATAGATTTTCCTTCCTTGAATTTTTGGTGGTGTACTACGGATGAACGCACGAAGTGTAACTATGGTGATGTGCTTAGTCCCTGGCTTCGGTCTTACTTTTTAGTTTGTAATCATAGTTTATGTTGGATGGATGTTACGATTAATCAATTTTAAATTATTTTTTTATCTCAGTGAAAACTATTTTAATCTTATCTGTTAAGTTATGAGGAAACAGTGTCGATTATAATTATTTCTTATTCGCAATATGATTAATTTCTTCACTATACAACCGATCCATGTATACCCATGTCCCTGTTTAATTAAAAATATATAAATGTTTTGCTCTGACACTCTTTTTATAACAGTATTGCTTCCAGTTTTTGCGGGTTAACTATAAAAGGCCCCTTCATTAAAACCCCCGGTATTTCCCCTTATGTACGACTGATAAATAGACGCATGACTCTCTGAACAGCATCAGTGAAGATACGCGTCTTTAAAATTCCGTCCGCGTCTCGTGTCTTCTAACTGCGCGCTATCAACGGAGATAATTATAATTTCAAAAAAAAAAAGCATTCACATATAAATTTTCGTCACGTAATTTTTGCCTCAATATCTCGATATTTATAACTAGCGTCTCCCCCACGGCTTTGCTCGTACTCGTTTATGTGACTTAAGAGCCCTTCCTCCCTCAATAAATGGGAGATCTAACGCTTAAATATTCTTTGAAATCGGACGCTTTTTGACATTTGTTTTATATATTTAATTATATATATTTGTTTTATATATTTAATTATACATATAAAAAACTTTGGGAAATCCAAAAGTGCACGCCTCATAATCTCATTTTCGACAATAAAATTGATTATTTGTAAAAACCTATCAGTTGCTTAGCAACGAATAAACAGTTTTTTTTTGTTTTCGCTGGGAATGCTTTTAGGCATACCACCGTGTCCGGGGGTTATGTGAGACTCTCAGACTCTACCCACTAAACCCCAGCGGTGTTCTCCTCGTCGTCTGGGTGACCCGGCGCGAGAGATGTGGACGTCCGCGCCGCGCCACAACGGTGTACCATCTGGCACTCTCCTCTGGGGGCAGGGAGGGGGTGACATCCCCTCCTCCAACTCCGCTTAAGGCACCCGGAACACAAAGGGTGCCTTATAGCCCGGACCTTAAGCGTGCGTGGTGGATCCCCCGATAGGCCGCGCACAGGTCCCTCACGGCGATGCGACTGCTTGTCGCCGCCGTGCTCTCCTGCGGAAAGAGGCGCCAGTGCTTTCTCTCTCCCGCTCCGCCTCCTCCTTCTGCGAAATCACTACCTCACAGAAGAAGAGGACCGCCTGCCATGCGCTCTCACTGACGGTTATCGCTCGGATGACCGCAGGCAGCGACAGGTCCACGCCAACTACAGTAAGTGGCCCTTTCCTGTGCCGAAGCTGGGCACTCCACCAGGGTGTGGTCTGCAGTGTCTTCACTGCTGCCAACGAATAAACAGTCTGATATTTTTGTAAACTACACAGTCTTGTCTTAGTTTTCTATAAATAATAATTAAACGACAGTGGATTTAACGCTCATACAAATTGAGAAATTCGGCGCATTGTTACTTTATTAGATGATAAAAAATATTATATTCCGGTAAGATAATTTTTTCGACCATTTTCCCTGCCACATCCAGATGGAATCTGAATGTGGCACAGAAAACACGGACGTCAAAAAAGGATTATTATTTTTAATATAATTATTTACTATGTTAAACAAAATAATTGTTATTGAAATATATTTAATGTGCCGGACAGATTGTTTGACTTGATATAAGTGCACTCATATTAACGTATAAGTGCGACATAAATAACAAAAAATCAATTATTTTTTTGACATGTCTAGAGTAGAGCACTCTGAATGAAATGAGGCGTGCAATGGTTCAGCAGCTAACCGAACGACTCATCTGGTAAGGCAACACGTCGTCCATGAACGTGGCTAAATCATTTGGAACTACAGCTTATTGTGCAACTTGAGAGGCAAAATGTCTTAGTGACTGACAATCACGGCCTTCTTAGGAACTTCTTAAAGAGGAAGAAGTAGCAAGAAGGAACCCATAAAGACGGGAGCAACACAAAGGACTTTCCCCGTCAGTATTTTAAGGAATAAATGTGACGATATAATTAGTGAAAATGACTATATAACTTTGCTTTGTTCGTTTCCTAAATAATTGTGCCCCGTCATCGCCGGAACATTTATCAATATTATTCCCCTATTCATCAATTATTACCTTATGATTTGATACGGTGGCACGGCACCCGTATGGTGAGGCCAGAGACGATCATTGTTGAGATTCTAATACAAGTAACCATTACAGTGTAAATGGAACCCACAAAGGAGAGTGTTGTATTTTGCAAAGTCATTTACTTTTAATTGCTCATTGAAAGCACTCGAATTTGGATTAGCAATTTTTTTAGTTTCTCCATTTTAACGGACAAAAGTTATTCTTATTGTAGTATTGTATTTTTATTTGCAATATTGTTGTTTATTTAAATTTTATCAGTTACCTTTGATCTCAACCATTGAATTTTACCGGTCTTATTGATTTAGGAAAATTTGTATAAAATGACTTTCGTTTCTTTGAATTGTTTTTAAAGTTGTTTTTGTTTCATTTGTTTCAGATAACAATGACTGCTATGCTGTGTCTCCGATCTGATAGAAGATCACCACCGTGATTAGTTCAATGTCTTACAATGTGAAATATGTTCCATACCTAAGAATCTGAAATTTGCGGTTAATACATATCGTTGAGTCCTATTTAAACCAACATCATCAACCTTACACGATAGTCTTTCATCGCGATTTCAATTATTCTTCGACTTTGTAACATTTGGGACTGTATATACAAGTATATATAATATTGATATAAATGATAATAAGGCCCCGGAGGAGAGAGCAAGAATGCCTCTCTAGTCTATAAGTACTCTGACATGGTTCTCTACGCTTAACGTTCTTTCTCTCTCCTCCGCGATCCTCATACGTTCGCGCGAATAATTTTAAGTTGGAATTGTTTTTTTTTGTTTCGTCTTATTTTGAATTATGTTGACTAACAAATACTAAATGTTCTAACGCATGACTTTCTTTTTTACAAATCCAACTCGCGAGTGTGCATGACTTTTAATTTGTTTGATGAAAGACAATTTGTTGACATGTTTATATTTAAGCCATTAATTATGTAATTATCTGATTGTCAAATGTTTACTTCAACAATATGTTAATTATGAATACTGAGATAAATTGTCGTACGCCTTGCTCCATAAAACTTGATTTTAGGTTAAATTGTATCACTTAAATTCGAGTTTTAGTCCTTGCATGGCAATACCCGGGATTGCATTCTAGTTTTTTTGTTACGAAAAATTTTGATCATGCAATCTGTTTATTGTAATTTTTATTGATTATGGTTTAATAAAATTCTTTTGTCATAACCTAGTTTCATTATATTGAAATTTTCTCACACTATATGACCTGTCTTGAGTATCGAAGTTGTTCGGAGGTCGGGCACAAAGTAATTTTTCAATTAAACCAATGTCATCAGGACGAGCCGAGCTCTCGGAGGCGGCACACGAATGTTGGGGGCCGCAATATTAATTAATAGTCCACCATTTTGGGTTGAGCAAACGCAGCAGCAAATTTGAACAGTTGTTTTAAAAAACCTTCGGAGTTTCATGTGTTTCATCTATACATGTGTACTGTATGTGTATTTTAAAATTAGGCCACGTTTGCTATGTCAGTAGAACGCAGTTGATTTCAGTGTGTTGTTGCTACGCAGTTTTATCTAGTTCGCCGATTCCACGTAAATTTTACAAAATGTTTGCGTTACTCGTTTTGTTTATTGTTCCGCAGTGTATTGTTTTGTTGTTTGACTGCGATTAGCTATTCGAACGATTCTTTATTTATAATATATGCTAAATGTGTCGATGGAAATCGAAATGTAAATGTACTTGGTAAACTAAAAGTCTGTTTATGTAAATCAGGATCATGTTCGACACGAAAGTTAGGAATAGTTGGAAATGTTTGGAATCGATTTTGATATCCAATTCTAAGTTTTTCATATGAAATATGATTTTTTTTATGTCAAAAGGAGGCAACTGAGCAGTCGGAGCCTTATGGTGACTACCGACGCTCATAGACATCCGCACAACCAAAAGTTATGAAACTCACAAACCGTACGTAACGCGACAGCTTAGCTGTCACTTGATGCCGGTGTTATGTGAGCGAGAGGTACCACCCCGGCCGTGCTGGCCCAATTCGGCTACAAAGCAGCATGATGGCAGTACCTCTTTCTAGATAAGATTCGACTACATATTAACTTTTTATTGTGTAGGTCGCGTGGAAATGGGCATAAAGATGACCATTTAGTTCTCTAGCAAACCCTTCATTCCCTTCCCTCCCAGTGGTACCTTCAGATGATTATGGAAGATCTTTTACGTATGTAGCCTGGTCTGTTCTAGAAGTATATTAAAGTGTAAGGTTAGACAAGGTCAGGCATTGTCGTGGCGGTGGGGCTCAGTAACCTAGGGTGAGCGGTGCACCTTGGGCGAAGCTAATTGGGCCGAGGGGGCTCTTTGTACCCCTCTTATAAGAAGAGGGGACAGAAGAGCAGGGGGCAAGGGGTGAGGATGGGAACCTCACCCCATTGTACTGTCCCGACGTTGGGAGGGGTTGTTCTGTGGTGCGGGATAACCCCTTTGTGGAGGTGGCGTCGGTCCCTTGCGGGACTGACTAGCCGTCGAGGTGCCCTGTTTGTTTTCTAGATCCGGGGCACCTCACCAAGGCGGCATTGGTGGCACTAGCCGGGTTTTAGTGGGTAGAGCTGCGTCCATTTACCAGCTGTCGGGCGCAGCGAGTCCCATATACCCGCGTGGGGAGACCCACTTCCCCGCGGGATGCCTCAGAGCATTTCCCGGCGTTAAAGAAAAAAAAAAGGTCAATGTACTCGAGGTATGAGGGGGGCGCTATTTACCCCGAATTCCATGATAATGTGTTGAAGGGCGTTTTAAAGATTCCAGGCTGGAAGAAGGTGACGTAAATTTTAAGTAAATGATTATGGACAAGCGACATCGTCTCCTCGAAATAAGGCGAGGAGTATTTAAGGTCATAGTTGGCCTATGCTCTGGCGGTTTGGTGATTTCATACACCTTCGAAGACTTTACAGGACATGCAGATTTTTCCATCCAGATGTAAGTGATGTTAACTAGATGATTTGCACGGTCGGGCTCGAATCCGGACCTGACCCTTGTATATTGATATAAAAACTGTAATTAGTAATAGTCGTAAATAACTCAGTATCATATATTTGAACTACAACTGCATGAAGATCGGCGTCCCATTTCGCTATTGGTTGTAGCGAGTAAAGACGCGTCAGTCAGCTAAATCTTCTTCAGTTAAGTATAAGGTAAGTACGGAAGTTATATATAACACAAGTGTCCCGGGCACACATCAGCGCGATTTGTCGTCATCCAAACGATCCAATTTAGATTTGGGCCAAGCTACACAGGACAATTTTTTTTTTGAAAATTGATTCAAAAGTTTAGGGAGTGGCAGAAATCTGACATATTTTTTTATACATATATGAACAAAAGTAAATATCTATACTAATATGAGACTAAGTAAAAACGTTTATTTTCATTACTACAATTATTCAAAACGGGATATTTCCATGTTTTTCACTTATTTAGCACAGCTCGATATTTCGACATTATCTACAAATGTGTTGATCACGAGACTGTATCTATCTACACTAATATTATAAAGAGATAACTCACGCAATTTAAAAATTCTTCGACATTTAGTTAAACAAGCTAAGAGATTTAACAATAATAATCATCATCATCATAGCAATAACTTTCAGCTGACACGGACGAAGCTGCGGGCAACAGCTAGTTAAATAAAAATGTTACTTTCGAATATAACATGTCAATATCGGGCTTATCTCACGTGACCACTAGTCATGATTAATGCCCCGCCTGACAGATTGTATCACGGCCGGTCATTGAACCGGGTTTTTGTTGAGATAGGCACGTCAGACCAGCAATCGGCTAACGAGATCACCTCTCCTAGCCTCTGTACCACTTCGCTAAACCTACACTAATCTCAATTGAGTCATACTGACGTATTTAATATGTATGTAATGACAGTTCACTCCCAAAATGAATATAACATATATATATTACCAACAAACCGGTAGGAGGTAGAGTGGCAAAGCTATGTGATAATGTATGGTAACAAGTAAATAGTAAACTGCTGACAAAATGAATGTAAAATCCAATGCAATAAATTAAACCTGAGTGTAAATTAGTAACAAGTTCGCAGCGCGGTCATACACAAACCCTCAACATTGCCTGCAAATGATTCTATAACATAACAAATCTGCTTAGTATAGGTATTGAATACAGAAGACAATGCAACATAATTGAAATAAAAAGTGCTTGGCACGCACTTTTTACGCACTTTATACGCACGCAGCGTACAAAGTACACATGTCAGAAGTGAAACTTATTTGGAAAACTAATTTATAAATCTCGTTTATATTTATACTAATCTAAAGCTTTAAATTTCCGAGACTTGCGATGCGACGTTCGCTCTATCCCACTCTCTCGATCTTTCTCACTCGCTTGCTCCCTACTCTCAACCCATGGCTATGTGCTTCGTGCTATGTTCGCCCTTTCTCACTCTCTCAATCGGTCTCAATCATTCTCTCCCCTTGGACAAAAACGTTGCACACTTTCGTGACGTTTCATTCGTTAAAAAAAAAATACCCTCTTGCGCGCAAAGAAGTTTCACTACAAAAACCTGTTTGACTTTGTATCCTTTAGAGACAGTGAAAGAAGCGGTACTCATCATGAAAGGAATCCCTTCCACCAAATAGTCCACACCACCATACAATGATGTATCTGAAAGTAGTCAAAAGTCATCAAAAGTGCAAGTAGTCAAAATATCTAACCGGTAATGTCTATATGTTCTTAGGTATAACATTTTTTAATTGTGTTAAGCCTTTAATCTATTGAAGAATTTACTTGATAAATGATAACAAAGGTTGAAATGACCTAGTCTATATTATCATCATCATCATCATTACCTCTATACCAGTATCTATGTACTGATGACCTTATTGACGCAAAAAAATGAATTTAAAAAGTTTTTTTATTACGATAACCAATCTTATCCTCAATAGAAATAGAAATAAAATGCATTCCAAAACCCGATTTTAAAATCTTATTACAATATTAATTGATATAATCAATAATTATGTTCGTTTAATTATATTCGTATAATAAACCAACAATAATAATTAATTATGATCATTTTGAGATCATAACGCACACAGCAAGTTTAATGTACAGTCGCGTGCAATAAATCGTACAACTTACAAAATGCACAGAATAGATTTTCTTAAAAACGAACACCCGATAACGTTTTTATTAAACTAGTTGTTGCTCGCAGCTTCCCCCGCGTTAACTTACATTTACAGCCCTACGCGGATTGATGATGATTATTTTTATAGCCTAAGTTATTCCTTATAACATCAGCTATCTGCCAGTGAAAGTCCCGTCAAAATCACCCAGCCGTTTCAGAGATTAGCCGGAACAAACAGACAGACAGACAAAAATTGTAAAAAAAGGCTATTTTGGTATATGCACCGTGTAGACATCCATATGCATTCAATAAAAAGCGGGTATTTTAATATTACAAACAGACACTCCAATTTTATTTATCTGTATGGATTTAACCCTCCAATACAATTTATAAAGTAAGGAATGTGCACATATTATTGCAGGCGACTGTACTCGTCCATAGACCTGGTACATTATCATTTATCGTCATTATCGGTATCTATCGGCTGGTCTACAGGAGATTCTACTTAGCCAGGTCACTATTTTTACCTAGTGATTTACTGTTGGGAAATTTTAGAAATACAATAGACCTAGCTATTTAGGATAAATAAAAACAGGTTTCTTATATTAGTTCAATAAATAAGTTACCATCAAGTGATCAACGTCGCTCAAGACCTTAAATCTTGATCTGATAAATATTCTCTAGTGCTCACAATAAGAGCTAAACTTAGGCCTAACCTGGCCTTGGACCACTATATACGTTGTCTATCCTGGGGCGCTGGGTGGTATTTGTCATAATAAATTTCGACGTCCTCTGTGGTGCAATGGTTAGCGGAACAAAAATTATTTCTGTGTTCCTGGGTCATGAATGTGTATTAAATATGTGAATTATATAAAAAAATCTTAAATATATGTATAGTTAGTATAAAAATATTAAATATATTTCCGTTGTCTGGTACCCGTAACCAAATAAAAATATATTTAATAACACCAGTTGTTCGTGAACTTAGCACGGGACTAGATTGACGTGGTGTAAAAGCGGACGCTTTATATATATATATATATATAGAAAAAATGAGTCTTAATAGATATCAATGACACTTAATGTTATTATTTAAGGGTGGGGACACCAGCGAGGCCAGACGGGTGATCAGTCCTCATTAACGGGACCATTTCACCCAACACACACTTAATGTTACATATCAGTACACAATTTCGAAAGTAACCGGCCAAAAGTCTAAAAAATATTCCATCGCCTAGATCCGGTATTTTGTATTTTTATGAAATTAAATAGAAATGCTCAAGTGTCCCAATTTTCGTGCAATAAATTATTAATTCACGTAATGTTCGAAAGCGAAATAAAAGTTGTATGGCCGGTGACATGCCTTGCGAAATATGATGGCTCGATCGTTGGACGATGGTTGGAAGGACTACTTTCAAAATGATAGGTCAAGGCTAGGTGAATGAAAAATTCGTACTAAATTTACTACGGACTCGAGCAATTTGCGAGACAACGTGAACCAACCTCAAAAAACTGGACATGCACAGCTTCATTACTGATAAAATATGACAGATGCAAAATATTAAACAACAAGTCATTCGGTTAACAGAGCCGGTGATAGATAAGAGAAGAAAAGGTTTTATACATTAATATTTAATATTTCTGCTTCAAAATAAAAAAGTATAAATTTACATCACCTCTAAGCTTGGATACGTGTCAGCTTTGACTTAATTTTTGAGCTGGTCAGTAACGAACCATATAGAATGCCCTATAGAACTGGTTATTAACTAAGGCCATTTTTATGTCAGTTGGATAGGCAAACTGGTAGACATACCACCTGATGGTAAGTGGTTAACGTCGCCCATGAACATAAACTAGTTAAGCTAGAACTAGCCCAGGCAACTCATTTATGTGTTGCTTATCCTGAGACATAAGATGTTAAGCCTCGGTGCTAGTAATAAACACTGCCTATCTTGCTCTTCTCTCCGTAGCACAGCAAACCTGCTTCACTGGAGAAACAAGCAGGATGGTGGTATCCATGCAGCCGGGAGAATGGGACAGCGGATCTCACCCACCGGTAAAATTTATAGACTTGGCCTAGTGTTTTATTAATGAATCTGACCAAATATTTATTTAACGCCGGGAAATGCTCTGAGGCATCCCGCGGGGGAGTGGGTCTCCCCACGCGGGTATGTGGGACTCGCTGCGCCCGACAGCTGGTAAGTGGACGCAGCTCTACCCACTAAAACCCGGCGTGTGCCATCAATGCCGCCTTTGGTGAGGTGCCCCGGATCTAGTAAACAAACAGGGCACCTCGACGGCTAGTTAGTCCCGCAAGAGACCGACGCCACCTCCACAGAGGGATTGTCCCGCACCACAGAACAACCACTCCCAACGTCTAGACAGTACAATGGGGTGAGGTTCCCATCCTCACCCCTTTCCCCCTGCTCTTCTGTCCCCTCTTCTTATAAGAGGGGTTCAAAGAGCCCCCTCGGCCCAATTCGCCCAAGGTGCAGCGGCTCACCCTAGGTTACTGAGCCCCACCACCACGACAAGGTGGGGACTGACCTAACTCCTGCAACTTCATCAACCTGGTTTTTTGGACCAACAAGCAACTAATCTCAATATTACTTCAATCCTTAATCTTAAAATTGCCGATTCTTTAGATTTAAAAACACATTGTACTTGACTTACTTAATTGAAATGTGGCATTCACCAACTGTCTAGTGCATGTTCTGAACCCTAACGCCACACACGTTAATCTTTCCCGAGAAAGCCCATACACATCTAGACTAATTAGAGAGCTAAGCGTCGGCTAGATCTTATCTGTCTTACAATGTATGTGTAACTGGACCAGCAACTGATAAATATACCTTTCTGAGATGAGTCTGTTGATAAATATTATAGAGGTATGGCAAGGAATCTGCCGTCTTGGCGTTCGTTGAGGGTCGCCTATGTTCAGCAGTGGCCGGATAGAGCCTGATGCTGATGATGATAATATGTTAGTTTTGATGTGTAAACTTCGAAACCACTCATCTGATCTTAATAATGTTTCTTCAGTATAACGCTTTATCACTAAGAGCGCACTCAATGACTGGCTAAAATCATCATCATCATACCCATTCGGGCTGCAAGTGTTAGTTAATATGTGTGAAGCTGCGCACGGCGGTTAGTAGATCATGTGGTCATTGTCCTGAGTGATCGCCAATCGCCCATTGACATGACTTAAATACTCGTTTAGTCAGATTTTATGTCGACTGTATAGGCAGGCTAACAGACCTGGTGAGCAGTAGTTACCGTCACCTTTTTTGATATCGCATGGAAATATTTATGGATGCAGCCAGGATCTTCGGGTGGATTTGACCCAATGTGGGACTCGTACCTGGGAGTGCCCACCCTAACTAAAACCACTGCCGCTACTAAGCAGTCCCCACGACCTCGTGCCATACAGGCCCAAGTTCCCATCCTGAACCCGACACGAACAGGGGCGTTACTGGTGGCGCATTAACGCACCCCCATTTTTTCCGCGGAATGAGGCCTCGTCGGCGGCCTCTTCTCTCATCCACTCGTCGGCCTTCTTCTGGGCTTACTGCCTCGCAGAAGGAGCCAACGCCGTCCAGGACTCGGCGTCACCGAGCATCGCTGTGATGACGCTCGGCAGAGACAAGTCCCCTCCGATGACTAATGTCAGACTGTGATGCAACGCCGCCCATCTCGGGCACACCTCGAGGGTGTGCTGGGTCCACCGCCGCGCCACAATCGTGAAAGACTGTCAACGGCTGCCTTTGGGCTATCCGGCACAGGTACTCACCAAAGCAACCGTGCCCCGTGAGCACCTGTGTCAGACAGAAGGTGAGGGGTTTAAGTTTACGGCGCGTCCAGTCACCGTCTCCTGACGGGACGCGAGACGTAAAGTGTCGGTGCCAGTAGTTCCAGTGCTCCTCCTGGCCTTGTTTCTGAAACACAGCAAAGCTGTTTCACGCAAGTAACATATAGCCTGAAAGAAAACCCCGCGACGCAAAAATGTCCCATTTTTCAAAATCTTGTACATTTTCATTAATAAAAACGAAATGTACATGTTTCTTATTAAGTTTTGTATTTATATAATAATTTTATTAAAAAATAGTTAATTTTGTGCTAACGTGTATAATACCTTAGTAAGTACTTACAAGTTACAAGTATATCAAGTAACCATATAACAAACTAGCATTTATGTGAACGAACTGTAGTTATGTTAATAACAACAATTAGTGCAATGACTTACTAGAATATAGTAATATTAGGTGTTGACCGCGGATTTGCCTACAAAATAACAACCGTAATGATGTCCTGTGGTTGGTGATAATTTAATAGCTATCTCCTTTCCTTAAAAAATATTTACTCTCTTTAAATTTTCGTTCTAAATACGCTTAAAGGTTTAGACGTAAAAAAATATAGACGGACAGTCAAAGAAAAATACTTTTACATGTGTGATAGTAATTTAATGAAGTACTTAGTGAGTGGTAAATTTAAAAATCAGTGTGGTTGGTGAACCATTTGGAAGAAAGCCATTACACAGGATCATATTATGAAGCTAAAATGGACATATCCTAGGCACATCAAATTATACACTTGCGTTTCATGTAAATCCACGACCCAGTGACAAACCAACAAACTTTAATACTTTCAGATATAATAAACTAATAGGATATATAGTGTAAGTAGTGTTTCGTGTAAAATAGTTTCTTTGAATAATTCTTAATTTGGTTACATCATTTACGATTTTATACATTAGCATACTTATCTAGATCTGTGGAAACGTAAGGACTTGTTATGAGCTAATGGGGTAAAGTTCGTTAGTAATTTATACTGCTTATATTAATTAGGTACTACTTATATTTCCCCACCAAGGTTCAAGCCTTGTCGTGGCGCTGGGGCTCAATAGCTTAAGGCGGGGCTGTCCAAAAGCTGAATTTGGCATGGAGATCGAAACCGCGTCGAGCGCTTTGGCAGCGAGTGAAACCACATATTTATTTAATTGTAGGGAGGGATTTATAAAAAAAATATTTATGACGACCGACAACGACGACATTTTCTACAAGGTTTATTATGGTATAAATTTTATTGTACATAATCTGATATTACTCAAATGAAATGGTTTTTTCATCTCAATTTTGACCAATCTTTGCAATTTTTTTTAATGCAGAAAAATATAAGTAATCGTGTATCGAACGACCGAAATATTATGATGAAGGAGTGTTAAATAACATATATTTTTTTCAAAACTTATATCGGCTTAGTTTCTAAATAAAACAGAATTCAAAATGCCGTTTATCGAGAAAGGCCCGCCTTAATGTGAACCCGGCACATTGGGAGAAGCTAATTGAATCGAGGGATTGAAACGAGGGGTGAGGGTGGGAACCTCACCTCATTGTACTGTCCCGATGTTGGGAGGGGTTGTTCTGTGGTGCTGGACAACCCCTCTGTGGAGGTGGCGTCGGTCCCTTGAGGGACTGACTACCCGTCGAAGTGCTCTGTTTGCTCAATAGATTCGGGGCACCTCACCAAAGGCGGCATTAGTGGCACTCGCCGGGTTTTTAGTGGGTAGAGCTGCGTCCACTTACCATCTTTCGGGCGCAGCGAGTCCCACGCGGCATGCCTTAGAGCATTTCTCGGCAGAACTGATAAAAAGGGACTACATACTTATATTTGAGTCGCTAAATGAGCAGCAGTGTGTACGTAACTTATAAGATCATACAAAGAGAAAAGCGAAAAAAAAAGCGCCGGAACTGATTTGCAAAATTATTTTAGTATTCGTTAGGAATTATTTAAATTATTGTGGAATGACATGAGATTAGTGTAGATTTTGTAAAAGGTAGTGCCACGCATATTTGCAGCCGAATTGTGCCGGCTCGGCCGGGGTGGTACCTTCCGCTCACATAATACCGGCGTCAAGTGACAGCTACGCTGTCGCGTATCGTGCGGTTTGCGAGTTTCCGGTGTCCTATTAGGGGGGAAGGAAAAAGGAGGGCAACGTATCTGCATAATCTTTGGTGGTGCGGATGTGTATGGGCATCGATAGTCCCCAAAAGGCTTCGACTGCTTGTTTGCCCTCGTGACGAACCTAGTAACGCCCCTATTTGCAAGAACTTGTGTTACATGAACTGGGAACGGCAATAAACTTAAGAAATGTATATATTCATCATACAAATTTAATCATAATATCTGCACTTGCCGTGATTCGATCTCGCGACCGCTGCGTGTAATCTCATTATTTTACCAAATAATAGAAAGATATGATAATAATGAAGTCGTTTAGAAATAAGTGCAATCATACTTGATGAACAATCGAATTTGAACCCAAAGGCCTGGTATTAAATAGTTATAACGGATGGCGAAGATAATATGCCCAAAAGTTTCTTCAATAAGTTTTACAGAACATTTTCTGAGATTGAATGAAATTTTATAATGAACGAACTGACAGGGAATTGGATTATGAGGTCGCTCATCGGTTTCAAACGCTCAATCTTTTTTTAGTTTAATCTCTGGTCGTACGGATGTGAATGGGCGTCGATAGTCCAAAATTGTTGGATGAAAAATAGCCTAATACCATCAATTATATAAAAATTCCTGAAAGAATTGTTTCGATGGAAAAAGGCTTGCAAAATATCTGATATGTAAATCGTAAATAGTCAAAATATTTACGAATATAACAAAGAGGTGAAACTCAATAAGTTTCATGTAAGCGACAATCTTAGAAATAACTCATCAGATTTTAAAAAATCTTTCACCAGTATAACTCTGTATATCACTGAGTGACACAGTCTGAATAAGTAAATCTATGTGAACGCGGATCTGCTGACAACAGCTAGTGATTGTTCTAGGGATCGCCGTGATGACGTAATGTGATACGCGTGATAGGTGTGATAGGTATACGCGTGATAGGTGATACGAGTGATACAAATTAGAAACGAACAATGGTATTGTGAGAGGCGGCCGCTCGCCCACTATCACCGACTTTCTTCCCAACCGGTCTGGGTGGGCACCGGCGGTTTTCTCTGCGCGTTTTTGCGATATCATATTCAGGGTTCCGTACCCCAAGTATGATTGGGACGAGCGCTTGTATGCTCGCGTGCATGGGTACCAGGTCATCTGCCATACAACATTGCTCTGCTATGGTAATGGGGCAGCCAGATGGACAATGTGACTACTGGTACCTAGTTAGGTATTAAGCAACTTTTCAGACGTGCCACTAAGTAACTGGTCAACGCCCATGAACGAGTTTACTTATAAGTAGGCCTTATTGTAGACGTCGGGCTTCAGGATGGGAACCTGGGCCCAGTATGGTACGACTTCGCGGGAATGCTTAGTAGCAGCCGGGCAGTCCCCCCTTAAGAGGAGTAGTCTGCCCTTTTCCGGGGCCAGCCTGTCGCTGAGGTGATCCTGTTGTTTGCAGATCCGGGACCACCAGAAAGCGGTTGAAGGCGCTCGCAGTGGTTTTAGTCTATGGATAGGGCACTCCCAGGTGGGATCTCACATAGGGTCAGGATCCCGAGATCCTGGCTACATGCGTAAAAAGCATTTCCCTGCGACGGCAAAAAAAGCCCTTATTGTAGACCCTATAAAGAGCTATCAAATTCTGTATTACTATCATGATTTGTATTGCAGTGCAGACATACGGCGCCCACACTGCAATTTCTGCAGCACAACTGCTAATATGGTGATACCCTTGCTGACAGCGTGCCAACTACCACATCCATCACATGTTCCAGTTATTCTATCATTCTTATATCAGCACTATTAACTCATGAAGTATTAGATTTCTCCCCATTCATATTTCAGTCCATTAAACCCTGAACATATAGAGTTAACAGATAGAAATCGTAATTAGCGTCCATTCTTTGAAGTTAGATCTTTGATGTGTGAGCGTCATGTTAGCACGGATAGACAAACTATTTCTGTATGACATGCTTTTTTCAACATATTTACTTTGCGGCCAATGACCGGTGTTTTGGCAACCGACTCACGCTTATCGGTCAGATTTTTGGCAATATTGTTAAACAAGAGATAAGATGTAGACAAAAAAGTTGAAAAAGAGAATAGAACATAATCACCTTTATTCTTTTAATACTGACTTTTATTGACCTAAGCTGGTCACATACTTAGGAGAGCGGATGGCCGATGGGCCAATAAGGTTCAAGAGTGGAGGCCGCGTTTAGGTAGACGAAGTGTTGGTCGGCCATTAACCAGGTGGGAAGACGATCTCCGTACGTGTTGGATGCGGGTGGCAAGGGATCGTGTTGGGTGCGAGTGGGAAGGGATGGGTACCACCATCCTGCTTATCTCTCGTGAAACAGCATCGTTTCGGAGAGCAGGTCAGGACTGGCACCAAGACATCCCGTCTCGGGATCGGTCACACATTAATGATTTTTTGGACTAGTTACATATTTACTTGTTTATGCTCATGGGTGACGCTAACCATCATGTGGTTCGTCTGCCCTTGTGTCTATCAAACTAACATGAAAGAATGCTGAACACTTTTATATAAAGTCGAATCAGTTATTCCCGATCATTCCATTGTATCTTCAGTCACAATATTATAATTATAGAAGTACTTCGGTAGTAAAATAATATTTTCGTAAGTATGGTTGTGTTTGAAATGAAAAAAATAAGTAATCTTGAAGGAAAATTTTTTGATTCACAGACAGTGTTTTCTCCAGGAGAAACAACGAATTAAATACCTTAATGCTATTATTATTAAGGATTAGAAGATTATTTAAGACTTAGGATTAGGATAGTACTAATATTTACTATCCTATATTCTGGCAAATAAATAATTATTGTATTCTATTCTATTCTATTCTACCTTATGGACACATTTATATTCATGGGATATACATAGTTTTGCATTGAGCAAGCTGGTTGGAAATCACATATTTCTATAACATTATAAGTATTATTAAACTAGTTCATATCACCTCGGTATATTTTCTATTTCACGGTTGTCTGGGATCTATATTTCAGTTAATAGTTTAGTGTGGGTTTCACGGGTTATTTAAATAGGTGTGTCGTGTTCAGTTTGATCGAACGCTGACTCATGTTTCATTCATTCGTTTTGAATACTTTTAATGGTACCTCTAGGGGTTTTGCTAATGTCAGGTGTGGAGTGGAACCCCTGGGGACCCGGTTGTAAAGACTAAATTACTAGTGAGTGTATTGTAGTTTAGGTCTTATGTCTCATTAGCCTTTGCTCTACTGAATACTGATAGTTTACATTTGGTTGAGTGTGTTTGGTTATAAAAATTGTGATGTTGTGGCGAAAACAAAGTTATCGCCGCTTTCAAGGGGGTACTAATTATATAAATATATTGTTTAAAAGCTATTATCAATGCGCACTATTAAAGTCGATGTCGGTATGACCAGTGTTCGTTCTGCTATCATAAAGATGTATTACCAGAGTAATGTATTGTAAAAAAATTGTCGACCTCTGTGGCTCAATGGTTAGCGCGTAGGCGCTCAAGCCGGAGGTAGCGGGTTCGAATCCAAACAAAAAATAAAGTTTTCTGTGTTCGTGGGTCATGGATGTGTATTAAATATGTGTATTATATAATAAAAACCTTAAATATATGTATAGTATAAAAGTATTAAATATATTTCCGTTGTCTGGTACCCGTAAAACAAGTTCTTCAAGAACTTACCACGGGACCAGATTGACGTGGTGTAAAAGCGTCCATAGATATTATTGAGCTTTCAACAAAAGAGAGGCTCAATAAAATAAACTCTTCAACTGAACCTTTACAAATATTAAAAAATAATTGTAGAGACGATAGAAATACCCTTTTAGTATATTTGGGGCTAGTGAATAATTTTTATATTTTTACCTCGGGATTGCCAACGGGAATTTGCTATTTTTATCTTCGAAACGAAGACATCCGCCAGAGAACTAAGGTTACCGATATGACGCGAAGAATAAGCTCGTTAAAGTTGCAGTGGGCTGGTCACACACACTCAGGAGAACGGATGGCCGATGGGCCAATAAGGTTCAAGATTGGAGGCCGCGTTTAGGTAGACGAAGTGTTGGTCGGCCATTAACCAGGTGGGAAGACGATCTCCGTGTGGTGGCCGGTCCGTGTTGGATGCGAGTCGCGAGGGATCGTCGGGAGTGGCGGTCGTCTTGGCGTTTATTGAGGGAGGCCTATGTTCAGCAGTGGATGGATAGGGGCTGATATGATGATGATGATTGCCAAGGGCCGAAGGTAAAGCACTGACATAAAATAACGATATATTGTGTAACATATTTGAGACATTTTATTTGGCTGGCGACGGTTTAAGTAGTTAACGCTGTTGGATCTGATGTGTCGTTGACATTGTCAACGTCACCTGTCAACTCATTCGACATGACACACACACACACACACGACAACGCACACACACAGTAAGGAATTAAATCAACCTTTGTAAAAAAATGTAAAAACATGGTTTATATTTTGAGATGAAAATTAAAAGATTAGTCGTGTGATTCTCCCGCCGCCGAAAATGCCTGATCACACTGCAGTAGACGGGTAGATGTTGGTAATGATGATGATGATAATGCGGGAAAAAAATCTGTCTGGCAGTTCAAAAATTAACGCGTCGAAACGATCAGACTCTTCAACTTTAATATAATATTATGAATGTACGTCCCAGAATAAAACGAAATTTAGACACAGTCTTGCCAATTCTAGAACTATGAATGTATGAAAACGAATATATTTTAATAGTATTTTAGAGCAAGAAATTGAAACAGTTGTTGAAGGTTGACTTGGTGCCAGCGCGTCTGGCTGTTGGCATTTCCAAAGTTCATAATACTGTGTGGGTGAGGAGAAACCAACGCCAAACCAGTCCAAAGATGACGAATGAGCAAGAACCGGGTACAATAGGCCTTTGACTCTGTCAAGGTTTTGTATGATACAAAATTGATCTGGAATCTTAAGGAGAGATGAGGGATCAGCCGGGGTGATGATGATTATGTTCAGTGATGACGGTGTTTATATTGTCTGGGGAAATATTTAAAATCTGATGAATAGTTATTTTATGTTAATTGGAACAAACGGACAGACGATCTACTTGATGGTAAATGGTCAGCGTCGCCTATAAGTAAGTTCACCTGAAAGCCCACGTGTTCCCTATCCTGAGCCGTAAGATGGTGAATCTGGTTCTAGTTACGCTGTCTTTCCCTTTATTCCAAAACACAGGAAAGCTGTTTGATGGAAGACAAGCAGGATGGTGGTCTCAGACGGGAGTGCGGCACAGCGCATCCCTCCTACCGATGGAGAGAGAACCTCTCTCTCTGGTATAGTTGAAGTCCTACATACAAACTTACAAACACATGATCTTTTGTTTTCTACAAATTTTTATTTGAAACTAACGGGATTTAGACAGTTTAATGGACATTTGGCAGAATATTATTACGGGATATATTTTAAACGGAACATCATTAGAATAAATATCAGCCCTCGACCAAAGGCAGAAGCTGACTGATTAGATTTGGGGCCTCATAGTGAATGAGATTTATAAATTGAAGATTTTTTTTGTATTGATTTTGAAACGGCCACTTAATTCTTTTATAATAATATATTTCATCAATGTTTCTTACACATACATTAAATTTTATAATGATAACGCGAATTTCACTCAATATAATTAAACAACTTTTACAAATATTATGGCCATATCAAGACTGTCCGTCAGAGACCCAGGTTGCTGTAAAGGCGTCATGCAACATGCATGTGCTTAATAAATCGCGATAAAATCCGTAAATTTTGTTTCATAATTATTAAATCTAATAGTAGTAAAATAAACGACAATCCTTCCCACATATGACGCTAAAATGACGGTAGAGACTGGTAGAGTAGTTCCGAAGATCTCTTACATTGAAACTTACATAAACTAATTAGTATAGATGTCCTTCACACATGGAGCTAAAATGACGGTAGAGACTGGTAGAGTAGTTCCGAAGATCTCTTACATTGAAACTTACATAAACTAATAAGTATAGATGTCCTTTACACATGGAACTAAAATGACGGTAGAGACTGGTAGAGTAGTTCCGAAGATCTCTTACATTGAAACTTACATAAACTAATTAGTATAGATGTCCTTTACACATGGAGCTAAAATGACGGTAGAGACTGGTAGAGTAGTTCCGAAGATCTCTTACATTGAAACTTACATAAACTAATTAGTATAGATGTCCTTTACACATGGAGCTAAAATGACGGTAGAGACTGGTAGAGTAGTTCCGAAGATCTCTTACATTGAAACTTACATAAACTAATTAGTATAGATGTCCTTTACACATGGAGCTAAAATGACGGTAGAGACTGGTAGAGTAGTTCCGAAGATCTCTTACATTGAAACTTACATAAACTAATTAATATAGATGTCCTTTACACATGGAGCTAAAATGACGGTAGAGACTGGTAGAGTAGTTCCGAAGATCCCTTACATTGAAACTTACATAAACTGATTAGTATAGATGTCCTTTACACATGGAGCTAAAATGACGGTAGAGACTGGTAGAGTAGTTCCGAAGATCTCTTACATTGAAACTTACATAAACTTATTAGTATAGATGTCCTTTACACATGGAGCTAAAATGACGGTAGAGACTGGTAGAGTAGTTCCGAAGATCTCTTACATTGAAACTTACATAAACTAATTAGTATAGATGTCCTTTACACATGGAGCTAAAATGACGGTAGAGACTGGTAGAGTAGTTCCGAAGATCTCTTACATTGAAACTTACATAAACTAATTAGTATAGATGTCCTTTACACATGGAGCTAAAATGACGGTAGAGACTGGTAGAGTAGTTCCGAAGATCCCTTACATTGAAACTTACATAAACTGATTAGTATAGATGTCCTTTACACATGGAGCTAAAATGACGGTAGAGACTGGTAGAGTAGTTCCGAAGATCTCTTACATTGAAACTTACATAAACTAATTAGTATAGATGTCCTTTACACATGGAGCTAAAATGACGGTAGAGACTGGTAGAGTAGTTCCGAAGATCTCTTACATTGAAACTTACATAAACTAATTAGTATAGATGTCCTTTACACATGGAGCTAAAATCATCTAATCATCTCGAGCGAGTGTGTCGACCTCTTATTGACTCGTTATCATCTTATCAATGACGTGAGCAGATTTTGTGATTAATTTCCCCGAAGTTCTCAAACCCTAAATAGATAAGTTATCAATGTCATTACATTTTCACAGCCATATACATAACCTATAATAATTAGGTAACACTAAAGACTTAAATTACAGACTAGACTTACTTTACACTTTGTGACATGTTGTTTGAATGCGATGAATTATCAAACACCTGAACCGATTTTAATGAAATTTTGCACGTGTGTAATATTTAAAATTAAAAGATAGTTTTGAACACGATAGGGGTGCTGTTTGAAGATGATGTGTGCTAGAGCAAGTTTAGTAAAAAGAGCTTTAGGCTGTTGAACCGCTTTAATATATATTATTTAATGTAAGCATCATTATCATTTGTCATAACGGTCTTTGCATGATCACAGCTCCAAAACGATGGAAAGCATTCAATTTGTGGATGTCTGTCTGTGCATGTATACTAATATTCAGAGCCCAGAGGTGATGTTTGTGAATTTGAATATAAGAGGTAATCTTTGGAACTATTCATCCAATTTCAAAAAATCTTTCACCAGCTTAATCTTTAATCATTCAGCGATAAATAATCATCAATCCGAATAGAACTGTAAATCTACGTCAATAAACACTTCAACATGAAATTAATTTTAATATATATAGTTTTAAATAACTAATACGTTTAAATGAACTCTGCACGTGATGCGTGCAATGACATGATGCCTGAAAAACTGTCCGTCAATACTGGCCAGAGAAGAGAGCTTTTAATTTTTTGTCTAGATTTGATATACATTATCTCCGAGCGAGATCATCGTCGGTGTTGCCAGGTTTATAAATCATTTGCACCAATAGTTTAAATTAACATTGTTATTTTCTCCATTAAAACTATATAAAAAAGGATCTTTACCTTACATTTATTTCGTAGAGCTCAATATCAATTTTATTTAAAATGCCTCAAATTCAAATTTCAAATTCATTATACTACCGGTGTAATGGCCATAATCCATGTAATACATGGAATTTTATATTTAGGTATAACCTATATAAAATTCCATGTATCTTACTTCATCTTATTTATTAGTCTCTATCCGTCCACTTCTGAACGTAGGCCTCCTTCAAAGAACGCCAAGACGACCGATCCCTTGCCACTCGCATCCAACACGGACCGGCCACCGCACGGAGATCGTCTTACCACCTGGTTAATGGCCGACCAACACTTCGTGTTCCTATAAAAAGCGGCCTCCACTCTTGAACCTTGTTGGCCATATATAACCCATCGGCCATCCGTTCTCCTGAGTGTGTGACCAGCCCACTGCTACTTCAACGAGCTTATTCTTCGCGTGATGTTGGTAACCTTAGTTCTCTGGCGGATGTCTTCGTTTCGAATCCTATCTGTCAAAGAAACACCCAGCGTAGCACGCTCCATAGCACGTTGAGTTAGGTCAAACTTATGGACCAGTCGTAAATTTAGAACTCATTGGTATTATTTTATTTGTATCTTACTTATTTACAAACAATTCCTAAACGTCCCATGGTTGGCGTAGGTCCCTAGATATGAGACGAAAGTATTACGCCATAGTTTGTCTATGACTCAATGGAGGTGTATGAACTTCAACTGCCAAAGAATTTTAAATACAATATAATATGATATTGTATTTCAAATTTTTACTACCCTTTCCTTTACTATCATGAAATAAACGTAAAAAAACAAGTGGAGCATAGATAAGGATCGAACTGAAACTGTTCGGTTCGAGACCAGAATATATAACCACCCAATCGTTGCTCTTTTTAATTAGTAATAAACATATGGACCCCAAGTTTTTAATTTAATTATGAGGTCTGCTAACCATATAACGACTAGCCTTCGCTAATTATTTCACCTAATCGTAACATATCAATTAGAAAAAATAATGAATAAATTGAACCAATTAGTGAACAGCTAATGTTAACTTCGCGTGACTCCATAAATTGTGGCAAATTTGTAAACTGGCAACACAAGGGCCTATTCAAATACACAATTCATCATTATCAAGAAATGTTTAGCAAAAAATTAAAAATATACGTGAGTGTGGGTGGACGTTGGACTAAATAAATAACTTTTATTTAGAACTCTAAATCTATGTTAGTAGAGGCGTGGTTTAATGCGATGGCGTGGTTCTGTGGCGTGGTTAGACTTGCATATAGTGATGAGCAAAAACAAAACCAACAATAAGACAATCTTGGTCTTGCTTATTCAGTTTAGATCTTGGTCTTGGGCTAGGGTATTTAGTGTCGGTTTTACTCATTTGACTCGTTACTTTTTAAAGTTAAAAAGAAAACTTTTGGCGCACCGCACACAGATTTTTGGAGGCTGTGAGTGAGGCTGATCGGTCACGCTCGGAGGTGAAAGGCTCGATCGGGTGAACTCGGGACCAACGAGTGTGCCCGAGAGAGATACAGTCAGCTGCTTATCCCTGCTGTGTGCTGTGTCGCTGTGGCTCTACACTCCCTATGGTTAGGATTTTTTAATCACTTCTTCAATGCTAACATTATAAACATTTTATGAAGGCATAAATTACATCTGTATTTGGTTTTGGTCTTGTATATTGGATCTTGGTTTCGGTGTTGAACTTGTTCATTCGGTCTCAATCTTGGTTTTGATAGTGTAAACATGGTCATTTTGCCAGACCAAAACCAATTTTGCTCATCACTACTTACTAAGTGTTAATACTGATTGTTGAATTGTGTATCATCATTTTGAAAGTATATTTGGTGGATACGCTTCAAAGAAATTTTTTTTCGAATGTTAACCCAAAAAATATATACATCATGCTTTGTAGTTTGATTTAATATTAGGAACATGAAGGTTAGTCGATGATCAAGTGGCTGCTGGCTAGTGGGCTTGATGACATATTTAAGGTTATGACTGTTTTGACAAAATGCGAATACTTTCAACCTCGAATACGGGAAAGTAAGAAAAACATTAATTTAACACGAGGCTATAGAAACATATTTTACAAGCAATATTTTGAATATATAAACAAGGTCAAAGGCTTTTTATGTAGAAATATAATTTTAATCAATTTAATAGATCAACAAAAGTGCCACTTTAATACAGATTTTTAAGTTTGTTATCATCATAATATAAATCAAAATAAACTAGAATTCAAAAATTGACAACGCCTATAATCTGCAACGAAATCAGCCTCAAAACAGCTTACCATAACGTACACATCCGCCATTTTGTAATTTCAAAAATGGATCGAAATGAAATTTTAATGATAAAAATTGAGTGCAAACATTTTGCACACAATGCGTCCGTCGGACATGGCTGGTCCAATTACTGAAAGACGTTGTGAAGAATGGAGCGCGAATTATTTGCTCATTAAAATTAGTTCACCATAAACCCATGGTGTCCGTTTACCCGCTTATATACGTACGCCATTTTTGCGTGCATGTCAAAAACTTTCATCAAATCGAAAAAAGAATCTTTAACGTTCTTACAAAGCTTATAAAGCGAATTTATAAGCTTTTAAATAAAATAACAATAAGTATAAAATATATACACAGACCACATCTATAATATGAAATATTGACATGGCAACAAGTTGAAAAAAAGGCATACAAAACAACAATAATGATTTTTTTTATGTAACAAAGTTATTCTAAATTTAAAAATTACTATCCGCCATTTTGTGACGTGCATTGTCTATGGAGCATAATGGCGGCTCATTAGCTAAAAATAATCCAGTACCTCCATTAAGTGCCGCGTCACAAGTTTGACGTCTCACTCGGAGTTGTCTCAACTTCAGGAACATATTATTATGTAGGGCGGGAAGCTTATACGTCACAGATTTAAAAGCTAATAAAAATAGTCAACAATCTTACGAAAAAACTTTTATTATGTCCCGCTTTTCTGCAAAATCTAAAATAAGACTGTCAAAAAAAAATACGACACCATTTTGAACGCATGCAGAAACTACAAAATGGATTTTAAATAATTTAATGTTTGTATAACATATGTTGTATTAGGACATTTTTGGGTTCGATCGAGGTGAGATATTTAGATAGATTTTATGAACCTATTGATAGGCTGTTGTCGAGATATTTGTTTGCTTTTTATTTTTCTATCAATATGCCACCCCTTATTGGTCCAGCGCATAGATGAACTATGGCCTAATAACATTTTCGCCTGATTTCGACTACGTTTCCAGGAGTTCCGTGTCTATCGTTATTACTGACCATTTTATGTCCCATATAATATATTATAACGATGATGATGATGATGGCTAAATAAAATGCAATATCTAGGACTTGTCTATTTATGACAGATCTTTTTTATTCTTTATGCATGTAGCCAGGACCGGGGTAGGTTCCTGAGTCCTGACCCTATGTGGCGTGGTTGTATGTGTTGAACTGTGTATGCCCAAACTAAAACCACTGCGAGCGCCTTCAGCCGTTTTTTAGGGTCCCGGATCTGCAGGCAACTCCTCCAACAACTCCAAAAAACGCGAGACATCGTGCCATACTGGGCCACACACACACTGGCACGGCACGTATTAAGTAGCGCCTCGTGGGCGATCGCTTCTCTCACCCGCTCGGCCTGCTTCTGGGATATTATTGCCTCGCAGAAGGAGACCATCGCCATCCAGCACTCGTCACTAGCATCGCGATGCTAGGCAGATACGTCATGTCCTCTCCGATTTAGGACAGATCCTAGTATATTCCTAGTCTGTCCGGGTCTAGTTAAAATTATCTGTAATACAATCTCGCGCCATTGTTTAACGAACGTATCGCTTCGGTACTTGTGTAGCCGAAATACTCGCCCCGGTTATCGACCCCGAACAGGCTCCGCGGGTCCCTAATGAACGTCGTGTGATTGATCTCAGCCTTTTTGCAATGCCATTCTTTTTGCGGAGCGACTTTCTAATTCCTTTTGGAGTGCACAGGCTGGATAAAGATCACGATAAAATAACAAGTACCTACACTTGCAAATATACAAATCCTGCCTGCATCTACTAGACTAGTTAGTAGTAACCTCACCCCATTGCACTGCCCCGACGTTGGAAGGGGTTGTTCTGTGGTGCGGGACGATCCCTCTGTGTATGTGGCGTCGGTCCCTTGGGGGACTGACCAGCCGTCGAGGTGTCCTGTTTGCTCAATAGATCCGGGGCACCTTACCAAAGGTGGCATTGGTGGCACTCGCCGGGTTTTAGTTAGTAGAGTTGCGTCCACCTTTCGAGTGCATTGAGTCCCGCATACCCGGCTTAAAAAATACTAGTTACTAGTAAGTTATAATTAGCTAGAAGGACATAGTCTACGTAAAATACAGCGGTGGGAGGTATGCGCTATACCGCTGATTCTTTCTTTTGTGAAACAACTTGTATGCTTTCAAAAGAGGGCAGAACAGGCGGGTATGTCTGTATGTAGGTATGTATGTCTCCAGACATCATCATATGTCTCCGGATAGACAAAGAATGAACGAGTTGTTTGGGCTAGTCTCTAGTGAACCTGTTAGTTATTACATTCTAGCGGTGGGAGGGTGGCACTGTGTCGCGCTCACGGCTGCTTGGGTACCACCATCTCGGGATGGTTTCAGCAAAGCTGTTTAACAGGAGAAACAATCCGTTGTTTCTTCCGTCAAACAGCTTGCTGTGTTTTGGAGAGAAGGGCAAGACAAGTAGTGTAATTACTGGCACAGAGACTTAACATGCAACACATGAATGAGTTTTCTGGGTTAGTTCCAGGTAAACCAGTTTATATATGACTAGCTGTTGCCCACAGCTTCACCCGCGTTAACTTACTCAACTTAATTACTGTGGGTGGTGTTATATAGCCTATAGCCTTCCGCGATAAATGGGCTATCTAGCACTGAAATAATTTTTCAAATCGGACGAGTAGTTCCTGAGATTAGCGCGTTCAAACAAACAAACTCTTTAGCTTTATAGTATTTGTATAAATTTTAAATAAACATGGTAATTGTCACAAATATAACTATTTGAAACGAAGTATTTACCATGGCTTTTACTTTTATTTCGTCTCCAATCTCGTGAAAAAGACATTCGTAGACAATGTCGAATTACGAGCTCCGCGAAACTATAAAGTGGCGCATCTGCCTGTTTGTCTATCCAACTAACATAAAAAGGTGACGTCTGTCTGCACGGTTTTTTTCTATAACGGCGGGAAATGCTCTGAGGCATCCCCCGGGGGAGTGGTCTCCCCGCGCGGGTATGTGGGACTCGCTGCGTCCGAAACATGGTAAATGGACGCAGCTCTACCTACTAAAACCCAGCGAGTGCCACCAATGCCGCCTTTGGTGAGGTGCCCCGGATCTAATGAGCAAACAGGGCACCTCGACAGCTAGTCAGTCCACCAAGGGACCGACGCCACCCTCACAGAGGGGTTGTCCCACACAGAACAACCCCTCCCAACATCGGGACAGTACAATGGGGAGATTCCCACCCTCGCCCCTTGTCTCCTGCTCTTTTGTCCCCTCTTCTTATAAGAGGGGTACAAAGAGCCCCCTCGGCTCAATTAGCTTCGCCCAAGGTGCTGGGCTCACCCTAGGCTACTGAGCCCCACCGCCACGTCAAGGCCTGAACCATGGTGGGGTGTCTGCACGTTTGCTATTTTGCTTAGCCAACTATCATAAAACCCACGTATAAACCCATCTTGTCAGATATGCAGATTTCACCGCAAAGCAAAGGATATTTATTTATTTTATATATTCTTCTGTTTACAATTTTATATAACAATAGATACATTGTCAACAACTACGTCCTACATTATACGGATATCACAGCGTAGTTTAATTGATTGTGCCGATATATTGATATTTATTGATCTCTATTAAAGATCTCTTCCCGCAGTTCCAGGATACCTAGATATTATAAGTCAATGGTACACAGCTGCACAGCTGAAAATGTTTCTCAGAAGCTAACTAGGTCTACAAAGGATCTATTAACTATGGAGTCATCAATTACAATACTAGACATCGCCCACAACTTTACCTCTCTATACTCAGACTTATTTTTTGTTGTATGCTGCATGAAATGCTTTTAATGATGATTTAAATGGCCTGCCTCGGGATCTTTGTCAAACTTTATCAAAATCTAACCAGCGGTTTAGGGGTGAATAGTAAATGCATACGGACAGACAAACGCATTTTTATGTTAGTACCGATTTGATGCACAATTAAAAAATATCCTTCTCAATGGTAAGTTTGAAAGCCTTTGAGCTTAAATGATGTTGAATGGACCAAAAATAGATGATGCGATATTTTGGTTGAAGTTCCTTCACCCGGGAGCCACCCACTTGCCTTTGTTAGTTCAAATATCTTATTTACTATGGTGATGATTATTTTGTTCATTAGAGGCGATGATGTGTCCTAGTATTGTAAAGATTTCAATGTGTAGTAAACTCTATTTGACGTAAGATAATTTGTATGTATATAACCTACGTTTTATATATTATGAGTATGAATATTATATGAGAGCATGTATGAATATTTCCATTTTAGTCGCTTATAACTAGTGAAATTTTAAATTATTTACCAAAAATGTCTTATTCTCAAAGAAAATCTTTGACTAGTTTTATTTAGTCATTACAAATAAATCTTTTTACGGCTAATTAACTTTACATTCTTGAGGTTTCTGATAATTTAGCAACCATTTACGTTCGTGGTCTTGAAAGAAGAAAGAAAGAAAGAAACATTTATTCGACACAAATAGGAGACACACAGAGACATAAAGATATACACAAAAAAAAACATTTTTAATCGCACAAACCTAAAACTAGGACAAAAAAAAACATTCTTTTTTAATATAAAGTGTGTGTCTTACGTGTGGGTCAAAATGGTCCAGTTCAGCATCGTGTCAGAAAAATGTTTCCTGACGCTGATTTTCAACTGAACCAGGTCACGTATGCCATCCAGATACCAATATGCCTACATTTTTGAAATAATTTTTACAATTACAATATTTGAACAATTACAATTCAATATCAATAATTACCACACAATATTTAACACTAAAACCTTAAACTATACAAAACAAACAGTAGATAGATAAACAGTCAATAGCTGATATAAAATATGTCACTTCTGCACCCACAGTACCTTCCCACCCGCACCCTACATGACATAATGTTATATGCCGCAAGAAACTTTCGCTGCACTCATTAGTCATTACAACACGTTAAAGATGTTAAAGTAGGGAAGAGTCAGTGATAGCCATGTCAATCATTTTTTGTGAGCCGATAAGAAAATTCTTTAATTTTTGCCTGAATGGTTGAAATGATACACTACATGTACTTTTTTTTAAGCTATTGCATAGCTTTTATCGCGGGCCTTGAGCGCGGCGACCGAATCAAGAAATTCCGTAACGAAAAAACCTAACACCCGACGAGAGACGAGCTGCTCCGAAATCGGACGAATAAGTAACCAGCTGTTTGTGAGAAATGATAGGTGTGGGATACGGTAAGTTCTCCTCTCAAATTAACGTATTTAAATAAATATTTCGAATCGACAACATATATCCACAATATTCGGATAATGGCGTAGTTTAGATTAAAAAAATGTAAATAATGAAAAAGAATTGACTTAATATTATAAGTATAATAGTTGTCAAATTTTTATGCGTGTGTCACGGAGCTTAAATAGAAAGGAGAGCGATCATAATTAAATTATTATAATTGCATAAGTTGATAAAAAATGCTATGCAATAGCTTTACCGCGGCAGTCCCCGAGTGCCACACGTTTTTTTTTTCTTTAACGCCGGGAAATGGGAAATGCTCTGAGGCATCCCGCGGGGGAGTGGGTCTCCCCGCGCGGGTATGTGGGACTCGCTGCGCCCGACAGCTGGTAAATGGACGCAGCTCTACCCACTAAAACCCGGCGAGTGCCACCAATGCCGCCTTTGGTGAGATGCCCCAGATCTAGAAAACAAACAGGGCACCTCGACGGCTAGTCAGTCCCGCAAGGGACCGACGCCAACTCCACATAGGGGTTGTCCCGCAACACAGAACAGCCCCTCCCAACGTCGGGACAGTACAATGGGATGCTCTTCTGTCCCCTCTTTTTATAAGAGGGGTACAAAGAGCCCCCTCGGCCCAATTAGCTTCGCCCAAGGTGCACCGCTCACCCTAGGTTACTAAGCCCCACCGCCACGACAAGGCCTGAACCATGGTGGGGACACTACATGTACCTATAAAGAATTTGATAAAAAATATGGTGAAGAATACTAGAACTGTTTTAAATGTGAAGTCCAAGAGAGCGAAGCCACGGTATAAGCTATATCTTATTACGATTTTACATCTTTTCTGTGGGGTAAAATATTTTAACTTGAAACATTTTGTGATTTCTGCTTGTTCGGAGAATTAAGGTTTAATTGGTATAAATATTTTAAGATGTACCTAATAATAAAATTATTATAATTTAAATAAAGAAGAATACAGTGCATAAATCTTATGTTTTTATAAAAATATAAATTCAAAAGTACCTAATTGAACAAGGCGCCATATTGGTTTCAAAATGCTCTTCGGTACCGTACTCTAAATTCTACGCGAATAGAATTACAGACTACGACACCACCTGGAGAACCCCACGAAAAGAATCAATTCAAAACAATTTCTAGAAAGTATGTGGTCGGGTATAGTGTTACGTGTATGTATATTTTGTGCTAAAAGGCTTAAAGTCAAAAAGCTGATGATAATATTGACTAACAGTGTTACGAGTCAAACAAGAATTCTTAATTAACCAACCTTTCTTTATCTCCCAATCTTTTTAAACACAAAAAATATACAGTACAATACAATTAGATTTTTAATTGTTAGCGCTTCCTAAATCACTGCATGTTATTATGCGCGGGAAAACGCAAACAGGGCGCCACGTTTTAAATTCACGCCAAATATGACTGATGAAGTGGCGGGTAAATTTTGTCTGGCATCCGTCTCGCTTTGTCTATCCCCGTGGAAAGGGACAGCATGTGATTTTAATCTGTTCGGTGTTTGAATCCTGGTACAGGTGAAATGCATTCCTCTGTTTTGTAACATACGCACTGCGGTTTTTGTGTTTATTTCCTTATGTTTATGGATTTATTGAATTGAGTTATTTTTGTTTTATCAGAATACCACAAAAATAAAAATTTCCTCATCAGTGGAATTGTAAAAACGTACTATTGAAAATTTTTCCCTGTATAATCTTTTCTAAAACCCGTTTCATTATTTCAATAAACAGGAAAATTTAATTATTTCACTGTAAATTACAACCAAACATTGATATTCATCGCGAATTTTTAATACATATTTGTTTGTTTTAATAATTCAAATCTTATACCTACTTTACTGCGAATATTTTTGGACCATAATTTAAGAGTTTAAACTGCCTATATTTTATTAAACGGTTTTATTTTTAGTTCAACTTGGCCCGAGAACCAATTTGTTTATACTTTAATTACTGTAGTCTGTAGTGTATATGTGCCCTGGTTAGCAGTGGGCCAATTATGTGTTCTGTACTTGTTGCCATGGAAACCGGGGACCCGTAGTCGCGCAGTAATTGGAAGTTTGCGGGAATCTCATTAAAGGAATCGGGAAATATGTTTTCACTGACACTTAAAACGCTCTCCATTTAAGAATGCAAAGCGCTATTTTTATATGTGGAAGACCCGCCAATTTTAAAAAAATAAGTACTTAGACGCAAAGATCGGACTTCTGAGGATTATATGTTAAATTATAATATTTATTTAAAATTTACACGGCTTGTGGGCAAAAAATAAACAAATTATGCATTACCGCATACAAAGTCGGCTAACCTTTTTAGCGTTTCTGGTTGGATACATAATATCTTAATCTAAAACGATTTTTATTTTTTGCCATATATTAGCATACTAATTTCAGTCAGTTCTACGCCATAGCTTTAGCCGCTGTCGAACTTTTTTATTTGTTCGTATAGCTAAACCATTAATAGTAAGTTTCACCGTTGTGCCTGCGCAAGAATTTAATGGCGAGAAAATTAATTCGTACGCGTGCTAGTCTAGACGCAATAATTAACATTCAATGTTTTTAATGAGTTCGGTTTGATTTTAGTTTAGATTATGCTTTTCAAGTTTGTTGAGCTATATTAGTTTTTCTTTACGAAATTCTTTGTTATGTGATAAAAGGCATTTTCGTAGTTCAATTAATAGGGATGATCGCAGATTTTCCAGCAACAATAAAGCTTTAATAATAATAATATCTATGGACGCTTTTACACCACGTCAATCAGGTCCCGTGGTAAGTTCTTAGAGAACTTGTGTTACGGTACCATACATATATTTAAGATTTTTATTATATAATACACGTATTTAATACACATCCATGACCCAGGAACACAGAATTTTTTTTTTGTTCCCTGGCGGGATTCGAACCCGCAACCTCCCGGCTTTAGCGCCACCTCGCTAACCACCGAGCCACAGAGGTCGTCAAAGCTTTTGGATTGAAATTATTATCTCGGCACCAGTTATTGGTCTACCGATTTACCACAAACCTGGAACTGACAAGTGTAGATCTGGTAAAGTATCCATAAGAGTGAATGCTTATGTCCAAATTAAAGCATTTTAGGAATCCTTGAATTAATTATTTTCGTTACTAGAACGTCGTGTATTTTAGTGATGAGCAAAATCAGTCCTTTTCTTATTTCATCATCATCATCAGCCTCTATCCGTCCACTGCTGAGCATAGGCTCCCTCAATTTAATTCTTAATTTTTTAAACTTTAATGTCATATTCAAACTGCTATAGGAATTGTCTGCCCTTACCGGGATTCGAGCTTACAATCCTCATACGTAGTGGCAACATTCATACTTTTTTCTAATTTAATTATTAGATATTTCGTATGATAAATGTATGTATGTTTTTAACATTTACCAAACACGGCTAATCGCGTGCTACTAGTAATATACGGCGGATATGCTCGGTGTTTTTTCATCAATTCACCGATCACCCGTGAAAACCACGCTCCAACAGTGCTGGCCGTTAATAATTTATCATATGGCAACACAAAAAATTCACATTTCAGATTTTACAGACCAGCGATTCTAAATTTGAAATTTTAAATTAGGTAAGAAATAGGAATTATTACTCATTATTATGTGTTTATGGGGTTTTTAACATAGTTAACATACTTATTGATTTAAGAATTTATCGATTTAACAGACATTAATTAAATTAAAACTATATATAAAAAGCTTTCTATGTCGGTTCTTTATTTCGAATTTTAAACTGTTAAGATTCGTTAATAGTAATACTTAACAAAAGATTATTTATTTAGTAGAAGCTACTTTAGCTGTGTTAGCTGTACTGGTAAACTCTTGTGCTGCGTCCCTGTACAGAATGATGGTACCATTCTGCTAATTTCTTCCGTAGAACAGCTTGTGTAATCTCACCGTAGAAAAGGCAGAATCAATCCATCAAGACCCAAAATTTTATCGGGATAGAAAACACAACAAAAAGTACGCCTTACATCAAAAATCCCATTGAGCTCACTTCTGTTAGTTTATATATTTTTAATAACATCAAAAATTATATTGTCTCATCTGTGACCAGTGTGTGCCAGTCTATGACTATCCTAGCATTTGAACGAATGCAATCCGGCTTCTAGTATAACAAGCAGTCATTATGGAGATATATGCGATAGATCTATGCGCTGCAACTGAGCGGTGAGCCCCACAACACAACTTACAAGCTTATCTCAGCACTAGGTTAACAAAGTGACAGTTATAATAAGATTTTATAATACCCACTGACATAAGTATAATGTATCTATGAACTCCATTTAATTTATTCCCATTTCCCCAGTTCTCGAGAATCTTATAGTTCATCAATTCACCATACAACCCATTGTCACGTCAACTTATTCTTGTATGAACGAATTTATTATATTAGTATCAGTAATGTATAAACCATACATACACTTTTCACCTGACGCTACTTACTTGATAAATGGGAGATAAAATTGGCTCTCGCGGTGGACAGTGGAACGTTTTTTTGGCGCTGCACTCATTAAACTAATATAAACGAGACGCCGACCGAATGCCGAAAACCTTTCGCGGAATCGCAGGCCACAGGAGAGAAATACAGACCTCAAAAAAGAGGCCAAAAAACTAAACTTGCCTGCCAAGTCCGAAAAACTTGGCAGCGGACTACAGGTTGATTTTGATTACTAGGCTAGATATTGTTAGACTAATCTTTCAAAATGATCACCAAGAGAATCAGGAGGGAAATACAGAACCTAAGAGGCCGAACTGAACTTGGCTGCCAAGTACAAAAAACTTGGCAGTGGATCAAAGATTTTGGTTAGCTAGACTAGATTGAGTAAGACTAATCTGCAGATTCTTCTCATACCTATGTGTATTACTCCTTTTAGTAGCGAAAAGAAACTAAATTTAAGCACAAACTTGTATATTTGAAAATTGTTATCCGAGGCTAGCAGTTGTTAATTTTGTTCAGCTATATCCTTTCTTATTTAAGTTTCTCAGTTAATTCTAGATTATTATTGATACAATAAACAGTCTAAGAAATTCAAATTCAATATTCATATCTATCGTTTTTATCACCAGATATGTTCTAAACAAAATACCGCATTAAAAACCAATAAATAAAAACATTAAAACGTAGCATAATATAACAATAATAACATAAATAAAGTTTTAACATACTGTCGTTTTTATGCTACAAAAGATTGGATAAAAATTTATAACCCGACGAAATTCAGAATCACCCCATAAAGTATGTTCGGCTGGTATTGACCGACAAGCCGGTACAAATTGACATGTTTACACTGCTAAATCACGTTGGACGGTGGCGGCTCCGGCGCACCAGTAACGTGGGAACCCCCAGATTTATGCGCATTATAAAATATAAAGCAACAAAATGGCGATCTTTGCGGAATAAGAAAACGATCAAGTTGAATTTTTATATTATTTAAAAAAATATTATGAAATTTGACATTGCTTTTTCCTAATATGAGTTTTAAATATTTAATCGAAAAAATAAATTTGAGATTTTTGTAGTCCTAAAGGAAAATGACTTTTCTAATAAATACAAAATTATACATTTTATATAAGTGCACTGCTATTATCAATCTCTTGTGGATGACCTTCGCCATTTTGATTGTTAAATTAGTAATTTTAATATTTGAAGTATGAAAATCACGAGTCAATAACGAAGATATTATGTATAAACTCAGATTTTTTATACCGTAGAAATCTGACATTAATAATTGTTACTACTAGAAAAGCTCTACACAGAAAATTCGAATAAATTGATCAATTTGAGTGCAATAAAAATAAAATGATAGATATTTTTTTATGTTTTATCTAGAAAAAGATAAATCTGAATATTTACTTACTCAATTGAACTAATACAAAAATAACAAATATTTTAATATCAGGAACAATATATCGAACTCATTTTAATTGCTTTATTTTAATCTTTAGCTGGCATCACTCCCTACTAATTCAGGTGTATTAACTGTCAGAATTGGTCGGAATTCTACGGAATAAAAAATCAGATTTTAGTCTTTGTTGATTGATATTACTTTTATAGATGTTATAAACAATGAATATTTGAAGTGATTGTAGTCAGTATTCAGGATGGTGTACGGAGAGCATCATATATTATGAAGTTGAAATAATTATAATGAAAAACATATGTAGGTACGGAACCATTTTACCGCGCTCACGCTTGGCTGAGGTCCGATGCAGTGATCCAATTATTAATATCGCGGCAAAAACAAAGTTACCGAGTGCGATTTTGGAAACGAAATCAGCCCAAATTCCGCGCAGGTCGTTGGACCCAAACAGGTCCCAGTTATCTCGAAAAAAGCCCTTGATCGTGGGACGAAAGGGTGAGGGGACCGGCCGTGTGTACTTGAGTCATCATCATCATTATTGACATCCGTTACGGACCGGTGAGAGGGATACACTGATCATTCTTGTCTCTCTCGCGAAGCAGCTTTGCTGTATTTCGGATTTATTTACTGGCACAGAGACTTAACATCTTTTTTTTTTTTTCTTTTACGCCGGGAAATGCTCTGAGGCATCCCGCCTGGGGAGTGGATCTCCCCTCACACCTCGGGCACCTCGACGGCTAGTCAGTCCCGCAAGGGACCGACGCCACCTCCACAGAGGGGTTGTCCCGCACCACAGAACAACCCCTCCCAACGTCGGGACAGTACAATGGGGTGAGGTTCCCATCCTTACCCCTTGCTCCCTGCTCTTTTGTCCCCTCTTCTTATAAGAGGAGTACAAAGAGCCCCCTCGGCTCAATTAGCTTCGCCCAAGGTATTGGGCTCACCTTAGGCTATTGAGCCCCACCGCCACGTCAAGGCCAGAACCCTGATGGGGAGAGACTTAACATCTATGTCTCAGGATAGTCAACACATTATTAGCTCTAGCCAATCTTTCCTATTTGCTGATGACCTTAAATTATGTAAAATCATAAAGACACGTGAAGATTCTGTGTCCTTACAGAATTATTTTTTGGAGCTTAGCCAATGGTGTTTAGATAATGGCATGGTCTTGAATAATAATAAATGCAAACATATTAGATTTTGCCGTAGAGTTCAGACCTACGAGATATCTTATCTTTTAGGTGGCTCCCCTTTAACCAAATGTGAAATTATCTCTGATCTTGGTATAACATTTGACTCTAAACTCTCATTTGTGCCCCATTATGACAATATATCTAACAAAGCATCTAAAATGCTCGGCTTTGTGATGAGAAATACCAAGCATTTCAAAAAATTTCATACTAAAATTTTATTATATTGCACCTACGTAAGAAGTGTACTTGAATATGGTAGTGTGATTTGGGCTCCTCACTACACTGTTCATCAGCTGCGCTTAGAAAGATTGCAGAAAAGGTTTTTAAGATATCTATCTTACTCGTGCCATGTGCTAGGTAAACTTTCTTCCTACGAAGATAGACTAAAGTTCTATAAAATGCACTCTTTAATCGATAGAAGGCATGTTCTTGACATGATTTTTTTGTTCAAAGTTTTAAGAGGTCAGATAGATTGTCCCGCTTTGTTGAGATTGTTTAACTTTCGAGTTCCTTCTCATTTACCTCGACGTCCCTTAGGTCTTCTAAGTGCTCCTGCTGCTAAAACTAACTTAAAACAAAATTATACTGTATCAAGATTGTGTAAACATTTGAATGTTTTAAGTGCCTTTGTGGATATATTTAACGACAGTCTCAATGTTTTCTAAAATGCCGTGTTTAACCAGGTTTCTAATATTAAGTAGTCTCACTTTACAATGTTGTAATATTAATTTACCATAGTTTATAACTAGCTTGTATATGTCAATAGTTAATATTTTCTTTTAGTTGTTAATTGTCATTTTGCGAATGCTGTGGCACCTATATGTAGTGCAATAATGTCATGCTTTCAGTAATATTTTCATATATTGTAAGTATTTATTGTAACTACAACTGGTTGTCCTTAAATAAATAAATAAATAATAAGTTATCATCATAATAATTGCTTATTTGTTCATATGACTGCTAAGACATGGAATAGGCTTTTTTTGTTAGACTAGCTACCCAAAGAATGTGATTTCGTTTGTTCTCATTTCTGAACCTTATTTGGCCTGTTGATCCCACCGTGGCTAGTCATTCCGTAACCGAAAGGACAAGGGATCATAATGCGGTCTAACATGTTCTCTCGCCTCACATTTTTAAGCTAAAACCTTTTCACAATAGGATATTATTAGAATTGCACAATTTGCAACCTGTCGGTGGGATACATATATGAGAACACTTTTTGCAGGCTTTCAAAGATTTCCAACTCACAGTCTTGGTTTTGACACTATACAAAATATTTTGTTGAAATGTCTTTTAACCTTGGATCACTTGGATAGCTGAACTTACAGCCGAGTCACTCATTCGTTGCCTATCTTAGGACATTGGAAAGTTAGATCCCGAAATTACTGACTGCCTGTACTACTGTCCTGCCTTTCTTTCCGAACAAAGAAAAGCAAGATTTTAGTTAAAATCTAGAATCCGTAAAGATTCAATTAATAAATTTTCTATGCAAGTTAAATACTAGTTTTCATCGTTTTAGACAGGTTTTTGACAAGCGTGGTCTACCAAGCGTCGCCATCACCATTATTATAAAATATTCTTCAATGAAAGCATTACATAGCCGAATTAACGAACTAGAAAAACTACCTACGTAGTAAAATATATTAAATAGCAGCCAAGAGCGATTGACTCGCGCACTGAGGGTTCCGTAAAAATGTACATTTTATTTTATTAACACCAAATTAACGTGTTACTACTTCGTACGTGTACGTACCTACTGCATCGATCCAAATCCGATCCGAGTTCGTCAAAATGTGTTCCGAAGTAGCCGTTGTACAATTTCTACGGCAGTTTGTGCACTAGATCAGTTTCCGTCATCCGATTTTTCACAGATTCGGAACGGATGCTCTGAGACCTTGCTTCTTGCCAAATTTCATGATTCTACGTCAATGAGAACTAGAATGTTGTGGTTAGACAGACAAACAGTCAGGCAAACATACATCAGGGCGATCCTTTAAGGGTTCTCTTTTGACATTTTGTGACGGAACCCTTTTTGTATATTTTTTTGGTTTGTATTCTTCAAACCAAAGCGGAACCCTAAAAGCTAATCAGTATTATTATTTGGAAAGCCCTCGTTACCGAGATATATTTAAAATACAATAATGAAGTACAATATTGTAATAGTTAGCTTTAATTGCTTATAAAAGTTGTGTGGTTTATTACATGTGTGGAGTGCGTTACGTGTTTATGTGTAACATATATCATCATCATCATCAGCCTCTATCCATCCACTGCTGAACATAGGCCTCCCTCAATGAACGCCAAGACGACCGATGCCTCCTGCTGCCTCCACACACAGGCCGTGTGTGGAGGCAGCAGTGGACGGATAGAGGCTGACCATGATGATGACGATGATGATTAGGTTTGACGGGTAGAACCGCGTTGGGCAGCTAGTTAATTATAAACAAAAAATGTTTTTCTCTAGCATATCCCTTTTCCACTCATATCACATAAAAACTAAAACAACTATGAGACATTAAAATATTACATTATTGCGTAATTACAGAGACTTCGATACAGGTTTGCGAAATTTAATTTAATGGCTTTTTTATCAGGCGGGGGCCCATCTCATTTGATCTGGAGCGGTCAGACCGCATTGCCAGCCTCGTGCGCGCTCTCGCCGGTGGGTCCCGTCCCAGGATATCGGTTTGCTGGATGGTACCTGGTATGTTCCAGGGTGTACACTACTACTATATCTACATATCCTATTATAGTATAGGATCTCCTTGCTTTGCAGTTGTCAGTTGTAAAGTATAATATTAACTTTTCCTCAAAATGCAGTAATTTTGAATATCTTTAATGTCAGAAAATTCTTCTTGAAAATTGTTATTGAAATTAAATCCGTGGTTTAGTCGTGAAACAGACAAACACAGTTTGCAAAAATGTAACACTGAATTCCAACTTTTAATAAAATTTTAATAAAAAAAGGCTTATTGACAAGAGACAAAAGCATGATAATCTCGTAAAAGACATATAATAAATGACAAATATGGTTTAATTTCTTATATTTTAGCACATCTTCAGTAAGAGGTAGTGCCATGCTGCTATGCAGCCGACTTGGGCCGGCACGACCGGGGTGGTACCTCTCGCTCACAACACCGGTGTCAAGTGATAGTGTATGCTGTCGCGTTTCTTGTGGTTTGTGAGTTTCTAGTGGCCCATTGGGAGGATAGGGAAAAGGAGGGCAATACTACTGCATAATCTCTGGTCGTGCAGATGTGTATGGGTGTCGGTAGTCTAAAGCTTCCTCTTCTCGTTTGCCCTCCTATGTTATAAAAAAATCTATTTTCTGGTATATCTTCCGTATTTAATAAATATATTATTGTGCAGGCATAATGTTACAATATTTTGTGATTAGTATATTCTGTTTTGTACGTTAGTCTGGGAATGCAAATATGCAATGTTGTGTGTGCCGCCAAAAATGTAATCGTAAAAAAATGCATTTTAGCAGCATTTTTTAACCAAATGTCACATCCAGCACATAATGATCTTGGTCCATCTTACGGTACGTAATTATGCTGCATTTTCGACTCGCGAAATTTTGTATAAGTAGATGATTTATAATGAGTAGGTATCTCGATCGTATCACTTCTTGTTATATTTTGTATTCCCGACGTTCACGCGTTATTACGAACGTCTTGTAAGAAATATCGGAAAGTACCCATCATTTATGAATTATCGAGAAAATTCAAGTAGACATAAATTATATAATTTTTTATATCATCAGTCTGCATCTAAGCGATACATTTTGAAGTGAAACTTCTTTTAGCGCACCGTACAACGATTTTTGTAGGCTGTGAGTGAGGCTGATCCGTCACGCTCGGAGGTCGGGTAGGCTCGATCGGGTGAACTCGGGACCGACGAGTGTGCTCGAGTAAGATACAGTGAGCTGCTCTTTACTGCTGAGTGCTGTGTATACTTTACACGATAACATACATAAAAAAATATACACACATAGAACCTCCTCCTTTTTTGATGTCGTTTAAAAAAAGACACCTACCTGTAGTGCGAAAGGGACAACAAATGATATAGCCTGTAGGTGACAAGAGTTATCTGTCTGTGAGTCTGTGAGTTCCATATGATTCTAAAAATGTCAATTGTATTTCACCATATACATGATATTACTTTAAGTTATAAGTTTTCACTTCTATCGCCAGTCCCTAAGACTGTATATGTTTAATAACAACACCAGTTGTTAATGAAATTGTACATTTAAACAATCAAATAAGATTATGTTATGGAATCTTAGGCAATATAGGAAACTAGATTTAGACTAGAAGTTGTCCGCAACTTCGCCCGCGTTAACTTGCTTAACTTCACTCCTGCTAGTCACAGCGTGGTGTTATATAGCCTGTAGCCTTCCTCAATAAATGGGCTATCTAACACTAAAATAATCTTTCAAATCGGACCAGTAGTTCCTGAGACTAGCTCGTTCAAACAAACAAACTCTTCAGCTTTATAATATTAGTATAGATTAGAAAGATTTATAACAAAACTTCCAGTAACTTTCACTATTGACACCGTAGATTGACAGTGCTTCATTACATGTATGAATTAAAGTCGCTTATTGTGTTGGTCTGTATGTGCATCGATATTTATTAAACTGCTAAACAGATTTTGATACGGTTTTCACTGTCGGCTTCGTTATGAACAAGGGCAGGTTCCTAAGTATGATACATCAATATTTTTATCATGGAAAGTAGAGACAAGTTTGTTTGTTTGTTACGAATTAACTCAAAAACAATTCGATTTTAAAAATTCTTTCACCGTTAGGATGCTAGGTTAACACTGCGTGATATAGGCTGTAAAATAATCATCATCAATCCGGATAATGTAAATGTAAGTTAACGCGGGCGAAGCTGCGGGCACCAACTAGTGTTTAATACACATGAATTATTATTTAATAAGAGCTTTTATTTTTAGTTTTTAATGTTAGTTGGATAGACAAAGTGGCAGACGTGCCACCCTACCATCAGTAAGTATTGAGGGTCGCCCGTCGTCCATGTACATACGAATGTTCACCTGTGACTAGTCCATGTAACTCATGCGTTGCTTAGGGGGCGTCCATTAATAACATGAGATTTTGAATGGGGAGGGGGTCGAGCAGAATCTCACCCAAACGAGATTCTGCTCGAGGGGGAGTCGAAAAATCGTCGAAGTCGCCTCACGTAATTTATGGATGTCCCCTTATTCTCATATATAAGATAAGTCTCGATGTATCTACACTACCTGTCCTGCCCTTCTTTCAGAAACACAGCAATGCTGTTTCTCGGAAATAAGAAGGAAAGTTACAATTTCCACTTATAAGTACCGACAATGCTTACAGTTACATTCGTTTAACGTTGCAGAGTTTTCGGGTGAGCAAAGTAAGCGTATCATCAGATAATTTGGCCAATCTTGAGGAGCACCGGTCTACATAATAACACACTATCGAAACGAGACTTAACTCGTTTCCGTGATCGCATTCCATTTCATGTTTTCACACTGATAGCGATTTATAAAAAACGCGTTCAAGTTTTTTTTTTTTTAATCCTTAATTAATAAGTTTATCTACTCCCACAATGGTTGCCGTAAAGTGTCCGAAACCTAGAATATGTAAAAAACTTAATAAACCGCGATAAAATCTGTAAAATCTTTTCATTATAATACTCGAAAGGAGTTTAAAATAGGCTTTTAAGTTAGTAATAGTAGTTCCTGAAGTTGGTTAAATAGTTAATAGTTTCTAATCTTTCTGACTATTAAATGACCCATCTAAAACTGACAAAAAATTCGAATCCAACAAAGTGTTTTTCATGTAAATTATTATTCTATATAAAATATCCTGCACAAATATATTTATTCAAACACTTTAATATAATATATTATGACGACGAAGACCTCCGTATAAATCTACTAACAGTATCCATTTCATTGTTCCAATCCACACATTTAATCGAGTTATAAAAGTTCTAGCTCCTAGTATTGGAAGTGAATCGCTGTATCGCATCTCGTATGAAACTCCACGACCTCCGTGAGTGGACTCAATTTATTCTCACACATCGATTAAGCAATTTCGATTGTAATTTTTACACTTTCAAAAAACTTACAAAATAAGATCACGATTTATATAAACGCGAAATAATTCGAGGAGGATAGTTATGTACAATCTACGTCACATTATACGAACGCCTTCCGTTTGGTCGCCTCGGGGTGTTGCTCGAAAACACGCGTCGAGGGCTAAGGTTTGACTCTGCAATGTCCTCTTGCGTGAATGTCAAAAGTCTTTTTGTTTTGTCTTTCAGAGTGGACACGAGATTTACCGACGGTAAGAAATACGTAAAAAAGTTTGACCGCATATTATCCCCGTTTCAGTTGTAGTCATTATCCGCCCGCCGCATGTTTTTGTTAGTTAAATAATAAATATACAAACGATTCACATGATGGTAAGTCGACGTCAGCTATAAACACGAAGAAGTTCACCAATTACCCAGTCACCATCGAGTATATAACTGGTATAGAGCGGTAATGTTATGCGTTTAGTATGAAAAAAAAAACCGCCAAATTTGTGCTGCGACGCTGGCCCCGTCTGCGCTCTGATTGGCCGACTGATGGCCATTGATGGATGATTGGCCGATGAGACGTACATACAGATCACTCGTTGGTTGAATTGCTATTGCGTCAGTGACAAATCACTGACCGGTTTCGGAATTTTATGGCTCATACGCCTCATTTTCCATCAGGTGAGACAGTGGCCAAGCGCAAGCCTATCAATCATTAAAAAAAACTCGATCCGCTTATATGCTCAATGCTAGTTACCTAGGCTAGTCATTCATGCGTCGTCTATCCCAAGACGTAAGACGGTATCGGTGCCAGTAATTACTGTAAGGTACCAGTAAGTCTGCGGTAAAATTTACATACATTATTTGTAAGTACTATTACCAAAAAATAATTTTGTATTAGAGCAAGGCAGAGTTTTCTAGAATAGAATAGAAATTTATGAAGGAATATTTATACACTGTTACACATACTTAATCTAATACACACTTACACACACATAAACAAATTTTAGAAAAATATTTACCGCTATTACTCAATCAAAATTTCAAAGGACACACGGACAAATAACATTATTTACCCCACTTACGTCTCGTACATTAAAATCTAGATAAGTGCGTGTTTGACTCACACGCTGAGGATTCCGTTAAAAGTATTTTTATGTAATATGACAACAAATTAATGGCTTTTGGGTTTATCATGTTGTGAGACTTAGCTTGCTACCAAATTTCGAGATTCTATGACAATAGGAAGTACCCTATAGGTTTTGGTATAAAATATAGACCGACAGGACAATGTAGTGATCCCATAAGGATTCCGTTTTGTGAATTAAAGAACTGAACCCTAAAAATGGAATTAAAACTTACCTAACGTGTCACAGATTTTATCAGACAATAGTCTGACTAGTTTTACAGCTCAAACTAATCTAGACATAAAGGTCACATAGATTAGAACGGACTCATGGACGCAATCCTAGGATTAAATTCAAAGCTATATATCATATTGGCTAACGTACCGGAAAGGCAGAACAAACAAAACTATTCTATGTAATTATTCCTTCAAATTTGCTGCCTCGGTTGAAAGATCATCAGCCATTATCCGTCCACTGCTGGGCCTCTGGCAATGAACGAGAAAATGGCTGAGACGTTGCCACTAGCATCGATTGTCATCAGGATCTGGATAAAATAAGCCTCCCGTGAAATTGCTAATGATTCTTGGCAACCTGATCATTTTTTGCCAGTTTGCTAATTTTCGTTGATCTGCAAATCATTCAGGAAGCTTTCTACATTTCAGAATTTGCGCACCCAAAGCAGATATGGAAAGAAAATGACTTATAACATAGGGCGAATATTATTGGTCCAAGTTGGAAAAAAATATTACATTTAATATTATAAATTATAGTCAAAAACATGCAAAACGTGGATCTGTTGCTGAATTACACGAAAGGTGTAATGCAATATTATAGATACTTTTTATATAGAGGGGGGACTCCCCAGGCGGGTATATGGGACTCGTTGCGCCAGAAAGATGCGCACTAAAAACCGGCGAGTGCCACCAATGCCGCCTTTGGTGAGGTGCTCCGGATGTGTTGAGCAAACAGGGCATCTCGACGGCTAGTCAGTCACTCAAGGGACCGACACCACCTCCACAGAGGGGTCGTCTCGCACCACAGAACAATCCCTCCCAACGTCGGGAACGTGCAATGGGGTTCCTCCTCGCCCCTTGTCCCCCTGCTCTTTTGTCCCTCTTCTTATAAGAGGGGTACAAAGAGCAGCTCCCTCGGTTCAATTTGATTCGCCCAAGATGCTGGGTTCACCTTAAGCTACTGAGCCCACTGCCACGACAAGGCTTGAATCTTGGTGGAGAATAATATCATTGACACCTAGATCAGGACATATCAATGAAACCAATATCTCTATTGTAAATCGAAGTGAACGTAAACTTACAAAGGTTTTAAAGAGCGGGATTCCAACCCATTCACCCCTAAGTCTAAAGGCCAAAAAACCGCACAATTTTAAACCGTAGATTAAATACCACATAGTCAGGATAGAACTATAAAGATAAGTATACTGATTCACATTTAATTCATATTGTACAATTAACAACACCGAAGGAATTTCATCGTTATATTCAACCATTTTGAACAAGCTTATATCTGGGTCCATACGCATTTGCATATCACAGGTGTGAGCTAGAAAAACCAGAGGTCTGTAGTCCTATATTTAATAAGCAAACGTTTTTGCTGAGATGACGTTGACAAATTATCTGTGAGACGCGTGATTCATTATGACGTGATACATTTTACGTTCTATCACAGTTTCATCACATCACTGTAAAGTCGATTTCGATGTATCACGGGTGGTAATCAGCTAGTAAGTAAATAGCTGTGATTGTATGTAATGAGTGGGTGCGTACAGGTCATCGGGGACTGGACGGTAAGTGATAATTGGCCATCCCTAAATCATTGGGTTATGTTTTATGTACCGTCATGGCCCGTTAAGTCTATGTTCGCGATAGGATAACGAGACAAGCCCCTAGCAACAGATATTAAACCCATTAAGGTTTTTATGAAATATAACTTGTAACCTTATCTTGATCATTAGTAGCGACCGTTTAAGTTTCGAAATTTATTTACATAAAATGTATCGTTTTTCAAATCAGGTATAGTGTGATAAGTTTTAAAGAAATTATCAGGGTCCGTTTTCTTGTATAAAACTAGCTGTTACCCGCAACTTGCGCTCAATACATTTGCACTATTAAACCTGATGATGATTAATTTTAACTTCAATGTACAGCTGCTTTCGGACTATTTATAGTTATTCTTATAGCATGTCGCTTAGTTGACATCTATACTAATATTATAAAGCTGAAGAATTTGTTTGTTTGAACGCGCTAATCTCAGGAACTACTGGTCTGATTTGAAAAAAAAATTCAGTGTTAGATAGCCCATTTATCGTGGAAGGCTATAGGCTATATAACATCACTCTGTGACATATAGGAGTTGAGTAACGCGGGCGAAGCTGCAGGCAACAGCTAGTTAATAATATATTTGGACCTCCCACATACAACTCGCACAGCCTCTTTCTTATATTAGTAAATATCGACATTTTGTCAGAGATTTTTTGTCTTTGAATCCATAAGTTACAAACAATAAATTCTTTATGGAATTACTACGTATATACTCTAATTCGATGCCTTAAGAGGTGTCATTTCTAACACCGATGGTTGCAAATAAAAAATATGTAGAATATGTGAAAATACATATAATTAATTACAGAATCAGCAACTTGGTGACCTTGATATAACCAACTCGTTCAGGTCCTTAACATCATCACAACCGACGGCTTTTGACATCACTATAGATCAATCGACTCATGATTAATGGTTGGAAAACGATACTTGACACATGACATGTTGTTTTTTTATATTCGTTGGACAGGCAAAATGGCAGACGTGCCACCTGATGGTAAGTGGTCAACTTTGAAATAGCTCAGCTGTGACTAGCGCAGATAACTCATTCATTCTTATTTATATTATTATTCTTCTTTGACTGTCCTAAGACGTAAGGTCTGTCGTTGCCAGTAATTACACTTCCTGTCCTTCCGTTTCCAAAACACAGCAAAGCTGTAACGTAACTGTAAAGTAACATGGAACCCATGCAGACAGCTCATCCTTTAACCTGAAGTAATATTTGTGACTGTGGTCTCTCTTATATAGCCTTAAAGATCTATTAAAACTCGCGTCAAAGAACTTAAACTAATTGAAAACACCGTCGCTACACTAAGTCTGCCATCTGTGAACATAGTCTAGATAAAGCTCGCCATTATACCAGATTTGATAAACCACAAGTCCTCGCAAAAGAACACAGATTTCAACCAAGGGTGATCCGTGAGGCTATTGAAATAAAAAAAAACATCCTAATTTCAATAGAGAAGATGGCTGGCTGGCCCTATTTTAGTAATTAATAATTATATTATCGTCAGTCATTCAGTCGTCCACTAGGATGGCACATGATGCAGTGAAATCATCGAGTATATAACCGGAATAGTGCGGTAATGTTATGTGTTTTGTAGGAAAACACAAAATCCGCCAAATTTGTGCTGCGACGCGAAGCGCGCTGGTTCTGCGCTCTGATTGGTTGACAGATGGCCATTGATGGATGATTGTCCGATGGGACGTACATACAGATCACTGGTAGGTTGAATTGCTATCACGTCAGTGACAAATCACTGACCAGTTAGAGAATTATTATGGCTCACTCTATATCCGTTTATATGCTCGATGCACTCATCGGTTTGTCACGGTTTCGCTCGTGTCTTTGTTTAATTTATATTTTATCATAAATATTTTAATAGCTTGTGTTGTTTTGTTGGTATTGTAGGAGATATTATGTTATTTACTTCAATACGAGTATATCAGATTAAATTTTTTTCGAAATTCAATCCAATAAGGTATGTAAAGACAATAGAAGCATTGATAAGACGCATCATGATTTTATCAACCCTTCTCAGTCCACAGAATATGGGCATATATCAATAACCGCCAAGATGCCTAATTTTCCGCATCTCGCATCCTAGGGCCAGCTACACGAAGATCATCGGCCCGTCCAGCTGAAGTCAACCCTCACGTTACAACTCTATTAGCACACTCTTCGTCAGTTCTTCATCTTTAGATAATAATAATGATAATGACTAGGGACGCTTTAACACCACGTCAATCTGGTCCCGTCGTAAGTTCTCGAAGAACTTGTATTACGGGTTGCCAGACAACGGAAATATATTTAATAGTTTAATACTATACATATATTTAAGGTTTTTATTAAATAATACACATACATGACCTAGGAACACAGAAAACTTCTTGTTCCTGGCGGTTTTTGAACCCGCTACCTCCGGCTTGAGCGCCAACGCGCTAACCATTGAGCCACAGAGGCGTCAATTTTTTTCCAATACATTACTCTGGTAATACATTTTTATGATAACAGAACGAACACTGGTCATACCGACATCTACTTTAATAGTGCGCATTGATAATAGCTTTTAAACAATATATTTATATAATTAGTACCCCCTTGAAAGACCCCCACAGAGGTCATCAATTTAAAACGGCTCATGATTAAATCGCGACAGCATAGCTGTTACTTTCCGAAGGTGCCGGGATGGTACCTCTTACTCACATAACATCATAAACGCTCAAGTTTGTTTGGATGTTTGTTACTATTTCACGCAACAACTACTGAATGGATTTTAATGAAACTACAATAACATAGTTTATACATAGATTACAATTTATCCCCGTACTCGCACGGAAATGGGAAATACGCGGGTAAAACCTCGGGGCGCTGTGTTGTATACAGGACGTCTTTTTTTTTTCGCAGGAAAATCCTTATGGATTCAGCCAGGATCCTGACCCAATGTGGGACTCGCACCTGGGAGTGCCCACCCTAACTAAAACCACTGCGAGCGCCCTCAGCCGCTTTTTGAGGGTCCCGGCTATGCAGGCAACGGACAGGATCACCTCAGCGACAGGCTGGCCCCGGCGAAGGCCAGACTACTCCTCGTAGGCCTCGGAGGAGGCCTATACAGGACGTCTGTCGGGTACGATAGTAAAACATATTTATTCACAACGGATGTATAAGCCAACAACAACCTGTAGATCTAAATCTGAATACCTAGTATATCATCAAAGTCAGGCTAAAATATAGTCCCCACCATGGTTCAGACCTTGACGTGGCGGTGGGGCTCAGTTGCCTAGGGTGAGCCCAGCACCTTGGGCGAAGCTAATTGAGCCGAGGGGGCTCTTTGTACCCCACTTATAAGAAGAGGGGACAAAAGAGCAGGGGCAAGGGGCAAGGACGGGAACCTCACCCCATTGTTGTCCCGAAGTTGGGAAGGGTTGTTCTGTGGTGCGGAATAATCCCTCTGTGGAGGTGGCGTTGGTCCCTTGGGATACTGACTAGCTGTCGAGGTGCCCTGTTTGATCATTAGATCCGGGGCACCTCATCAAAGGCGACATTGATGGCACTCGCCGGGTTTTAGTGGGTAGAGCTGCGTCTACTTACCAGCTTTCGGGCGCAGCGAGTCCCACATACCCGCGGGATGCCTCAGAGCATTTCTCGGCGTTAAAGAAAAAAAGGCTAAAATATAGCAAGCCTAGTGTAAGGTTTCGTTTACTTTGCTACATTTGGTTATAATAATTTTGGTATTTTTAATTTCTTGCACTGGCCACACCGAGAAAAAAGAAGAATAAGTGGGGGTAGGAGGGTTTGGACAGGGATGAGTCGGGCGGATGGGGCAATCGGGCTCTGGCCGTGGTACGACACAGTAGAGTGAGTCCAAATCTAAAAGTCTATAAGTACTCATTGTGGGTTTTTTTTAATAAGCATTGATTGATATTATTGATGGTTGGATAAAAGTGATCTTGGAAATAAAAGTGTTATTTACTGTTACTGGTTGTTTTTCTGAGGAGTCTTACACTAGGTACTAAGTTTCTATCAATAAAAACAAAAGTATCACAAAACCACCTCCTCCTTTATTAAAGTCGGTTAAAGCGCGTAAACGCTTATGGTTTCTGATGGCCAATTAACAAAAGTTTAATTTAACATAAAACACGGCTAGGTATTTTAATGGTAACGCCATAAAAGTAATTGATAACGCACGTAGTTACTTTAACTAGTTATGTTTAACAGTTCAACGACATCCATACTTTAATACTTGTATTATAAAATAGCTGTTGCCCGCAGCTTCGCCCGCGTTAACTTAGTGTTACAGCCGTATACGGATTGATAATGATTATTTTCTTAACCTAAGTTACTCCTTAGAACTTCAGCTATTTGTCAGTGAAAGTCCCGTCAAAATCGGGCCAGACGTTTCAGTGATTAACCGGAACAAACAGACAAACAGACAGACAGATAGACAGACAGACAAAAATTGTAAAAAATGCTATTTTGGTATATGTACCGTGTATATCCATATTTAATAAAAATCTGTTATTTTAATATTACAAACAGACACTCCAATCTTAATTATCTGTATAGATGCGAAAGTAACTTTGTCTTATCTTTTCATGACACTTAGATTTCGATAATATTTAGCCATTCTGCCACTGATGACTAGTGTGGTTAATTTATACCCTATCCCTCTTCTTTGTTTTCTCTAGGGAATGCGTTTAGGCATACCGGCCCCGGGGGGCGGGGGGTTATGTGAGACTCTCTGTACCCGAGAAGGTGGTAAGGTGGACGCAGACTCTACCTACTAAACCCCAGCGGTGTTCTCCTCGTCGTCTGGTCGGCCCGGCGCGAGATGTTCACGGGGCCTAGACGGCATGTCATGCAGCACTCTCCTCTTGAGGGAGGGGGGTGTCGTCCCTTCATCCTTCTCCACTTGAGGCACCCTGAATACACAAGGGTGCCTTATAGCTCGAACCTTACACGCGCGCTACGGATCCCCCGATCGGCCGCCCATTTTTACATTTTTTTTACGTTCTCGACATTTCGGATACTTTACAGCAACCATGGTCACGGTGTTCGTTCACGTACATAAAACCTATATCATTAAATTTTGTAAATGTGCATTGTTTGACGTAATTTGAAAGATACTTTTAGACCCGATAGATGGCGCTCTTACGTTAGATAGAGTAGATAATTTTTTGTCTGCACAATAGGAGTGACGACTGCACCGTGCACGTATACCACTAGTATATAAATAAAATACTGTTAACGTTGACTTTGACAAGTATCTCACTCAGTTAATTCGGGACGAGAAGAAATCTTCAAAGAATAGTTTTTGGACTTCGTTTTATTATTATCAATCTCGCCCGTCGCCTTGTCTCGTTTTAATTTTTGACAAATGTTAGCTTCTCTAATATTTGAAGTTATATTTGGTTTTGCTTTAGCTTAATGGGAGTAAATGGGGAGACCAAGACATTCGTAGATGTTCGAAATATCAAGCTCCGCGGAATTAAAGTTAAAAACATGGTAAACATCCCGTTTTAAATAATTCTTTAAGATTGTCTATGTACAGCGCTGTTATACTTTTTGTGGTGGTGTCGGTCCCTCAAGGACCGACACCACCTCCAAAGAGAGGTCGTCCGCTGGGGAGTCCGCTGGGGAGGACTTCTCAGACGGGTATGTGGAAACCCGAAAGATGGTAAGGTGGACGCAGCTCTACCCAATTAACGGCTACGTCTAGACGGCTAGTCAGTCCCTCAAGGGACCGACACCATCTCTACCGACGGGTCGACCCGCACCACAGAACAACCCCTCCCAACGTCGGGACAGTCAAATGGGGGGAGATTCCCATCCTCCCCCTTTGTCTTTTGTCCCCTCTTCTTAGAAGATGGGGTACAAAGAGCAGCTCCCTCGGTTCAATTTGCTTCGCCCAAGATGCTGGGTTCACCTTAAACTACTGATCCCCACCGCCGCGACAAGGCTTGAACAATGGTGCGGAGCGTTCTTATACTAGTTTAATGCATTGTTGCGCAAAGATGGGCATTTATTGAGACGTTGTTATATTGACTTTTCCTTAAAGATTTCACTCCGAATTATGTGTTTTTAAAGTTCAGTTGCACTTGATATATTAAGGACTTACCTACATATAATACGACTTGAGACGACTTTTTTTTTTTTTTTTAACGCCGGGAAATGCTCTGAGGCATCCCGCTGGGGAGTGGGTCTCCCCAAGCGGGTATGTGGGACTCGCTGCGCCCGACAGCTGGTAAATGGACGCAGCTCTACCCACTAAAAGCCGGCGAGTGCCACCAATGCCGCCTTTGGTGAGGTGCCCCGGATCTAGAAAACAAACAGGGCACCTCGACGGCTAGTCAGTCCCGCAAGGGACCGACGCCACCTCCACAGAGAGGTTGTCCCGCACCACAGAACAACCCCTTCCAACGTCGGGACAGTACAATGGGGTGAGGTTCCCATCCTCACCCCTTGCCCCCTGCTCTTCTGTCCCCTCTTCTTATAAGAGTGGTACAAAGAGCCCCCTCGGCCCAATTAGCTTCGCCCAAGGTGCACAGCTCACCCTAGGTTACTGAGCCCCACCGGCACGACAAGGCCTGAACCATGGTGGGGCGCTCACATTATTATCGCCCTGTATTTAATACCGCGAAGTTAAAAGATGATCTGCAACCAATCTGCATGATCTATTTGAGATTGTGTAGTGTCCAAGACAATGTAGAAATATCAACCGTTGCGAAATAAAAGCGAACTTGGTAAATATATCGGTTTTAAATTAAATAACTATGTTTCCCTGGAAAGACCTATGGGACCTAACTAAACTTGTCCTCTGACTCTGAGTCCCTACTCCCCAGATTCAAGGATGCGCCGTGTCCCGCTCCGCCTGCATGGGCACCACTATCGATATTTCTTACGCTATACATCTTTACTATGTTTACCACAAAAACTGCCTGCCTTTTGTATTCCAGCCCCTGACTTCCGCCTACACTTGACCATTGACCACCTGACTGAATAGATACTTCATAATTAAACTCACCAACAAATCATCATCACCCCGTAGATAAGCGCCCAATTAGTACTTAATTATATTTATCATTGATTAAGTGAGTTCGTTAAAACCGTTAGCGCTAATCTAAATAGCTGTATTATCAGTGACGCAATAAAGTATCTTACCATGGGCGACCACCCGTCGTGGTCAGTCATGGTCGCTACCACTTGTGGGGGTCATGGTTTATGGGTTCTGAGACAGGTAGATACAGGTGGAGACAGGTTGTTTATCTTGTGTAGGATAGAAAACTTAGCTTCGTCGCTTCTTAGCTAGGTCTTATGTATACAACAACAGAATCCTACTAATATTTTAGACGCCAAACTTTATATTGGATGTTTGTTACTCTATTACACAAAACCTACTGAATGGATTTTAATGAAACTTTACAATAATATAGCTCATTAAAACAAAACATAGGCCATAATTTATAAAGATATTGTGTGAATTGTGCAAAATCCTGCACAGACGAAGTTGCAGGCGCCAACAAGTATAACAATAATTTAGGAATAAGACATTCGTAGATAATAAAAAACATTGAGCTACGCGAAACAAAAGCGAAAAACATGATAGAGATCCCGTTTTATAAAGTTTGAATAGTACATAGAATACTATTAAATAATTAGTATAAAACCAGCTGTTGCCCGCAGCTTCGCCCGCGTTACCTTTTTTCCAAAAAAAAAAAAAAAATTTAGAAGCCACCCTTAACACAAAAAAAAAAAATGGTTATAAACCTATATTTGATACCTACCGAATATACATATAAAATTTTATCAAAATCGGTCTAGTCATTTCGGAGGAGTATAAACACTTAATATGTGACACAAGAATTTTATATCTATACTAATATTATAAAGCTGAAGAGTTTGTTTGTTTGTTTGAACGCGCTAATCTCAGGAACTACTGGTCCGATTTGAAAAATTATTTCAGTGTTAGACAGGTTATTTATCGAGGAAGGCTATAGGCTATAAAACATCACGCTGTAACTTATAGGAGTTGAGTAACGCGGGCGAAGCTGCAGGCAACAGCTAGTATTAGATATTACTATAACCCTAGAACTGGTTGTTGAATGTCTCGCCAATTTTTATGGGCGGCGCTGATGCAGGTTTTCAGGTTCGGTCCTTCTGTTATAGAAAGACCGAACCTGAAAACCTGCATCCGGGACCCTCAAAAAGCGATTGAAGGCGATCGTTGTTTAGGGTAGCGCATTCCCACCGAACCTGATGGGAAGTGGTAAAAAATCAAAATCATAGGCAAACTTGTAGCAGCCCTGCCGATCCCAGATGAGTCAGACCAGATGAGTCTAAAACACGTTTAAATCAATTTTATTATCTGCGGCATATAATTTTAAGTGTAACAATTATTTAACAGTGGTCAGCAGAAATGGCGCGCAGTTGAATCATCAATTATTTTTTTGCTTATGTTTCTTGCCTAGCAAGAGTCGATGAACTACGTGATCGATATATTAGCTAAATATTTATGATATATTATTACTATCATCATCAACTATTAAAATCATTTTGACAATTTCGTGTTATGTTGTGTGTGACAAACTTCTGTTTTTTTTTTTTTTTCTCAGGGCTTTTTACGCATGTAGCCAGGATCTCAGGTAGATCCTGACCCTATGTAGGACTCGCATCTGGGAGTGCACTACCCGTAAACTAAAACCACTGCGAGCGCCTTCAGCCGCTTGCCGCTGCAGTCTCGGACTTGCGGGCAACAGGATCACCTCAGCGACTGGCTGGCCCCGGCGAAGACCAGGCTACTCCTCGTAAGGAGGGTCCGCCCGACCGCTACTAAGCAGTCCCCGTGACATCGTGTCATACTGGGCCCAGGTTCCCATCCTAAACCCGATATGATCACAGGGGCGTTACTGGAGGCGCATTAAGTAGCGCCTTCTACGCACGCCCGCGGAGTAAACTTCTGAAATACTGAACCGATTGTAATGCAATTTTGCAAGTTTGGTATAGCTTGAGAAACAGAATAGTTTTGACCACGATAGGTCCTGTTGTCTGTGGCAGGACGTCTGTCTGGATTACAAGTAACAGATATACATGAATAACCAGCGTCGCCCCGCGATTTCGCCCGCGCACTTCCCATTCCCGCGGGAGAACAGGTATAAATTATAGCCTATATGTTATTTTGAATTATAAGCTATATTATTGTAAAAATTCATTCAAATCCATTCAGTAGCTTTTGCGTGAAAGAGTAACAAATATCCTTACACAGAAACTGTCGCCTTTATGTATCTATTAGTATGATGTTATTGTACCCCTCCCGCTGTTTTAATAATATAAATGAAAAAAAATATGTATAATAATAATAATAATTTATTTCAGAGAGTTACATATCGAGTTAGTAACAATGATAGCTTATATTCTAGTGTTAGTAGTTTTTATATTATTATATGTTTAATACAAAACATATCATCATCATCAGCCTCGTTCCGTCCATTGCTGGAGCCTTTCAATTAATGCAAATAACTTTGAAAGGCAACGCACCTGCTAATCCTCTGGTGTCTATGGATGTCGACAATCACTTACCATGAACCGACTGTCCGTCTAGAAAACTTAACATATGACATAAAAAATTCCTTCCCTCCATTAGGAAGAGTCGAACAAGGACATAAAGACGTTAAACTCGATACCCGCACACAGTCAGACACACAGACACACAATTGCAGACGCAGAAGCGGCCATTCATTATCCTCTAGCTCGTCGTTTATTTTTGAGAGTTCAATGAGAAATTAAATAGCATCCTGTCTCTGTACCGTTGGCAAAAAAATGCAAGTGAATTGATGTATGTATTTGTTCATGTGACACATTGTGCGCGTAGCAGTAAAATCGATTCGAATGCCGTGATGGCGAATGGTATGAGCATATATTTTGTCAGATCTTTTGTTTTTTTTTATGTTAGTTTGATAAGCAAACTGGCAAACGTGTCACCTGGCACGGTCGACGATCCTGAGACATAAGATGTTAAGTCTCTGTGCCAGTAATTACACTGCCTGTCTTGCCCTTCTCTCCGAAACACAACTAAGCTGTTTCACGGGAGAAACGAGCCATGCAGATGGTGGCACCCATGGTGGTTATAGATTTTTATTAATTATATGAATTATATATCATAATATTAATTATATGAATTATATATCATAATATATATATCATAATATTAACGTTGTCTTTGTTTCACATCCTACGGTAGACAGCGTTTTACATTAAGATAATCTACTAACACGAATAAACAAAGATTCTAATTTTATAAGATACTAGCTGTTGCCCGCAGCTTCACGTTAACTTAGATTTACAGCCGTACGCAGATTGATGATGATTATTTTTATAGACTAAGTTACTCCTTATAACATCAGCTATCTGTCAGTGAAAGTCCCGTCCAAATCGGCCTACCCGTTTCAGAGATTAGCCGGAACAAACAGACAGACAGACAAAAATTGTAAAAAATGCTGTTTAGGTATATGTACCGTGTTCATACATTCATAAGCGTTTAGTAAAAAGCAGTTATTTTTAACCGACTTCAAAAAGGAGGAGGTTATCAATTCGTCGGAATCTTTTTTTTTTATTTTTTTTATTTTTTATGTATGTTACCTGATTACTCGAAGATGGCTAGACCGATTTGAAAAAATCTTTTTTTGTTCTAAAGGGTATACTTCCCAAATGGTCCCATGACAAGGAAACCAGGATCTGATGATGGGATCCCAGAGAAATCGAGGGGAACTTTCGAAAATCGTAGGGGCGACTAGTGCGTTTGATAATTTTTTTATAAAGTGTTTTGAAGGACTACAATTTAATGAAGGTCTGGAGTCGATCTGATGCTGGAGCCGAAAGACAATCGAGGGAACTCCTCAACGATTTACATCAGTAACCTTGTGTTTGGGCTTGATTAATTTGTAATGATGAGAACTTTACACCTAGATGGTTGTGACTGTCATTAGGGGTCTGATGATGAAGACAAAGGACAGTTAAAGGAACTCCTCAACAGTTTACAGTAGCTACCTTGTGTTTGGACTTAATTAATTTAAATTGATGAGAACTTTGTACCCATATGGGTTATAAGCGCCATTACAGGTGTGATGATGGAGACCACACACAGTCGAGGGGAATCCTCGACGATTTACAGCTTTTATTGGGCTTACTTCATACGGTAAATAATATTATGCCAAATTCATGTAATTTTATTACTTGTCGTTGTTAAATGAACAAAAAACAACTGTGGCTTGGAAGCGCATCATAGTTTTTCAAGGTCATCATAATATCCATTCTATATCTATATATTGGTGATGTTCTATACCTATAATAATGGAATTATTTAACGAATAGCAGCAAATCTGCCGTGATTGCTTTCAATTACATGTATATAAAGTTTTACACAATTCCATTTCGGTTTTTTCATTTGTTATGTAATGAATTAACCCTTTCTACGGTCATCTCATTAATACAGCGCTATTTAATCTGAGCAACGCGTTTAATAGTTCTACCCATATTTCAGACAAATAAAAATAGTAATCAAATTTTGAAATCACTAAAAATGAAGAAATAAAAAAAAATTAAACAAAAATTAAAACCGGCTTCAAAAGTAACAATAATGACGTGGTAAACGCAAAGATTGTATATTTGTAGAAGAACAAGTTGATTATTTGTAGGCACAAAAATTAAGGAAATTATTTTATAACTTTTTAGTTGTTTTTTTTTAATTTGAAGTCGGTTTTTAATATTACAAACAGACACTCCAATTTTATTTATCTGTATGTATAGATCTCATTACAAACTTTAAACAAAAAATGTTAGTATTTATACGAAAAAACTAGACATCTCTGTGGAGTTAGTTGGCTAATAAACGAAGATAATATTTACATATTTTTGTCTTGTACATAAAAAAGCAGCAATGAATTTTTCATTGCTTGAGTGTTGATCCTTTTTTTTTTCTTTAACGCCGGGAAATGCTCTGAGGCATCCCGCGGGAGAGTGGGTCTCCCCAGGCGGGTATGTGGGACTCGCTGCGCCTGAAAGGTGGTAAGGTCTATCCAAAATCTACCCACTAAAACCCGGCGAGTGCTGCCAATGCCACCTTTGGTGGGGTGCCTCGGATATAATGAGCAAACAGGGCACCTCTACGGCTATTCAGTCCCTCAAGGGACCGATGCCACCTCCACAGAGCGGTTGACCCATACCACAGAACAACCCCTCCCAACGTCGGGGCTGTACAATGGGGTCAGGTTCCTATTCTCGCCCCTTGTCCCCCTGCTCTTGGGGGTACAAAAAGCAGCTACCTTGGCTCAATTTTCTTCGCCCAAGGTTCTGGGTGGACCTTAGGCTACTGAGCCCCACCGCCACGACAAGGCTTGTACCATGGTTGGGTTGAGCGTTAATCCTGAGTTTTTCGAGTTCGTTCAATTTGTAAACGGATATATCTTTATTATAAGTGGAAGTTTTTTATATTTTATTTATATTTTATTTGTGTTCTTTATAAAAACCTCAGGAAGGTAAAAATATAGATAAGTTTTATTGTGTGTGCTTAAAAGATAAGGAATACGTCATTAAGTAAGTATTCCCCTTACTAATTAATAAAATAACAGAATATTTATAATGTCTTTGTATAATAATGTAATAAACTTTCACGGACCGGTGCTCGTAGATAGTTTCTGTTCATGTAGCGATGATGATGATGATAATCACGTTTGTTATACTATGATCCTCTTTATAAATGTACAATTTTTGTTTGTTAGGTATATATGTTTTACGAATTGATCGGCTGAACGGATTTGAATATAACTTTGCACATGAGATATTTGTTATCTCAATGATATCTTACTATGAGTTATTACGTTTTTAATAAGCGACAAGCAGAATTATTGTTTACTTACATTTTATACAGATTTTTCGAATTCAGTTAATCTTATAAAAGTGATGATGATTTTAATAATGCGTTTTATTAACTTTTTTAAATACCCTCTTTGAGTTTGTTCTCTCTATTGAATCCCGCAAAACTTATTAATTTAAGGGCAAATTTTAGTCATCTCTATAAAACTTAATAGTGTTATAAGCTAATGATTTAGATTACATCGTTTCCCGAACTTTGTTTTGCTATGGCCCGGTAAATTTAGTACAATCCTCTTCGTGGCCCACTCAAGTCTTTAACCCTCTGATATGTAAGATAATATATAAGCATTTATCGCAAATAGAAGTATACTCATGTATGTATGTATTGCAATAATTAGTTAGAAGTATGAAGCTATTTATCTGTTTAAAACAAGGAGGCAATGGTGCGACCCGGTATTTATATTCGTGGCCCGGTACCGTCGCGACCCACCAAATGGGAAACGCTGGTTTAGAACAGAACAACTATAATTATCACCGCTATCTCTTAAACCAATAGTTAAAACTAACAGCGAACAATATTGTCGTAAGTTAATTCTTATATTCTTTAACATCGTTACAGACATTTCATTACATGTTTGCTGACGGTACAAAGACTAGCTGTGGGAAACTGCGAAGGCGTCACCGCTAATTTAGTGCAAACATGCATGCATGTGCAGGCGTTTTTTTGTTCGCTCGCTTTTCGGTGGTATGGGAGATGGATGGCATATTTATATTGCTCCCGATATTAAACATAATGCCTTTATAACTTTTTATGAGTATACGTTTATTATAATTACATTTTGTTGTGTTATTGTTTTAATTTTGATATTGTTTTAATATTTAAAGGCAAAGTTGTTTATTTCTTTCACAATTGAAATTTTTGTTATATCCGTCTTCAAAAGAGCTCTTCGTGCATTATAGAAAATAATTTAATAAATCCTTTTGTATTATATTTTTTTATTTTCTAAGTACCTATATCGTATATATACAATTATAAACGAGTTTTTTTAGTTGTTTCATTAAAAGTTGACAGTAAAAGGCTGTAATTTTATTTTGCTCCTTGGCCTTGTATCTATGTAAAAGACGACATCAGCTAGAGCCCTTCATAACCCTTGTGCGAAAACACCCAAAAATGTTCACACTGATTTCATTTTCGTTGTTACCAAAAGCTCTAATAATACCCCCCGATAACTGGAAAAGTTGGGGAAAGTTGTGTCGTTTTTGGTTGTTGTTATATTAATAACAAAACTTCACCCTTGCAGCGTGGGGTTACTGCGCGAAGTACCTTATTACTTCTAATGTTTTTATAAATTAAAATTTTAACTTATACTTGGAGCATCAGTTACGATTCTAATTAATTAACAACCCAACCCTGCTTTACAGTTTTTATTTATCTAAATTTGGAATTTAGATAAAAATAAGAGGCGTGTACGACATTTTTATTAAACAAAATTCATTTTATATCTCTTACATTTAATAGTATACAGAAACGCTTTCCGTCAAGTGTTTTTAGCCACTTACTTTGCCCAGTCAAATCAAGACAAATCGGCTACCAATGGAATTTCGAAAAATAAAGATTATTTCACATATTGTAGTGGAATCTCGATAACTTGAATGTCAAGAGAAATGCCTAAAAAATCGAGTTAACGAGTTTTCAACTTAACAAGAAGTTTGAGATACATGGATGCAACTAATTAAATCACTAATGAAGAAAGGCGCGAATTCTAGATGTATAATTTTAACCGACTTCAACAAAAAGGAGAAGGTTCTCAATTCGGCCGGTTTTTTTTATGTATGTACACCGACTTCTCCGTCAATTGTGGACCGATTTTCAAAATTCTTTTTTTGTTTGAAAAGGTATACGTGCCAAATGGTCCCATGATAAGGAAACCAGGATCTGATGATGGCATCCCAGAGAAATCCCAGAGAATTTTTTATTTCTTAATTTTTTCCACTTGTATACTCAAATTTAAAAATCAATTCGACTTAAATTTTATTGTATGCATTTATTTATTAAAACAAATTACCTAAGTAGACACTAGAGTGAACTGTACAAACATTAAAAAACTGATTTCGGGGAAGTCCACGTAAGACGTTATTGTCTTTTACTTACTACGACTTACGTACTTAGTGATTCTTTTTTTTGAAATTCGACTTATAGAGTACTAGCTGGTGCCCGCGACTTCGTCTGCGCAGGATATTTTTTTTTAAAGGTATCCTATGTTACTTCTAATACCTCCAAGAATATGTGTATAAAGTTTCATGGTGATCGGTTAAATAGTTTTCGCGTGAAAGCGTAACAAACATGCACGCTTTCACATTTATAATATCAGAAAGGATAAGGATAAATATTATGTAGGTACTATCAATAATACCTCGCAGGGAAATAATATTTTGTTCAAGTGACAAAGTCTAAATAATTCGAGATACCGCATATTTAGGGATTCTACGGAATTATATAGATTTTTCGTTTCGTTCTTCCAATTTTTGCGCTTAGAGTGACCTTACTAAGTAACATACGATTAATCGCTACTATTAATAAACACTACAAAATAATCTTATCTCGTGTTCCATATACGATTTTCCTGTAAAGTTCAAATTCTAATTAATGGTTTTTCCTTCCCATTATTCCTCTTTTCCTCTTGACTTTCGTTTTAAGCCTTGACTTTTCATTCCATTTTTCTTTTTATGTTAGTTGGATAGGCAAACTGGCAAACGTGCCACCTGATGGTAAGTGGTCGACGTCGCCCATGAACATAAACTAGTTTACCTGGAACGAGCCCAGGCAACTCATCCATGTGTTGCCTATCCTGAGACATAAGATGTTAAGTCTCGGTGCCAGTAATTACACTGCCTGTCTTGCCCTTCTCTCAAAAACACAGCGAAGCTGTTTCACGGGAGAAACAAACAAGCTGGTGGTACTCATGCAGCCGGGAGCGCGGCACAGCGCTTCCCTCCCACCGGTAGAATTAAAAAATTCCATTAGGGAAGCTTCGGATGATATCATTCAGTAGTGCTTTCCGTTGTGTTCAGTGTCTCTTTACTTTATCCCGGTAAACATGAAAACAAGTAATTAGTAAATTACCTGCCTCGAAGGACATTGTGTATTTGTATGGTTATTAGCTGTGGACAAATTCGCGCTACTCTCTGTGCATCGCGAACCGCACAAACACCGCGGCGGAGGGTTAAGTGTACGGTCCGCAAAAAAGGTTTAAGGTTGCAACGTTCTTTTACTTACAGGACATTTTTTATATGGTGTTAGTTTGGATTTACTTAGCTAAAACACTGTAGGCGTGGGGGGGGGGGAGCTTACGGCTTTTCAAAAGACGACCTCTCTACTCTACTTCTACCTCGCACGACCACTATATCGAACCAGCCTTACTGTATTTCCGAACCGATACGACTTAGGGACCTTCAAGAAAAGAGTATACTCATATTTGAAAGGCCGGCCACGCACCTGCAAATGCTCTGGTGTAGCGGGTGTATGCGGGTATCTTTTTAAAGGATAGGAGTTATATGGTGTTATAGAATATATGGTGTTAGTGGCCCGCTTGCATGATCAGCTGGTATCCTGCTGTGTATTAGATGTAGGTAAGTTTGCGCTGCTCTATGCATCGATACACCGCGCAAACAGTTTAGGGTTAAATGTACGATAAGCAAAAAAGGTTTCAAAATTACGAAATGTTATTATTTACCAGATATATTTAAGTTTGGTGTCAGTGTGGTCTGTTTCCATGCATCATCATGGGTCTTCTTATCCGTCTACTGCATAGGCCGTTGGTGGATCTAGTCGCTGTGGTCGGTCTCCGATTCTTTTCTCTAATAAGCTGGTAGCATAGACTAAAGAATATTTTTTCTGTAAATAGTTTTTTTGTGTTCCTGAGCTGTCAATAAGGTGTCAGTGGCCTCGAAGTAGAAAATTGAGGCGACACCCAGTGCTGAAACAAAATGAATGTAAAATATTCAAAGTAGATTCTAAAATGTTGTTCGTGTCTCGTGTCTTCTCCTATTCTTGTGATCTTTGTTAGTATATATATATATATATATATATATATATATATATATATATATATATGTGCAGACAGGCTCACACAGTGTATCCCCTCCAAGGTTCAAGCCTTGTGGGGCTCAGTAGCTTGTGGTGAACCCAGCACATTGGGCGAAGCAAATTAAATCGAGGGAGCTGCTCTTTGTATCCGTCTTATAAGAAGAGGGGACAAAAGAGCAGGGGGGAACAAGGGGGGGAAGGGTACCTCATCCCATTGCACTGTCCCGACGTTGGGAGGGGTTGTTCTGTGGTGCGAGACGATCCGTCTGTGGAGGTGGTGTCGGACCCTTGAGGGACTGACTAGCCGTTGAGGTGCCCTTTTTGCTCAATAGATCCGGGGCGAACCAAAGGCGGCATTGGTGGTACTCGCCGGGTTTTAGTGGGTAGAGCTGCGTCCACGTTACCATCTTTCGGGCGCAGCGATCCCCACATACCCGCCTAGGAAGTCCCCCACTCCCCAGCGGGATGCCTCAGAGCATGTCCCGGTGTAAAAAAGGAGCACATAGTGTTTTTATATATAGACAATTATATCAGCAGGTTGACCTTATCAAATTAGCTAATTACGGACGCGCTAATATTTCCTTACTTTAAATTGCTTTTTTATCCAAGATAACGGTATATTGATAAAAAAGGTACTTTAGGATTACAAATAATTTGGGTGACCCCCACTAATTGTTGGGCTTAGTTTCGTCGTTCGTTCAGATAAGATAATAATAAGAAATAGAAACTATCCCCATCGAAATTTCCAGCACAGGAGTCATCCCAAAACACTTCACACCAGTCTCAAAACGCTAAACATGGTGAATGTTTTTTTTAATGGTCTATGCTGCGGATCTATGTGAACCGATTTGGCTCGCTTAAGATTGATTATTAGTGGGGGGTTGCCCCCCGCCAACCGTAATACGTACATACGTATTATTAGTGGGGGGTTGCCCCCCGCCAACCGTAATACGTACATACGTATTATTAGTGGGGGGTTGCCCCCCGCCAACCGTAATACGTACATACGTATTATTAGTGGGGAATACAGAAACATGGTCATGTTTCTGTCGATTTATTTATGAAAAGATTTTGGTATTAAATAGAAATTAATATTATATGAATTTAAAATTAAAAAAACATGTCTTTTTCTCTATCCTCCCCAATGGGCCACCGGAAAACTCACTAACGACACGAAACGCGACAGCATAGCTGTCCTCCCGGTCGTGCCGGCCCAATTTGGCTACAAAAGCAGCATTGCACTACCTCTTACAATCTTCTAGATTCCTTCGTTTCTAAAGGATAATGACTAAATGCGACATTAAAAGTTAAATCAAGAGTAAATCAAGAGGCATAGTTCCGTCTCACGTGATCATCAAAACGAATGTACGGTGTTATCAAATAAATATACCTCTGATAAGAATGCGTTCAAGGGAAAATGCATTTACTCGGTCGTATAGTACAGACGCAACGGTAGGTTAGGTGGTACTTATGTTTATTTATATATTAATATTAGCTTAGTTAGGATAGCGACTATGGTCCAGTGTGTATGGGCTCGGCTTCTTGCGTGAGAGGTCCGGGTTCGATCCTGAGCCCAGGGCCCCTTGAAATGGATTTTTCTAAATTTCTACGTACACCTGAACATGAGACCATCGCTTTTCCACCGGTGAAGGAAATATCGTGAGGATACCTGCACGCCTGATGAAATTAAAAGTCTTCGAAGGTGTGTGAAGTTCACCAACCCGCATTGGGCCAGCGCATTGGTGAACTATGGCCCAACACCCTCCTCGCCTGATTTGAGGAGGAGACCCGTAAATAAGATTTGCAGCCTTATCGTCTGACGATCATTATTTTTATTGTAGCATACTGCCATTATCAGTGATAACTTAGCATTATACTAGTGCAAGAATTATTCAAAACGGATGATTAGTTTCGTAGATTACCCCCTACATTCGAACTCACATTTTTTATAATATCAGGATAGATTATTTACGTCCAACCTACTGTTACGGTTGCCCTATGTGTGGCGTTATCAGTGCTATCACAATGCTAGCCCACTTCAGCCGGCCGCGTTTGTTTTGAAACGTCTATTTGCTGAGAATCACTTACTGCGTGTCAACGCTCTTGTTTCCTGCTGAACTCCGCACTTGTATTGCGCAACCTTTATTAAGGTTACTGCACACTTGGTGACTGACAACAGGTATTAAACTAACACATGAGATGCAGGGTAATAAGATAGGATGAAAATCTTGACGTGGAATTAATCAACTGAAGTTCAGCTTCAGTAGGGCTCGCATGCGCATACGAAAAAATTTTGTCTACGCCTTTTCTCGTCTTATTTCATAGTACCCGGATGACCGAGCTTTGCTCGGTTTTTTTTTTTTTAAAATAAAATGACATTTTCTAAAAATGATTCCTAGCTAGATCGATTTATCGGCCCCGAAACCCCCCTATATACTAAATTTCATGAAAATCGTTGGAGCCGATTCCGAGATTCCAATTATATATATATATATATATACAAGAATTGCTCATTTAAAGATATAAGATAAGTAATAAGAGAAAAGGTGTAGACAAAATTTTGTCGTGCGCGCATACTAGCCCTACAGGTGTCGAGAATATGACAGAAAAGAATAAGGATTAAAGTACTCTATTAGTTCCAGTTGGGCATAGGACACGAGAAACGGAAAGCGTGTCTTAGACCACAGTTGTCAGTTCACCAATGTCTCAGACAGTATTAAACTTCACACACTGCTAAAGTCTTTTAAATCTGGGTAGTATTGTGGTAAAAGTATTGTTGTTAATTAATCATAAAATGTTAGTAGATAATATTGAATTTTAAATACGAACCTAGACTAAATGCTAAAATTATCACCCAATCCCCTGTAACACCGGGTTTCCCAGTATTTTCTTTTTTTTTCTTTTACGCTGGGAAATGCTCTTAGGCTTCCCGCCTGGAGAGTGGGTCTCTCCAAGCGGGTATGTGGGACTCGCTGCGCCCGAAAGGTGGTAAGGTGGACGCAGCTCTACCCTCTAAAACCCGGCCAGTGCCTACCTCTACAAAGGGGTTGTCCCGCATCACAGAACAACCCCTTCCCCTCGGGACAGTACAATGGGGTGAGACTCCCATCCTCGCCCCTTGTCCCCCTGCTCTTTTTACCCTCTTCTTTTAAGAGGCAAAGAGCAGCTCCCTCGATTCAATTTTCTTCGCCCAAAGTGCTGGGTTCACCTTAGGCTACTGAGCCCCATCGCCACATCATGGTGGGGACACTGACAGACAGCATTATGTTTATTTGGTAGTTTAAGTCTCTGCGATTAGAAATAAAGATTATATTATGATGACAAGACGAAAGATCATTCATGTTCATTGTAAAGTATGCTTTAGTGATCGCATAAAATAGTGCGTGTGCGTTTTTACTGAATCTAGGTGTGGAATTTATTGCGAAATACTGAACTAACGTTTACATATTGCTATCATTGTCCACAAAATTGCTTGCGTGGACGAGCTGAAAATTATAATAGATGTTGTAATAATAGGGTAATCCGGTAGCCAACTACGCAAATTCACGCAAGTTTAAGCTACCTAACAAATACCAGGTAACTGATTCATCCCCACTATGGTTCAAGCCTTGTCGTGGCGGTGGGGCTCAGTTGCTTAAGGTGAACCCAGCACCTTGGGCGAAGTGAATTGAGCCGAGGGGGCTCTTTGCACCCTTCTTGTAAGAGAGGACAAAAGATCATGGGGCAAGGGGAGAGGACGGGAACCTCACCCCATTGCACTGTCCCGATGTTGGGAGGGGTTGTTCTGTGGAGCGGGACGACCCCTTGTGGAGCTGACGTCGGTCCCTTGAGGGACTGACTAGCCGTCGAGGTACCCTGTTTGCTCAATAGGTCCGAGGCACCTCACCAGAGGTGGCATCGGTGGCACTCGTCGGGTTTTAGTGGGTAAAGCGGCGTCCAACTTACTATCTTTGGGGCGCAGCGAGTCTCACATACCCGCCTGGGGAGTCCTCCCCTCCCCAGTGGAATGCCTCAGAGCATGTGAGGTTTCCATCCTCGCCCCTTGCCCCCTGCTCTTTTATCCCCTCTTCTTATAAGAGGGGTACAAAGAGCCACCTCGTCTCAATTAGCTTCGCCCAAGGTTCTGGGCTCACCTTAGGCTACTGAGCCCCACCGCCACGACAAGGCCTGAACCATGGAGGGGAGGTTTACAATACCTAATTAAATCATAGATCCAAAAAATATTTGTATCTTTATCAAAATTTTTGTCCAAAATTATTATTAAAAAAATACCAATATTAGTTGGCAAAACGCTTCTTCTTTAGCACAACGTGGAATGAGATTAGATTATAAACGACACCACCCCAATTCCGCGGTCAATTCCACATTAAACAGTAAAAGATTGTGTAGGAATTCTTGGTTATCTGGTCTGCCTGACGGGCGCCACCGCTATCAACGTTTCCTAGATACTTCCAAATACACGTATCAGATTACATATCACGCTATCACGTTATCACTGTGATAATACATGTTACACTTTATAATACCGTTTAAGTCATACATTGCGCTACAATAATACTTAGGGGCCATCCATAAAGTACGTCACACGTTAATGGGGAGGGAGGGTATCACCGAAGTGTGACATCGTGTGACAAGGGGCATGGGGGGGGGGTCAATAGTTTTGTGACGTCACATGTTAAACTTTAAAATACTAAAACGCAAAGTTTGGATGTGAATTGAAAATTTTAAAAATTTACGAACTTGATCTATATTTATTAATAATTTAGCAATTCTGTTTAATGAATGATGACGATGCTTTATGGATGGATGAGAATGATGTCGACACTAAGGATGTTCCTGACGTTCAAAGTCAGAACGAAAATGAAGTGCCTGATTTACCAGTAATAGCTGATATAAAAGGGTGGATCCAAAGTCCATGGACACTCGATAATTAAGTTTTTTATCTTTAATTAATATAATTAATCGTTTATTATTTTCTAACTAGTCGTTTGTTTTTTCAGTTTTACGAAATGTTGGATTTTATGTTGATTTTATTAGATTATTATTTAATAAAAATAAGTAAAAAATGAAAATAGCTGTTATCTCTCGATTATTTTTAAATATATACATAAATTTAAAAAATGTGTGACGTCACATCAGGAGGGGGGGGGGGTTATAAAAATGTGACAACCTGTGACAAGGACGGGGGGAGGGGTTCAAAAGTCCTAAAATTCGTGTGACGTACTTTATGGATGGCCCCTTAAGTGAAAAAATTGGGTCTGTAAAGTTGGTTTACGGACGATAGTTTAACGCGACAACGTCATAATTAAACGCAAGCGTGCAATGAGCGTAACAGGACGATGAGCGTAACGGGACAATGACGCGTCATTTCGTGTATGCAGCCGGCGTTCATCCATTTATTAGACGTTGTCACGTAAAGACTGGCAGTCATAGGAACTGCCTATACAAGTGAAAACTTATAACTTAGAATATTTTAAATTTTAATATTGACATTTTATAATGACGTCATAAATGTCACATTGGAAGCATTCGGTGATGCACCTCATCACCGAATGCTTCCAATGTGACATTTAAGACCACGTGATTTATCGATGTAAAATGTAATTTCAATACAATTATTAGTTTTCTACTAGCGTTTACGATTGTAGAATGGCATTTTGGCTAACCCACGAGGTGACGATGTAGCGAGTTCCATAATTTTTGTTCACTCAAAAAATTTTGAAGGCGAGAAAGAAGGTTTCAATTTAAAAAAAAATTATACCTTTTTTGGACACACAAGAAAGAAGTTTTTGGTATTTTGTATATTGATTTGGTATATAGTCCATAATAAAATTTAAAATATCACACATTAGAGGTAGCAAATAAGGATAAATATTTTTTATACAGATGCTTACAGTATTTTATTTAAATTAACATTATTTATCACATGGGCGTTGGTCACCTGTCTGGTTGTCTCATAATGAATTAGATCAAGACCAAAACGAAGTTTGATCTAGTTTTATCTCATGACAGCCAGGAAAGCTCGTGATAGACATCCACGCACACTGTTGCGCTGATCACAACGAATGATGACGGTTTTTGTAAGAGGTAGTGCCATGCTGCTTTTCAGCCGAATTGGGCCGGCACGACCAGGGTGGTATCTCTCGCTCACATAATACCAGCGTAAAGTGACAGCTATGCTGTCGCGATTCGTGAGTGAGTTTCCGGTGGCCCAATTGGGGGATAGGGAAAAGGAGGGCAACACATCTGCATAATCTCTGGTTGTACGTGTATATGAGCGTCGATAGTCGCTAAAAGGCTTCGAATGCTCGTTTGACCTCCTATGCTATAAAAAAGGTTATATCCGAAATTGCCAAGGCGTATGGGTAAAGAAGATAGTGTATAAATAATATATTGTAAGTATATCTATTGCAAATGTTTTATGTGGCAGTAAGCTAATTCACTAACAAAAGTTAAAAATATGTTTGGTAGTTTTCCTAATCACTAGGTACGGAGAAGGAGCACTCTGCCTTAGTGGTAACGAACGGTGATATTATAAGAATATAACGAACGAACGTTTTTGACGATTGGTTAAGCTAGACGTTGTGATCATTGAAACGGTATGTCCGTATATGATACATTTACACAAGGAAGAAATATGTTTGATTCTAAAAATATAGAACACGGATAACACAAAAATGTATGCAACATAATACGGATGAATTTCGTCGACTGTACGTCTTATAAAATGGAATTCACACACTTGATGTGTATAAAGTTAAATAAACATGAATCATGTTAAAATGGACGTAAAATGTATCATGAAGATCATACTGCATCAGAAAATTCGTATACAGCGTAGGTTCTTGTCTATATCCCCACCATGGTTCATGCCTTGACGTGGTGGTGGGGCTCAGTAGCCTAGGGTGAGCCCAGCACCATGGGCGAAGCTAATTGGGCCGAGGGAGCTGCTCTTTGTACCTCTGTTACAAGAAGAGGGGGCAAAAGAGCAGGGGACAAGGAGCGAGGATAGGAACCTCACCCCATTGTACTGTCCCGACGTTTTGTTCTATGGCGCGGGACAACCCCTCATATCATCATCATATTCGTACTCATGTTATTTTTTCTCGTAAGGTTATCCTGAAGATATGTGCTATTATATTAATAATACTTAATATTAACAAATACTTTTTAATTTGCGTCTTATAAGTTATACGTGTTAGGTATGTTGCTTGGGTCTAAACACAAGTTCCAGATGAAATGTTATATTTTTTCCGAATCTATACTAACGGACAAAAGGCCCTAATGCTTCGTCGGATAATTGTGAGCCGATTTGGCTCACTTATGGTTTATTATTAGTGAGGGTTTGCGCCCCGCCAACCGTGAAGTCATCAACCACACGGCCTCCTGGCGTCGGGTTGGTTAAAAAAATAACTAAGAAAGTTTGGTCATCCTAGCTTTGCTGTTTCGGAGAGAAGGGCAAGACAGGCAATGTAATTACTGGCACCGAGACTTAACATCTTATGTCTCAGGATACACATAAATGAGTTGCCTGGGCTCGTTCCAGGTATACTAGTTTGTTAATGCGAAGGTGGGGGGAGGACCTGGGGCAACAGCCGTACGGCAAAAGCCTAACGGTTGCTCTGCATCCGGTCCTTGAGCGGTGGATGCGCCGTAAGCGCAAACCCCTCACCTTCCGTCTGACACAGGTGCTCACCGGGCATGGTTGCTTTGGTGAGTACCTGTGCCGGACGGCCCGCAGGGAGCCGTTGACAGTGTGTCACGATTGTGGCGCGACGGTGGACTCGGCCCAGCACACCCTCGAGGTGTGCCCGAGATGGGCGGCGCTGCGTCATGATCTGACATCAGTCATCGGAGGGGACTTGTCTCTGCCGAGTGTCATCATCGCGATGCTCGGTGATGACGAGTCCTGGACGGCGATGGTTTCCTTCTGCGAGGCAGTAATGTCCCAGAAGGAGGCCGACGAGCGGGTGAGAGAGGAGGCCGCCGACGAGGCCTCCCCCCGTGGGCGACGAACGGGGGTGCGCAGGAGGCGCTACTTAATGCGCCTCCATTAGCGCCCCCGTGCTCGTGTCGGGTTTAGGATGGGAACCTGGGCCCAGTATGACACGACGTCGCGGGGACTGCCCAAACAGCCGGACAGCCCCCCTTAAGAGGAGTAGTCTGGCCTTCGCCGGGGCCAGCCTGTCGCTGAGGTGATCCTGTTAAATGCCTATCCGGGACCCTCAAATTAAAGCGGCTGAAGGCGCTCGCAGTGGTTTTAGTTTACGGGTAGGGCACTCCCAGGTGCGAGTCCCACATAGGGTCAGGATCCTAGCTACATGCGTAAAAAGCATTTCCCTGCGATAACAAAAAAAAAAAAAAAGTATACTAGTTTATGTTCATGGGCGACGTCGACCATTTACCATCAGGTGGCACATTTGCCAGTTTGCCCATCCAAGTAACATAAACAATCGGTTGTCTGTAAAGTCGGTTTACTGACGATAGTTGAACGTGACAACGTCATAAGAAAATTGAACGGCTCAGAGCGAGGTAACGCCGCATGCGTCATCGCATACGTCATGTTTTTTCGTTCTTGCAGCCGGCTCCATCGAATTATAAGACGTTGTAATAAAATCCTAAGATCCCACTTAGTAAACAGATAGACAAAGCAAGCTTAGTTAAACCTTTATTAATATTTTAAAAATGTTTAACATTACGATATACTTAAACACAGTTGCAGTATTATTATAGTATATTGGTATTCAAAAATCCAAAATTGAACCGCCATCGAATAAAAGACCTTTAGAATCTATAATTGAAATCCTTCTTTCGAAGATGTTTGCGCGCCTTTGTCTTGTCACTGCAATAGGTTTTTTAATAAAGATCAGCTCGGGGCTAGGAATTAATAGAGTTTGTACGGAGCCCAGCCACTCTCTAAATACTAATAGCGACATTCATCTTTGCAGGAGACATGTTTTAAATTTGAATTTGCGTTCTTTTTTTAATTGTTTGTTTACAGTCAATATTTCAGACATTTATATAAATTTTACATACATTAAACTTTTATTTAATTAATTTTCCAATTGCCAATTGTCTTTATATACTAATAAAGTATGTCTTTTTTATTCGCACCTCTGTCTTTTATTTAATATTATGATATTAAAACCACTAACCACTAGATTAACCGTATGTCATGTTTCCTAATTCCTTCGTGCTTTCTCTCTTCCTATCTCGATAGGAAGAGATCTAGCAGTATCCAAATATATCTCGAGGTGGTGCCCGAGATGGGCGACGCTGCGTCACAGTCTGACATCAGTCATCGGAGGGGACTTGTCTCTGCCGAGTGTCATCACTGCGATGCTCGGTGACGACGAGTCCTGGACCGTAATGTCCCAGAAGGACATCGACGAGGCGTCCTCCCGCGGGCGACGAACAGGGCTGCGTAGGAGACGCTATTTAATGCGCCTCCAGTAACGCCTCTGTGTTCGTGTCGGGCTCAGGATGGAAACCTGGGTCTGTATGGCACGACGTCGTGGGGACTGCTTAGTAGCGGTCGGGCTGTCCCCCCCTACGAGGAGTAGTCTGGCCTTCGCCAGGGCCAGCCTGTCGCTGAGGTGATCCTGTCCGTTGCCTGCATATCCTGGACCCTCAAAAAGCGGCTCATCGCGGGATCGGAAGATCCTGGCTGCATCCATCCCTGCGAAAAAAAAAGTATCCAATTATTTCGATTATTGAAGTTCAAATTAAAAATATTTTTTATAAACTTAAACTACCTACAAGTACACGAAATTTGAAAATAATTTTGTAAATCCTTATATAAATACCTAGGAATATGCATCAGTTAGAAGTTCATAGATAACTTACGTTAAGAAAATAAACGGAATCCACAATCAGTTAAGTGCATATCGATATGCACCGAGATATCGTGGTTCACGGAATCGATGTTTAAAATGCTGATTTTGTTATCGATTTGTTATTCAGTGGAAAATTCATCGTTGTTTACTAGAGGCGCCACTTGCACAAGCAGATTTTTAAGTTGTATGTTGTATAATTTAATATGTAATCTAAATAATATGTTTAAATAAGATATAACTCGAAAACGAGAAAACTAAACGTCGCCTCAAAATACATTCGAGGACAGAAATCTGAATGATCAATTGATAAATAACATCGTTTTAGCTAAATCTTGAACGTGAAAGTACACTCTCATAAATGTATTTTAAAAAATCTTCAATTTACATACGTTATTTTGGTACCAGTATCGCAAATAAAGTTAACTTCTCATAGTGCGATTTTTCATAATTATAAATTTATTTAATGTCATACATTTATTTAAATTGCAAGATATATATATTTTTTACTTTTTTTATGTTAGTTGGATATGCAAACTGGCAAACGTGCCACCTGGTGGTAAGTGGTCGACGTCGCCCATGAACATAAACTGGTTTGCCTGGAACGAGCGCAGGCAACTCATCTGTGTTGCCTATTCTGAGACATAAGATGTTAAGTCTCGGTGCCAGTAATTACACTGCCTGTCTTGCCTTTCTCCCCGAAAGCCGAAACACAGCAAAGTTGTTTCACGGGAGAAACAAGCAAGATGGTGGTACCCATGCAGCCGGGACCGCGGCACAGCGCTTCCCTCCCACCGGTAAAATAAACAAACAATAAAATATTTTCATAATTGATGGCAATGTAAGTGTCTATTTTATCACATTACAGAACAATGCAAAATAAATTGCACGTGTGGTGGTATTTTTAATTCATGAATCAAAACGCAGGCTGAATGCGCTGGAGGTGTTTGCCAGATGAAAAAAAAAACATGGCTCCTTCCGGACGATATAAAATTCCCGCGTGATTTAAATATCGAACATGTGCAATTATTAGAATCTGTTTTTATGAGTGTTTAATTTTTGGAATTGTGTCATTCCTTTTTTACATATGCAATTCCAAGTATATATTTTTATTGTGTTTTAAGAATATAATATGTCTCATCAAAAAATCTTGCGTAGGTACCGGAACAGATCTTTAAATGGTATCTTGTTAATCAGCTATTGATGAATATTAGACGTATAGAATCAATAAAAAAAAACTTAATAAAAGCTTAAGCTAAAGCTAAATACAGTCTTAGATATTTTATTGGGCAAATTTTAAATAAATAAGGATTAGGATTAGGATTCTTAATCAGATGTTAGTATATTTAAATCCATCATCAGAGTCTTGGATATGTATATCAACATTTCTTATATTTACTCCTTTTCTTAGTACCCACAACACAACTACAAGTTCTGACGAAGTTGGTTTAATATTTCTTTATTATTCATCCTTACGAGCTTACTACAAATTAACGTAGTGTCACTTAATATTTATATCTGTTTAAACCACATATAATTGTACAATATATATCATCAGCGTATTACAATTCATGAGACGTGAGATGACCCATCAGATATTCACTGGGGATTGGCGGATTTCCTCCGATTCTCCGTGACGCGTGTCCAGCACAATGATGCATGTGACGCATTAGCATCACTCGTGTACACTGAGATCAGTCAACTTTCGATTTGTTTGTAATGAAACCTGGAAGTCACCAGTCTCATGACTAGATGGTATCTAACTGTTGTTGGTGACCATTGATTATTATTCGGATATATGAGTTTATAGATTTGAAACAGGTTTTCGATAATTGGAAAGGATTGTCTTTGGAATTGTTCATTTGAAATGTCTTTTTGATGAATGAACATTTTCCCATTTTAAAACCCATTTACTACAAAATTTAAAAGGATTAGGTACTAAAGAGTTATCACACGTTTGTGTGATAGATGATACAATAGAGTTATCACAGTAGTTATCACACGTTTGTGTGATAGATGATACAATAAAGTTTTTTTTGGATCATCTTGAAACTAGGTAATTATCATCTTCAAAATAGGGAGTTCCTGTCAAGACATTTTAGGGTACAAACATTAGTTAAGATCGACTGAGTCACTGAGTTTGTTTGGCCAGTTCTTCTCAGTAGACTCGCCTTGGAACCGGTAATGGATAATGGATTGAATTGACTTTCGCTGCTTTATTAGTACCTACTATTGATTGAATAATGTTGAATTAGAATTTGCTCGGATCATATCTTGATGATATTCATTATCTGTCCGTTTCATTTTTATGTAGCAATGATAAGAAGGATTTTTTCGAAGTGTAATATTGCCTGATGCCTGTATAATCAATGATAGAACCTTTGGACAAGTCAAATGGATGTCGAAGATGACGATGATAATGATATCATCTCCATACAGCATCCACATGGGTAAGTAATAAAATGTTCGCACCGGACATGCTCTTTTTTGTATTTTTTTAAACACAGCATGTTTATAAAAGTACAGAAATGACACGACCATGGCAGCTCCTGTTCAAACCGACGGATATGAACCCGTATATGGGGAATTGTTGGGCTTAAGGGAGTGCGCAAACTACATTGTTACTATTTGTCGTAACATACATATTATATACGAGAACAAGTTTCTGAACTAAAAAAAAATACAAAACTATGCTAAATAAATAATACAATTTTTTTGTAGATGCCGGATGCCGAATTTACCGGCCGGAGGGAAGGGCTGTGCCGCGCTCCCGGCTGCATGGGTGCCACCATCTTGCTTTTTTCTCCCGTGAAACAGCTTTTCTGTGTTTCGGAAAGAAGGTCAAGACAGACAGTGTAATTACTGGCACCGAGACTTAACATCTTATGTCTCAGGATAGGCAACACATAGATGAGTTGCCTGGGCTCGTTCCAGGTAAACTGGTTTATGTTCATGGGCGACGTCGACCACTTACCATCAGGTGGCACGTTTGCCAGTTTGCCTATCCGACTAATATTAAAAAAACATCGAAACTCACAAACATTATCTTTTTATAATATGTATAGAATAGAAGTACAATAGTTATCTCAAAAGGTATTAAAAACTCATTAGTCGTTGTGTTAATTGACAAGACAAGTATCAATAATGTTAAATCTTTAAAAAATATACAAACCTTAATAATTCCTTATAGAGGCCCTTATTCGAGTTTATTTAACTCAGCGCATTGTAAGTGCAAATTTTTATGCACACGTTACCTTGGCTTATGGATTTCACTTTTAAGACTTTTTATAAACAGTTCAAACACCAAATATTTTTGGATACTTCAAGCGTTATTCATTGGTAAAACATTTAGGTAATAAAGTTAAAAGTAAAAAGCTGTGAGCTTCTGGGTATGGGTACCACCATTGCTTTGCTGTGCTTAGGAAGGAAAGGACAGGCAGCGTAATTACTGACACCGAGACTAATGCCCGTTTTCAATTTTAAAAGAACTTTTAACGCAAATTAGGGGTCCCATAAATCGATAACGGTTTTCACCAAGATCACCACCCCTAACTTTACGTATTCAGTTATGGGGCCCATACCGTTATGTTGACATTTTGGTTTTGCTTAGAAAAGTGATATTATGGAAGTTAATATATTAGATTATTTGGGAAGTCTGGAAGCAATTGAGGTTCATGAAGTGCCGGTGTATATACATATTTACCGGTAAATTAAAGTAATAACACGACTCTATAACACCGTACACAAACCTTCACATAGCTAAAATCTACAAAACGTCACATAGCCTCGGAGGCGATACTTTGTTTAGTGAAAACCAATTTAGGTTAGGGGTCGATTTAGGGGATCCCCTACTTTAGGAAACCCATAGTTAGCAGACCCATGTTTAGGGGTAAATGGTGAAAATGGGCATTAGCATCTTTTTTTTTCTTTAAGTGGGGGAGTGGGTCTCCCCACGCGGGTATGTGGGACTCGCTGCGCCCGACAGCTGGTAAGTGGACGCAGCTCTACCCACTAAAACCCGGCCAGTGCCACCAATGCCGCCTTTGGTGAGGTGCCCCGGATCTAGTAAACAAACAGGGCACCTCGACGGCTAGTCAGTCCCGCAAGGGACCGACGCCACCTCCACATAGAGGTTGTCCCGTACCACAGAACAACCCCTCCCAACGTCGGGACAGTACAATGGGGTGAGGTTACCATCCTCACCCCTCGCCCCCTGCTCTTATGTTCCGTCTTCTTATAAGAGGGGTGCAAAGAGCCCGCTTGGCCCAATTAGCTTCGCCCAAGGTGCAGGGCTCACCCTAGGTTACTGAGCCCCACCGCCACGTCAAGGCCTGAACCATGGTGGGGGCATTAGCATCTTACGTCTAAAGATAGGTAACGCATGAATGAGTTATCAATCAATATGAAATGATTATTTGTTAAAAGTTAGACTTTAGTTAATAACACTGATTCTTCTGAAATTATATACGAGATTACAGTATAGTTAACTAAAATATCTACTAATTGCGAGACTATAGTTATTGCTAATGGCGGTATTATTACCACTTCTGAGGTTGCTAACCATTCAACATTGTTATTTGCTCTAAAATCCTATTGTCTTTAAAATAAAGGCAAAAAATCTTTAAACCACCTTTACCATTCAAGCAAAAATGTATGTCAAACAATTCGATTTTATGTAATTTTATCATTGTTTGAATCTGTCACAACTGTAAATTTGTACAGCTTTGTCTTGGCAAATGTGTTTAGTTTAGAAAATACGTCAATACCGACCTTTGCTTCATTTCGATTTATTGGTTCATTAAAACAATATTCAATAGTTTGGTAAAATATTCATTTATTTCGAATTTTATTTCCATGACGTGTCATAATCGCATTTTGTAGGCATATTAGAGTCACATTGAGCAATATAACATCATGAAAGTAATAACATAAGAAAATAGAAATAAAACGAAAGAAACCCGAAAAAAACGGACGAAAAATATATGCGTAGAATCTAACGACACTTTTCAAGCTAAAAGTCAAGCCAGACTGAACTAAGCAAGCCAAAAAATAAGCGCGCATAAGAAAAATGCAGTTCTCATTCTGGCGCGGTCGGATAAGAAGAATGCAATGTGAATATTAATCGAAAAGGACAATCCTCAGACGACCTGTTGGAAGATGCCCAATGTCCTGACTTATATGACACCCACCCAGGAGCAGCATACATTGGCACTGGATGACATCTACTATAGGTATGTTCGTCCGTCTTTGAACACAGGAAATCCACTTCACAGAACAAATATGACGAATCAGGTCCATTCACAAAGCTGTACAAAGTGCAACATTCAACTAAATATACAGCCTTTTTGGTCTATAGGGCTAGGTCGTAAACAGATATAACTACCTTGATAATATTTTATGTATACTTTCCAAGTAAATTATCACGGAATGGAAATATTTAAAATATTACTCTGAATTTAGCTACAAACTGCAATTTTCCATTCACAACTTCACTTGATACATGATTTTAATCGCACATTTTTTACCAAAATGCATATAACAATGATCACTATAGTGATTACAAAACGTTTCCTTACCATTGTCTCCCCAACGACCAACACAAAGAATGGCCCATAAGGAAGACTTTTATTATCTGTAACTTTACACTGAAAAGAAAAACATAATGAGTTGGTGAAAAGTGAATAAAACATGTTAGTATTTAAGAAAGTTGACAGAAAAAGTTTTAATCCAGACTAGTATTATGAATTCTATATATATGATATTCGCCTTCGATAATATTTGACTAAAGATAAAACATCCCTATATGTTTAAGGGCGGCTTGCAGAAGCTGCTTAAATCGCGATTTAGTACAACTTAAGCTCGACTTAGTGTTAAACCTCCATTTTTGTCTTGAAATAAGTGTTAAATCTGGATTTAAAACAATATAAAAATTATACCGGCAACAATGTGGGTTTAGTTCTTAAATCTAGATTTAACGTTGATGTCAGACGTCAGTCATCAAACGTCTAAATAAACAAGATTCGTTTCGTTCAACGCAAAATGTTATTGACATCTTAAGATAATTTGACAGTCTTAAAAGCAAAATGTGTATAACGAATCGTAAAGACCGAATGAAAAGTCGTATGTATCTTCAAGAAAAAAAGGCGATCGTTTAAATCGTTTAAACTTAAGACGGCTTAGTAGTCAATTTAAGTAATCTCGACTTATTATCTCCTTTCTGCAAGTCGCCCTAAGAAAGATAAAGTATGGAAATCAACCATCTTCAGTTTGCAAACGACTAATGATAAAATTATTGTTAGTTTGTATGTTATGACTGTAGCAAGATTTGAGTAAATTCACTCAGTCTAGTACGTAACGTAACTGAACGTCAAACTGATCAGATTTGGATGAAACTACAAAAATAAATAAGCAAGCACACGCTCAATAAAGTAAATTTTAAATGTCATATGTGGCTAGACGTGGTGATTACTCCCCTGACCCTCGAAAAGCGTCTGAAGGCGCTCGCAGGTAGTTTAGTTAGTGTAGGGCGCTCCCAAGTTCGAGTCCCACATAGGGTCTAGGAGCCTGCCCGGGTAACATAGATATATGCGAAATGCTGCGTTATCAAAAAAGGCAAGGCAAAGACCACAACAGTGGGCAATAGGCTGATGATGATTATAAACCTTAATTAAAACGTACAGCTACGGCGATACCTAAATTAATAATAATAATAATAATAAGTATATATTTTGTACCTGAGACGTAAGATAAAAGACTAAATAATTTCTTTTTTGACCCCACATTGCAAAAGGCCCTTAACATAATCGAACAATGAGAAACGAAGTTATAACAGTTTTGTTTTTCATACTTGTAAACGTTTACAACCTTTTGTTTACAGTGGTACAACTTGAAACTAGAAACGAGGCTTTTATACCTGTAGGTAAAAGTTTTAATATCGACTTACAATAAAAGCAAATTCTTTGAGTTTGGGTTTTGTTCTATTTTAGTAATAAAAGAGCTAAAGCTGAAATATGAGGATTGCTTCTTTTTATCATAATTATCAGGCCGTATACATCCACTATCCGCACAAACTTTCGCTTATAATATTAGTAAGATGTATCCGAGATCACACGCTGACACCTATATGTTAGGTGAAGCAGTCAGTGCTTGGATAAGTTTTATGTTAGTGGGATAGACAAACGGACAGACGGTTACGCAAACCCAGACCGCGCTAACAGCGATAGCACTACGCTACCGCTAGATTGCTTGGACACCGCGCATGGCCCGCATCCCTCCCTGATGAGGGCCGGCTCTCATGATGATGGGTTAAATTCAACGGTAAAAGATTCGTCGACTATATCGGATTTGACTAGTCCAAATCCTGCTCTTCCGAGCAGCGCGCGCGATGAACCGCGCCCCGCAGGGGACGTCCCCCTTTCGAATATTTCTAACAGAAACGGCTTACCTGACATAAGACAAGTCATTTCCTGAAACATGACGGTAAATCTTGGTACCAGTAATTACACTGCCTGTCCTGGCATTCTCTTTCCAGCAGTCTGTTCTTTGTTTATGTCATAAGGAGGCAACCGAGCAGTCGCAACCTTATGGTAACTACCGACGCCCATAGACAACTACGCAACCAAAAACTATGCAGATGCGTTGCCCTCCTTTTCCCTATCTCCCCGATGGGCTACTGGAAGCTCACAAACCGCACGAAACGCGACGCTTAGGACACAGGTATTTTGTGAGCGAGAGGTACCACCCCGTTCGTGCCGGCACAATTCGGCTTCAAAGCAGCATGGCACTACCTCTTACAGTTACTACTTCTACTGATAAAATAGGTAGAGTAGTGGTAATTCGGACGCGTGGTTCTCCGCTTTCCTCCGTTCTTAATAATCTGGATGAATTCGTTTAAGTTTGGTGACAGGCTATCCTTTAAAAGCCATTTATACCATTTTTATTTCAATGTGGTACCCTCACACACACTGTTAGCGAGACAATGGATTCCCATGAGCTGCTCCCACGGCCTCAGTTTGGTGACACCATTAACTAAGGTCGCACCAGCACGGGTTTAAATGTGCATTACTCTGATCACCGTTTTGCGTTTTGGGTGAGAAAGTGATCTTAATTGTGATAGGTGTGAAATCGTACACGCAAATTGTTTTGTCACGATTTAAAGTGATTGGATTATTGATTGATGTTTGGACTGAAGTCTAGTCAGTGGTCAGGATACGCAAAGGTATTGGGTTCGAGTCTAGAGCAGATACTTAATATGATGGATACCCTGGGTCGTGGATGTGTGTATCCTAACATAAGCTTTTATAACTAAGCACGGCGTTAGTTTGACGTGTTATGATTGTTCTAAAGGCGAACAGTACTCATATATTCATATTTAGACTGGAAATTTGTATCATTATAAGATGTCTCATTACTAAGACCTTCGTAGGCCATGGTTCAGTAAAGTAGCCGAAAAGTGGACGTGTTGTACATTAATATTAATCTCTACAAAAGAAGCAATGCTTGAAAGTTTAGATGTAGAAAGTAATCTCCAAAACTACCTACTTATCGGATTTAAAATTTATTTTACCAGTACATATACGAAGACATCCGCCAGACAACTAAAGTTACTGATATCACGCGAAGTAGCAGTGGGCTGGTCACACTCAGGAGAATGGATGACTGATGGGGCAATAAGGTTCAAGAGTGGAGGCCGCGTTTAGGTAAATGATTGATTTTGATTTTGGTCCGTGTTGGATGCGAGTGGTGAGGGATCGGCCGTCTTGGCGTTCATTGAGAAAGGCTTATATTAAGCAGTGGACGGATAGAGGCTGATGATGATGATGATGAATATACTAAATGAGTGACACAATAAAAATTGTCATCATCCAAGGTACGGCTGTATATCTTCGTTAACCGGAGGATCCCACCGCCACGATAAGGCTTGGACCTTGGTGGGGAATTCAATAATGATATTGTGACTAAATTGAACTAGTTATTATGTCTAGAGTTAAATATTTAATTGTTTTGTATTTAATTAATGTATTTTTTTATGTCAAACTATGTTAGATCCAGTAGAACCTATAAAATTAAATAAAATATAGACAACATAGGCGTCTCATTCCAATAAAATTTGCCAAATATATTTATTATAATATTATTATCCTATAATGAAACTATTGAATTGTTGTCACGGAGGGACTGCGGTTCCCAAAATCCTTGCCACAAAGTTAAATTCGAAGCAACCCAGCCCTTAGCCCTACATACATCAATAAAACACATTTTTTCGAGTCTCTTGGTGTCAAATGTCAAAATTCTATGATTATCATAATCATAGAATTTTGACATTGTCATCGCTTTTCGTGATGACAATTAAAATAACGTCGACAAGTATTACGCAGCATTTAGTTGCGGGGGTAATTTGATTATCAGCGTTTTATACGTTTTGTAACGACAGCGTCAACACCTCTGTCACGCTTCCACCTGAAGGCCTGGCTTATCACACTGCGGTTATGACGATGGAAATATCTTTACCGAATAACTAAACATGTCTTACGACTCTTTTTTTATATGGCGGGGAAATCCTTATGGATGCAGCCAGGATCTTCGGATCCTGACCCCATGTGGGACTCGCACCTGGGAGTGCCCACCCTAATTAAACCACTGCGAGCATCATCGCTTGCGAGGATATGCAGGCCACAGACAGGATCACCTCAGCGACAGGCTGGCCCCGGCGAAGGCCAGAATACTCCTCGTAAGGGGAGACTGCCCGGCCGCTACGAAGCAGTCCCCACGACGTCGTGCCATACAGACCCAGGTTCCCATCCTAAGTCCGACACGATACAGGGGAGTTACTGGAGGCGCATTAAGTAGCACCTCCTACGGTCTATGCACCCCCGTTCGTCGCCCGCGGGAGGTGGCCTCGTCGGCGGCCTCCTCTCACACCCGCTCGTCGGCCTCCTTCTGGGACATTACTGCCTCGCAGAAGAAGACCATCGCTGGAAGACATAACTTACGACTCTAAAAATAAAATGTTTGGTTTTAAATAACAGCATCGGACCAATTCACGTGTTGCTTATCCTTCACGTAAGATAGCAAAGCTGTTTGACAGAATAAGTACGCAAAATAGTGGTATCCCTACAGTCATGCGGTGCGGTACGCTTGTACCTGCTTAGTTAATGGTAAAAGATGATTTACTGAAGTACGCAGGTGGGATAAGGAGTTGATAAATAAAATGATCAATACCTTGACCCCACCTATCTCGGCTGGAGTTTTGTTGGCTAGCGTTAAGGGACCGAAAATGAAGAGGACCTTGATGCACCCAAAATAGGATATTATATTAACGATTGTGAGATGTCTGGTTACATGAAAAATATGTGCTTTAATTACTTGTTGTAGACTGAATTTCAACTGGACTGTTCTTTATTTTTTTATAGAAGAGGGGGCAAACGGACTGTCGGTTCACCTGATGGTAAGTGAAAAGCCACATCCACAGACACCCACAGACTGCGATAAAATGCATACAAAGGGGGTTAATTCGGCCGTACTCAAAAAAATCATTGTATATTTATGAAAACCAAGGGATCGATCGTCTTGGCGTTCCTCGAGGGAGCATTGATGTTCAGCAGTGGACAGATAAAGACTGATGATGATGAATGATGAAGTTATAATGTTATTTTCTAGTCCAATCTTGTTTTTTTCTAACTTAGGACGTCAGTGACGGCGCGTTTTTCGGACGTCGTGTGATATACTAGGCCTACGCTAACGACTAGTGCACACACGCGTAACCTCCTGGAATGAAACTGTGTGCCTCGGCGACGTAACGTTACTGAAATGTTTCCAAAATCATCGGCTTTAAAATACATATTGGTATACAATTACTATGGTTTTAATAGTAGCGTTAGTTTTCGAATGAATGGATATGGTTTTATTTGTCTATGGTCTGATAAAGGTTATTTTCGTTACGGAGGCGTATAGTACAATAGATTACATTTTATAATATTTATTTTCGCATACTTATAGTAGGTACAGTAGGTATTAGCTTAAATAAGAAATTAAAAGTTCGGTGGTTTGTCATTAATATCAGATCTTGCCAAAATTAAAAGTTCGGTGGCTTGTCATTAATATCAGATCTTGCCAAAATTCCAATGGGATCACCCATTTAGGACCGTGTCTTACCAAGACAAGAGGTATGATCTAAGTGACGACGCGTGTAATTAACTGAAGGAAATATAAAATATTCTGCTGTAGAATCCTTATATCATTTAAAATTTCAACTTAGAACTAAATTCCATACATCTCAAAAATGGTGTGTCTACTTTTGTCGTTTCCTGAAGCCGAAGTTCAACAATCCAAACTAGAAACAACTAGCCTCGGTTAGTCTAGCCATCCCGTTTGCAGACCAACAAACCGACAAAAAAATTAACTTAGGTAAATGATATTCTTCATCGTTCTTGAAAGTATTGCAGTCAGTTAACAAATCATATTCTCGATCATTTTGGAATGTTTCACAAAACTGTTGGCAAAAAAAATATCCTGGCTAATTCTGGAAAGTTCCGCGAGCTCCACAAATTTGGTTATGTCATTGTCCGGTGGTTCGGTGAAATGGTTCCGTACGTGCCGGGCATCGGCCATTGTTTCTCTGATCGGCCGCTCGCAGATCACGTGACGTCAGCACTAGATTCGCGTAACTATCGATATCAGGGTTGATCAAATACAGTTTTACCGCAATTATGTACGTTATATGAAGACTAGTTAAATTTTGTACCCATAGTGATTAATATCAGAAAATATTTTACAATGGCAAAACACTAATATATAATCCCCTTCCTGTTAGCTGAAACTCATCCTCACCATGGTTCAGGCCTTGTCGTGGCGGTGGGGCTCAGTAGCCTAGGGTGAGCCCAGCACCTTGGGCGAAGCTAAATGAGCCGAGGGGGCTCCTTGTACCCCTTATAAGAAGAGGGGACAAAAGAGCAGGGTGCAGGGGGCGAGGACGGGAACCTCACCCCATTGTACTGTCCCGACGTCGGGAGGGGTTGTTCTGTGGTGCGGGACAACCACTCTGTGGAGGTGGCGTCGGTCCGTTGGGGGAGTAACTAGCCGTCGTGGTGCCCTGTTTACTCATTAGATCCGGGGCACCTCATCAAAGGCGGCATTGGTGGCACTCGCCGGGTTTTAGTAGGTAGAGCTGCATCCACTACCAGCTTTCGGGCGCAGTGAGTCCTACATACCCGCGTTCGTATGTGATAGAATGGTAAGAGATCAATCTGCCTTAGAAATAAGATACAGGGATATTTGCTTAGGTATTAGCCAAGCACAACATCGCAAATTTATCCGTACCCAAACATAACAAATTTATCCGAACCCAAACTTGACACTGGCAGAACGCAAAAGACTACGAATAAAAGAAGAAGAAGTAAATACTGACAACCCTAAGACAGGAAGCGTCATTTGAAAAATGGCGCTAGCTGTCTGGCCCGCGTCTGCGACGTATGCGCCGCGCATCCCGCCCTTCCGATGTCAACAAACTGGTACCGACATTCCTGGTACCATTGTAATTGTGGATCTAGTCTCTTATATATGTATGTTTATTATCCTTACACAGGTTTTAAGTTAGTCTCTAGCTTTTAGGCTACCTTACATAGGTTTCTCTCGTTTAGTCTTACTAAATGAAGTTTTCCGTCACTGGTAATAATTAATTTCGAAATTGTAAAATAAACTAAGCAGAGCCACCACCTTTTTTTAACGCCCTGTAATGCTCTGAGGCATCCCGCGGGGGAGTGGGTATCCCCAGGCGGGTATGTGGAACTCGCAGCGCCCGAAAGGTGGTGCGGGACAAACCCTCTCTAGAGATGGCGTCGGTCGCTTGGGGGACTGTCTAGCCATCGTGACGCTCTGTTGCTCAACAAATCCGTAGCACCTCACCAAAAGCGACATGGGTGGCACTCGCCGGGTTTTAGTAGGTAGAGCTGCGTCTACCTTACCATCTTTCGGGCGCAGCGAGTCCCACATACTCGCCTGGAAGACCCACTCCCCCGCGGGATGCCTCAGAGCATTTCCCGGCGTAGAAGAAAAAAAAGAAAAAGAAAATACTATTAATGTCTTCCAGGTTATGTGCTTGTTAATGTCTCCGTGAATGATGGGCTCTTCAAAGCGTTTAAATTATTAAAATCAACTACCTATATTATAGATGGCGGCAATGGACTGACGACAATTAAATTATTTAATATTTAAACTTCCTACCCTTTTTGGATGACTACCTACAAGGCCACAGGGGAGTTAATTTTTAACGAGCATGACAAATGCTTATTATTAGAAAAGGAACCGTCTTCCTTCTCTTTCTATATTTCTGGGGTTATCAGTGTTGCGTTTATTGTAGTTTTAATGTGTTAAATAGACTGACTTGGTCTATAACATTTTCATAAATATGAAGGGAGATTTGCAGGTGGATTTACATCGAAACCGTTTTTATACTTAATATTTTCACGAATTCCATTCGTGATTCGTGAATTCCATTACCAAAATTATCACTTAATTTTGTAAGAGATAGTGCCATGCTAGTTTGCAGCCGAATTGTGCCGGCACGACCGGGGTGGTACCTCTCGCTCACATAACGCCGGCGTGTTTTAACATTTCCGGTGGCTCATTGGGGGGGGGGGGGGATAGGAAAAACGAGGGCAACGCATCTGCATAATCTCTGGTTGTGCGGATGTATATGAGCGTCGATAGTCGCCAAAAGGCTTCAACAGCTCGTTTGCCCCCTTAAGACATAAAAAAATGTTTTATTAAATTCAAATTCATAAGAGTTCACCCAGAGCTTATCGAGGAAGCTCATTCATGAGTTGTCTATCCTGAAACGTAAGAGGGGGCGTCAGTTCCAACAATTTCCCTGCCTGTCCAGCTTTAACGAAACACCAATGCTGTTTCAAAAAGATACAAGATGGTGGTAAGTGCAGGTAAATATAATTCAACTGAAATAGAAACCGTCAAACTTCCAAGACCGTTTGGTAAAAACTTATTTCTTTAGATAGGGAACAGTAAAAGGGAGAACGTCTGAATATATTTAAAACTGGCAAGCGTGAGTCTGACCAGCGCTACAGGTTCCGAAAAACGTGTTGTCGTAATTTAACACCAAATGGACGGTTTTCAGGTCTTTTCCTTCACTGATGTTATCAAACCTTTCTTTTCTTTAACGCCGGGAAATGCTCTGAGGCATCCCGCGGGCGAGTGGGTCTCCCCACGCGGGTATGTGGGACTCGCTGCGCCCGAAAGGTGGTAAGTGGACGTAGCTCTACCCACTAAAACCCGGTGAGTGCAACCAATGCCGCCTTTGGTGAGGTGCCCCAGATCTAATGAGCAAACAGGGCACCACGACGGCTAGTCAGTCCCCCCAAGGGACCAACGACACATCCACAGAGGGGTTTTCCCGCACCATATAAACCCCCCCCCCCCCCCAACGTCGGGACAGCACAATGGGGTGAGGTTCCCATCCTTGCCCGTTGCCCCCTGCTCTTTTGTCCCCTCTTCTTGTAAGAGAGGTACAAAAAGCCCCCTCGACTCAATTTGTTTCGCCCAAGGTGCTAGGCTACTGAGCCCCACCGCAACGTCAAGGCCTGAACCATGCGTCATCAAACCTAGCGTCTCAATCAATTTCATGATGCCATCTCAATGGGAACTTCCCTCTAGGTTTTGTTTTGACCGACAGACAGGTGGACAAGGTGACGGTATAAGGGTTCCGTGTTTTCATTTTGAGAAACGTAACCCTAATAAGCGGACTGATGCATTTATCATAATGTAACCCGATTTTTTGGAGTTACTCGAACAATTTATACCCCATCATTAATAAAATTTAAATACGTATGTTAATTGTACATGGGCCCAGATAATTTTACCTTCTACGAACCCCTAATAATTATTATATACAATTAATAGTTACAATAAAACTAATTATGTATCGTTGGATCTAAATGAGCATTACTTGTTTTGTTTGTGGGTTTATTTTATTGTTTTATGATAATTGAATACGATTGTACTAAGATTAGTTACTAAGGATTTTGACGGTCGGTCGATCTATGATCTACACGAGTCACCAGTCTCGGGGTTCGAATCCCGCAAGTACATTGGTTTGAATAATGAATGCATCGGATCATAATATACGTTAGTACCGAATACCGATAACGGAAGTTCTTATGGGCTTACCGCTTACCACAGGTGTGATTTGACCATGGTTGCTGTAAAGTATCCGAAACGTCGGGTTTGTAAAAATCTAAATAAACCGCGATAAAATCCGTAAAAAAAAAATTGTTTTATTATAACAGGTGTGATTGTTAATTTTAAAAATCAATATTAATTAGATATACAAGGCAATGTCCCTTTTTTGAAAATTTTAGATGAGTTTAAAATTCATATACATATTATCATGTAAGATCAATGAAAATACGCAGTTATTTTTTTATTTTGTGTTAGTTTTTTGACGGTAAATAATAGTATATTTTCGTATAAAGTGTATATATAACATTTGCTTACTACATACATGTTAAGCATTGTAATCTTATATCTAGCTGTTGCCCGCAGCTTCGCCCGCGTTAACTTAGATTTACAGCCGTGTACTGATTGATGATGATTATTTTATAGCCTGAATTACTGCTTATTACATCAGCTATCTGCCAGTGACAGTTCCGTCAAAAGCATTTTAGAGTTTAGCCGGAACAAACAGACAAAAATAGTAAAAAAACGTTATTTTGGTATATGTACCGTGTGTACACATCCATATGCATATAGTAAAAAGTAGTTATTTTCATATTACAAACAGAGTCCCATTTTATTTCTCTGTATAGATGTATAGATATAAGCAACTTGGGTTTTATAAAATCGGATATGGGCGACATTGCCTTATCTCATTTTATATCCGGAAAGTCATCCTTCTTAAGCTGTATTGATGGGCGGCGCTGCGTCACAGTCTGACATCAGTCATCGGAGGGGACTTGTCTCTGCCGAGCGTCATCACCGTGATGTTCGGTGACGATGAGTCCTGGACGGCGATGGTCTCCTTCTGCGAGACAGTAATGTCTCAGAAGGAGGCCGACGAGCGGGTGAGAGAGGAGGCCGCCGACGAGGCCTCCTCCCGCGGGCGACGAACGGGGGTGCGTAGGAGGCGTTATTGAATGCGCCTCCAGTAACGCCCCTGTGTTCGTGTCGGGCTCAGGATGGGAACCTGGGTCTGTATGGCACGACGTCGTCGGGACTGCTTAGTAGCGGCCGGGCAGTCCCCCATTATGAGAAGTAGTCTGGTCTTCGCCGGGGCCAGCCTGTCGCTGAGGTGATCCTGTATGTTGCCTGCATATCCGGGACCCTCAAGAAGCGGCTGAAGGCGCTCGCAGTGGTTTTAGTTAGGGTGGGCACTCCCAGGTGCGAGTCCCACATTGGGTCAGGATCTACCCAAAGATCCTGGCTGCATCCATAAGGATTTCCCTGCGAAAAAAAAAAAAAAAAAAAAAAAAAGGCAGAGCCTGTTCTTATGGTAACTAGACAACTGATAAATACTTATATATTTCTAAATACATACATACTATAGATAAACTACACCCAGATACAGATCAAATGATCATGCTCATCACACAAACATTTATCCTGGGTGGGGATCGAACACACGATCTTCTGGTTTAGCAGTCAGGGCCACTAACCGCTAGACCAACAGGCCAGTCTATATCTTATTGTGTGTTATCGTAATATTTAAAATTATAAGCTATACATCGGATCTGAGTCCCTTTCACTATCAATGTGATATTATCCTACGCTACGTTAATATTATAAACGCGAATGTTTCTTTCTCGCAAAAATACTGAATCGATTTTAATGAAACTACAACAATATAGCTCATACATCAGAATAACACATAGGCTGTAATTTATTCCCGTACTCCCACGGGAATGGGAAGCACGCGGGCGAAACCGCGAGGCGCTGCTAGATTACAAATAAACAGTTATACTTGTACTATTTATTATAATAATAATATCTATGGACGCTTCTTTTATATTATAATTATATTTAAGATTTTTATTATATAATAAACATATTTAATATGAACCTGGAAAACAGAAAACTTTTTGTTCCCTGGCGGGATTCGAACCCGCAACCTTCGGCTTGAGCGCCAACGCGCTTACCATTGAGGCCACAGAGGTCGTCAAATTTTTAAATTATTACTTTTTAAATAAGTATGTAGTTAGCACTACGACTACTACTGCTATCGTGCTTAGTTCTACCACAGTATAAGCAAGTTCTAGGTACAGTCAAATAGATTTGCCTTGTGGATATTTTTATAGCGTAGGACAGCCAAACGAGCAGTCGAAGCCTTATAGCGACTATCGACGCCCATACACATCCGTACAACCAAAGATTATGCGTTGCCCTCCTATATGAAGAGATAGGCCCACCGGAAACTCACAAACCGCACAAAACGCGACAGCGTAGCTGTCACTTGACGCATGTATTATGTGAGCGAGAGGTACCATGGTCGTGCCGGTCTAATTCGGCTGCAAAGCAGCATGGCACTACCTCTTCCAAAAAAAATATTTGTTAATTTGTTGTTATATTTAAAAAACACGTTCTTCGCAACCCATCGCGCGTGTCAAACTCCCGTTTGTCTCGGTTTTTTATTAGATGGTATCAAATGAAAAATGAAGTTCTGTAGACACAATTAACTAATACTTATTATGGTCTCGCTTATTACGATGACCTTAGCGTAAGCTGCGCATCCCGCCCTTTAGTTTCGCGTGTCCAGGCGTTTCCGTTGTACTATAATTGGTCCTAGACTCTAGGGTTAATCATCATCAATTCGACCAGGTGTGACCTTTTTAAAGGTCAGGTTCGAATTTCTGGAAGATTTATGAATAGTACTTTGCGCTTTGTACAGTCGTGTTTCAGATGTGTTTAAGGGGATAGTGTGAAGTCAGAGTCGAGCGTGGTAGGTACTAGGTACTGATAGAATAGGACAGGGGCGACCGAACTTTTGATCTGCGAGGTCTACTTGTGCTCGAAAATATTTCTTGCGGTCGACTGCAAGATAGAATTTAGAAGAGAGAAATACACGCAACAATACTACTACCACATTACGACCGACCGTGAAGCGTGTGAGTACCTATCATCATCATCATCATCAGCCTCTATCCGCCCACTACTGAACATAGGCCTCCCTCAAAGAACGCCAAGACGACCGATCCCTCGCCACTCGCATCCAACACGGACCGGCCACTGTACGGAAATCGTCTTCCCACCTGGCTACGGATCGCTACCACCAACTTGATCTGGCTACGTATAACCTACCTATATAATAATATAATAATCAGTGTTCTTGGCGCAATTAGGTGGTACATTTTAAAATAATTGATATATTTTTTTTATATTTTTCTGTTTAGTTTATTAACTCTCGCGGGCTACCAAAACCGCCTTCGCGGTCGACCTCTAGGCCATCATTGAAATAGGAGTTAGTTACTTCTAATAGTTATTTATGCAACTGTTGTATAATAAGGGGTATTAAAACATGAATATAGCCTTTTGCAGCGTTTAAAATATCTGGAGGTGTGCTGCCAAAACTTGAATCGCTCATTTTTCTTGTAAACAAAACAATAAAAATATCGAAAAAATATGCCGGGGATGCGAATTAAATATATTTAAAGCAGAATATTTATGACGTTATCCACTTTTATTTCGTGGTGCTCGATATTTCAACATTATGTACGAATGTCTATTATGGCTTGTTCACGAGACTCGTTTAGTCTAATATCATAATTTTGGAAATGAAAATAATTATAAAATCATTTTACAAAAAATTAAAACCGACTTCAAAAATACTAAACTAATAAAAACATTTTACAAAAAATTAAAACCGACTTCAATAATACTAAACTAAAAAGTAATAAAATAACTGTGTCTTTAATTTTGTGCTTACAACTTATAATTAACTTAATCTTCTACTAATGTACAAACTTTGCGTTTACCACGTCATTATAGTTACTTTTGGAGTCGGTGTCAGCCAAGGTAGGTAGGTAGGTAATGTACAGCAACAAATACGACACCGACTCCAAAAGTAACTATAATGACGTGGTAAACGCAAAGTTTGTACATTAGTAGAAGATTAAGTTGATTATATGTTGTAAGCACAAACATTAAAGAAACTGTTATTTTATTACTTTTTAGTTTAGTATTTTTGAAGTCGGTTATTTTTTTTTGTAAAATGTTATTATTTCTTAATTTTTAGTGATTCCGAAATTCGTCGTCTTTGCGTTCATTGAAGGAGACCTATGTTCAGCAGTGGACGGATAAAGGACGATGATGATGATGATAATGATGATTACGATGACCGCGACATACTATGGTATGCTACCAAAGCATCCTATACAATTGTTACATCGACACGTAATAAAATGAGCACATCAGCACAATATCATCTAGGTAAAAGAAACCAACCAAATAGGCATTATTGGGAATAACTAAAAAACGGCTCGTCAGATCTTAATAAAATTAATATGGGACCAAATTGGAAGTACCAGCTTTCAAACAAAAAAATAATAATCGAAATCCATTCACAAACGGCGGAGTAATCGTGTCACATACATACAAAAAAAAACAGACAGACGAATTGAGAAGCTCCTCTTTTTGAAGTCGGTTAAAGATATAGATTGATATTGCTAGTTAAGTCGTTTATGTCCATGGTGGCGTGGACCACTTTCTCAAGTGACTCGCAGTTTGCCAACTGAGTTTAAAACTCACCAAGGTACAAACAGTAAGATATTCAATTTGTGTCATCATCGTTTTATCTATACCATCAACATCATCACTATCATCATTATGACCTTCATCACCAGATACGCAAAGTTTAATCTTTTTTTTTTTTTTTTAACGCCGGGAAATGCTCTGAGGCATCCCGCGGGGGAGTGGGTCTCCCCACTCAGGTATGTGGGACTCGCTGCGCCCGACAGCTGGTAAATGGACGCAGCTCTACCCACTAAAACCCGGCGAGTGCCAACAATGCCGCCTTTGGTGAGGTGCCTAGTCAGTCCCGCAAGGGACCGACGCCACCTCCACAGAGGGGTTGTCCCGCACCACAGAACAACCCCTCCCAACGTCGGGAAAGGACAACGTGGTGAGGTTCCCATCCTCAAGCCTTGCCCCCTGCTCTCCTGTCCCCTCTTCTTATAAGAGGGGTACAAAGAGCCCCTTCGGCCCAATTAGCTTCACCCAAGGTGCACCGCTCACCCTAGGTTACTGAGCCCCACCGCCACGACAAGGCCTGAACCATGGTGGGGTAGGCAAAGTTTAATCTAATCTAACTGGAACCGTATGCAGAAGCCTATCATTTTCTTTAGAGCCATTTAAAATACACTTTCATTTCGAAATTATCGTAGCATTCTAATTCACATCCAAGGAAACATTTTATGTCCATTGCATAATTAGTGACAGACAAAACAATGGCTATCCCTAAATTTAGCAACGCGAGAAAAGATATAGCGCATAAAACTCATTATGAGTACCATACATTGCTGGGTTACAACGGATTAAAAAAATATATTGGTGTGTGAACAAGCGATGTATAACGTGGTGTAGGTTATGTTATTTCATGGTAGGGGGGAGCAGAGACATATTGGCCCACTTGGCAAGACATGCGCGCCCACACTGACTTCGGAAACCAACGAAATGCTGTCGCCAAGGGGAATTAAGGTTCATATATACTCCTGACCTGTCTCATATTTTTTCTCTTTGATTTAATTTATTATTAGGAACTAGTGCATATTTGAAATGTTTTACCGTTGTTTATTATGTATTAAATATAATTTATACCTGAATTTAATAAATAGACCTGAAAATTAGTATTTTTTTTAACCGATTTGCTTGCTATGTGGAAGTAATTAGTAGTTGCTGTTTTGGGTTTGCATTATATATTTTTTTAGACTGCCCCGCTTAACGAGAACCTGGTGACTGAAATTCAACTTTAAGGCAAAATTTGTAAGAACAAATATCGTCAGTTCTGTTCCAGAGATCAGGAAATTATCAGGTTCAGAACAGAAAGGAAAAGTAAGATTTTTTATAGGTAACGAATATATTATGAACACCTACGACACTAACAAAACCCACGAAAGATAAGGAATATATTGGAATGTGATTGGTCGTCTTGGCGTTCGTTGAAAGACATTCAATACAGTAGTATGCTCGGAACTGTTGATGATGATGATTTTCAGCTATTTAAGTCTAACTATAAGTTTCGGGTATTCCTATAAATAAGCCTTAATGGAAGCGAATACATTACACAAATTACGCGTGTCGAGACATTTAATAATATCTTCGTTATTACATGTGTCGGACACGCGTGCGTTCGATAATGTAACACTTTATAAAATAGATTCCCAAATAGATTCCCGAACGTGAGCGAAGTGTCAGATGTGGAAAGTTTTTTGAAATGATTATTGGCTACTGGGTAAATTAGTGGCTAGTGATAATTTATTGTTATTTTGGACTCGTCTCATTAAAATATTAAATTTGTTGTTTTTTACTGTGCAAGAAAATTAAAAAAATAATACTACTCAGTACAGAACGCAAAAAGATACTGAAATTAGTAAAATTGAAAAAAAAATGTATTAAACGTAATTCCGTACAGAAACGAATTGCAAAATTATATTATAGAGTTTATATTTTGCAAGTTGGTCCCAAAAATTAAAAAGACCATATTAATATTTAATTTATTTTATTAAACCTACACCTTTTCGATGTGGCTCAATACACACGTAGCTGCCAAAAAAAAAAAAAGGTTTCATTTGTCATTTGCATGGGACATGGATTCTTGGCGGGAATTCGAAAAAGCGCGGTTGCAATTTTTTTCAAAATTGTATTTTAAATTTATTAGAACATATTTTCCATACAAATAACAATTAAAATAGACAAATTATAGTTTATAAATAATAAATAAGTAATAAAAATGGACGGAAACGAGGAGGACGGGGATAACCCGCCCTCCTCCAAAAAGAGACCACGGCGGCTCGAAAATCTCCGGGATGGTTCTGGCGATGTTCCTGGTGCTGGCGGCGGAGGTGGTGAGAATGACTCTTATGTACCATATCGCAAGCCTAACTACAAAAGACTGTACCCAGAAAATTCAATTAATACAGAATTTAAGGTTTTTATTGAAAGCAGAAACACAAATGAAAAATTGGGAAATAAAAGTCCAATTTATTTAAACAATATATTTTCGAATGTCAAAGGTGTGGTGGCAATAAGGCGTATTAACGCCAATAAAATTGTGGTGATTTTTAAACAGCATAATACGGCCAACAATTTTATAAACAATATTAATTTTCTTGACAGACATGAAATGAAAGCTTATATTCCAACAACTCAAATTGAAAAAACTGGTATCATACGATTTGTACCTGCAAATATAACAAATAAGGAATTATTTACAAAATTAACATCTACATATGAAATTATTGCAGTTAGGAGATTCATGAGAAAAGTTGGTCATGAACTGATACCAACACAAACTGTTAGCATCACATTTTTGTCGAACTCTTTACCCGAGAATGTACAATATGATTTATTTTCATACAGAGTTTTCGAATATATCGCTCCTCTACAACAATGTTACAAATGTTTCAAATTTAACCACTCCGCAAAAACATGTAATGGCAAACAGCGTTGCTCAATTTGTTCAGGTGAACATTATTTTAAAGAATGTAGTAAACCAGAAGAGATCTGCTGCATAAATTGCAGCGGACCTCATTTGGCTATATCTAAACAATGTCCTATTAAAAGTAAGAAAATTCTAGAAAAGAAAAACAAAATTACATATGCAAGCGTTGCTATCACCAAAGAGAATATGGACTTCCCTCCTCTGCCATCACGAGCCATTCCTGTAAATAATGCACAGAAAAATGTAAATAATGTACAGAAACTTGTAAATAAATCTGTAAATATTAAGACTGTCCCACAGACTGTAAATATTAGTGATATTAAATCACAAATAATTGGTAACAGTGATGTACTTATGGCCCTAGTACAGACACTGGTTCAATTAGGTAATAAGACTGATAATGAGCCAATTACAACAACATTTATTAAAGATGTATTAATTAAAAATCTGTCAACATAATGGATACACAATCTTATAAAACACCCTCTCTAAGTATTGCGCAATTCAATGTTCAAGGTGCAAATCATAAAAAACCTCTACTTACAAAATTCTTGAACGAAAAAGATATTGATATTTGTCTATTAAATGAGACATGGTTAAAAGACCATCAAACATTTCATATTTCTGGCTATAATTTTTACAGTAAAAATTCCAAAAACACTTGTAATGGTGTTGGAATATTAATTAAGCCATATTTGAAACATAATGTTATAAATACTACTTTTTATGAAGATATACAAACAATAGCCATAAGTGTATGTACAGGGAATACTACTTTGTCTATTCTCTGTGTGTACTGTCCTCCATCCAGTGGACACATAAGAATGAATAGATTGCGCAATATTATAAGAGATTTACCAAAACCTGTATTTGTAAGTGGTGATTTCAATGCACATCATATTGCTTTTGGATGTCTGTCTACTAAAAGTCGAGGCCAAAACTTGTACGATATAATTGATGAATGCGATTTATACATATTAAATAATGGTAGCTTCACTACAGTAAATTATCCCACACGCAATCCCTCAGCAATAGATGTAAGTTTTATTAGTCCACATTTGGCCCCACTTTGTGAATGGTCAGTGCATGATGATGCTTTGGGTAGCTATCATTATCCAACCATCACAAGCATTAGGATATGCATTGAAAGATACACAATTAATAAACATGTTGACAGATTTTTATACAATAGAACAGATTGGACTAAATATAGTCAATTAGCTAATTCAATATTTCATGACATGATGGTTAGTGAAGAGAACCCAATAAAATCTTATGATGAGTTTTGTAATCGGCTTGATAAACTTAAACAAATCGTGGTTCCTAGATTCACAAGGACTAACATTAGGAATAGACCACCAGCTCCCTGGTGGAACAGTATTTGTGAACAAGCAGTCATTAAATCTTATGAAGCACTGAAACTTTACAGAAACGATCCAACAATACATAATTACATAAACTATAAAAGATTAGATGCTTTAAAAAAGCGAACTATAAAGGAACAAAAAAGAATCAGTTGGAATAGTTTTTGTAACAGTTTCAATAGAACTACCCCTATTAGTAAAATATGGAATCTCATTAAAAGATTTAAGGGTATCAGAGCTGGTAATAAGTCATATAGGGATGAATTTGTACAACCACTTTTAGACAAATTATCAGATTGTACTAATTTAGTTGACCTAGATTCATTAGACAATTATTTTAATATTAACAATGAAAATCCTCAATCAAGATTTTTAATGGAACCTTTTTCATGGAATGAATTTTTAATGAGTATACAATCTAGGAGGAATACTTGTCCTGGTTTAGATGATTTTCCATATTTATTAATAAAATATTTACCTGAATCTATACAAAAGTTATTTTTAAATATTCTCAATAGTCTCTGGCATAAAAAATTAATACCAATTTCATGGAAAACTCAATGTGTAATACCTATACTTAAACCAAATAAATCACCTGAACAGGCTAGTTCCTATCGTCCAATTTCACTATCATCATGTCTTGGAAAGATTTTTGAAAACATGGTGAAGTTTCGCCTTGACTGGTATGCAGAATCTAGGAATATTATCCCTCATGTCCAATATGGTTTCCGTAGAGGAAAAAGCTGTGCTGACAGTTTCATGTCCCTCATATATGATCTGAAAAATGCAAAAAACAATAAATTACACACAGTTTGTGTATTTCTAGATGTACAAAGCGCATTTGATAGTGTGGATCCTGGTATACTGGTGAAGGTACTGAGTGAGGCAAGTGTACCTGGACAATTGTGTAAATGGATTTATGATTTCCTTAATAACAGAATATTATATGTTAGGCACAACAATATATTGAATGGACCTAGAATTGTGTCAAAGGGTACTATACAAGGTGCAACACTGTCGCCTTTGCTATATAACTTGTATACTTGTGAGATATGTAAATATGTAAATACTAAAAATGTAAATATACTTCAGTTCGCAGATGATTTAGTGTTGTATAGTTCAGATGTAAATTTGACATTAGCCATCGAAAATGTTAACACCAGTTTAGGGCAGTTGTGCAACTATTATCAACACAGATTAAATTTGAAAATAAATGCTGCCAAAAGCAGTGTCATGATATTTGGAAAAGACACACCAATAATTGATGTTGCATATAATGGTGACGTTATACAAAGAGTAACCTCACACAAATTCTTGGGTATTATTATTGACCAAAAACTATCATTTGAAGAACATATTAAATATATATCTAGAAATGCATTAAACGGTGTTAATATTTTAAGATGTCTAGCAGGTATTGCATGGGGTGCAGATCCTAAAATACTGTCAGTATTATATAAAACAATAGTAAGAAGTCATTTTGACTATAGTTCTTTAGCTTATTTAAATAGCACTCATACACAAAAATTAGATGTTTTACAGAACAGGGCTTTGAGGATCATATCAGGGGCAATGTGTTCAACTCCCATAAGGGCCATGGAAGTCGAAACAAATATTATGCCATTGATATTGAGAAGACTTATGCTTGCAGAAAGATACTGCCTGAAACTATTTTCATCAAATAATTTCCAAATTATAAATAAAATCATTCCTCACCTAATCCATATTGTAGATCCATTGACTTCATCTAAGGATCTTCTGAAAGGTACATCCCCAACTCTATCCCGAATTTATCTAGAAATACAATCCCATTATTCGAACATAAGAAAACATTTTCACTGGCCATGTTATAATCATTCATACAATAGTATTATACATCCTATTATGATTTTATCCAAGTCAATTGATAACAATTCAGACTTTTTATCATTCTTAGAAGAAAATAAAAAATATTATACAATCTATACAGATGGCAGTAAAAGTGATGAATATGTGAGAAGTGCAGTATATGATCCCCAAAAAAATGTTGCTCAAAGCTTTGTTCTAGATAAACAGTGTTCCATTTTTACAGCAGAGGCATATGCAGTTTTTGAAGCTATAAAAGCAATTAGTTACGTAAGCAATTATAAATATTTTCTAATAATAACAGACTCTTTAAGTCTACTAAATAGTCTTAAATATGTAAATTTTCATTTTAAAACTAATTATATTCTTTATTTTATTAAAGATTTTGTCTGGCGTTTGCATAACAAAGGAATAACAATTGCCTTTATGTGGGTTCCCTCACACAAAGGTATTTCTGGTAATGAAATAGCAGACAAAACTGCATATAAAGGGGTCAATGCTCTTGACGTCAAAAATGTGGTGCATGTTCCTATGACCGACTATTATTACAATGTTAATATCTCAATAAAAAAATTGTGGCTAGATTTCTGGAAAGAGGATCAAAAACATAAAGGAAAATGGTACGGAAGTATTCAAGAGAATTTACCGAGAAAACCCTGGTATGATGAGTTGGATATAGCTAGCCGTGAGTACATCACCACAATCAACAGATTAAGATTTGGCCATAACACTGCTCCCTCACACCTAGCAAGACTCAAGATAATAAATAATAATATTTGTACTTTCTGTAACAACGGGATCGCCGACATTGACCACATTTTCTTCAAGTGTCAAAATCCAATGTTTATTTTCCAAAGACTAATAATGGCAAGCGAAATAATAGAATTTAGTGATACCTCCCGCCGCCACTTGTGTGATTTGCTGAAAAACAAAAAGTGTTATAGTGCATTATATAAATACATAAAAAATACCGTAGTGAAAATTTAAATATGTAATAGAATAAAATAAAATCTGTGAAGTGTAATTGATACATTAAAGGATAAAAGTTTGTGCCCAAAAATCTGACTTGGCTTAAAGGTCTCGTAACCAGGCCATAAAATATTAATAAATAAATAAATAAATGCATGGGACATTTGATATAAAATATTTAAAATGGCGGTAAAAAATGCATATAGCGCATAGACTTAGAATATACATATTATATGTTTATGGTATAGCGACAATTTATAGGAATTTAACTCTTAAACACTACCATGGGTACTGTAGTACCCCACACGATGTTCAAGTTCCAATATTTCCAAAAATATTACAACCACTCTTTTGCCGTTCAAGCTAATCTCTATTAGATAGTTATTGCGTAATTAGCTAATTAGTGTGTTTGAGTCGCGCAAGTACAACCCCATGATAGTATTCCCTAAAGGATTTTCACATTTGAGTGTTATATGATACTTGATTTACTACTAAGTTTTATTAGTTTATTACATACAGTTTACCTAATTTAGTATCTATGACTTGTATTTACTCATTTAAAAATACAAAATGTGTTTATATTACATATTTTTATGATTCTTATTCAAGTTTATTATTTTCTATTTTAGGTAAATCATTTTATTCAGTTGTCATGGCCACTCGGAGATGTAATCAACCTTTCAGGAGTGATGATGAAATAGCAGTGTTCTTAGAGAATGTAGACGACGAAGAGCTGAACATAGGTGATGCTTCAAACGATGAACCTGATGGAGTCATTCAGGATTTTCGCCTTTTAGAAGAACCTAGCGTTAGTTTTCAAAACTACCATTCTGTTATTGATACCTTCAACAATGCTGTGACGATGGCTGTGACAATGATAGTTACGAAGATAATGCTGAAGAGTATTCAGAGGTTTCCGATCAGTCAGAATCAAGTAGCAGGATTCCAATAAAGGATTCGCCTTAGGATGTGTATGGTAAAGGAAAGAATAATAGAGATTTAAATGGGCAGGAATACTTCTAAATACGGTGGGTGTAAGCTCTTGAATTCTGTCAACACCATGTCCTCTATACCAGAAAAGAAATCGATTCAAAAGCGACGACAATTTCTAAAGGATTTAGCAATGCCCGTATTACACCACAAATGCAAGAAAGATTAAAATGGCCAAGATTGCCCCGGGATATCCGGAAAACCATAAATGGTATTCTGAAAATTGAAAATGTTAACACTGATCCGGTTCTTTAGGATACCAGACCTGGTCGCTGCTGCTTCTATCCCCGCACAAAAGACCGAAAATCGAAGACCGCGTGTTCTTCTTGCCAGCGTCATATTTGTGCAGATCATCTTATTAAAAAATGCCAAATTTGTCGTAAAAAGTAAAATAAATTCTTAAATTTTTTGTAAGCTCTCTGACATATTAATTATAATAAATAAAAGATTTTGATTATTAATTAAAATGGTTATTATTTTTTTGCTAAAATATCTATGAGGTATCTGTGACCCCATGGTAGTATTAATCAAACTAAATTGAGGGTAGTGTTCTAGAGTTAAAGTTAATTTTAACTTTAACGTTATTGTTTCCATTTATTATGTGGAGTGCTTTTTATTTTTATGACAAGACAATACAGTGTTCTAAGACAGTGTTATGTTTAGCTTGACTTATAGAGTTTACCCTGACTGGATTCAGTGTGCCCTGATGAAGAACTTCAATGATGAAGGTAACGACTAATCATGCTGGCCTTTCTGATGAATGAATGAATGAAAATTTGATTAAATATCGAACACTTCATATAAATCATGAGCCCGAGTCCGTTTTTAAACGGTTTTATTAAAAAACAAACAAGCCAATTGTTTGCTTTTCGATTAATGTAACAATATCAATTACCAACGTCTCTTTTTTTCTTTTACCCTAGAACCTTAAAGAAAGATAGTAAGTGGACGCTAACCCCTCCCAACGTCGGGACTGTACAATGGGGTGAGGTTCCCATCCTCACCCCTTGCCCCCTGCTCTTCTGTCACCTCTTCTTATAAGAGGGGTACAAAGAGCCCCCTCGGCCAAATTAGGTTCGTCCAAGGTGCACCGCTCACCCTAGGTTACCGAGCCCCACCGCCACGACAAGGCCTGAACCATGGTGGGGCAATTACCAACGTCTAGCCAATCACTAGTTTAAAACTAACTTCACTCCCCAATTATACCTCTTCCTCCCCAATAATACATTCATAACGCTTCATACCATAGCATTCTAGAAGTTTTGTCAAAACAAATTTTAATTATACATGCGATTATTAATGCTTTTTCTAGAAATAGCCTTTATTCCTTTTTTAATCTTTTTTATCAAAAGATTGGCGTGGAATAGAAGTTTAGCCTTTTTTACGTTGGGAAATCCTAATGGATACCGCAAGCGACCTGGTTGTTTGTTTGGAAATAAGGAAAGTTGGGAAGACCTGGTGTAAAGCCAACATCCATCGCTTTGGGCTCCCAGGAACATCTACACCTTGGTAATATCACTAAAGAGGGAACGAGGGGTAAATTTTAAGAGAGGTTATTTTCCTCGCGGTCCCCATCTCGTTAGACGGCGCCACCGCCGCCCGTGGATCCGATTAGTCGCCCAGAGTTTACACCCAGACTTAAGCCCCACCGCCACGACAAGGACACGCCACGCCGGTGGTGGGGAGACTATAAGTTTAGCCTTTTTTTTGATATCGCAGGGAAATCCTCTATGGATGTAGCCAGGATCTACTCCTCTTAAGGGGGACTGCCTGGCCGCTAGACGACCAGAGAAGACCATGGCCCTCGGCTAAGCTTAGCCAGTTTTATTTTTTTCTATTTACGCCGGGAAAAGGTCGTAGGCAGCCGGGGGACTTCCCGGGCGGGTATATGGGACTCACTGCGCCCGAAAGATGGTAAGGTGAATGCAGCTGGATCTGTTGAGAAATATGGTACCTTGACGGCTAGTCAGTCCCCCAAGGGACCGACGTCACATCCACAGATGTATCCGCACCTCAGAACAACCCCTCCCAACGCCGGGACAATGCAATGGGGCGAGGTTCCCATCAGCGCCCCTTGTCCTCTCTTCTTATAAGAGGGGTATAAAGAGCAGCGCCGTCGATTCACTTGGCTTCGCCCAAAGTGCTGGGTTCACCTTAGGCTACTGAGCCCCACCGCCACAAGGCTTGAACCGTGGTGGGGGGCTAAGCATAGCCTACCAGCTACCTTAATGTGTTTTATTTAAGCTTTTTTGTAATAATTATGAAACACCTTTTCAAAATTCTTTGTCTATTAAAATATACAACAAAATTAAATAAAAGTTACGAAATGCGACATTGTAGTGTGTCATAGATGAAATAACGCTCAATTATGTTTTTTCTTTATTTGCTATCAAATGATCAAATTCCATCAAGTGTTTGAGTTACCACATCAGAATATAGACATATAATCTCGCTGACATCAATATACATCATAAAATGGTATTACATCATATAATTAATGAAATTTACACGGATTTCAGTTTTATAGCCGGTAACGACTAACGGCTAGCGTCAGTATATTAGACCTATTTCACCGTTGTTTCTCTCGAGATGATGTATCTAAAAACATAAAATCGGTCGTAAACATCAAAGCCAGCATTTTAATTTTCTTTTTACCACGCTTTTATTAGCTTGGGTTGTATCTATGTATCTATGTATGTAATGGAATCTTTGAACATGATTTTGACCCACTTCTAACGACCAGATTTTGTTCAAACTTTGTAGATTTATCGAGGACCGATGACAATACAATAATTTGCTAAAATTATTCCAATATCCTGATCAAGATAATCAGGATAGCACATGCTAGTAAGGCGTAAGGCGCGCAAGTTACCTACATCACTTGTGTTGTTTTTAGTCTCTCACTCATTTGAAATGATTGTTAATAGTTGAGTAATTTAAATTAATAAAAAGTTTGATTAATTTGAAACTTTGCACACGTATCAAGGACCGATGACAATGCAATAATTTAATAACAGTTTCCCAATATCCTTATAAGGACCGCCAGGATTAATTAATTCTTTTGTGGAAATTCTGTAAGGGAGTAAGAAAGATAGAGCTATCGCGTGATCTGCGCATGTCTGCAGTTTCGGACTCCCTCCTTTTCATTACGGGAGTGGGTAATTTGCGCGCCTGCTGCTTTCCTTGGCTGTGGTAGCCGTTTCTCAGGCTCCCTCTCCTAAAAATGAGTTCTTACACCCGATTACTTTTGTATCAATTACGATTCCTGCATAGCTTTGGACTTACAGTCGATAAAGAAGGAATCAAATCTAATAAACCAAACTAAAAAGTGAAAAATAAATTATAGTTTAAAAAACTAAAAAACCACGCTTTTAAAACTGATTAAACTAAAAAATTTAAAATAAAACTATAGTAATCAATTGAAAAATACAAAAAGCGTGGGGGGCTTGATTTCGATTGTGGTAAACATATTATCAATAATTTACTATATCTGTGGATATCATAACAAGCAACCCCACGTGTTTTGTATAATAATATGAATTTTTCAATTGATTACTATAGTTTTATTTTAAATTTTTTAGTTTAATCAGTTTTAAAAGCGTGGTTTTTTAGTTTTTTAAACTATAATTTATATAAATCCTAAATGATGGGAGGATTCCGGTCGCAAAATTAAATTTGTAAATGTTCAAATACCGAAGGATAGGACTATATCAAACACAATAATTGTAGTAGAGATTTTTACGCATTTTTAAATTAAATGCTCTAGACTCTAGAGTTCCCCCGTGACAGGTCCGTGGCACTTCGGCACTTCCCTTCAAGCGCCTGAAGCCAACTCGCAGTGGTTTTAATACGGTACACCGGTGCTGGGAAGTGGGGAGAGCCGGGAGTGCCACATATCCCCGAGGACGACCCATGCCCGGGTGTATTTCCACTGCGACAGCAATAAAAGCCTGTCATGGTAGGAAGGTATTCTCTATAAATTCGGGAGAGATTGTCCGTCTTAGCGTTCATTGAACAAGACCATGTCCAGCACGGATGGATGGAAGGAATTCTGATCACGACAATGATTGTCTATGGGTTTGTTTAAATTTAAGTTAGTATGAGTTGGATATTCTATTCTTTAATCTATGTTTTACACATGTTGATACAAGTGCGGGCGCCATTATGGTGTGTCTTATTCTTGGTATAGGCCCTTTTAACGCTACAAAATGTGATAAGCAAATATAAAATACACAAAGCAAAATGTTTCAATAATCATTTATTACTTGACACAAAAAAACCAGCTGTATTTCCAATCAATATCTGTATATATTTTTTATAGCATAAGAAGGCAAACGAGCAGTCAAAGCCTTTTAGCGACTATCGACGCCCATACACATCCGCACTACCAGAGATTACGCACATGCGTTGCTATCCTTTTCGCTCCCCCCCCCCCTTTGGGCCACCGGAAACTCACAAACCGCACGAAATGCAACAGAATAGCTGTCACTTAACGCCGGTATTATGTGAGAGAGAGGTACCACCCCGGTCGGGCCGGCCCAAGCATGGCACTACCTCTTCTGCAATGCAAACCCAAAAAACGAGCGCTATACCTGTTTAGAAAATTGCAACACACAATATTATAATACTGAGTATGATAAAAGTACTAAGTAGTATATATTATGTAATAATATCATCTTTAAAAACATTGTGTTCTTAAATATTTTAAAAATGCATTTTTTTAAATGAGGTCATCAAGCTGGTAAACCGAGTGCTCTAGAGTCATACCGGTCTAAGTCACTCCGGCCCCGGTCGGAAGCAGAGTCTCCGCCACCTACGGCGGAGGTGTTGGGTGCGTGTTGTTACTTAGTATACGTATTACGTATACTAGGCACAAAGTACACACAAAAGCCCCGGAAAAGTTTGAAGCGGGCGAGGCACCGGCAGTAAATAAATCGTTTTATAAATACAGGTGCGGCCCTAAGTCATCCTAAAATTTGTAATCATTATCGACGTTATCTTTAACCCAATTACCTACAAATTACGAGTATAAAGAGTTTATCGATGCGATATAACTCCATATAAAATCAGGCCGGCTTATCGATGCGTTATGTTACTTTTGTAATTCAACGGTCGGTACGTTTTGTTTCGATCAAATATTTATTTCGTTTTAAAACTAAATGTTTATTTGGTTTTAAAACGTTCCAGGTGAAATTGTATATAAAAATATATAGAAAACATTTGACCCGCTTTCAGCGTCACCTATATGAAATCCTTAAACATTATTTTCACCCATCGAGCATAAAACCGGATAAAGTAGTAATGTGAGCGATAAAATTCCGAAACTTGTCAGTGATTTGTCACTGACGAAATAGCAATTCAACCAACCAGTGACCTGCATGAATGTCCCATCGGCAATCATCCGTCAATGGCCATGAGTCGGCCAATCAGAGCGTAGAACCGTCGCAGCGTCGCAGCACTTTGTCGCACCACTCTATTCCGGTTACATGCTCGATGTTTTCACCCACTTCAAAACGTTGGATTAAAGAATATTTGCAACCTTTCAAGAACCGATGGCAATACGATATTCTACAAACGAAAAAAAAAACAGTTTTTAAAATACACATTTTTTTTTTATCAAACTGTTAGGATTTGCTATCTATTTCTCATAATTTAGTTTATTATATTACTAATTACATTGTTCTTGGTCTTCTCGGGTTCACAAATAAAATATGATCTTTATGATGCGATGTTATCATTAGAATTACTTATATGTATATAAAAAATCTTCTTGGCGTTCTTCGAGGGAGGCCTATGTTCAGCAGTGGATAGACGCGGATGATGATGATGATATATAAAATGTAAAAATAGATTTCTTTAAATTTCAATTGAATCTCACCAAATCTCACCGTACAAGAAAATGAAACTCGCGTTTCCCACAAGCATGGTATGAACGAACTCTTTATCAGTGGCTACTGAGTAGCGTTTGTTCACTCGGGGCCGCTCCTTCATTTCCGGCCTGGGCAAATATTGTGACACCTTATCGAGAGGTAATGACGAAACCGTTTGTACAGGATAATATTATATACTAGCGGTGCCCGCGGCTTAATTCCGAATTTTCGACTTACGTGTACAAAAAATAGCCTCTCGAGTGACAACTGTTTATGAGAAAATTTCGCGTCAGGCGATGAACTAAACCTTTTCTTCCTTTCTAAATGACCGCAAATAATGAATACTAAATTTTGATATTTTAGAAGTGTGTTCACGTATAAAATAAATTAAGGGTTTAAGGCAATTAGGGTACAAGCGGTATCAACCGTGTCAATATTACGTGCACCTAAACTGCAGGGGCCCGAAAGTAAGTAAGCAAAATTCTTAAAAATGTCCAATTTCCCATTGTAAGATGTTGCACATGTTGATACAGTGCCCCACTAGGTCAAGCCACGCCACTGTCCTTCCTTTAGTTTTTAGCCGACTTCAACAAAAAGGAGGAGGTTCTCAATTCGATCGGTATTTTTTTTATATATGTACACCGATTTCTCCGTCAATTGTGGGCCGATTTTCAAAATACTTTTTTTGTTTGAGATATACGTGCCAAATGATCCCATGATAAGGAAACTAGGGTCTGATGATGGCATCCCAGAGAAATCGAGGGAAACTTTCGAAAATTGTAGGAGCGACTAGTGCGCTTTATATATTTTTAAGTAAGCATTTTAAAGCACTACAATTTTATGTAGGTCTAGAGTTGATCTGATGCTGGAGCTATAGGACAGTCGAGGGAACTCCCCGACGATTTAATAATAATAATAATAATAATAATCTTTATTTCATAATCAGTACACAATGTAATATAACAGTGGCAGGAGCCTCCGTTTAAGTAAAGGAATACCTGTATTAGGAGCCTCCGCTCTTCCTTAAACATATTATTACATTTACATGGTATACATAAGTAGACATGAATCTCAAGCATATTAGTTTAGACATTAGAAATTAAGTACTGTGTACTGTGTATTTGTGAGTGTGTGTGTGTGTGTGTGTGTGTGTGTGTGTGTGTGTGTGTGTGTGTGTGTGTGTGTTTGTGTGGTGTGTGTGTGTGCATGCGTAAGTGTGTTTAGTTATTAGTGTATATAATATATATATTATGTATTAAAAAGTGAAGTTCAGTTTACTATATTTTCTATTTCATCATAGCTAATTGTTTTTAGCCAGCTAGTAAGCTTCTGTTTACATCTATAGTAAGTGAGAGGATATATATTAATAGTATTATTGATAATATTATAAAGTTTAGCAGATATGATGTGGAATTGTCTAGGTTCTGGTCGGTACGGTAGTGATTTATGTAGTCTGAGGATAGCATGTAATATATATAGTTTGCGAACAGTAAGCAGATCACAGCATAGGTAACGCTCAACAGTAGGGAATTGGTATGGTTTGAAGTACATTACTTTAAGTATAGATCTCTGGGCCCTCTCTAATTCCAGAAATTTAGTCTTACTTGAGCCTCCCCATACAGGTATGCAGTATGTGAGTACACACTGTGCAAGTGAGATGTATATTTGGGTAATCAACTTTTTATCAGCAATATGTCTTAATTCTTTGAATACCCATATTAATTTGCGGACTCGAGACATCATAAGTTCTATGTGTGGATACCAGTTTAAATACTGATCTACTATAATTCCTAAATATTTCGTTTTATTTATTCTATTTACTTCAGTAACCTTGTGTTTGGGCTTGATTAATTTGTATTGATGGGAACTGTACACCTAGATGGGTTGCGACTGTAATTGGGAGTCTGATGATGAAGACGAAGGACAGATCAGGGAACTCCTAAATAGGTTACAGTAGCTACCTTGTGATTGGACTTAATGAATTTATACTGAAGAGAACTTTGCACCCACATTGCCATTACAGGTCTGATGATGGAGACCATAGGCAGTCGAGGGAACTCCTCGACGATTTACAGCTTTAGTTGGGCTTACTTCATACGGTTCAATATGCCAAAAAGTCGAGATCTGTCTGTCTTTCTTTAATGAATCACTAAAAATTAGGAAATAAAAAAAATTAAACAAAAATTATAAGCGACTTCAATAAATAAAATATCTAAAAAGTAATAAAATAATCACGCTTCTTTAATTTTTGTGTCTACAACTAATAATAATATTGTACTTCTACTAATGTATATTTTTTGCGTTTACCACGTCATTATTGTTACATAAGTTAAAGTTTAACTTAGCTGACACCAACTCCAAAAGTAACAATAATGAGGTGTAAATGTAATAAAAATAATCTGCTAAACTTTATAATATTATCAATAATACTATTAATATATTATATCCTCTCACTTACTATAGATGTAAACAGAAGCTTACTAGCTGGCTAAAAACAATTAGCTATGATGAAATAGAAAATATAGTAAACTGAACTTCACTTTTTAATACATAATATATATATATATATTATATACACTAATAACTAAACACACTTACACATGCACACACACACCACACACACACACACACACACACACACACACACACACACACACACACACACACACACCACACACACACACCACACAAACACACACACACACACACACACACACACACATAATGACGTGGTAAACGCAAAAAATATACATTAGTAGAAGTACAGAAGTATTAGTTGTAGACACAAAAATTAAAGAAACACGATTATTTTATTACTTTTTAGTTATTTTATTTATTGAAGTCGGTTATAATTTTTGTTTATATTTTTTTATGTTATTTTAGTTTCAGATAAGTATTACTAGAGCTATTTTCATGTTATTTTTTTTTATTAAATTAAGACTGAAAGAACTGAACGTGTATATTTCTAGACAACTAAATTTCAACTTGTGCCAAACAAACATCCAAATTCCAATAAAAAAAAAAACAAAACAAAAAGCGAAACGGCATTGACTCAATTTTGTTTTGTTTTATAGCAGTTTATGAAATAGCTTAGTTTATAATAAGAATTTTTTTTAAAGTCGATGCTACGTTTTTGTTAAAAAGTTACTATTTTTTATACAGACAGAAAACGCAGGTATAGGTTTCCAAGAAAGGTTTAGGCGTGGATTTGGCAAGATTAAACCAAATAAAAGATAATGGAGGTCTACTAACAAATACTAATATACCTAGAAGTGGCATGGTTATGATAAACTACTCCAATGCGAGCGCCTTCAACCGCTTTTTGAGGGTCCCGGTTCTGCAGGCAACAGGATCACCTCAGCGACAGGCTGACTGTTGGCCCCGGCGAAAGGCTACACCTCGTATGGATGGACTGCCCGGTCGGTTATAAACTACTACTATCATCATCATCATCCCCCTTTTCCGGCGTTTGCTAGTTATAGGGCGCCTTCAATGAACGCCAAGAAGACTGATTCCTAGCACTGAGTCCGTCTTTTACGTCGCAATATGATTTGTAGGATTGCTAGAAAAATAGTCACATAGACTAATTTTCTTTCAAGCTAGCGAAAAAGTTAGTTTGCGGTCTTGATACAGACATCCTTTTTTCTGTCGAACGGGATATGAACCTGGAATTCATAGTAACAAATTAGAAATTGTTCATTGCACTTATATAACAATAACTTACAGTTTCAGCTAATCTGTATCGGAATCTTTTAAAAAATTTACTCATTGTAGTTAATGTTAGTTTTATAGATATGCTCGACAAACATACCTTACAAGCAATCACTAATTGATTCAAATTATTCCACTCGTTACAAATTTCGACAACGCTTTTTTCTTACTAGGATACACAATATAAATTGTATACAGAATAAATACAATTTACAACACTTAAGTTACTTTCCGGTGGTTATATGTGTGGCGCGCCTGTCTGCATGGGTACCACCATCCTGCTTGCCCCCATCAAACAGCATTGCTGAGTTTCGGAAAGAAGGGCAGAAAGTGTAATTATTTGCACAGACTTTACACCTTACGTCTCAGGATAAGCAACGCATAAATGGATAACTCACCATATTTTTTTTATATATTGTTTGTATTTTGCCTAGCTAACTAATTATAAAAACCTAACCTAGCCATAGGGACTGTCGATAGAAGTGAAAGCAGTGAAGGGCAGCTGACTACACCTTTCTCGCTCGGGCACACTCGGCGGTCCCAAACCTTTCACCTCCGAGCGTGATGGAACAGCCTCATTCACAATCTACAAAAATCTATGTGCGGTGCGCCAAAAGATTTTCACTTCAAAACACTTGGAAATCACGCAAAAGGGGTATAGGGACGTAGTTATTTTTTTAAGAAGTTCATGTGACGTCGTACTAGTATGTTTGCAATGAATTAGAAACTACCGAACCATTGTAAGAGATAGTGCTATGCTGCATTGCAGCCGAACTGGGCCGGCACGACCGGGGTGGTACCTCTCGCTCACATAACACCGGCGTCAAGTGACAGCTATGCTGTCGCGTTTCGTGCGGTTTGCGAGTTTACGGTGGCCCATTGGGGGGATAGGAGAAAGGAGGGTGGCGAATCTGTGGGGCCTTGGTTGTGCGGATGTGTATGGGCGACGGCGCGGCGCCGTGAGGCTCCGACTGCTCGTTTGCTGCGTAAAAAAAAATTTTGGTAATAAAAATGTGCACAATGTGTTGATTCAAGTCCTATCCCTTATAGTTTTAGACACGCTACGTACTGTTGTCCGAGGCAAGATGTCTAGGTACCCGTGACAAAACTTATGATTTTATGAATATTTTATACTAGCTGTTGCCTGCTGCTTCGCCCGCGTTACTCAACTCATATAAGTCACAGCATGATGTTATATAGCCTATATTGAATTTGGATATAGCCCTGTAGCAATTGACCACTTATTTATCATGCCATTTTATCGGGCTGCCTGGCTTTAACAGTGAAAGCGAAGTCCCTGTAACAATAATATTAATATGTATTACAGTGCGTTGCTCAAAGATCTAAATAAATGTGGTGTAACGGCCAGTTAGAGAGCTGGTGGAAATCGCTGGAAATTGCACTTGATGCAATGAACCTGTAGATTAATGAGTTTGGAAAATAAGGAGTTTTTTTTTAACTTATGATTTTATGAATATTTTATATAAATGGAACACCGAACAAGGATTTTTGTGTTTTTTTTGTAAATGTGTTCCATTTATCTATACTAATATTAGTACCTGGATGACCGACCGCTTTGCTCGGTTTTTTTTTTATTTTTTTAAATGACATTTTCTAAAAATGATTCCTAGCTAGATCGATTTATCGCCCCCGAAACCCCCTATATACTAAATTTCATGAAAATCGTTGGAGCCGATTCCGAGATTCCAATTATATATATATATATATATATATATATATATATACAAGAATTGCTCATTTAAAGATATAAGATAAAGCTGAAGAGTTTGTTTGTTTGTTTGAACGCGCTAATCTCAGGAACTGCTGGTCCGATTTGAAAAATTCTTTCAGTGTTAGATAGCTCATTTATCGAGGAAGGCTATAGGCTAACATCACGCTGTGACTAACAGTAATTAAGTTGAGCACGTTAAAGCGGGCGAAGCTGCGGGCAACAGCTAGTGTTAAATAAAGTTATTTTTAATATTACAAGTTTAAATGTATTTGTTTATCTCTATGGCGGTTTTTATAGTTGGTTCCGGACCATTACACCATTATATTTTACAAGGACGAGAACACTTTCACTAAACGCACCAACCCGGCGCCAGGAGGCCGTGTGGTCGCAGACTGCACGGTTGGCGGGGGGCAACCCCCCACTTTAACAATCCAATAGTGAGCCAAATTGGCTAACACTAATCCGACGAAGCATTAGGGCCTTTGGGCCATTAGCATAGATCCCTCCGAAAAAAACTAAACGCAAAGACAGCCGATAATAAAACATACCATGTAATATGTTATTACAGACAAGGCCTTAGAAATAAGGTCCCGTACCATTTACCAAATACTATTAGGCATTTTATTTAACACATACTTGTATGGGAAACATATGTGATGGGACGTCGGCAAGGCCCGATAACAGTCAAGGGCAGAGCAGTTTCCGGGATAATAGTTTTGAAGCCACATCCTACTTGTGTTATACATTCATATATAGTAAATAACACGGGGCTTCGTCCGGATAGGTTTTCCACCGTATATATTATGACATTAACGAGAGGTTTTAGATTTATACGCTGTTGCCCGCAGTTTTGCTTAGATTTATGAGTCGTGATGATTATTTTTGTTACCTAAGTTACCCCTTATAATATCAGCTATCTGCCAGTGAAAGTCCCGTCAAAATTGGTCCATTCGTTTCAGAGATAAGCCGGAACAAACATGCAGACAGCCAGATAGACAGACGACAGACATTTTTTTTAATGCTTGTAATAATGTGTCTTATAATATACTTTTTCATATTATGCATTTAGTGAAAAGTTGTTACATAATTTATTTGTGTGGATGAACGCTGTTGCCGGCAGAACAGACTTTTTTGGATACAGTTGTACCCCGACTGGTGATGATTAAATAACTTTTTTTTTTCTTTTTTTTTCGCCGGGAAATGCTCTGAGGCATCTCGCCTGAGGAGTCGGTCTCCCCAGGTGGGTATGTGGGACTCACTGCGCCCGAAAGATAGTAAGTGGACGCAGATCTACCCACTAAAACCCGGCGAGTGCCATCAGCCCACCGCCTTTGGTGAGGAGCCCCGGATCTGTTAAGCTAACACACCTCGACGGCTAGTCAGTCCCGCAAGGGACCGATGCTACCTCCACAGAGGGGTTCTCCCGCACCACAGCATAACCCTTCCCAACGTTGGGACAGTACAATGGGGTGAGGTTCCCATCCTCGCCCCTTGCCCCCTGCTCTATTGTCCCCTCTTTTTATAGGAGGGGTACAAAGAGCCCCCTCGGCTCAATTAGCTTCGCCGCCGCGAAGGTGCTGCCGCCACGTCAAGGCCTGAACCATGGTGGGGATGATTAAATAACCTATGTCACTCAGTGATAAAGAAATTTACTAATGAAGAATGCTTTTATTGAAGGAGTGGTTTCAGCGATTACCTGTGATATATAACATCATGCTTTGTCATAATCTAAAGGATACAGCCCATTATTATACCTAAACGACATTCAAACTATATATATATTTATAGCAGAGGAGGGCAGACGAGCAGTCGAAGCCTTTTGGACTATAGACGCCCATACACATCCGCACAACCAGAGATTATGCAGATGTGTTGCCCTCCTTTTCCCTATCCTCCCAATGGGCTACCGGAAACACAGCATAGCTATCACTTGACGCCGGTGTTATGTGAGCGAGAGGTACCACCACGGTCATGCCGGCCCAATTCGGTTACAAAGTAGCACGGCACTCTCATATGATTAATTATTAGGTATTACAGACTCGAGGTTATGTGTTACGCAGGCAAAACCGCGGGTAATAGCTAAGTACACGAAATACGGAAATAAGGATGACAAAAGTACCTGATTTTATCATTTAGACTAAGTTTGGTTGTACTTACCTTGAGACCAGAGGAGTAAAGACGCAAATTTAAAATTATAAACTAAACTAGGTACCTATATACCTGCTAAAACTATTTAAATTGCATTTTAATAAATTTTCAACTACATTAAGTAATTTCATTAAGGGGGCTTAGGCGGTCAGCGAAAATTCAGATTTCGTACCGTGAGGTGTGGGGAGCGGTCCGTGTGCGCGGGGGACACGCACGAGCCCCGCGCGAGCCCCGCGCGAGGGGTAATCAGTGTACTGTGTAGGTCACCGAACTTAATAATATCAAGCGATCCTATTTCGTTGTATTTTGAATGATAACCATTACATAATGTCTAGCCCTTTCGCGATGTATACCGAAACCTATTTTTTTTTTAAATTAAAATGTATATTATTATATATAATTATTATTTAAATAGCTATGTTGTTTGTGTAATCTATACAGATAAATAAAATTGGAGTGTCTGTTTGTAATATCAAAATAACCGCTTTTTATTGAATGTTTACACGGGACATATTATACCCAAATAGTGTTTTTTACCATTTTTCTTTGTCTGTCCGTCTGACTGTCTGTCTGTTTGTTCCGGCTAATCTCTTAAACGGCTGGCCCGATTTTGACGGGACTTTCACTGACATATAGTTGATGTTAGGTATGTTGTTTGATATAAGGAGTAACTTAGGCTAAAAATTGGTGTTCAGTGAGAGAGGCCTATCACCAGCCATGGGTGGATCAATTCTGCTACTGATATATATAATATCATCATTATCTATCTATCTATAGTGAATGGAAAAACGCCCAATCTTGCTTGTTTCTCCCGTGAAACAGCTTTGCTGTGATTGTTGTGTTGTGTTGTGTGATGAACATTATGATGATGATGATGATATAATATATCATCATTAGCCTCTATCCGCCCATGGCTGAACATAGGCCTCCCACGATGAACTTCAATACGGCCGATCCCATGTCACGACATTACATGATGATGATGATGATGATAAATATCATCATAATATCTCCTAATATTATAATATACATGATGATGATGATGATGATATATCATCGGTAGTCGGTACAGCAGTATTTGAATTGATGATGATTAGTTTTGTAGCCTAAGTTCCTCCTTGTAATATCAGTTATCTGCCAGTGAAAATCCCGTCAAAATCGGTCCAGCCGTTTCTGAGATTAGCCAAACTTCCGGCTAAGTAAGATAAACAGACGGATTTTAAAAATGTTTTTCGATGTAAGTACCGAACAAATAAAATCTATGGACTCTTTTTACACCACGTCAATCTGGTCACGTGGTAAATCCTCGAAGAACTTGTATTACGGATACCAGACAACGGAAATATTATATTTAATACTTTTATACTATACATATATATATAAGTTTTTTATTATATATATGTATAATACACATCCATGACCCAGGAACACAGAAAATTTTTTGTTCCCTGGCGGGATTTGAACCCACTACCTCGGGCTTGAGCGCCAACGTGCTAACTATTGAGCCACAGAGGTCGTCATATTTAGTGAAAAGTTTGAAATTACTCGTATAATACGATACAGACACTTCAATTTTATTTATAATAAAATAATATATTTGTATAGTTTTAATATTTTTTTTCAAATTCAAAAAAAACCAGAACTAATCTTTTCAAATAGTATGTATTCTATAACAATTTATAGTATTTACTCCACACACCACTCTTCACGTTCGTATCTAAGTAAATTATGTAAGTATTTCATCATCATCATCAGCCCTTATCCGTCCACCGCTGAATATAGGCCTCCTTCAATGAACGCAAAGACGGCTGATCCATTGCCATACGGTCCGGCACATGTAAGTATTTACAATTTAAAAATTACTAAAATCCATTACCATACCATATATTGTGATATTTAGCTAAACATTATTTTGTAAAGACAGACAAGTAGGAAGTCAATATCGATAGCGACTTTCTTTTATTTCCCAAGATAATTTTTTTTTTTTTTTTTTTTTTCGGATGGATCTATGCTAATGGCCCGAAGGCCCTAATGCTTCAACGGATTGGTGTGAGCCCATTCGGCTCACTTTTGATTGGGGGGTTGCCCCCCGCCTACCGTGCAGTCTGCGACCACACGGCCTCCTGGCGTCGGTTGTGCCCAAGATAATATTAGTTTGTTTACTCTTGCTTTGGACTCGTAACTTTCGCGGGTTCCGCGTGACGAGCGACACAACCCCCGCATGCGAATGCCGAAGCGGTACTGGGTCTCACGGGTGATGTGTGGCCCGAGGTCCGTGGTTAGTATGGAAACTTCGAATTTTTATCATAAAGTTAATATTTTTTTTTAGTTTTTGGAAATCTAAAACTGTCAACACATCGTCAGGGTAAAAACCTACGTGTTTGTGATTTTATAAGAATGATTATTGTAAAACACGGTCGTAATATTCATTTATATGAAATTTTAGAGGTTACTTCAGATATTTTTTCTATCGAGCAAAATTTTTCCAATCGTGTTTTGAAAACTGTCATCACCTCATACATACGTTCTGTAATACATATTAGAAATTTCAGTGCCAGAAATCTTCAACTTGTGAAATAGCAGCTAATAGGAAACAGCTAATTTTGCCGTTTTCACCTACCAAGGGCCCTTAAAATTCGCATCATATGCTTCTGAAACTACGATAGCTAGCTACTTCATGGATATAGTTAATTTTAGTATATAAATAATAAAGAATTTCCTTTTTATTACATATTTATGTATTCAAAGTTCAAGCGAAAGCTCTAGTATATTGTATATTTTGTTTGACTCTTTAGTTCTGAGTTTCCTAGAAATCCTATAGAGAACTATAGGATTTCTAGGAAACTCTACGCCGAAAAAATATGTGCTTATTTATTACTTTCCTTTTCGATTTTGTTCTACGGTTATACAACAACTAAGATAAGGTTATAAAACACTTGCGCCGGGAATGTTACCTAGGCAATAAAAGCCTTTTTATTTTTACAAAGTTTTTTGTAACAACAGTTTAGGGAACATTCAAATACATTAAATTGCTTTACTCAAAAAAGTCAGTACAGGTAGTGTAATTAGGCGCCAAAAGAAACCGTATCCATAAAGTTTATGATTTTCATTATTATCATATCAAACAGCTTGGCTGTGTCTCGGACTGAAGGCCGTGACAGGCAGTGTAATTACTGGCACCAAGACTTACCACCTTACGTCTTTCTTTAGAAATCCTTCATGGATGTAGCCAGGATCTCCTGGTAGATTATGACCCTATGTAGGACTCGCACCTGAGAGTTACCCTTAACTAAAACCACCACTGCGAGCGCCTTTAGCCGCTTTTTGAGGGTCCAGGATCTGCAACATTAATGAGTTACCGAAGCTAGGCCTAATAAAATCGTGTAGGATCAAGAGCAACGCTGACTTACCAGCATTTGACCTACCTGCCAATTTGCCTACTAACATATATTTTTCTATAAACTAGCTGTTTATTATATCAAAAAGATAATCATGTTTAAGCCTATTTTTTATTTGGCTAGACAACGATCCACTTCTTCATAAACAATTATCGCTGGGGATGATGGCCATCACAGAGGCTCAAAGGCCTGGGATCGGAGTAGGAAGGCCTATTTTCACACAGGCCCTGTACTAGCAGGCCGTATTAGGCTGGCACAAGAAAACTTTAAGAGAGAGCTAATCTGACAATTGTACGATGATCCTTTGTGTCTCCAGGTAATGTAACTGTACTGGATAGTGGGGGACCCATGTGCGGGTGTCGATGTACACTCGTGCACACATTTTATAGTTATATTAAATTATAATAAAGAATATCTTTCGTGTGATAAGAAAGAAAAAATAGCTTTATGCTAGGCACTTGTTTGTTAAAGTGTTTGGCATGGGTAGGACAGGATCTTAGGTAGTGTCTTAGAAATAAATATATTATACACATAATAAAAATAAACACAAATAATGACGAAAATGACTACGTGCCTGACTTATTCTATTACATGGCATTAAATTATGGCTACTACAGACATATAACGTTCTGAAACAATTAAACTATTAAATCAGTATAAAAAAAATTAACTATTAAATTAATTATTACTAAAACTAACTATTATTATTTTTTAATATTAAACTATTAAAAAAATATAAACTATTAATGAAAATAGCCAAATAAACCATACAAAAAATATTGCATTCAATTTAACAGTTAGTATTTTTACTACATATTTCCATATTGTTATATTATAATATACTAGCTGGTGCCCGCGACTTCGTCTGCGCAGGATAAGATTTAAGTTTTTTTTTTATATAAAAAGTGTCCTATGTAAGTAACATAATAATACCTCCAAGAATATGTGTACAAAGTTTCATGATGATCGGTTAAGTAGTTTTCGCGTGAAAACGTAACAAATATCCATTCACGCTTTCACATTTATAATTATAGTAAGGATTAAGGGTACCTACGCTCTCATTTAATGAGATAGTGTTATCAGTTAGTAAAGACACTTTTAAAAACTATTTAAAACGGAAAATTTTACCAGGTTTTTGTTTTTTATTTAACGGAGGTCGACATTTCGGCGTTGTTTACAATTGGTTTGTTCATTTGACTGCCTCGTTCAATAGTTAAAATAACCCAGTTTTAAATTATTGTAAATACACTTTGTGCGCCACAGTACCGCGCAATATGGCAGATGCTGATCATGTTAGAATGGATTACATTTGTAATTTAATGTACACTTGTACCTAAAAAACCATATCCTTTACTTTGTGGGCGTGTGAACCGAGTCAAGATGTTACGATATTTGTTACAGGGTTAATCATTTTCGCACAATTCAATCACCTGACTATTGGTAATATTATGTAGGTAATGCCACCTGATTGTCAACTTTTGTATTGGCGGATTTTCGAGTTTAAAGAAAATCTCAAATTATTAGGTATATACTTAGATCACAGAAAGGATCTATCTAGATACAGCAAGTTGGTTCGCTTCGCATTCCATGAAAACTCAGGTTCAGTTAGGTATTAGTCTCTGGAAACGCACTGGCGCCTCTTCCCGCAGGAGAGCGCGGCGGCGACAGGAGGTCGTACCGCCGTGAGAGGATCCACCGCGCGCGCGTTAGGTCCGGGCTATAAGGCACCCTTATGTGTTCAGGGTGCCTTAAGTAGAGTAGGACGAGGGGACGCCACCCCCCTGCCCCCAGAGGAGAAGCTGCAGGCAACAGCTAGTAATAAAATATAAATGAAGAAAGTAATCACGAACTAAATATAACACGTTGTAATTATGTAGACCACACTGGTTTCTCACCACTGGGGTATGTACAATAGGACAAAAGTGGGATTAGGGACTTTCTAGTAACGAGCCTAATCCTGATTGAATACCACTAATTGGCATCCCAACTAATATATGTAAAGTCTGTTGTTTTTTTACATTAAAATTGATGTATAATGCACTTTGATGCACGAAGATAATATATAAGCCTCGCATTTTTCTATCTACCACAAAAATATTAGTATGTTAGAATTCCTTTATTATTTTTGTCAGCAATTTTCCTTCCATTCCATCTCTCTTCAAATAAACTCCAAGATCACCGATGCCCGATACCTACCTGATATATTTGTAAAGAACCTTAAAATATACTTTTTTTAAATCGAATCTAATCTAATACCCCGTTAATACATATTCGTTATTTGTAGTGGTTACATACAATATTCAAATCAATGCCAATCAAACAAACATAAAAAGACTCACCCTCAAACTTTCCTACCTTTTTTATATAGAAGAGTCGGTTCACCTGATGGTAAGTGAAAAGCGACACCCACAGACACTCGCTACACCAGAGAATTAGCGAGTGTGTTGCCGGCCTTTCAGTCATGAGATATATGGCTCTTTGCGACATAGATTCAAATACGGCTTATAAGGATTTATTTTTCAAATAATTATGTATCATTTAATAATAATAATCACCACATGAGTCCTCCCATATTATTTTCTATTGCTGCTGTTTTCGTCGTAATGAAAAAAAAATTACGGATTTTATCGCGAATCTTTTCACGGCTTATCGTAAAAAGTTGTTTCATTCTAAGGAGTCCTCCTGTTTTATTATAATCAGTAAAATAATATAAATATATGACTGCAATACTATCTAAAATTACAAATTGCATAAAATATATTTATCAGTAGTAATCAATTTTGTTAGGTACTCAATCAATGATTGAACTTATTTTCAGAGACTACTAACGCCATCTACATTTCGACGTTCAATACAGATTGAATATAGAACGCACACTCGATAATGTGGATTGTGGAGTAATAAAGTTCGTATGGAGTAATAACGCATATAATAAATTTAATTTAATCGCGAGTTGTACATAGTTGTTATAGTAAATTATTATTATCAAAATAATCCAAGTCCTGCACCTGTAATAAAAACGGGCTTAGAATTTTAATTGGTGATTATTACATTTTTAATGATAAATTGGTAGGTACCTACGCACTTAAAGATAGCATGAAATGTGTCCTTATTTATCATAATATTGATTAGCCCATTTTCTGTTAATTTCTCCTTTAAGGTTTATTAAAACAAGTTACAAAATTATGTTTTGTTGTTACTAAAATATTAAATTCTAAATAATGCTCATAAGTAGTACAAATAATAGATTTACTATACTATATTAGCACTGATAATAAACTTATCAGGTAATCCCTTGCAGCAGGTACCTACCGAATTAAAATTTAAATATTAAAAAAACTTACAATATTTTTATCAAACGTCAACCTGTCAAAATTTATCTTAACGTCATTTAAATGACACTTAAAAAGTCTGCCAACCCTAAATAAATACATTCGATTACTGAACGGATTATGACTCGCGTAATTCAATCTTCCCAGCTTTTTTAATGACAATGCTACTTTTTTATTTTTAATAAATAGCTGTAAGCCATATTACATACAGTCTAAAATTGGATGTCGTGTACCTGCCAGTAACATATTGTTTGACATAGTTACGTAGGAAGTGTACTCAACTTCCTGTATCTATTTTTTTAAGTAGGGTGCAATGAATGTAAAATTAATTGGAGGGTACTTTCACTGAAAGGGTTGCAGCCCTTGGGGAGAAGTTGATCTAATTCCTCGACGACCTAACAAAAGATGCGCATGCACATTATGTACTATTATTACCACTTTCTATTAAGTCCCTAATCCAGGTTATTAATTATTCATGGTTTTCCTGTATACGCTTACGAAAGTAGTTTCAAAGGTATAGACCATTTTTCCAAATTTTTCGGTTTCCCGTGGGAATTTTTAAGCATATTGTTCAGGATAAGCTTAGTCTTAGCCCGGCGATGATGTTAACTTCTAGAATATTATTAAAGGAATAATAGATGTTAATAACAATATTGCTCTCATTTAACCTTTATTATTATTTATAAGAAAATATACAAAATTATGTCACAATAATTGATTCACTAATATCACAGAATAAATAATCTAATGTTCGTCTGAAGTCACAATATTCAGGAAGTCATAAATGTCCTTGACACGGATATGAATTATGAAACGAGATCTACAGCTAAATAGGTCATAATACAACAACGGAATACAAAATACAAATCTTATCAACGTAGGTAGGCATCGTAAAATTACGCGATAACAGGATCGGTAGTAGGTACCTACATAAGGACAAAAGTTATTTTCCGATACATATTTTTCATTTACTACAGCGAGTGCACATTTTGCACTACACATCATAATACATATTAATTACAATGCATTTCGTAACCTCTTTTATAAAGGTAATAGATATTTGTTTGCCATCGAAATACGTTATTTGCAAACTTGAGTTTTTATTCCTCGGAATGCAGCGCGAGGAATGCGGGGTCAATGAACTTGATGGCGGGGCAGTAGGATTCGGTGCATAGATTATATAAATATAAAAATAGTCTTGGACTTTTTGTAAAATGTAATATTAGGGACCACCTACTTGTGTATAGTACTTAGTTTGTTGCATCATTGTTGAATCCACATTTATACCTACCTAATAAATATTATTTATATACCTACCTATCTTAACTTTAAATATCAATGTAAGAATAAAGTTAAATTTTATCTACTTATATTTTTACGAAGCTGACCTAGAACTGACCTAACGTATCAACGATACAAAACATACATTTTTGATTGACTTACATAATATAATATGTAAGTCGACTGGCAATAATGTATGTATTTACTAAAACGGTTATTTTAAACAATGCGCCATAATTCATTAGAAGTCAGAATCACTCAGGTATTTCTGCCTTGCGCCATAAACCCCGTCTTAGGAATGTCGACCAACAAGCTTCGATATCTGCAGGCTGCAGCTGTGAAAAATAAAAGCGACACACTCGCCTCATAGGAGTGCCATCGGTCGAGTGATCAGTGAACCTACCTAGTACCTATGGCTTACTGGCTAGTGGCTACTACGTCTACCTACATTACCTACTTACCTAGCTATCTACTACTGCAGACTGCTACTACTTACTAGATAGCTCGATTTTCCACCCACAAATTGCGCCAGTACTACCAACCTCGCACACATTCATACGCTGTGTCGAATGCCGCTGCGCTGATTTCCTTCCTCGAGCGCCCCCCTTCCCCGCGAGACACCGGCCAACTTTATTAAATATTGTGTTATAGTGACAACCGAGTACAATATTAAATAGGAAACGCCATATTTATTACATATACATCTCACGATTGTGGCACTATTGCGTATTTTCAGAGATTTGGTATTTGCTATTTGGTGAATGACATCGAATTTGCCGGGTGAGGCGCGGGGCGCGCGCCGCGTCGTCCACCGCCGGCGACCGCTACACAGTACACACTCGCTACTTCGCGCCTCGTCGGTTTCTCAGGCTAGTCGAGTTCACAGCGTCATCCGAAAAGCACGCGCGGCTCTCTTTAGAACCGGCCGGCACCCGAATAATGTTTCAGTGTTTGACAAACTCAATCGGAGGTCTCGGAAGAAGTACCGTATTTAATTTACACTGTTTAACTAGCCGCATATTCTCAGTGAGTGTTACGCAGTGTGTACGAAAAAAACTTTGTCGAAGATTCTGAAGAATCTTGTGTTAAATTGTGTAATTCGCCGGCTAAGGCAGGACCGCGTTTTGCACAAACTTTACGGTGAGTTGAAATTAATAAATACATGTCAACATTACGTTGTACTATCAGTGTTATTTATTTGTGTGATAGGTGTGTATTAACGGGTAGATTTTGAATAAACTATTCGTCTGTTTCTCGACTTGCGGGGCGTTGCCGATTGCGAGCCGCTTGGACATTTCTGAGAAATGCCGGCACCCAAATTCTTGCAATATTTGATCATGTTATATAATGGACTCACTTGTTATATTTTCAACATAATCGTGTACAATATTCATACTAACTAATATTAATATTTTAGTGGGTATAAAAAAATGTTCACTTGAATTTTGTTTATTGTTTACTAACAATTTTTATGTATGAAAACAGTTAATTTGGCAATAAACAAAAAATCCTAAGTTTAAGTCTCAGAATACAGAAAAAACTTTTTTTCTGTATTCTGAGGTTTAAGGAAAAATTATATTTCGACGTAGAAATAAGATTTTTTCACTTATTGTTTATGTTACATAATTGTTGTGAAATAATTAACATATTAATTTTACGCCCCTCACCCTCAGTACATAATATCTAATGTTGTGCAAGAATTATTCACACCGAAGAAAAACATACTTATCAACACAGATGAATATGTAATAACTTAGTGCATAATATCTATTATTCTAATTACATATCGAAAACAAATAAACTTAAAATCCATCAAATTTGAAGTAATGCAAAAATTGACAGGAAAAACGTTTTAGGTAGTTCGTGAAAACACGACACATTTTCTGTATGTAACATTATGTATTTCGTAAGAATTTTAAAATTCCTTGTCACCTAAATATGAAACAAAATAATTAATATTAAAACTTTACCAATATTACAATATTATGGCAATATATTTTACGTAAAAGTTTGACCCACCATTGATTTCGATTGTGTTAGCTTTGTAAATTTTTTTTAGGGAAGAAAAATATACAAATGTAAAATTTGGCAAAAAAGATTTTACGAAAATTCCAAAAATCTGTAAAACCAAGCTTGGTACAATACCTCAGTATTATACTAAAAAGGTTTTAGTGTATTGTAAAACAAAAGGCATTAACTCGAAACGTTACGTAAAAAAAAATAGTAAACAATTGTTCGCGCCATTTCTCTCGTGTAAACAAACAAATCGTTTTACCTGGTTAGGCCAAATTCGGCGAACACCCTCGCAGGTAGGAAATAAAAAAGTAGGGGTTGACAGGACAATGACTATTGACTAGTCCAAATGGGATAGACTCAAGGCCGGTAGACCCTTTAAAATAGTTGGGTGTCGCATCCAAACTTCAGTCTAGTTCCGAGCTTGGAGGAAGCTACTTCGGAATTGATCGAATTATTTTAGAGCTTCCGCAATCTGTTTGTAAATACGAGGGTCAACACCCTTGTTGATGCTATTATTTTGATTTTTTACATTTTATTCGCATTACGACTTCGGCCCGGGAAAGTTTGCTGAAACTGGATTGATTTTTTTCACTTTTCGTAAATAGTTTTCGAATAAAGGTGATCTATTGTTTTAATTCAATTTATTATATTGTTCTTTGGTTCTTTTTTAAAATTCTTTGTTTTTCAGTTTTTTTAATGAAATAATTGTTACCATCAATTGTTAATAATAATTTTTACTGAAAATTAGACATACATTTTTATACTATTTCCTATTATTTGAATCCACTTAATAACTTAATTAAAGTCAATTTATAAAATTACTAAATTATTTTTTTTACTCTCTAGAGTAAAAAAAATAATTTAGTAATTTTTAATTGACAATCATAAAAGATACTAGAGTGTCTTTTATGATTGTCATGCACTATTATCATAAACTAAAAAAAAAACTATTGCGAACTAATTTGTTAAACTATGATTATTGTATGATATATGTATTTAGTAAAACTAGTGTTGATTGTAATTGTTTTTTGTTGCAGGCGGTGTGCGTGGAGTCGTCGCGCGCATCGTCCTCGTGATAAGGGGCTCTGTGATATCGGCGAATTCGTCTTAGCTTTAAACTAGTTAGGAATTAGATATAATTAATAATGTCGCAGTTAATCAACAACGTATTTCAATTCGACGTGTGGGAGACAATGGACCAGGAGACCATGGAATTGACGCAGACCTCGGAGTTCTGGACCCAGTTCCAGTGCGAGGCAGACGGAATCGACCTGATGCCACCATTGGACACAGCTGACGACTTACAGGACAGCGATCTTGACTGGCGGATACCGGAGACACCAGAGGACCCGCCCAAGGAATCCATAGTACACCACGATTGCATGTGGGCCGGGTCAGACATCGTGCATCCGAGCAACACGTTCGTGCCGTCCGATCTGATGGTCGCTACACCAGGCCAGAGCCTGCTGCGTAGGGACGTGTCACCCCCAAGACCGGAGACCCCCCCATCGGTCGACGGTGATGATGTACCGGAGTTTCTACACGCGGTCGACGTAGCTGGCACTGCGCTGCGACTGCTCCGAGACTCTGCAGCGGTGGCCGCTGACCACTCTTACACCCTCGCTCGCCAGCATATGGACTATCTGGGCGTGCAGACACCATCAGACTCTGGAGAATCAGGTCAGTACATCCATTAAGCTTAAAGGTTTAGTAGGGACTGCTGAACATGAGTAATCAGAACGCCCAAAACTACTCTTGACGTTTAGAGTTGAAGGTCACGACCAGCACATTAATAAGTTTATATAGCAATCATGATATACCGGGATGCCAAGTCATTATCATCATGCCAATATATTTGCATACCATCGAAGAAGCGGCAAAGTTATGCCGCGGCAGCGTAGTAATCTAGAAGGTAACAAGATGGGCGCGGGTCATAGGACGCAGGCGTGGTGTCGAGAGCGCGGGAAATTGCGTATCGACCGTGACGCCCCCCCCCCCCCTCTCGCCGTCTAGACGCACCCGCTTCCGGAACCTTCGACCTTGAACGTCCCAACCTTTCTTAATGTCACAAAAACCCTCCCATCGGTTTGACGTCTCTAATTATCATCCCGCACCCAGAGAGCTTTTATCTGGGACTCCAAAGGTCGCTAGACCGCCGACCGAAACGTCCCCACATTGACGCATCGGGTTCAGGGTTAACATCCTCCAGTCTCGACGTCCATTAAAAATGATGAACACGCTCTTGAGAGTTGATATCTATCATTCGATTGTAGATGTGGAATCGATTGCCTCGCCCGGGCCCAGTACTCGCTACTCATAGTGCTAATTTTAAAACTAAAAGTCATGGAGTAAAGTAATTTTCACGAGCGCCTCCTATTTACGTTACGTTGGTACTTGGTGCAGTACACATTGACCTTGTTTATTTACGTACCATAAACGCAACAATATTACTAGTAGGTACAATGTTTACTAATAATTATTACTGTGTAACCAACTGATAGTAAAAAGGTCATAACGGGCACAGATTTATTTTATTTAAAATTTACATCTCGCGGCCTAGCCCGCGTGATTCCATTTTCAAATTCATTGAATAGGTCCTTAACTTTTAGCCAAGTTAATAAAAATACAAAACATTACTCGACAATTTTATTACCTAACTATTATTTATATCCATTATTATTTGATTTTATTGACGAATATTTTTACTGCAAATGTCTTGTACCTACAATAATGTAATTTGTAGTTGAACTATAGGTAGTTCAGATCCGTTGCTGACGTTTGCGTTCTTGGCGTTTCTCGTCTAGCCCGTTACATATTTGTATAAGAATGCAACGGAACGAAATGGAATCTCATTGAAGTTGCTCCAGCGGCTAGTTAGACCGGTTTGAACGCGGCAAACCCGCGTCTAGCCCGGCCGGATGACAGTTCGATACTCAGTAATCAGCTTGTAATTTTAATTGTCGCTTCCTGTACTATTATAAAAATATCGATTCGCGTCACTCGCGCGGGAGAATTTTAAAACGCATGCGCGGTAGAAATGGCGCGCTAACATGGAGTACAACTTACAAGCAACATTTTCGCGCCAATTTACACAATCGGAACAACGCTGATACATTATCACAAGAATTTTACGGCTTCGTATCTAAGATAGCGTTTGATACGATAAAATTACTGTAAGACTTTATGTTAGTTGAGAAATATTTTTTTTATCGTTTTTTCTTAATATTCCATAATCCTTATTTAGCATGGGAACATCAGTAAAATTCAATCAAAAAAGTACACATTGCACCTATTCAGTTTCTAATTTAGTTATCTTATTTTCAACGCCACTAGCCTAGCTGATAAATGGTTGGGTGCTTTTGACCCGCTATCATGATAGATTGCGAGTTGGCAAACAGCATTTAAAATGTAGATCTCATTAAGTAGGTAACCTAAGTAGGGCGGCGGCTGTATTGTAAGTTCCTTTGAGGGTTATTCAGGTCATAAGATCCGGTTCTTGCGAGCCTATCGACCGGCTACACATTCCATTCGCAATATCGATTTTAAAGGACAATTTAAGTTTTTCTCAGTTCCCGCCTAAAATACGACAAGTGACAAGTTGCGTTCAGAAATCTACAACAATCGTTTAGAAACATATTCTTGTAAGACTAAAAATTAATTTACGTAATATAGCAACATATCTCGATGACGCACATCGCGCATTAATAAGCAAAAACCTTTTTATATATTATGTAGGTAATTACTAATTAGTATAGGTATACAAGACGTCAGTGGCGAAAGTAAAAAGAAACATGAGATACGTTTTTCGGATTGTGTCACTATAATTGTAGCCGTAGGTATTACTTATAAGTAAACGGCCACATTAAGTATTTCGAGACCTAATTGAGCCTAGCCTTGTCTCACTTGGCTCAGATTAACGTTATTTAGAATTTATGAACTCGGGCCATATGGTCTAGAGTCTAGACTCTAGAATCTAGATAAAAACCTATTTCGCCATCTCAATCCCAGTCCTATGCAATCTGTTTGAAGCCGGGTGTAAAGCAAGTGTATATATAGCGTAATAGTGGATATGACCTTGGCGATATCAGTGAAGATATTAGTAGCTATTGCGACGAAGATAAGTTGGTTTCGAATACTGGGTCAGTGGGTGATTGTAAAATACATTGTTAAGTCAATCTGAATATTTTACTAATAGGTCCATCTAGTACATGTCGGTTAGATAACTTGCAGACAACGTATATATGACCCCGGAACAGATTTGATCTCGCGATATACTTGGCTTGTATTTACTCTATTTGACTTTTACGAAAAAGTTTGCTTCGTAGATGAGACTTGAGAGAGCGCGCACCATAAAATAATAATCATGGGATTGGAAAATATGACGCAAGGCCTAATTTTGAAAATTCCATATTTGAGATACCTAATGATATTCATGACTAGATGAGTAAGATATTGACGAAGACACCGCATTTGATAAGAAGATACGAGTATGCACCTAGGTGCTTTGGGTGTAGCTGATCACTTACCACGTTAACCGACTGTCCCCTGCCCCGTCTTCTGTATCTAGAGTCGACTTAAAATCTATTGAATAGACGGCTGATGATGATAATTACGAACATAACATGAGGTAGTGGACTGGCGTGTAATAAAAAGGCGCCTCATCATGACCTTGACGGAGCTATCGATACTGATAACAATAAACGTATCACACTAACATAAATTTGAATTGTCTTATCACGAAAAAGGTCTTAACTCGGCTGTGATAAGTCGGCTCGGCAACAAGATTATGGCGTACAATTTATGGTCTTGCCATTTTGTTTTATTAAAATTATAAAACTAGTTATCTAGCGCCAATGTGGCGTCCAAAACTATCTTTTATGAAACTATACACAGCAAAAATTACATTTGTATCGGTTCAGTAGTTCGCGTCGAAAAACTTGACACGGGATTATACATATAACACATAATAATTAGTATCGTGGGATTTCGCCCGATCGCTGATTTATACAGATGCCATCAAATTAGAATGTTATACCTACTCATTAAATACTTCCTCAACGTCCAAACGAATAAGGTTTTATGGAAAATTCCAAGGGCAAATGCCTTAAAAATAGGTCGTCGCGGTAATTTAAGTAAATCTACATATACGATATATTATACACATCAATGAAAGATAATGATAAGTAATAAGCCAAATGTGGGCCGTTCGAAAAAACTCTTTCTACCCTCAATTTAACATATATTTTTTTACTTGAAATGTAAATTTTCTGTCTTGTCTAATTAAAAAAACTTAGTAATTAGTGTTATCACGACAAGTTTATATCTATACGTTCGAATGGGTGTGGCGTTCACATAGAAACAAGCAATCGATACGAGTGACGCAACCAAACTGGTTCTAATTCCGGAAACCGACCCATCAGCCGGAGACCGTCTCTATGTTCCTGACATTTAAACAACCCATATCTAAAGTTATGCTTATATATGCGCCCATGGCTGGATTATTCGAATTAATCGGAATAAAATACCGTTTCAACAATAGAATTTGGAAATATTTAATTTATTCCAACCTTCCATTACATTAACATTTAAACGATATCTTAAGTCCAGTATTGTGATTTGGAAACGTGAAACGTCAAGTTCTTATCACCGGTCGCACACCCATGAACTTCTCGCCAAGGTCGCACCAATCGATCCACCATAACACCCGCCATAAATTGCCTTCGCCCAAAACAGCCAGATCTCGATTCTATAAAGTACCCGACCGACTACTCGGTTGCGTAATGCGCCAGAAATACCTCCGTACATGTAGGCCAGAACATAGCATGCGTTTTGTGAATGACAGGTGACAACCGTACTTATGTTTACAATGTATTTAGGTAATTAAATATCTTCCGGCTTAAACTGTGGGATAATGAGAAAGTTAAAAAAAATATAGGAATGCGGGTCTCCTGCGCCAACTAATTAGCATTCCCACTTATGACCATTAAAATACAGGTTGTTTTTTTATGTTTTTTTTTTATGTTAGTTGGATAGGCAAACTGGCAAACGTACCACCTGATGGTAGTACGTTAGTAAGTACTAGTATACCTGGAACGACCCCAGGCAACTCATTTATGTGTTGCCTATCCTGAGACATAAGATGTTATAGTTTCATATTGATTTAAGTTGAATTTCACGCTTTTTTTATCGAAGTCCCCCAATATTTTGATTCCCCTGACGTGCCATTAAAATAAAAAAAACATGTTATTTTTATTGAGCCCAAAGATGCACAGTCATTTCCTCGTCCGTAGTTTGAGTCCATTAAGCTAAACACGAATAAGAAAGAATAAGGTTTTTCCAAAGGCGGCTCAATCAAACAACCTGTATAAGATAGCGTGAGCGAGCGCGTCACGATAATTTTTAATTATCGCTCTCAAATGCCAGTGAACTTGGCCTCGGAACGTGGCCAGCCGAGCGTATGGCCTCCACCTAGCAGGTCACACCTGACGACAGTATGGCGTCCCATCGGCCACTTAGTATACGAACATTGCGTAAAACGTAAATTAGCAAAAGAAACTGTTGGCCCAAATTTAAATGTAATGCAAATTACAAATTCGATCAAAAAGATCGAAGATGACGCGAAAAAATTGACCCTCTTTGTATTCAGATTAAATTTGAATGGGTGGTTAAAATGTTTAATGCGCAAAATGTTGAGAGCTTCGCTACACCTGAATTATAAAACGTCATCAATTAACGAATTCATTAGGCAACGAAACAGCAAGTTTGCGTCGCATTTAATTGGCGTAACTTCGAAAACTTTGTTAAATCTGAGTGTCGTCTAATTGTTAAAGTTGTATTGACACAACCTCGGCCGACAAATCAGTTTTCATCTCATTAATAGTTTGGAGACTGTCGAAACAACTGTAACTAAATATCCTATCTAGTCGCAAAACAGATTAACTGCAAATCTATGAGTCATTGTATTTCTCACGGCTGAGAGGTAGATTCTGCGAAATTATGACTAATCATGTTTGAAGTGGGAGAGCCCGTTCGAAAGGGGTATTCATCTAATCTTACAATTGGGTATACCATTCATGATAAAATTATTAAATTTCTAAAGATTGGATTTACTTTGCATGTATGAATTTAAATTTAACTTAAGTTATGGTTACAGAAAGATGTCGAATAAAATGTCTTGGAATAGTGACGTATATAATAGATATGCACTAGACCGGAGGCGAGAACACAATACAAACGGTATCGCTTACACTCAATACTGAAACAAATACTCCAGTCTAGAGTGACAGTTAATCGCGTTGGCGCCACAGAAAGAGGAAATGGTCACGTGAAAATTGACCCCATACAATACACGCCTACATCCCGACGTCGCACGAGTATTCCAAGACAGGCGCCGATACGACAGAATTAGACGCACCGCGATAAGCTCGTCACTATGCGGAAATCAAATAAAAAGATTGCGTTGGTTGTAAATTTATCGTCGCTTTGGTGTATTACACCTTTTTATCTCACTCCGTAGTTACAAATTACATGCGTCCCTGAATCATGTGTTTCGCAATCGCCCACGTAACTAGTTTCTATTTCTAGTTAGGATGTGATCGGAAATTCTCGGTTAACGGGTATCGGGAGTATCTAGCTCGGTCCGTGATCATTATTTGTTAGTGTAACCGGATAGAGTCGCATACTGCGATTTCCACGAAATACGCGGAATAGCGCAAACATTACACGCCCGAATGCGTTCTTTACGTCCAACGTAGTATGTGACGCTGTACTATTCAAATTGTTCATTCATGGAATTTAGCGAAAATGTTGCGCAATTAAAATATCCTGCTCATTTGGGAGTCCCGCGCCAAGTGGCCTCGATTCTAGAAAAAGCAGGTACATTAAATGGAGAGGCGCCCGTGTTGAGGCAGTCACAATTGACGCCACCAACCCCGTACGCCTCTCACATTTTTAATTACACTCGCTAAAGTCGACGTGAAATATACATAAGACTCCGTCGTGCATCCGTCTTAATCAGTTAGAACATAGCATGTCGTGATGCCGTGTCCCATCGCAGTCGTCGCTCGAGCTCGAAACTCAATTCAGAATAGTTAGTGACGCCGGAAAGCGTGTCCACCGGTTGATAACCAAACGTCCATTGAGTGCGGACGATGCGGTAGAAATCGCGCACGCGCTCTCGTTTTGGCGCGAAAGGCCGTGACGTCAGGCGTCTGGATCGATGTCGACAGACGCTGCGGTAGTACGACGGGGTCGTCGGCCTCCCCCTTCCCGGCCCACAGCCCCCTCCCACCTGACTACTGCAATCGCATCCCGGCCCGACTACACTTGGTCCCGCACTTATTACTTATACGTATACGCTATGACAATCGCCCGCCTTTTATGGTGATGCGAATGTAATGAACGTTTCATGAATGAAAGTATGCGAGGAATCTTAAACGCGGGCTCGTCCAAACAATAATTAAAAACGAGCTTTTATGACTCTTATACGACGCAATCGAGTACCAACATTACTCTCGTACGAAATAATACTCCAGAAAACACTTTCACCTTTATCTAAACGTTTTCTCATTTGTTGCAGAGGAGGAAATCGATGTGGTTTCCCTCGGCACCTCACACCAGCCACTTACACATGGAGTGTCACCGGCGCAAACTCTGCTCGAAGAATACCCTAGAATGTCTTCAGTCCAAGAGAAACACCAGCGTCCCGTCGAGACGGTGACCCATCGTTCTAGACCAACGGTAGCGAGAAAGCGTTTAATACCACCGCTAAGTTTACCCTCAGCCTCCGTCCCCCGTCGGCGGAGAGGTCCCGGGAGACGAGGTCGTCCCAACACGGACACAGATTCCGAAGCTGAATCCCCAGAAATCGAACGTAGGTCAATACATAACGATATGGAGCGTCTCAGGCGTATTGGACTTAAAAATCTTTTTGATGAACTCAAAAAACAAATACCAGCGACCAAGGACAAGGAGCGGGCACCTAAAGTGGTGATCTTACGGGAGGCGGCCGCCCTGTGTCGCAAGCTGAGAGAAGAGGAGCTCGAGAGAGAACACTTGAAAAAGAAACAGGACAAATTGCTCATTAAAATACGAAAGCTTCGTGTAAGTGTTGCAAAACGATTCCGTCAATATTGAGCGGTTAATCTGTAAATTTGGTCATTAGTTGAGAGAGTATGCACTCTCGGTACGATGCTTAAGAACTGATAACTCTTTGGTATTTGAAATCTTCAATACCCGCCAGGTGTCCGGTCAGACCCGGTTACTGGTGCGTTTGCAAAAGAAGAACGTTCTAAAGCATTGTTAATTATCAATATCCTTTATGGTCAGCTTTTACGGCTTACTCGGCTTCTGTGCAAGTGTTGTATTAATGTGGTTATGTCTGGGGATTTGTTTTCAGTGCCAAAGTGAGCCATAAAACTGTGGGAACCTAAGTCTTCAGTAAAATAATTATAGTCACAGACTGCTTCGTGAACTAGTAGACTGGTTATACCTCTCATGTTTTTGAAAAGAATTAAATACTTAGTTGACTTAAGGCACAGATTTACCCCATGTTGATGTAAAGAAAGTTAAATGCTTATGTTGTTTCGAGGAATATTAGGATATTTTTACCGGATTTTACTTATATAAGAATAAATAATATTGAGTACTTTCACGTACTTCGCGCACGTTATTGAATGTTGTAAATAAAATTGGTAGTATGAAGGTAGTCTAGGATTTAAAGCAGGCTAGCAAACGAGTGTTTCTGGCCACACGAATAGTTGAGGAGGCGCTGGCCACTTTATATGTTTTCGGCCCTATTCGTAGAATTTACTTTTTATCCCCAGTGTCGGGTAAAACCGGCAGTGTAGTGATATCAATAAGATTCAATTTGATATTATAAGTGTATACTAGGTTAGTTTGCTTACGGTTTTTGTAGTGTTTTTTTTTTGTTATTTTGTAAATTTTAACAATTATATTTTTATAATTAATCGCGATGTAACTGGTTCACTGTATTACCTAACATCTTTTAAGAATTTTGGACCATTTTTGGATTTTTATATAAGTAAATTGCACGAACATGATATTTTACTTCATTACTCATTATGATATTTGTAAAAAACGCCGCATAAATGTAAAAAAAAAATGCCTAAACGACTAAACCTATCATTTTATGCGTAAATTGGCACTAGCATTTTATTTAATAGCTTCGTGTATGATTTTGACCACAGATGTATCAAGTAACAATACCTTATTTTACAAGTTTTTTTATAATTAGAATATAATAATCTCAGTGGCCGTTAAGACTGTGTATTTTGATAATAACATCAAAACCTACGAATACAGCCCGTTTAGGGATTTTTAACATTTAAAATAACCACGAAATAGTTCCTCATAGTACCTACTGATAGAAAATTGTGCATTTTCTTTATTATTATATAATATTTTATTGCAGTAAGTTAGTAATGTACTCGCGTTAGGATTAATGTGGAAAGTTAAAGCCTGAACAGCTAAATTAAAAAAATAAATTCGAGTGACGTTTATTTTTTTTCTGGTCAGGCGTTAAGGTTGATGTTTTATCAAGCACATGGTCAGCAGTTTGTTCGAAGGCTTTAATTGTGTGCGGAATGTGCCTTGCTATGTACATATATAGAAATAATATTAGGTTTATACTCGAATTAGTTGCAAGAAATATTTTTTTGTGAAATATATAAGTAGGGATAGTTGTTCAATAAGTAGGGATACACGAGGAGGTTAGTGTTGTCGTGTTAAAGATTCGCAGTTTATCTTCCAATAGGTGTAATGTAAATAATAGGACCTAGCTCGTAGAATATATGATCATTTTTATAACAAGTTTTTTTTCTAGTGATCGTATAATTTTTCATAACTGGAGAGTTACGAATTCTCGAATGTTGTACCTGCATTTTTTGTTGAAATTTGACATAAATAATAAAGATAATATGGTTTAGTTATTCGAAACTCGCATTGGTTTCCGACGTTTAGATGGAAATAGTTCGGTTGAGTCAGTCAGTAGTTAATCGTATATGATAAGAAATGACAGCTTTATATATAATCTGTAGACAAATCGGATCATACCGGAAAATATAATAAATTTGTGACAAGGCACATTTCCACCACTGCCAAATGAAAACAATACAATATGAAAATGGAAGCAATCTTACTTGGTTTGTATGTTTTTAAATAAGGTTGGGTGATTAAGTCATGTTATAGTTTAATTTTTATTACTTTTTCTTTACGGTATCCTTATGTAAGAGTAACATCAGATCTCCGTCTGCCGTGCGTGAAAAAAAAATGGAATTGTCTATGGTCGGTTTAAAACCTTCACGGCGCGCAGGCGGGGGTTTTGGCACGGCGTTACAGAGAATGCAGGGTACAAAATAGATTCCGCCTAACATTAAATTTGCATTCTGCAATCTTTGAAGCGGCGTTGATAATATTGTACTTACCGAGTTTAATTATGGATACTATCGATTTTTTGGTTTTTGTTCCTTAATTATCTGTATCAAAAGCATTAAGATAATGATTAAATATGAAAATAAATAATGCCAGATCTGCAGGGCTAGGAGACAGTGCGATATTAGATTGTGATTTTTATACTAATTGGTGAAAAGTGGTTAGGCTAAATTAGCGTTCAGATTCTGTGATTTTTTTTGTACCTGTGCGGTACATGTGGGACTCTGTTTCCTAAGCTCTGCTTGATTTGGCAAAAAAAAATTCTTATTTTTACTTGTTTTTCCCTACCTTATTCTTCCCGTTTACTAAAGATAAGTGATACATATTTTCAGCTATAGTAATGTCATTAGGGTTGGTATAATGAATGGCTATGTTATCATTTCTTATCTGTTGCAAGTTTTTCCGATTGGCCGACATGATAAAAATACACGAGTAGTCAAAATGTATAGTTTCTAATTATACATTCATACATCTATTTGTTTTTCAATGATACGTATATGGTTAATAACAAATATGCTATTTGGAATCTAATTACTGACAAACATGATTTTGAACTTCTTTTTTTAATTAATTAAATTGTTTAGATATTTAAAAAAATTTAGGAAAAAATAACTGAAAAAAGAATTATTTTGTGAAAAGACAACTACTTAAAAATTACATGCAACTTCGTGTGTCGCAGGTTCGAATCCTGAGAGAAATTTGTATGACAATGTCTGTACATTATCTTTATACACAAATTTCAAGTTTTTTATTATTATGTTACTGGTGCAAGACCCATAACAGAAGTTCTTACGAGTTTGTCAGAGGGTTATGGTAGCCTATAAAACCTATAATAAGACCGGTTGTTTCGTCAGATATACTGCATTGAGATAACAGAAAAAGTTTCTATTAAATAGTATTTCATCGTCATTATCAGCAGTCCACTGGCTGTTATAGTATCAACACCATCATTTACCAGTAGACAGTTGGGCATATGCCTCCTCCAATGAACACCGAGATGACAATTTATATACAGACAGATTTCTTATAAGGCCGACAGAAGGGTTATGAGTTATAGCAGTAAAATATGAGTAATTCATATTTTAAAGTAGATAATGAGCTCCGGAAAAGGCGGATACGACTGGCGATCAAGAATACTGTCCTTGCTTTTATATGATATAACTAGCTGTTGCCCGCAGCTTCGCCCGCGTCTACTTATATTTACAGCCGTATACGGATTGATGATGATTATTTTTATAGCCGGTATTTTTTTACCGGTGGGAGGGAAGCGCTGTGCCGCGCTCCGGGCTGCATGGGTACCACCATCTTGCTTGTTTCTCCCGTGAAACAGCTTTGCCGTGTTTCGGAGAGAAGGGCAAGACAGGCAGTGTAATTACTGGCACCGAGACTTAACATCTTATGTCTCTGCAGGATAGGCAACACATAAATGGGTTGCCTGGGCTCTATCCAGGTATACTAGTTTATGTTCATGGGCGACGTCGACCACTTACCATCAGGTGGTACGTTTGCCAGTTTGCCTATCCAACTAACATAAGAAAAAAAAGTCCTTGGAACTTTAGCAGTTAGCTATCTGTCAGTGAAAGTCCCGTCAATATCAGCCCAGCCGTTTCCGAGACTAGCCGGAACAAACAGACAGACAGACAAAAATTGTAAAAAAGGCTATTTTGGGTATATGTTCCGCGACTCCGTGTATACATCCCTATCCATTCAATAAAAAGCGGTTATTTTAATATTACAAACAGACACTCCAATTTTATTTATCTGTAAAGATAAAAATCTAGCAAATAGCAGTGGAGTTTGAAATGCCCTCAAGATCTCAAAACCAATATCTTTTTCATGTTGAGTTACCTTGTGGCGGACCAATCCACGCCACATTCCTGAATCACGCTATAGAAGTTCCACAGCTCGTTGCTATACATACAACAGCTGAATTGATAGCAAGTGGGCTTCGGCCTGGCCGAGCATACTATCTCGCTCGGTCGGAGATCTCCCTTTGGGGCACACACCTATATTTCCCCCACAACCTTTCTTCTGATACAATTCCGAGAAGGCTAACTAGAGCACGAAAGTTGAACAATTTGGTATTTTTTCTAGGTCACCACTTTTGGCAGCTCACTGAAGGTATTTAAAATCGTTTCTAGAAAACTTCGATAGTCAATTAACTGATATTATACAGATCAGATTTAATTAGTAGTTCATAATTGATCTACATAATATAATTAGTAGGTACTTTTTTCCAATAAGTTATAACTTGACATTCAGAATGACGAAGAGTTTTAATTAAAAAGACGTCGGTCTTCACTGGGTTTAAAAGTGTCGATACTGATGATGATGACGATAATGATTTTATAGCTATAAACTAAAATATGACTGGTATAATGCATTTATTTATACCTAGGTACTCGGACGCAAATTTGTTTGCTTATTAATATTATCGCCAACCTTGTTTTAGAAGGCGCCTCAAGCTCTGCAGTGATATATTAATATAATGTCTCAGTCCGTATAATGGTAGTCGTATATAATTACTCTTGACACTATTCTATTCCAAAAAGATAACGAGCCAAACTTATGTAAGGCAATCTAATTATTCTTTAAAAATTCTGTTACAAAGATATCACATTTTTTTTCTTTAAAGCCGGGAAATGATCTGAGACATCCCGCGGGGGATTGAGTCTCCCCACGCGGGTATGTGGGACTTGCTGCGCCCGAAAGCTGGTAATTGGATGCAGCTCTAACTAATGCCGCCTTTGGTGAGGTGCCCCGAATCTAATGCCCTGCACCTCGACGGCTAGTCAGTCTGTGGGACTGACGCCACCTCCACATAGGGGTTGTCCCGTACCACAGAACAACCCCTCGCAACGTCGGGACAGTACAATGGGGTGAGGTTCACGTCCCCACCCTTTGCCCTCTGCTCTTTTGTCCCACCCTAGGCTACTGAGCCCCACCGCCACGTCAAGGCCTGAACCATGATGGGGAAAGATATCACAATTATTAGATTTACGATATAAAGTTTATCTACTTATATTTAAAACAAAAAATTAATACTTACCATAAAACTTAGGTATAATCATGAAACAATAAACATGGTGCGTAGTAAGATAAAAATTATTTAAATAACAAGCATACAGATTTCACATGGTGTACCTAATTCTATATAATATGTATCAGTTCATTGTTGAGAATATGCTGGGGCTCTTAAAAATTCTATAGCCAATAATAAAAAAGCGCAGGAAAATCTAAATTAATAATCATAAACTTTTGTCTAAATATAAATTATTATTATTAAAATTAGTATAATTAAAAAACAGAATAATTTACCAAATATAAATATCAATAATTCTGGAGTGAATAATCTATTTACGAACCTTTCTTTATGTTAGTTGGATAGGCAAACGTGCCACCTGATGGTAAGTGGTCAACGTCGCCCATGAACATAAACCAGTTAGAGCCCAGGCAACTAATTTATGTGTTGCCTATTCTGAGGTCACGCTGCCAGTGTAATTACACTGCCTCTCTTGCAAGCTGTTTCACGGGGGAAACAAGCCAGATGGTGGTACCCATGTAGCCGGTAGCGCGGCACAGCACTTCCCTCCTACTGGTAAATAATATAAAGAACCTAAGGACGGTAGAACCTAAGTAAAAGGAACTAAGTTTAGTTTTGAGTAGAATGTAACTCATGAGTAAAATAGTCGCTAGTGTCGAAATAGTGAGTGGAATATTTTGCGAAACCCTAAAACGAGTAGAGCAAATAACAAGAAATTCTTTATTAATCATAATATTGCTATGTATTATTCCATATTTTATGCTTTCTTATTTGCTTTAGCAAATAACTTTTACTAAATCACCATAATACGTATATTCTACGTTCTCTTCTCTATATTTCGCTACTGAATTATGTCATCACTATTCATAAGCAATATTGACGTTATCGATAAATTAAAACAACAGACATAGCATAATAATTTAGTGGAAAATTATACAGTGCACATCAGCCCATATTTTCTTTGAATCGTATTTGCTGAAATTGGAACGCAGCGCACAGACAGCTGTCATAACAAAAGTGAAGTTAGTTAGTGAGTGAAGTGTGTGCAGTGTACGGTTTTTGCAAATTGATATGGCTTTTCGTGCTATGATGTCTTCGAAATTGCCGATGGTGATTATTTTAGGTGCAACAGGGACAGGCAAAACTAAATTAGGAGTGGAGTTAGCTCAGAGATTTGGCTCAGAAATCATCAGCGCAGACTCAATGCAGGTAAGTACATTCTAACCTCTAAATTGTGTTTTGACTATATCATCCGGTATTATTTATGGTTTACGTTGAAGGAAAAAGATGATTTAAATACTTTTTGATTTAGTCTACAATGTTTCTAGTTATATAGTCGCTAATAAGTAGATATTAGTAAGTTTTAAAACGATAAATAAATGTAAACATACTGCCTTATGAGAATGAATATAAATGTTAAATGTTACAGAATTTTTCATATATTTATCACTTATTTTCAAATCAATTATGCAGAAGTTATTCTAAAATACCTGCAAAATGGATTATCAACAAATTCTTTATAATATAATTAAAAGAATTACAATTCATTAATAATTAAAAGGTTACTAATATGTAACATACATTCCTGTTAGAAAATTGTTTGTTGGTCTTGTAAGACACAGATCCTATTAATGAGTTAGAGTCTTATGGGTATTTTAATGCAATTTATTATAACACAATGTTAGTAATTTTTAACCAACTTTTAAATAAGTAAGGAGTAGGTTCTCAATTTGTATGTTTTTTTATTATAACAGTTAACTAATAATATTTTCATTGTATCTAATTGTAATAATATTTAGCTGGCTTAACCTTATATAGGTGTATAGCTTTATAAATAAAGAATAATAAAAAAAAAAAAAAAATAATAATAATATTTGTGCTTTACTATATACATACATATACATAAACTTTATGATCTCCTAACTTTTTCACTTTATGACTTATTACGGTCACTACGTCACCTGTGTTTGGTTGTGTCTCCTGTGTAATCATTGACCATAGAATAAAGTCACAATCAGGTAGTATTGCTTGCTTGTTTCTCCCGTGAAAATTTTTTGCTGTGTTTTGGGGGGAAGGGCAAGACAGGCAGTGTAATTACTGGCACCGAGACTTAACATCTTATGTCTCAGGATAGGCTACACATAATTGAGTTGCCTGGGCTCTGGCTCTGGGGTATACTAGTTTATGTTCATGGGCGACTTCGACTACTTATCATCAGGTGGCACGTTTGCCAGTTGGCCTATCCAACTAACATAAAAAAAGGTTAGTAAATAGATTATTCACTCCAGAATTATTGATATTTATATTTGGTAATATAAATATCAATAATTGGTGGGATATATATAAAAATAAAAATATCTTGGGAATCCACTACTAACTTTGTTTATTCAAACTGTTGAGATTCTAACATATTTGTTAATATATTTTGACGACAAGAACATGCGAGTGTCTATAAATCTGAAATATTCAAGTGGAAGAAAAGTAAATGATATCCAAATATACCAGTTATAATTATTTAATTGTTGATAACATTATCTCTCTATGTTGTTTTGTTCTGAATAGTTTGCAGATTCTTATTAGAATTGTTTACAACTGAAAATAAATAAGTAAATTTAATAATTTTCAAGTTCAAATCCGACTGAAATGTTATTGTTGGTATTGACCCACACACACATTACAGTGGGTTTTGAACCCGCAGCCACTGCATAAAGTGTCCGATAGTCAGACCAGGGCAATGTTGCTTACTTAACTTTAAGTGTCGCCCATTTTTTTCAGTTTTACTATCATCTATCAGTTTGCGTTTCCAACAAACATAATAAAGATACCCTGAAAATACTGGAAAATACTGGGATACATTTTTGAACATAACTTTAATGTTGCATGTCAGAACAAAACCATAAATTATGATTGTCATTTAGTTCTTAGGATTACTATAGACATAAGGTGTTACGCATAGACCACAGAAGTGTCAAGTGTAGCAGTGTCTTATTGAAAGAAAGCCCTATTTTTAGTATTTTCCTGTATAACAACATATACAGGGAAAGCCCTGTAAATCCTGTTAACGGATATGGTAGAGGTTAGCTAGCATTCATGGGCGGGATCTATGTAAGTGCTGAGATAAAGTATAAATCACACATCAAGCATATAACTGGAATAGAGTGGTAATGTTATGTTTTGTATGAAAACAAATTTCGTCAATCTTGTGCTGCAATGCTGCGCCCGGTCTGCACTCTGATTGGTTGCCTGATGGCCATTGATGGATAATTTTATGGCTGACATTACTACTCTATCAGGTTTTATGTTCGATGAAATCACAAGACGTAATATAATAAATATAACAACGCATGAGAGACTATGGTCTGTGGGCCATGGTGGTCTAGTGGGTATGGGTTTGGTTTCTTGAGTGAGAGGTCTGGGTATGATCCTGACCCCTGTTTTTACTACTATGTGCACCTGAAAATGAGACCATCGCTTGTTCACCGGTGAAGAAAACATTGTGAGGAAACCTGCATGTCTGGTGAGATTAAAGGTCTTGAAGGTCTGTGAAGTTCACCAACACGCATTGGACCAGCGCATCGGTGGACTATGGTCCAACAGGTCCTCGCCTGATTTCGAGGAGGAGCCCCGCGTCCCACAGCCGGACATATATAAGGATTGATATTATTTATTATGTAATAGGTATTCCATCCTTTCTGTCCTTTGAATGAAAACAATATATAGACTGTTAACATTCAGTGACTATGTTGTGCCTACATAGTTGTAGTGTTGTTTGCTGCCATTTCATCATGGGACATAGGTTTTAATGAGGCATCAAGGCAACAAAAAAGGGTGAAAAATTATTTTGTTCTTGTTTCAAATTGTAGAAATTAGTCTAGAAATATAACACAATTGGTTGTGTTTTTGCAGCTGGGGTTTTCCTTAATTGGATTAATAATATAATTTATACTATATCAGTATAATAGACTTAAGCTTGTTTGTATGTATAGGCTAACATAACTTCTTTTTTTTTAAATAGACTTAAGCTTGTTTGTATACATAGGCTAACATAACTTCTTTTTTTTTAAATAGACTTAAGCTTGTTTGTATACATAGGCTAACATAACTTCTTTTTTTTTTGACGCCGGGCAATGCTCTGATGCATTCCGCGGGGAGTGGGGTCTCCCCAGGCGGTTATATGGGTCTCGCTGCGCCCGAAATGCGGTAAGGTGGACGCAGCTCTTCCCACTAAAACCCGGCGAGTGACACCAATGCCCCGGATCTGTTTAGCAATAAACCTCGACGGCTAGTCAATCCTTCAAAGGACCGACGCCACCTCCACATAGCGGTTGTCCCGCACCACAGAACAACCCATCCTCGCCGCTTGTCCCCTCTTCTTATAAGAGGGGTACAAAGAGCAGCTCCCTCAGCTCAATATGCTTCGCCCGAGGTGCTGGGTTGACCTTAGGCTACTGAGCCCCACCGCCACGACAAGGCTTGAACCATGGTGGGGAGGCTAACATAACTAGTAGTCGGACCTAAAATATTTTTGCTTTTATTGGCCTATTATAAGGCTTGCCTATTTTAAAAGAAGGCCCCAAAGGAGTGTATTTATTCATAATAGTAAATCTACATCTTCGTATGTATCGCATTCATCATCAAGTGATGCTGATCATTGACTTAAAAATAAAATTATTTTCTTCTTGCCCACTTTCGAATTGATGTTGTTTTTTTATATATAGAAGAGGGGGCAAATGGACAGTCGGTTCACCTGATGGTAAGTGAAAACGACTAAACTAGAGGATTAGCAGGTGCGTTGCCCGCCTTTCAGATATGACTATGCTCTTTTCTGGAAGGCCCCTAAGTCGTATCGGTTCGGAAACACCATAGGTGGCAGCTCATTCCATAATTATATTCTACGTGCGCGGCAGAAAATGCCGTAAGAATCGAGTTGTTGTTTTCGAACAATTTCCGAACATCGAGATGGTGAGGGTGAAATTTGGAATTTTTACGCGATGTCCGGTGGTTATTAATTCTGCAGGTATTAGTCCAAACAATTGTACACTTTTTTTTTTATCGCAGGGAAATCCTTATGGATGCAGCCAGGATTTTCGGGTAGATCCTGACCCAATGTGGGACTCGCACCTGGGAGTGCCCACCCTAACTAAAACCACTGCGCGCGCCTTCAGCCGCTTTTGAGGGTCCCGGATATGCAGGCAACAGACAGGATCACCTCAGCGACAGGCTGGCCCCGGTGAATGCCAGACTACTCCTCGTAGGAGGGGACTGCCCGGCTGCTACTAAGCAGTCCCCACGACGTCATGCCATACAGTCCCAGTTCCCATCCTGAGCCCGACACACAGGGGCGTTACTGGAGGCGCATTAAATAGCGCCTCCTACGTACATCCGTTCGCCTGCGGGATGAGGCCTCTTCGGCGGCTTCCGCTCTCACCCGCTCGTCGGCCTCCTTCTGGGACATTACTGCCTCGCAGAAGGAGACCATCGCCGAAACAATTGTACACTGTTGTACTGATTGTTTATTCAATACATCATCATTTGTCCGCCTACTGTTTGTGTGACTATTGGAACTGTTTCTAGCACTAGGTTTAACGGGCCAATTGGGAGCTAGATACGTACATTGATTAGTAATAATTCATTTAGTTATAATGTTATCTAAGATTTCAAATTTCGACACTTCACTTCTATAATTACATATTCACATATATAGGATTTCATATAAGTGGTTAAATATTTAATTATTTGAATACACGTTAGACAGATCATAATTATGTTTCTTTTACATTCATACTCATGTGGACGTATATGTTGGCTTTAACCGGTGGGAGAGATGCGATGTGCCGCGCTTCTGGCTGCATCGGTACCACCATCTTGCTTATTTCTCTCGTCAAACAGCTTTGCTAGAGCGCTACGGGTGCAATATAATAATGCATTCCGAGTACTGTTGGGGCTGCCACGTTCTTGCAGCGCTTCAGGGATGTTTGCAGATGCACACGTTGAAGGCTTTGATGCAATTCTACGAAAAAGGTGCTCATCCCTGGTGAGACGCGTGCGGGGCAGCGCCAACAGTATACTGACAATGATTAGCAATAAACCGGACTGTCCGTATATACGGCATTGTAATGGGTTGCATGTCCCACCTGCAGCTTTCACTAGATCACTGTAGTTCTTTCTAAGATACATACTAATATTAGTTATTAAGAATAAAATGTAATACTAACATAATATGGACTTTGTCTGAAAATAAATAAATAATAATAATAATAATTTGCTGTGTTTTGGAGAGAAGGGTACGACAGGCAGTTTAATTACTAGCCGAGACTTAACATCTTATGTCTCAGGATGGGATGCACATACATGAGTTGCCTGGGCTAGGTCCAGGTAAACTGGTTTATGTTCATGGGTGAGGTCGACCACTTACCATCAGGTGGCACGTCTGCCAGTTTGCAGAATCCAACTAACATAAAAAAATATCTGCGGAATCATTTTGTTTCGATAATCATGAATCTTCAAACAAATTGCATTTATATAAATAAATATAGCACATTTGAGTATCAAAACTGCTTTTGCAGCATATTGGGGGTTACAGCAACCTCACCATAATCTAGCTAGGCCTAGGTGCACTAAGGTCGATCGATTCTTGACGGTTATGCAATGTTGTGTAACGGCGTACAATTTCATAATGACACTGCAAAGTTATTTCGCAACTTCATGAAAACTTTCTGGGTTTTTATATTGCATAGATATCCAGAACAAATAGGTTTACTTGTAGGTCTAGAATGTTTAGATCTCACTGAAATCAGACGAAGGTCCGGTATAACTATCATCTGTCAGACAGTCTGTCTCTGAATATATATAAAACTAGAATAACATGGTTATTTTCACATTTCTTCTTTAACGCCGGGAAATGCTTCGAGGCATCCCGCGGGGGAGTGGGTCTCCCCAGGCGGGTATGTGGGACTCACTGCGCCCGAAAGCTGGTAAGTGGACGTAACTCTACTGCTTTGCTCCTCTTCTTATAAGTACAATGCGCCCCTTCGGCCCAATTAGCTTCGCCCAGGGTGCTGGGCTCACCCTAGGCTACTGTGAGTCGTACGCGTCGCACGTGAAACCATCAGGTGACTCTACCTAATTGCCACCATATCTAATAAATACGAACATCTAATTACCAGATCGACAAGGTCGTCAACCACACGAAACCCCTACTTTCACTCGCCATGTGCAAAACAAAAATTTGAAAATGTAATGTAAAATTAATTAACGACATCTCGTGAATTTCCTTATATACGGTAAATGTGTAAATGCACGCATATATGCGTGTAGTACTAACGACAGGATCACGCTGTCGCGTCGCCTGATTACGACGAGGAAGTCTGAAACGAGCCAATTAGATAGACTGAGTGTCGATGGTAGGCTATCTTTACAATATCTGCACAAATATAAAGAGGTAATGTTTTAAATAAGTTTAAATTTAGGAGGTAAGCTCCGAAATTACGCATCTGGTATCTGATTTTAAAGTATCTTTCAGCAGTCTATGCTATGATGCTGACATGGGGTGTAGGGTGCTGACACGATCTGTCTGGTCTGGATACGGCTGTACATCTCAGTTGAAACGGATGAACCTGCACGCAGCAGGTAGTATTTTTGGTTAAGAGGGGAAAAAAGAGCAGGGGGCAAGGGGCGAGGACGGGAACCTCACCCCATTGTACTGTCTCGACGTTGCGTTATTCTGTGGTGCGGGACAACCCCTCTGTGGAGGTGGCGTCGGTCCCCTGAGGGACTGACTAGCCGTCGAGGTGCCCTGTTAGCACATTAGATCCGGGGCACCTCACCAAAGGTGGCACTAGTGGCACTCGCCGGGTTTTAGTGGGTAGAGCGCCTTTCGAGCGCAGCGAGTCCCACATACCCGCCTGGGGAGACCCATTCCCCAGGCGGGATGCCTCAGAGCATTTCCCGGCGTTAAAGAAAAAAAGGCAGTATTTCTGGTTAATACACTTTATATTAGCAGTTAAGTGTAAGTACATATACATACTTATATGAGTAAATTTTTAATTTAATTATTCCGAAACCAAAAAGCGTTTTAATCAGATTTCGGAATTAATGTGGTGGGGTTAGTTTTTATGACCGCATTATTTTATTTAGATGTTGTAGTTAAAATATTATGTTAAACAGGGTTATGCAGTAGAACGGAGAAACGAAAGTACTGTATGTATTATTAACATGTGTGAGGGTTGCACTTTTTCTGCGCTCCCGTCTGCATGGATACCACCATCCTGCTTATTTCTACCGTAAAACAACTGCTATGCTTAGGAATGAATTAGCATACAGGGCACCTCGTCGGCTAGTCAGTCCCTCAGTGGACCGACACCACCTCCACAGAGGGGTTGTCCCGCACCACAGAACAACCCCTTCCCAACGTCGGGACAATACAATGGGGTGAAGTTCCCATCCTCGCCCCTTGTCCCTCTGCTCTTTTGTCTCCTCTTCTAATAAGAGGGGTATAAAGACCAGCTCCCTCGGCTCACTTAGCTTCGCCCAAGGTGCTGGGTTCACCTTGGGCTACCAAGCCCCACCGCCACGATAAGGCCTGAACCGTGGTGGGGATGAATGAGTTGCCTGGGCCAGTCCCGGGTGAAATCATTTATATTCATGGGCAACTTACCACAGGGGTCGCCTGCCCGTTTAACTATTCATAACGTAAAGAAATTGTTGAGTGAAATTTGCACAAACATTAGAAATCATTAGAGTTCCTCGGGACAGGTTTCAGGATAGATAGTACAAACTCCGGCTTTGAGGTTTGTCACATTTCGACAGAACCCCAAGTGTATGCAGGTTCGCACTTGTCTGTATTTCCATGTTCCTCCACCTGCAATGATTTTAAGATTTTCACTTAACACATAATGAGTCTTTTGACCTTTTTAACCTGTTTGACCTTTATTTATTTAACCTTATTTTATATTACAAGTGAGAATGCATTTTTTGTTAATATTAAATTATTTTGCCAAAATGCATATAATATATGTTTACATAAAGATCGTATCTGTAATTTATAAGTCCATGTTTTGACGCTACAGTGAATATTATATTATCTTATCATGAACTTTATTTAGCACTAGCTGTTGCCTGCAGCTTCGCCTGCGTTACTCAACTCCTATAAGTCACAGCGTGATGTTATATAGCCTATATATAGCCTTCCTCGATAAACGGGCTATCTAACACTGAAAGAATTTTTCAAATCGGACCCGTAGTTCCTGAGATTAGCGCGTTCAAACAAACAAACAAACAAACTCTTCAGCTTTATAATATTATATATTTTAAATTTAATATATGTTTATAGATTAGACGTAATTAAGCAAAAGTTAATAATATTTGGGCCGCCATTAAATATTTTTAAATGATTTAAAAACATTTCAGAAAAATGTCAACATCCCTATTGTATATGAAGTAATGTGATAATGTGATAGTGTCGTTTTATCGGGTAGCGGAATCAAATACATGCTATCATCACTATCATCATCACCACCACCACCACCACCACCATCATCATCATCATCATCATCATCATCATCATCATCATCATCATCATCATCATCATCATCGTTATCATCAGTCCTTATCCGTCCACAGGGGTTGATAAAAATCTTAATTAAAAAATAACAAAAAAATCGGATTTATTTGATTTAAATCAGGTTTTTAGGGTTCCGTAGCCAAATGGAAAAAAACGGAACCCTTATAGATTCGTCATGTCTTCAATCGTCAATAAATTTTGGGGGTCCCCATACTTAGAACTGAAACTCTATTTTTTTTCATCTAACCCATACGTGTGGGGTATGGATGGTCTTCAAAAATTATAGAGGTTTCAAATATTTTTTTTTTCTAAACTGAATAGTTTGCGCGAGAGACATTTCCAAAGTGGTAAAATGTGCCCCCCCCTCGCTGTAACTTCTAAAATAGAATGATAAAACTAAAAAAATATATATGATGCAAACTTCCACCGAAAATTGGTTTGACCGAGATATAGTAAGTATTTTTTTAAATACGTCATAAATCGTAAGCCGCAATTTACCTTTCATTCAATCAACTCAAACATAAAAATAAACATTTAATTCCATAAACATAAACCATATTTTTTGTTAAAGTGTCTAATGTTGTATATTATGTAATGGTACGGAACCCTTCGTGCGCGAGTCTGACTAGCACATGGCCGGTTTTCATTTTTAACCGACTACAAAAAAAAGCCTTTTTTTGTAGTTTAGGTTAGGTTAAGTTGCCTGCAGCTTCGCCCGCGTTACTCAACTCTTATAAGTCATAGCGTGATGTTTTATAGCCTGTAGCCTTCCTCGATAAATAAGCTGTCTAACACTGAAAATTTCAAATCGGATCAGTAGTTCCTAAGATTAGCGCGTTCAAACAAACAAACAAACTCTTCAGCTTTATAATATTAGTATAGATTAAAATTAACAAAAATTAACATAGGTAGGTATATTAAGATTTTCGAAAAAGTCAGTAATAGTTTTTTTAAAACAGTAACATTATTATAATAAAACAATTTTTCGAATGTTATCGCGGTTTATTAAGATTTTTACAAGCCCGACGTTTCTACAACCCGACGAGTGCCATCAATGCCGCAAGGTGAGGTGCCCCGGATCTAATGAACCAACAGGGCACCTCGACGGCTAGTCAGTCCCCCAAGAGACAGATGCCCCCTCCACCGAGGGGTTGTCCCGCACCACAGAACAACCCGTCTCAACGTCGGGACAGTATAATGGGGTGAGGTTCCCGTCCTCGCCTCTTGCCCTCTGCTCTTTTGTCCCCTCTTCTTATAAGAGGGGTACAAAGAGCCCCTGGGCTCAATTAGCTTCGCCCAAGGTGCAGCGGCTCACCCTAAGCTACTGAGCCCCACCGCCACGTCAACCTGAACCCTGGTGGGGAAAACAGTAACATTAATTTACCGTTTATTCAGCAAAACTATTCTAGAATGTAAAAAAATCTAGAAATTTTAAAAGGCAAATATTTTTTAAATAAAACAGAACAATAAAACATTTTTATCATATTTCCCGACTATGGCGAAGCAAAAAGGAGAGTTATGATTTTGACCGGTATGTTTGTATTTATGTGTTGTATGTATGTACATCATTGCGCTCTGAATAACGTCTAAACTACCTACTTATCATTAAAATTTAACGATTGAAGTATCGCTAGAAGCGCCTTGATCGTCCGCTGGTTTATAGGCTATGTAAAGTCATGAATGATTTAAATTGATTGATTAAGTCATGAACTAAAATAAAATGTTTTGTGATCATACCGCGGGTGTCAGACTAAAGAACTTAATTAGCACATCCAAAAAATATAATAATTAATAAGTATCCTATGTTACTTTTAATACCTCCAAGAATGTGAACAAAGTTTCATGATGATCGGCGTGAAAGCGTAGCAAACAAACTTACTTTCATATTTATAATAATAGTAATAGAAGTATAGATATTAGCTGTTGCTCGCGATTTGACTGCAATCAACCGTGTAAATAAACAAAAATTAATTTAAATAATTATATATTTTATTAATTTAATTAATATTAATAATGATTAATTAAAAAAATCATCATTATTAATAAACCCCAAAAAATAGAAAAAAATTATAATTCAAATACTAAAACCAGGCTTCTTAAAACATTATTACATGTTTTAATTTGTATTGGTTCTTGGTGGGTAAGAATCTGCTCCTCTCAAAGGGAGCTCTCTAAGCTTGTTTCTGTTGGCGTCGTTGACTACAAACTGATAGCTCGCATGAAAGTTTGTCTATGTAAAAATAGTACTCTTATTAAAGAATAGAACAATGACATTGTAGAATTAATGGAATGAAGATTTTCAGTATACGCGACCGTCCTACTTTACGACTGTTCGGCGTGGGTTTCCTCCTCGAAATATGGCGAGGGTGCTATTGAGTCAAGGGTATGTACTGTGTCATACGGGTTTCTGGAGACTGAACCTTGGAAAATTTTAATATGATCAGTTATGCACATTTTCTCACGATGTTCTTGTCCAGAGCCAGCGATTTATGTAACAAAGATGCCCGGGGATAAAAAAAAAATTCAGGTCAGACTGTCACTTCACTGTCACTTCGAAGCTGAGCCTTCGTTATTCATAATTCACATCCTTGCCCGAATAAAATTTTAAGTTGCAAAATAACCATCTCTCAATAAAATTCAAAATAATATCTTTTTCCGATTCCGAAAACCTGAAATTCCATTCGAACAAAGGTAGGTAAAGATCGTCGTGCCCCTCAGGAATAACATTTGAATCCGACGCCAGCTTAAGAGATCAGTGTGCAATTTTCAGCATCATCTAAGTGTTGAGAATCATCATTCAGGCGTTGTGCATCAATTAGATCAGCGTCATCTAGATGTAAGAATCACCGACATCAGCGTCATCTTGATGTTGAGCATCATTTGGGTCCTGAGAAACATCTTCATGAGCATGATGACGAAGAACTCGATTTAGTGGCTGTAGTTGATCGAGTTTGTCTACTCGTTTATTACGTCGTGGGCAGCCTTCGGCCGGGTCACTGCTACAGTATACGCAACGCGCAGATGTAGCGATCATATTGTATTGCTTCAATTTTTCGCATATAGAAACACATCGTGTTAGAAAGTTATTTTCCACGACTTTGTATTATGACGATGCAATTTTATGAACTCTCGTAAACAAATCCTCAGGTAAAAAGTTATATAATAGCCTTGAAACAAGGAAAGTATCCTGTCTAAGTTTGTGAACGTTATGTAATTTGTGACGGTAGCCAACCTTCAACCGGGTCGCTGACTTAGTATATTCGTCAATTGCAGATAAAGCATTGCATTATTTAATTTTATAACTTACTTTTCTTATAAGTAATTTACTGAAATCTCATTTCCACTTAAATAGAGTAAAGCTAGGCCAGCCAGCAGATGACCACACAGAGCACCTTATTATGTGTCCAATATGGCCCATGGGGGGCGGCTTGCGCGGGGGATCGCAGCGTGAGCTCGGTCTGTGCTGCAGCGCTAAATCTAGCAACTGTTGTTTATACAAATTATTAATTTGTATAAACAACGGTAAATTAACGACCTCTGTGGCTCAATATATAAAAGAGTTAGTCTGATACTAGCCAAACTTTCTCATCCATGCGTTGCCTAAGACGTTAGTTGGATGGTCTCGATAGCTGTATTTACACTGCCATCACTCTCTTTGTGACATACAGAAAACCTGCTTCTCAGATAAAAAAGCAGACAGTTGTTATTCAGAATGCGACACTTAGTGTATTTATTCCTGGTAAATACGTGAAAAATGCGAAGTTTTCCATAGTTGATCAAAATCATCAAAAATTTTAAAAGCACGCTGTATGTCCTGTCTGACATTGTCAATCGTCGTTATGTAATGTCCGATCCGCCTTAGTAGGTATACATGTAAATTGCAGATAAAGCAATAGAATAGAGAATTAAAAGTTTGTGTAATGCTTTTAAAATAATGAAAGATGCCTCTCAACCTTCGACTAGGTCGCCTCTATGGTATATTTCATAACTGAAGATGCAGCATGTTTTCTTTTCTATACTATATATAACTATGAAAGTGCGGGTTTCTACTGTTGTGTTGTTTTGATGAGTGGGTTTTCCTGTTCTTATTGAACATGTGGTGATGATAAACTATCTTTATCATCAGGGTGCAAAAAGGACACTAATTTAAGTCTCTGAATAAAGAAAGCTTTTAAGAAAAGCATGTGAATATATGATATTATGTAAAATTAAAATTGTAATACATATTTCCAAATAATAGTGCTGTATTTTTTGTACCAAAATTATCTTAATGGTGTCAAATATTTCACAAATGTTTTTACTGGTTTGTATTATCTTTAGTTTATTATATTTAACCAATCGTTTATACTGTTATTGCCGTATAATTAACCTTGATATTAATAATATGTTTTTTTATTTATTTTCCTTATAATTTATAATGATTATTTATTATTATTTAACTATTTCGCTTTTTTTAACTTAAAATTTATTATTTTAAAATATTTATTATTATATTAATTTAGCACATCCAGGAGCTTATGCTTAAGACTTGAAATCGGTAATCAGAATATAAAATGGAAATACATTCTATATCTCTATATATATAGATTATAAAAGAACATAGAATTTAACTGTTTGCTTTCAGCAAGAACTAAGAAGTTATCATCACGGTTTCAGAAATTTTACCTTTACTATGGCGCAAAAACAATAACCTACTCAAGTATATATATTTTATTGAGGTAGGTATATGTGTTAAATTGCTCATTCACTTGTAATATTATATTATATGTTTATATAATACTTAATATTTTTACAATGGACGGAAATTTGGGATTTTTTTGCTTATTCCGTAAATTCAGCTAATGCTGGTAATTTATATTAAATGCAATGAATGTTTTAAATGTATAATTACAGAGTATATAAATGGTAGGCTTTCGGCTCGTTTATTAATGGGTATATCTTGAAGGTTTCTTAACATAATGTATGTATCTTGTGTACTTCTTTATTATATTTTTTGTATCAACAGCCTGGAAAAGACAGAAGAAGTAATGTAGTTGCAGTGACTGGTACTGGGTCTCAGGGTGTATCTTAATAGAGGTGTTGAATACTTCTAAAACGGTATAAAGTTACGTCCTACGTAAATATCATAAAATTGATACGTGTATTTTTTTAATTTTTCGTTTTTGAATTCGAAATTTTGCACAATATAATATCATCCACAAACTTGACATATTTTATTAATGAAGATTTTTTTAAATATTTTTATTTTAATGACGAAATTATTATTTTATGTGACGTAATACAATATTGCAAAGGACTTTGAGAAAAAAAAAATTATTAAGTTATGACGAGAAAAAAACTAAAATAGCTACGAAATAAGTTAAATGTTATCCAATATAAAAAAAATATTTAGCTGATAACACTAACCAAATTTTTCATTCATTCTATTTCCTGCAAAGGCAGATCTTGATACATATTCATTGCAATGTGAGACATTAATAAATAAATATAGTTTCACATTATAAATTATGATATTAGTCAAGGACATACATACTAATTCTACAAATCATTTTTCACTTTTTCCTTTTTTCCCTAGCCTTTCGCTATTTTTGATGAACTATGCACGTTTTTGTAGTTACATTTCAGCTGTATAATATTGACGCTAATTTCGCTTTCTATTATTTATTGTAATAATTTATTCTTACTTTTTCAACTATGAATTCGGTCATTGTAAAGTAAATGAAGCGTTAGGACACTTTATCCTAACGCCTAACTAAAGGACCACTGCGAGCATCTTCAGCCGCTTCTTGAGGGTCCCGGATATGCAGGCAATAGACAGGATGACCTCAGCGATAGGCTGGCCCCGGTGAATTCCAGACTATTCCTCGTAAGGGGGGACTGCCCGACCGCTACTAGGCAGTTCCAACGACGTCGTGCCTTATAGACTGGAGCTTCTACGCACCCCCGTTCGTCGCTCGCGGCGTCATCGGCGGCCTCCTCTCTTACCCGATCGTCAGCCTCCTTCTGGGACATTACTGCCTCGCAGGAGACCATCGCCGTCCAGGACTCGTTGTCACCGAGCAAAACGTTAGGACACTAGTAAACAGTTTGAAACGGGCTATTTACCATTATTTCACTTTCATTTCTACACATGACTTATTCACGAGACTATACTTACTAATGAAAAAAATCTTTTTAATACGTTTATGTGTTTAGGTCAAAAATTTTGTCTTAAATTTTGAGCACTAGTTTTTCCAGCTAATCAACATATATAACAATGAATATACCTAAATATTCATCATCATCATCAACATCACCTAAATATTACTTGACTCAAAAATCGTGGGACTGTGATCTTTAAATTTTCCACCGTACAAACTGATTAATATTTATAAACCAGCTTTTGTGTCACTTTTGAACAAACAGACATTTCGATAATACGGAAGTTGGCGAATCGAATATTATCAAATTATGCTTAGACTTGAAGGTTAAACAAACTAATAATATTACGCATTATGTCTGGCTTCTAATTATTCAACCTTTATGTTCAAAAGCTCAAAGTGGTGTTGTGAGGTGTTATTTTTGAGACGCAGTTTGGAAATCTATATTCTACTATGTGAATTTATAATTAAATACGTTTTTAGCAATTTTGCTTTGGAATTAAAAAATAGTTTGGATTAGTGTGAATATTATTATTTTCTTGTTGACCCATTCTTGCTTTAGCTGAACTTAGCTTTTAGTATATTTCTGTTAACAGAATATTTTATTTTTATTTAAATAAAACAGGCTTCTAAGAAATATACAACTCTATAAACAGACGGTACAAAAGTTTGATAAAAAATACCATTAAAAGGTCTTTAATTCGTGAAAAATTAGAAAAACTTAAACCCTGCCATGTAAGTAGGTATATGTATAAGTTGTCCAATAAAGTTTACCTCACTTGTTCACTATTCTTAACTAAGTCTAACCTTCGCGTGGTAGTCGGTTAAAGATGTATGTCATAAAATAATTTTGGAAGACCCCCAGGGGTAATGTATACAAGCAAAGCGTTTGTAATTGTATAAATAAGCTGTGTAATTGGGACCTAATAACATTTGTATACCTAGTTGTATCCTATGTCCATGTCCTTGTTTCGTGTCCATGTTCCATTATAATGTTTCGGATGTATCCAGCCAAACCAAACTTACACTTTCACAGAACATTAAAGAAAATTATACACATCAAAAATTAAGTAGACGGTGAAGGTAGGTAACTGTCCCTATCATAAATTTGACTAACGCGGAAACATTTTATCTGCGAGTTGCGCATATACGATATAATTTCGGCAAGTGGCCGACAAGTCTTGTTTGCATTCCAGTGTGGGTTCGACGTATCCTCCAAGGTTAGCCGTCCCCCCGCGGCCTCCTACCAAACCGAGTACGAGTTGATTGTTCGCACCAAGGTTGATACTGTCTCCATTTTTTCGCACTATTGCCATATAAACATTTGGATGCGATAATTAAGATGACGTACGAAGGCGTAATCGATAGAAGAATCAAAGAAAACGATTTGATTTTTAGACTTGACTTTGTGGACGAATGCGAGCTGATGTTATGAACCACAATTTTCATGAATTAAGTTGGACACCATGTGGACAGTCCACACGACCTTATGGTGTCCAACTTAATTCATGAAAATAATTATTTCGCGCGGGACTAGCTGTAAGAAAAGTCACTGTGATGAGGATAAATGACTTTAGCAGAAACCATGGGATTAGTCCATGTGTTGTTACCGCACGATGCGAAGTTTCAGTGCTACTAATTACAAATCATGCTCTTTCAACAGGAATACAGACAATCTATGGTGAAAGAAACATACAGAATGGTGGTAGCCAAAGAGAGGGACGCGTCAAACACAGTCCATCCCTCCCCCACCAAGGTTCAAGCCTTGTCATGTTGACGGGGCCCAGCCCCTTAGGCGAAGCAAATTGAACCGACGTAGCTGCTCTTTATACCCTTCTTATAAGAAGAGGGGACAAAAGGGGCACTCGCCGGGTTTTAGTGGATAGAGTTGTTTATATATATATTTCTTTATATTGTATATATTTCTTTGGTCTCATTCTCCATAACTCTGGTCAAAAGTCAGTAGTACATAATACGAGTTTCGTGAGACATAATAATGTTTATTTTGCCGTACCGTAATTGTACTGCAGTTGCATGTAAATTTTATAATAATTGCAGCCTTATACAAAAATCAAAATACATGGCGTATTGTGAGTTTGAATTATAGCTAATTACACAATAGTTTCCGCTGTAGGGCATTTGAATTATTTCATATTAATGTAAGTAAAGACGGAATATTTGATAATACTAGATGTAACTTGTAAGGCCCAATTTCAGACGCGTTTTCGTGCGATATTTCTACTTTCTAAATATTAATAAGCCTTCATATAGCTTAAAGACCATCAGGCCGAAAAGTCTAGCCCTTCCGAAAAAAAAGACTTCAGATCCAAACACAACTTCTCTTTCTCATTCTCTGGGACGCCTGTAGTCCTATCATCGCTTCTAAACCTGCTGATCTTCACCATAATTATCATCAGCCTTTATCCGGCCACTGCAGAACAAAGTCTCCTTCAATGAACGCCAAGACGGCCGATCCCCGATCCTTCACCGCCATATATCATGTGAAAAATATTATTAATGTTTCTAGAGGTTTATTACGGTTTGTGCCTTTTACAACGCGTCCGTCTGCGTAGATAGTAAAGACAACCTTTGTCTTAGCTGAGCTTGTAAAAAGGAGTGGACAGAGACACTAATTATTCATATTAAATAATTAGTCTATGGTTTCGATACTTGGTATAGTGTTCAGGTAGGCAAGGCAGAAATGTCATATGCTTAGGATTTTGCTTAATCACTTGTGGGAATATGTGGGAAGCCACAAAGGGAGATTTCCGACCGAGCGAGATGGTATGCTCGGCCAGGCCGAAGCCCACTTGCTATCAATTCTAGTTGTATGTATAGCGACGAGCTGTGGAACTTCGATAGCGTGATTCAGGATTGAGGCGCCGATTGGTCCGCCACACAGTGATCAAGTGGTTCGTCTACGAGTTTGACTATCTTGTAATATAGAAGTAGAAACGTGTATTATCCACCGATCGAATCACTGAATGATTCACTGCTCACAAATTATTCTAACACTCATTCACGTTTAGGCACTACAAAGAATGAACAATACCATGGAAAAGATTTATAACTTCCGTCATCATCTTGGCTCACTTAGATTTAATGATTTTTTATGCCGGTGGAACAGACGGAGCAGTCTGGTAGAGGTGGGAGAAGATGGTAAGTGGTCAACGACTTTTTGCCCATCGACAAAAACGCGTTCACACAGGACCAACTTACCAATCCTTAGAGATAAAATGGTAACTCTCGTTGCCAGTACACACTACCAGTCCTGCATGGAAATTATGTTTCATGGAAGAAATAAGCAGGACGCTGGAACCCCCACCATGGTACAGGCCTTGTCGTTAAGGTAAACCTAGCACCTTGGGCAAAGCTAATTGTACCGAGGGTGCTGCTCTTTGTACCCCTCTTATAAGAAGAGGTGACAAAAGAGCAGGGGTGAGGATGGGAACCTCACCCCATTTTACTGTCCCGACGTTGGGAGGGGTTGTTCTGTGTTGCGGGACAACTACTCCGTGGAGGTGGCGTCGGTTCCTTGAGGGACTGACTAGGTGCCCATTTAGAAAAACCCACTATGCCATGCTTCGCTTGCTCGCCGATGTGTCTCAATTTTGGATTTGGAACCATTTGAAAACCATATGCAAACTATGGGCCTCCTCAATTGGTTTTGAGGATACCTTCTGAAAGATGGATGTGATGAAGAGGTAGAATTTATAACTGTATGTGTCATTGATAACGGTTGAGTCATAGGTAGTCTGGCTATGACTAGATAGATAGTACAGTCAGTCAGTACAGTATAACAGTTTAGCTACGCCCACTTTTCTGCAAATACATAGTTAGGATATTGTCTTCTAATGTTTCATCATCATCATCATCATCCGTCCACTGCTGAACATTGCCTCCCTCATTGTTTTCTAATGTTTACCCGATTCTTTTTAGGTTTTACGGATTTCATCGCTGTATATCAATATTTTTAGATTCCCGAAGTTTCGACTTCTTTACAGCTCATGCTTCATGGTCACGGTAGGAGGGGGGAAGAGTGGAAGGGGCACCTGGTGCATCTATATTGGTTTATATCACTTGGCGGGATTAGAACCCGCGGTCGCTGCACTTTCAAATCGCCTGACCACTTGACAAGCCGGCAGTTAAAATTATCAATGAGCGGTGCCGTTTTCTCATTTTTCAATTGAGGAAAATGTGCAATTATATTCTTAGAAACGCTTGACAAATCTGGCATTCGTAAAACGTTAATGGACTTTATAAGCCTGTCGAGTTTTAGTTATCTTACGTTGATGTTCATTTATATGGATAAATAAACGACACGACAGACGAGACATTCATTCCCTTCAATATGAGCGTATTGTTGTAAGCAAGAGATAGTGCCATGCTGCTTTGCAGCCGAATTGGGCCTCCGGCTTGAGCGCCAACGCGCTTACCACTGAGCCACAGAGGTCGTCGTCGTGTATAGGTGTCGATAGTCGTCAAAAGGCTTCGACTGCTCGTTTATCGTCCTATGCTATAAAAATGTGTAGGTATAAGGTTATAACTAGTAGTACAGTCATCGTATCGATGACTAAAATTACCGAAATAGGCTGCCTTTTTATTTTTTTCTTTAACGCCGGGAAATGCTCCGAGGCATCCCGCGGGGGAGTGGGTCTCCTCACGTGTGGGTATTGGGTATGTGGGACTAGTTGCGCCCGATAGCTGGTAAGTGGACGCAGCTCTACCCACTAAAACCCGCCGAGTGCCACCAATGCCGCCTCCACAGAGGGGTTGTCCCGCACCATAGAACAACCCCTCCCAACGTCGGGACAGTGCAATGGGGTGAGGTACCCATCCTCACCCCTTGCCCCCTGCTCTTTTGTCCCCTCTTCTTATAAGAGGGGTACAAAGAGCCCCCTTGGCCCAATTCGTTTCGCCCAAGGTGCAGCGGCTCACCCTAGGTTACTGAGCCACACCGCCACGACAAGGCCTGAACCATGGTGGGAGAAATAGGCTGCCTAGGAACTAACTAACTCCCGCAGGGAGCCGTTGACAGTGTGTCACGATTGTGGCGCGGCGGTGGACTCGGCCCAGCACACCCTCGAGGTGTGCCCGAGATGGGCGGCGCTGCGTCATGATCTGACATCGGTCATCGGAGGGGACTTGTCTCTGCCGAGTGTCATCACCGCGATGCTCGGTGACGACGAGTCCTGGACGGCGATGGTCTCCTTCTGCGAGGCAGTAATGTCTCAGAAGGAGGCCGACGAGCGGGTGAGAGAGGAGGCCGCCGACGAGGCCTCCCTCGCAGGCGACGAACGGGGGTGCGTAGGAGGCGCTACTTAATGCGCCTCCAGTAACGCCTCTGTGTTCGTGTCGGGCTCAGGATGGGAACCTGGGCCTAGTATGATACGACGTCGCGGGGGCTGCTTAGTAGCGGCCGGGTAGTCCTCCCTTACGAAGAGTAGTCTGGCCTTCGCCGGGGCTAGCCTGTCGCTGAGGTGATCCTGTCTGTTGTCTGCATATCCGGGACCCTCAAAAAGCGGCTGAAGGCGCTCGCAGTGGTTTTAGTTAGGGTGGGCACTCCCAGGTGCGAGTCCTACATTGGGTCAGGATCTACCCGAAGATCCTGGCTGCATCCATAAGGATTACCCTGCGAAAAAAAAAAGGAACTAACTAACTATTGTACAGTTAATGTAATTGTAAAATTAAATCAGCTCGGTCATTTCTGGAAATAACTAGATGCAGCTCGATGGGTCACTTATATCCGCTAAAAATAAAATAACTTGATAGGTTTTCCGTAGGTCTCTTGGGTATACAAGTTATCTTAAAATAACAATAATTAGGCACATAGAGAAGTTAAGAAGGGGCAAGGCGGGTCTGGAGATTTCTCTGGTCCGGTACTCGTTTTATATATATTTATTTAAACATATTATATATAATACGATTTAGGTATACATATTCTGAAAATAAATATCTATAGTATATTTTTTATACCATCAGAAAGTAGAAATTTCAACGAATAAAAAGCCCACAGTAAGTCGGTTTCAATAAAAAAACAGATATTTTGACGGGAAGAGTTTACGATTGAAAATTAGGGGCTTTTTTGATATGTAGTCAAAATAAGGTGAAAAAAATAAATATTTTAAATATAGAAAATACAGTGGGATTTGGGATATACCTAAAAATGTAAGTTTTATTTATTTTTTGTAAAAGAAAAAGAAAAAACCAAAAACGTGTTTATTTGAATTTTTCACGAACAGACACAGTCGGAAAAAATATTTCGTATGGCGGGCGGCAATGGCCACTTTTTTCAGTTCAAACTGCGCATACGTACGCTTCTTTTTTACATTCAGCCTAATACCATAGCCTAATTTAATAAATAAAAAAATAAAAGTGTGCTGTAATGATAAAAAAGTTAACTTTATGATACAGATACTTGTAATGACCTGTATCATAATGTTTCACAATTTCACAGCTTCGTGTGGAAAAAGTACGTCGTTATAATATATATTTTTCTGACCTAAAATCGGATCATTACGATATCAGTGTAGATGAAATTTAATATTACTTTGTAGAGTCCTTCACCACAAAGACACTCTTCAATAACGAATCCACAACCGACGCCAGGAGGCCGTGTGGTCGCAGACTGCACGGTAGGCGGGGGGCAACCCCCCAATCAAAAGTGAGCCGAATGGGCTCACACCAATCCGTTGAAGCATTAGGGCCTTCGGGCCATTAGCATAGATTCATCCGAAAAAAAAAAAAAAAAATAACGAAAAAAATCCAGATGTTTTGAACATTTTCTGGAATCCTGTTGTAAAAGCGTATACAGTTGCTCATAACTTCTGAAATACTATTTGTCCTATAACAACCAGCAGATAGGCCATTCCAATTTCCATTCACAGTCGATTATTTTCATAGTGTATATCTTTCCATCTAGTTAAGATATTATGATATTTTCTTACAAACTATCGAAATTATGTTTTAGGTGTGAAAAGGTACCAGATTTAGGTACTCCGAAACATCCATTGGCGGGCCTTGAAAGTAAATCGCCATTATGCTTCCATTACGTTTTTGACTTGGGTTAAGGTCCCACATAACCACCGGGCTCCCCCGGGCCTGGGGTATCATGACGATTTCCCCCGCGTCAAAAAAGGCTGATGATACAGAAATAGTTTTATCCCAGCCACGCAGGCGACTCACGCGCCAAAATGTAGTTGGTGCTAATTGTAAACCCATGTCTCCGGGTGACTGACATAAGAATGAGAGTTCAGACGTTACGTCACAACCTCAAGGAAATTTCTTATGACTTAGAGTTTTTTATCTGGGTTCGTTCCTCAAATGACAAAACCCTTATAAGATCACTTTCTAGTCTGTCTGTCTGTCTGTCTGTCTGTCTGTCTGTGAAACCAAAACCCCCAAAGCTGCTTCTCATTGACATAGAATCATGAAATTTGGTAAGAAGCTGCTGGTCTCACAAAATAACTAAAGGAAATAAAAAACACGTTCTTTGGAATCATCAGCGCGTGTTTCAGTCTAGCATTTGTGCGGATTCTTTATAGAAGAGGGGGCAAACATCGTATACCGAAATCTAGACAAGGGATCGGCCGTCTTGGCGTTCATTGAGGGAGGCCTATCTTCAGCAGTGGATGGACAAAAGCTGATGATGATAGATAATAAAGAGGATGAATAAGGGATTTTTTTATGCTTTTGGGCTTTGATATTTTGAAGAATAGGTATGTTAAATTTTAAAGCTTTTTGTTCATAAAATCCGCGTTATCTAGTACCTACCTAGTTTTAGTTTGTAGATTTTCTTCAGTTACCACGAGTACCTGGTGCAAGTAAAATAAAAAAAATACAATTAAATAATACGTTATGAAACAGGTTATTGATACAGGTATAAGTATCGCTGACATAACCGGCCAGACGGAGCACAAACACTGAGTAATGGCAAACAGTTACAGTGGTTTGTGCCGCGAAAACTTGGAGCGCGTTTAGACTTTTTTTTTTAATTTTTGTATAGGCTAAGACCAAACAATTATGCGCTCTCCTTTATTAACTTTGTCTTCTGTATTTCTTACTGCGAATTTTCAATAAACGCAAAGACGGCTGATGCTTGAGCTTGAATCTTTTTATCTGATTAATAAAAACAGTGCCCTTCTGTCAGTCATTAATAAAACTGTTGTGGCTTTACTTATTAAGAAAACAAACCATTAATAAAATATTGTATAATTTATTATGTTTGGATTTTAATATATAAATAAATAAATTTGGCTAAAATACAGTTTTTTTGTTAAAACCACAGACAGATATTGATGAGCATTTTTCATGTTTATTTTAATGATTTAAGTTTTTTTTTTGTATTAGTTCTACACAGGTGTTGATCGGAAAAGTATTGGCAATAAATAAAATTGAAAGTGTGTTTTTATTCTTCTTCCTCACAAACTTTATTTAATAAATCTCTCGTATATATTAAAGAGACGTTTTTTACCCCACAAATAATTCCATTTTTTGAATAGCTACAACAAGATTTGCTCGCATTACAGGTAGTCCGAGCAGTCGGGGCCTTATGGTGACCACCGACGGTCATAGACCGGGCACAACCAAAAGTTATCCCCCAATGGGCCAACGGAAACTCACAAACCGCACGAAACGCGACAGCATAGCTGTCACTTGACGGCGGTGTTATCTAAGAGAGAGGTACCACCCCGGTCGTACCGGCCGAATTCGGCTGCAAAGCAGCATGGCACTACCTTTTTTCAGACAAGGCCAAATAATTTATTTAACATACGCATTTACATAAAATTGATTCTACTCTGTTTTATTATTTTATACGTTTTTTAGTTTCGGAAAGGAAGGGTCGGTTGATCTCCAATTACACGGGACAGCGATCTCGTTTTTAAATGAGGGCCAAACGGACTGTCACAAGTCACTTGTTAAGTTCCCTCACAACCATAGAGGACCATCAAAGGACTTCTCGCGAAGACGAAGTATCGGTTCCGAAATAGCGCTTGTGGCAGGGAATTAATGTTGACATCTCGAGGTACAATGAAAGAGGCTTCGAGGAAAAATATGATGATAATGATGATGATAATGATAATGGTGATAACGATGATGATAATGGTGATAATGATGATGATAATGATGACACGCGTTTGTTGTAGTGTTCACGGAAACAGAATACGTCATTTAGCCTCGGTAGGTCAATACCGCGTGATGTCACTAGTCTAGCAGCGCTAAATTCCACTGGCCAGGGTTGCCGCTAATTTTAATTATATTTTTTTAATATACGGTTAAATTGACCTATAAAAACTATAATTTTTGGAAAGTTTTGCAATTATTTAACACTAAAATGGAAATTATTTGATTAAGTTGAACCCGGCAAAAGTCCTGCCCTTACCCAAAATGGATGCTTTCAGGGAGAGATTTTTTATACAAACCTTGCCCATAACCAATACAACAAACATAAAATTATCTAATTTTGGTTATTTTTATATATATAGAGATAATAAAAAATTGCTATTCTTTAAATTAAAAAATAAAATAAAAAGTAATGTTTTGTTAAAGTCACTCCACGCCTGACTATTTCAGAACTGGCGACTGGTATAAGAAGAGGTGGAAGCCCTAGCCATATTCGTTCAGCTGACACCAGCCATGTTAAATAACATTACACACCCAATATGGTAAGTTTTTGTCTTGGCTAATAGGCTGCGTAGAGAGAAACTTGCTTACAGGCAGAATTTAAGGCCGTAGACGTGAGGGACGCGGGTTCGTCTGACGAGCTGGTCGTAATATGCGTAATCAGAAATCAACAACTTTCAATAATAATATTAATATAATATAATAATAATATCAACCCATATATTATGTCCCACTGCTGGCCACGGGTCTCCTGCTTTAAATCAGGCGCGGAGGGTGTTGGGCCATAGTTCACTGATTGCGCTACCCAATGTGGGTTGGTGATCTTCACCCGGTGGGCCCGGGGGTTATGTGGGACTCTGCGCCCGAAACGAAGGATTGGGATAGAATATCGACTGATTTGGTGTTGTTATTTGGACAAGGGCCAAGTACCATGGTTGAAGCCCACCTACAATCATGTAGGGGTGACAGGAGTAAGGTCATTTCACAGTCTTCTAAAACATAGAGTGGGTCATAGTCCCCACCATGGGCGAAGCGAATTGAGCCGAGTGCGCTCTTTGTACCCCTCTTATAAGAAGAGGGGACAAAAGAGCAGGGGGCAAGGGGCGAGGACGGGAACTTCACCCCATTGTACTGTTTCGACATTGGGACGGGTTGTTCTGTGGTGCCGGACAACCCCTGTGTGGAGGTGGCTTCGTTCCCCTGAGGGACTTACTAGTCGTCGAGGTGCCCTGTTTGTTCAACAGATCCGGGGCACCTCACCAAAGGCAGCATTGGTGGCACTCGCCGGGTTTTAGTGGGTAGACCTGCGTCCACTTACCAGCTTTCGGGTGCAGCACGTCCTCCATACCGCCTGGAGAGACCCACTCCCCGGCGGGATGCTTCAGAGCATTACCCGGTGTTAAAGAAGAAAAAGACTGAGTCATAGTATGCATGTATATTTTCTATTTATTTAAAACATCGATAAAATCAACTCGTTTTATGCAATGGCTAGATTTTTTTTCTGGTTGACAGATAAATTCCCTAGAATCTCGACCACATCTCGTTCCCGCCTCTGCTATCAGCTCCATGTTCGACGGTAACCAAATGACCCTTTGCTACGATCTCGAGTCCGAGGGATACGTTAAAACCGTCGCATCCGAATTTATTCAGAATTCCGGAGCTATAGCTTTGTCAAAGTTATGAATAATGGCGAAATGAATAATGCAATAAATTAAAATTGGGCCTCCTTGGCTCGCTCGTCACGTACGTTGGGGCCTCGGTTTTGGCGCGCAATTATGATAATCCACGCCGCAGAGCCATTTATTAGTTAATTAGTCTTGTTCACTCCATAGTTAGTCCATACTTGATATTGTAATCAATGAGAATGCAGGAATGGTCGATAAAAGTTATCGATAGTTAAAAAATTAAGGGGGTGTATAAAATTTTTTACTGAGATTAGTCAAGTTTTTTTTTTCATGTTGGATAAGCAAAGCGGAGGACGAGAAACCTTTCATAATGGTCAACATTAAACAAGTCCGAGGCGATACGATATGATATGATAGACCACTAAGTCCCCCGCCATGGTTTAGGCCTTGGCGTGGCGGTGGGGCTCAGTAGTCTAGGGTGAGCCCAGCACCTTGGACGGAGCTAATTGATCCGAGGGGGCTCTTTGTTATTTATATATCTATGTTTATTATAAGAAGAGGGGACAAAAGAGCAGGGGGCAAGGGGCGAGGATGGGAACCTCACCCTATTGTACTGGCCCGACGTTGGGAGGGGTTGTTCTGTGGTGCGGAATAACCCCTCTGTGGATGTGGCGTCGGTCCCTTGGGGGACTGACTAGCCTTCGAGGTGCTCTGTTTGCTCATTCGATCCGGGGCACCTCACCAAAGGCGGCATTGGTGGCATTCGCCGGGTTTTAGTGGGTAGAGCTGCGTGCCACTTACCAGGTTTCGCGCGCAGCGAGTCCCACATACCCGCGTGGGGAGACCCACTCCCCCGCGGGATGCCTCAGAGAATTTCCCGGCGTTAAGGAAAAAAAATCTGTAATTTGTACAGCGTTTTCTGTGCTATTCAAAACAGAAAAGATGTCTGGCATAAGAGACAGGCTGAGTCATACTGAAGAGGCATACTCTACCACTGTTCTTGGCGTCGATTTACACAGTACGTTTTGTTTCGGCACAAGAAGGATGGACTTACTCTCCCATATTTTTTGTATCATCGCTATTTCCTACGAAGAAATACATCACCATAGCTTTTACAGTGGACCTATATTTACTATGTCACTTGAACCAAGCTTTTGGACCCTATCTAAAATATGCCTAATGTCTATGTATATAGGCTTTCTAGTTGTATCTAAAATTATCCAGCAACAAGAAGATTAAATAATTAATAATTAATTCAGTTAGGAGTAATAAGGCTTGTTTCTATGTGAATATTTTAATAGTATATGTATTATTTTTTCTATACCTATTAATTAATTTAAATATTTTTGAAGTAAAACATATTATATTTATATGTACATAAATTAATACTTACATTTTGTAAACGAAGTTGTAAACCTTCACATTATTAATACGTTGCCACTGAATATATGACTAGACCAGCTGGTGCACGCGACTTCGTCTGCGCAGGATTAGATTTTGGACAATTCACACAATATCTTTATAAATTACTAGCCCACAGCTTCGCCCGCGTTAACTTAGATTTACCTACAGCCGTATCCGGAGTGATGATAATTATTTTAGTAGCCTAAGTTTCTCTCTAAAATTTCACCTATCAGCCAGTGAAAGTTCCATCAAAATCAACCCAGCTGTTTTAGAGATTAGCCGGAACAAACAGACGGACAGACTAAAATTGTAAAAAAAATTATTTTGGTATATCTCCCGTGTATACATCCATATGCATTCAATAAAAAGAGGTTATTTTGATATTACAAACAGACACTCCAATTTTATTTATCTGTATAGATAGCCTGTGTCTTATTCTGATGTATAAGCTAGGTATATCATTGTAAAGTTCTTCATGGAAAATCCATTCAGTAGTTTTTGCGTGAAAGAGCAACGAACATCCATACCTACAAACTTTCGCGTTTATAATATTAGTAGGATAGTAGGATAAGGTGTAGCTGATATAAGGCGAAGGATAAGTCAATTGCTGATTGCCGAATAGTGGAGTTCGGGAAGATAGAGGGTTGACCTAGATGGGATGACCGACTCCGTGCAGTGCCTGGTCCGAGTCTGACCACTGCTGGACATTTGCCTCCTTCAATGAACGCCAAGACGACTAATCCCTTGGATCCCTTGCCACTCGCATCCAATACGGACCGGTCACTGCATGAAGATCGTTTTCCCACCTGGTTAATGGCCGACCAAAAGCTTCTAGGAGGAAAACGAAGTGCTAGTCTGATATATTTAAAGACCCTATTTTTTATTTACTCCTTATTTTTACAGGGTCAGCTGTGTCTTCTGTGTTGTCGTATAGATAGAGATAGATAGCGGAAATCTGATTGAGGATTCTACAAACGCTTAAACCAAGAAATATTGATTTCGACAAGAGAGAGACACAAATTTACCCAGGCAAAGTTTCGGCAACTGAATCGGTACAAACTCGCTCCTATATATAAAAACTGTACGAATGATTCAATAGATTCTTCCAGCCTAGGATACCTATATTTAGGCCTTAATCGTCGGGAAATATTTCAAAATCTGGCACGCGGAAGATGTGTCACGGCTTCGTACTAGAAATAGTCGGTTCACTGGAAACGACGAAAAAGTATGTAGGTGTTTATGAAGCTATAATTTTTATGCATGTAAAGTCGAGGCTGATGAAAATTCGTGTGGGCAGGGAAATTCTATAAAGAGAAACTCGACATGACAACCGAAATTAGGTTGGCATGAAGAGTAATGAACAGAGGTCCTTATTTTGATTAAATGTACTGATTGTCTTTATAAAGACCAAGTTAAGAGTAATATTTGATATAAAAGAATATTATATGGGACAACCTCTCTGTGAAGGTGGCGTTGGTTCCTTGGGGGACTGACTAGCCGTCTAGGTGCCCTGTGCTCAACAGATCCACCAAAGGCAGCATTGGTGGCACTCGTCGGGTTTTAGTGGGTAGGGCTGCGTCCCCCTTAACACCTTTCGGGCGCAGCGAGTCCCAGATCCCTGGGGAGTCCCCACTCCCCCGCGGAATGCCTCAGAGCATTTCCCGGCGTAAAAAAAATATGCTCGATAGGTTTCGTATTTTAAGGCTGCAGAACCGAGTCTACCTACTATGTATATGTGACGGCAATTGTAGCTGGAATGAAGGAATGTGCTCTGGAAGCATAGGTAAGGCGACCCTTGTACATTCCACTGCTGTAACAAGTCTCCTCCTCGAAATTAAGCGAGGCAAATTAGTATTGGCTACATGCACCCTCAAAGAACCATCAGTGAACGATGTTTCCCACCATTATTTCACGGTCTCTGCAGAAGTGTGATAATAATAATAATATCTATGGACGCTTTCACACCACGTCAATCTAGTCCCGTGGTAAGTTCTCGAAGAACTTGTGTTACGGGTACCAGACAACGGAAATATATTTAATACTTTTATACTATACATATATTTAAGATTTTTAATATATAATACACATATTTAATACACATCCATGACCCAGGAACACAGAAAATATTTTTGTTCCCTGGCGGGATTCGAACCCGCAACCTCCGGCTTGAGCGCCAACACGCTTACCACTGAGCCACAGAGGCCGTGATGTCCCGCTAAGATAATTAATAAACTTTAAAGACGTCTAGTCTAGATACACATCTACCTAGACCCACTAGGCTACGAGTACTAAAGACCTAGAGCGTGAAATTGAACTTCATAATCATATCAGTGTTTTGCGCGAATAATGAACACATAAAACTCAGTCAAAGGAAAGTAGTATTTATGTTATAGACACTAGAGCTTAGTAATCTGTAATTATGTGTATAAAAATTCGTTGGAGTTTTTAAATATTTCGTAGGTTTAATCGAAAAATTTGCAAAACGCGGCTACCGCGTAGCAAAATGAGGCCTTTATTTAAATTCGTGCATGTACTATTAAAAATGTTAAATAAGCAACGAAGGCGAATAAAAGCAGGTATATATATAATAATAATATTAACCCTTTATAATATGCCCCCCGGCTGGGCACGGGTCTCCTGCTCGAAATCAGGCGAGGAGGGTGTTGGGCCATAGTTAACTCATGCGGCTTTGTGAACTTCACACACCTTCAAAGAATTTTAATCCCATCAGGCATGCAGCAAATGATGCTATCATTTTCAGGTGAACGTAGAAATTTAGAAAAAACCATTTCTAGGCATCACAGGGGTCAGGATCGAACCAGGACCTCTCGGCTCTCTCTCAAGAGGCCGAGCCCACACCCACTAGGCCATCTTCGCTCACAAAACAGGTACTCATAGTCAAATAATTTTAGACTAGTCTCGAAAAGCGGCTGAAGGCGCTCGCAAGGTTTGAGTTTAGGGTAGGGCACTCTCAGGGGCAAGTTCCACATAGGGATAGGATCTACCCGAAGATCCTATCTAAAGGATTTCCCTCATTAATGCGATGCCTACCCTCAGGGCTCAGACGTAAGATGATAAGTCTCAAGTGCCTTGGGAAAAACCAAGGGAAATTGAAGTAGATCAACGATGCTGATTGTTTTACTAGTCCATATCCTTCCTTTTTTTCTGAATGATCTATGCTAACGGCCCGAAGGCCCTAATGCTACATCGGAATAGTGTGAGCCCATTTGGCTCACTTTTGGTTTGTAAAAGTCGGGGGTTGCCCCCGCTCTACCTGCGGCGTCTGCGACCGCACGGTCTCCTGGTGTCGGGTTTGGTCATATATCCTTCCTGGAGGCGGAGCGCACTGGCGCCTCTTCACGCAGGAGAGCGCGGCGGCGATAGGAGGTCGTGCCGCCGTGAGAGTACTTGTGCGCGACGGATCGGGGGATCCCCCGCGCGCGCGGTAAGTCCGGGCTATAAGGCACCCTTAGGGTGCCTTAAGTGGACTATGAGGAGGGGACGCCACCCCCCTGCCTCCAGAGGAGAGTGCCTATAGGTACACCGCCGAGTTTTAGTGGGTAGAGCTGCGTCCAGCTTACCGTCCTTCGGGCGCAGCGAGTCCCACATACCCGCCAGGGGAATCCCCTCCCCAGCGGGATGTCTAATCTCCTAGTGAAATCTCATCGCCTTAATATGTTATCTAACCAACGGTTTAGGTTTGAAAGCCTAACAAAACTGATCGTGCTTATAATATAAAGGATAGTATGAATACTGATATAGGGTAAAACCGGGATAGATGCCCCACTTTTTGAATTAGCCTCATAATTTTAAAAATATTAATTTTATACGAATATTTTTTATTAATATAGCTAGTTTAATCCTTTATGTTGAATTTCTACTATTATTCTTTTACCTATCATATACAGATTTTGCATAAAGTAGCTTTTCGTGGGACATGTTTTTTGAGGATAGATGCCTACCTATATGGATAGTTGTCCCACCATGAAAATACTGAGAAGGATAGATGCCCTTTATACCGTGATATATTTTTTATACCCTATATGTACTTTATACCCCTATATACTTTATACCGAAAAACCAAAACCAAATGCTAGAGATAGTTCTCATCGAGAACCTCAACCGGAATAGAGGGGTAATGTTATGTTTTTTGTATGAAAACAAATTTAGCCAAATTTGTGCTGCGACGCTGCGCTGTGCCGTTCTACGTTCTGATTAGCCGACTGATGACCATTGATGGATAATTGGACGTACATACAGATCACTGGTTGGCTGAATTGCTATTACGTCAGTGACTAATCACGGACAAGTTTCGAAATTTTATGGCTTACATTACTACTCCATCCGGTTATAATTTTCTTTATCACACAAGTCAGCGAGGTTGTCATTGTCATTTTCACTAAAATAATTATTTTTTTGTCTTGTTCTTTCTTTGTGGTTTCTTTCTTTATTCATTAAGTCCATTGCTTGTTCCAGTCTTGTTTTTCTTATGTAACTTAGTTTTAATTTGTTTTTGTGGCATAGTTCTGCTAGAATAATTAAAAAGCCCAAATATAAATATAGGTACATATTATACCTATATTTTAATTGCGAGTTCGGGAAGTTGGGTTTTCAGGATATGAGGCATCTATCCCGCTGCGGCATCTATCCCGGTTTTACCCTACTGATACTATGGTTGCTAGATTTTTAAGTACCTCGATTACACCATCAAAGCGACCAACAACTCTCTCCCCTCCTCTTTCCCCTATCCCCTCTGCTCCTCACCTATCTCCTGACCTCTCTCCCCTCTCCCCTGTCCCCAGTTCCTGTCGTGCTGTACCCCCATAACCCTTTTCATTAGCTATTTCCCATAACTTCCCCATAAACTTTATTATGACATGCAATGTTCATATTTTACCTTTTTTTTTCGGTCGGAAACATGATTGAACGCTTGCCCTAGATAAATGATGAGCTGAGCAGCCATCATCATTATCGTAATGACTGTTATCGACTGTCATCACATACCAGTCATTATGTGCATGGAATCAGCTTGCCACGCTCAGCGGGCAGTGCGACTGATCTTTGAGAACTTGAATTAGGAAAGCTAAAATGTTTTGGTTGATAAGCCCTATCAAAAAAAAAATGATCAAAAGTGACTTCAGGAGCAGGTTGCTAAAAATGATGATGAAAATCTTTCTGCCTTTTTTTTTCTTTAACGCCGGGAAATGCTCTGAGGCATCACTGCGTGGGTCTCCCCAGGCGGGTATGAGGGACTTGCTGCGCCCGAAAGCTGGTAAGTGGACGCAGCTCTACCCACTAAAACCCGGCGAGTGCCATCAATGCCGCCTTTGGAGAGGTGCCCTGGATCTGTTGAGCAAACAGGGCACCTCGACGGCTAGTCAGAGGGACCGACGCCACCTTCACAGAGGGGTTGTCCCTCACCACAGAACAACCCCTCCCAACGTCGGAACAGGGAAATGGGGTGAGGCTCTTTTGTACCCTTTTCTTGTAAGAGGGGTGCAAAGAGCAACTCCCTCGGTTCAATTGGCTTCGCCCAAGGTGCTGGGTTCACCTTAGACTAGCCCCACCGCCACGACAATACCTTGGTGGGGATACTATGCATATGCCGTACCGTATGCTACATCAACATTAACTTTTCTCCGTGTGTGATATAGCTGCAAGTTTTCTCACGTTTTACCCGAGCTTCATCCACACTTGGGCTTCACACCCGGGTATCGTCCTACATGACATGTGTTATACTTTCTCCACTCTTTGTCCACGTGTGGGCAAGTGACGTCACAGTACGGTACAAACACCGTAGTCTACACACGCAGAAAGTGAAACCGTCTGACCTGCCATTGTTACGGACCCGACCTTGGCGCGTTAGCCATGGGCATCTGTTTTTTACGTTTATCTCTAAAGTATAAAGGTATTCCACGGGTTCACACGCCGTAAACTGAAAAATATATCTTAAATAAAACATCGGTGATTAGTGGCTTCAGACAAACTTGTCTGCTTAATTGTTTTATTAGAATGAACTTAATTAGTATTAGAGTGAAAGATTTTTTGTCGGATAAATAGTTTCGATTAGTTATACATATAAACACACAAATATTACCTCTTTGTTATACTTTTTTTTTCTTTTACGCCGGGTAATGCTCTGAGGCATCCCGCGGGGGAGTGGGTCTCCCCACACGGGTATGTGGGATTCGCTGCGCCCGAAAGCTGGTAAGTGGACGCAGCTCTACCAACTAAAACCCGGCGAGTGCCACCAATGTCGCCCTTGGAGAGGTGCCCCGGATCTAATAAACAAACAGGGCACCTCAAGCTAGTCAATGGATGGCTAGTAAGTCCCGCACCACAGAAAAACCCTACCCAACGTCGGGACAGTACAATGGGGTGAGGTTCCAGTCCTCGCCCTTTGCCCCCTGCTCTTTTGTCCCCTCTTCAGGCTCAAGGTGCTGGGCTCACCCTAGGCTACTGAGCCCGCCGCCACGTCAAGGCCTGAGCCATGATGGGGACCTCTTTATTATACTAAAGATGTTAACATTATACTACTAGGTATATTCCTTCCCAAAGTTTATAGTTAACAAATTGTTAAGTTGCACCCCTAGGAACATTTAACATTTCTGGGAGTGTTCTGGTATTTACGTCGCTAACATATGGAAGTAAAAAGGTCTGTCCTAAAAATTCCCGAAATTATGGTTATGGCGCCTTTTAGACTTGGAACTCATAAAAGTAGTAAAAGCGTTTAAAAATGTAAAAAACAGGCCTCGAATGAATATATCCAAAAAAATAGTCTCTAATATTATATAGGTTCCAAATGTTAACTACTAATGTACTTTTGTGTTTTTGTAAGAGGTAGTGCCATGCTGCTTTGCATCCAAATTGGGCCGGCACGACCGGGGTGGTACCTTTCGACAGTAACAGCCATGCTGTCGCGTTTCGTGCAGTTAATGAGTTTCCGGTGGCCTATGGGGGATAGACAAAAGGAGGGCAACGCATTTGCATAACGTTTGGTGCGGATGTCTATAGGCGTTGGTAGTTAGCATAAGGCTCCGACTGCTCAGTTGCCTCCTTATGGCATTAAAAAACACGAAACACGAAATTCTTCAAGGTCCTGAGTAAAATATCATAATCATCATTTTTTTTTCATTTTTTACACTCATTTCTGTCTTAAACATACGCTTATAAATTGTCTATAAAGATATCTAATTTAATAAATTTGTAATATAAAAAAAAAAACAAAATAAAGATTTCTTGACTGAGTAAATAGTCTACAGTCCGTAAATGCTAATCCAAAATCAGCCGTCTTGGCTGATAAAAAAAATCAGCAGTGAACCACACTTGCAATTCAACCAACACGAAAGCCACCATCATATGACGCCATTTTGAAAAAAGTTTACCAAAACCCCGTAATCTATTTATCACCGAATCTTCGCAAACAAATAAAGATAACAACCGTTAACCCGGGCGAATGATTGATTCCGATTTATCTCTCTTCCGGAGCCCTAATCAGACAACGAATCAACATACTGTTGCCAACCTAAAAATATCCAAGTCAACCTTTTCAGTATTGTATAAAACTAATCCGAAATTACCTGACAGACGTTGTATTATACCTAGCATCTAACCTGAATAGAGCGCTAATGTTGTGTGTTTTGTATGAAAACAAATTGCCCCAAATTTGTGCTGTGATAATGCGCCGGTTCTGCCGGATTGGCCGACTGATGGCCATTGATGGTTTGACCGATGGAACGTACATACAAATCACTGGTTGGTTGAATTGCTATTACGTCAGTGACAAATCACTGATCGGTTTCGGAATTTTTTGGCTGACATGGTTATTTTTACTTTAAAAAACTGTTTAAAAAATACTGACCTTGTTTTTATTTCGGAGAGGTCGATATTTTGGCAATGTCTGGTTTACGACTTACGAGACTCAAATGAAATGATAAACGTGCAAAATATCCTGCTTTAAATAGATTTAGTACTAATAATAATCATGTTAATGTAAATACTTATATGAATTGTTTTACAGAATTTAGTAAATCTATTTGTGGGGCTTTTGTTATCGTGGTTTATTTGTTGTTCATAATTAATATTTATGTATTTGAAAAACTGTTTCGTAAAGCATTGATCCACATATGATCATAACTCAAAACTAGATTTTAGATCACCTCACTCGGCGCCACCTCACTATTCAGTAAATTATTACAGTTTACATCAGCTGCTTTTATACTATGGTCTACACATTAAATCTCCTCAAACAATTCAGTTTACATCAACTTCATTATCCGTTATATCTCGCCAAAATCTGGTGAAATGACGTAACTTGGCAACACTTGTTCACCAGACTGATCCTTGTTGCCAGCGAAATAGCCGATGACGCGGTGTCGTAGGCTACGACAACGACCCGGCAAGGCCAAACCTGCGAGGCCATTACTGGATTTATAGGCGAAATGACGTTGCGATCTTTTTCAATATGGCCGACTCATATTTCGTACGTGTACTAAAATAGGTGGAATATAGTTTAATGTGTTTTAGGGTCCCGTTAACGAAATGACAAAATGAAACCTTTATATGATCACTTCTTTGTCCGATTGTCTGTCTGTCTGTTTGTCAAGCCAAAAATTATAGGGTACTTTCCTATTGACGTAGAATAAAAATTATGTACTTAAGTGACAACCGAACTTGTTTTTATTCTGACAACGAAAATAAAGAAAAGTCTAAAAAACGGGAATTCGTTGTTAAATTACAAAAAAAAAAAGAATCGCCCATGAAAAGTTCTGTAGCAGCAAGTAACAATATACGTTTTATGAGTTATTAAAAAACTACTTACTAGATCTCGTTCAAACCAATTTTCGGTGAAAGTTTGCATGGTAGTGTACATCATATATATTTTTTAGTTTTATCATTCTCTTATTTTAGAAGTTACAGGGACACATTTTACCACTTTGGAAGTGTCTCTCGCGCAAACTATTTAGTTTAAAAAAAATGATATTAGAAACCTCAATATCACTTTTGAAAACCTATCCATAGATATCTTATCGTATGGGTTTGATGAAAAAAAAATTTTTGAGTTTCAGTTCTAAGTATGGGGAACCCCCAAAATTTATTGTTTTTTTGTGTAAAAATCTTAATGCGGTTCACAGAATACATCTACTTACCAAGTTTCAATACGGACGAACAGTCAGACAGACAGACAGACATGACGAATCCGAATAAGGGTTCCTTTTTTTGCCAATTGGCTACGGAACTCTAAAACATGTTACAGAAATCTCAGCATGCCTTTCAAACTTGAGCTTAACTCGGGTTTTATTATATCGAAACAACATTTATTAAGTACATGCCCGACATTCCGAATTTACACCATCTTTGGGAGGCAGTCCTCCCAGGACTGAGGCCCTAGCGTTACAAAGTTATTCGAAACTACCCTTTGATAAATCAAATAAAGTAGTGCTATTGACACAAACATTGCTTACTGAATACTGAGTCTTGAATTTGTTTTTTTAATCACAGAAATAGTATTAATTTTATGCTTCGTTTTCGATTTTATTATTTCTATAATTGGATTTCGAGCAGGTGCGTTTTTCTATAAATATAAAAAGGTATAGTTTGGACCATCGAGCATATAACCGGAATAGAGCGGTTGTAAATGTTATGTGTTTTGTATGAAAACAAAATATTCCGCAAAATTTGTGCTGCGACGCTGCGACGGTTCTGCGCTCTGATTGGCGGACTGATGGCCATTGATGGGTGATTGGCCGATGAGACGTAGTTTCGGAATTTTGTGGCTTATATTGCTGATAAGGTAAGGAATATTATTATATTTGACGACCTCTGTGGCTCAATGGTTAGTGCGTTGGCGCTCAAGCCGGAGGTAGGGGGTTCGAATCCCGCCAGGGAATATAAATTGAATATGTGTATTATATAATAAAAATCTAAAATATATGCGCGTAAAAGCGTCCATAGATATTATTATTTATATTATTAATAATTTGAGTATATTATAAGCACCCATGCCCCTCCCATAAAGGGATATGACCCACAAAAACCCCAATCGAAAGTCCCGTCAAATAAAAAGTAATGACCGTTTTGTATTATTTAACAGTGTTGCCATTTTTTTACTTTCATTTCAATTCTGTTGAGCGGTGTTGTCAAAATTTATGATGAGTGTACAGAAGTGACATTCATCTTTATTATATATAGAATATATATATATATATATATATATATATATATATATATATATATAATTCTTCTGTGCGTGTGTATGTCACTGAACTCCTCCTAAGCGGCTGAACCGATCTTGATGAATTTTTGTGTGTGTTCAAGAGGATTCGAGAATGGTTTAGATTCAGGTTTGTACAGGACAACGTCTGTCGGGGCCACTAGTAAGCTTATACAGTTGTACAAGTCTCCTCGAAACCAGGCGAGGAGGGTTTACCAGTATTGGTGGATCCTCATATGACGTTATAGATGACCTTTTTTTGAGATTCTACTGCCTTTTTTTCTTTTACGCCGGGAAATGTTCTGAGGCATTCTGCGGAGGAGGGGTCCCTCCACGCGGGTATGTGGGATTCGCTGCGCCCGAAAACTGGTAAGTGGACGCAGTGGTATCCCTCTTATAAGAAGAGAGGACAAAAGAGCGGGGGGACAAGAGGTGAGGATGGGAATCTTACCCCATCGTACTGTCCCGACGTTGTAAGGGGTTGTTCAGTGGTGTGGGACAACCCCTCTGTGGAGGTGGCGTCGGTCACCTGAGGGACTGAGTAATCGTCGAGGTGTCCTATTTGCTCAACAGATCCGGGGCACCTCACCAAAGGCGGCATTGGTGGCGCCGGGTTTTAGTGGGTAGAGCTGCGTCCACTTACCATCTTTCAGGCGCAGCGAGCCGCACATACCCGCCGGGGGTGACCCACTTCCCCGCTGGATGCCTCAAAGCATTTCCCGGCGTTAAAGGAAAAAAAATGTAGAAGTCAAACTATAATACTATAAGAAATGTTGATATTCTAAATAATACCAACAAATAAACTAAATGAACGTCAATTAATCTACTAAGTTCTAAGAAGAACCCACTGAGGAAGACCGGCGAAACAAACTCTGTCAGTACTTGGTATATAGATTTTTTTTAATATGGCGTCTATGATTCAAAAAGACAAAGATTTTACATCTACAATACACATGTTTCCAAAACGTTTTATTTAAATTTTGTTATGTCGAATTGGTTAATATTATAAATGCGAAAGGAACTCTGATATCTGATAGACTAAATGGAATAGGACGGGGGCGGTGGGGGGGGGGGGTGTCTAATAAGTAATAACCCATAAGTCTCACAATACAAAGAACGTATTCGTCCTGTCTAGGATTTCTTTTATTGCACCATTACGACGTCTACACTAGTTAATGCTGGGCTCTGCTGCTCAAATCTCTTCATATCACGACATGGTTTATTGTAAGTACTGGTCGGCAATCCTTCTGATAGGTACCTATACTCCGTGAGAAACGGTCATAGTGATAAAAATGACCTAAAGTAATCCTACTAATATTAGCTAGCTTTTGCGTTAACTCCGATTAACTGGCGTATTCAGACTAATGACGATTTTTTATAACCTATGTCCCTTTCCTATGATATAATCTATTTTCTTGCTAAATTTTATTATAATAGTATGACGGCTATAGGCGGGAAAATGTAACAAACAGGCAACGTTTCGCTTTCGTATCACTGCTAGAGCAGCGCCCTGCGGTTTCGTATCACTGCTAGAGCAGCGCCCTGCGGTTTCGTATCACTGCTAGAGCAGCGCCCTGCGGTTTCGTATCACTGCTAGAGCAGCGCCCTGCGGTTTCGTATCACTGCTAGAGCAGCGCCCTGCGGTTTCGTATCACTGCTAGAGCAGCGCCCTGCGGTTTCGTATCACTGCTAGAGCAGCGCCCTGCGGTTTCGTATCACTGCTAGAGCAGCGCCCTGCGGTTTCGTATCACTGCTAGAGCAGCGCCCTGCGGTTTCGTATCACTGCTAGAGCAGCGCCCTGCGGTTTCGTATCACTGCTAGAGCAGCGCCCTGCGGTTTCGTATCACTGCTAGAGCAGCGCCCTGCGGTTTCGCCCGCGTAGTTTTCATTCCTGTTGGAGTACAAGGTTAAAATATAACTTATATCACTTGCTGATAATATAGCTTTCGATCGGTGAAAGATTTTTTTAAATCGATTTAGTGGTTTAGGCGTGAAAGCGTAACAAACTAATATTAGCATTATATTTGTGGATGGATTTGATTAGTATATCCGTAAGTATCTATCTACATTCAACATAGTTGTTAATTGTTATAAACATCAAAGTAATTCCAATTCGCGGGTGATCCGTAGGGCACGTGACGGAGGGGTCACGGCGGTACGGGTTCGATTCCATTTGCATACAATTTACATTATGTGTCTTAAGGTTCTTTCCGTTCTTGCGTAATACAATCTATTTTTTTAATCAGAATTGCGTGGTCATATTTGAAGTACATGACGTTGGATACGGATGCTTTCTTGCCTTTTTTATTACTTGGTAATTCTGGGGGATATGATGGTAAGTCAACTTCGCGCATCCCATCATCTCCCAGTCCTGGTCCAGGTCCTGTTGCCTGTTCTGAGAGTCAGGGTCCCAGGAATTTACACCGCCTGCCTCCCCTTTCCGAAACAGCAAAGTTGTTTCACGGAAGGAATAACCCCACCATGGTTCAAGCCTTGTTGATGGGGCTCAGTAACCTAAGGTGAACCCAGCACCTTGGGCGAAGCCAAGTGAACCGAGGGAGCTGCTCTACCCCTTTTATAAGAAGAGGGGACAAAAGAGCAGAGGGGATAAGGGGCGAGAATGGGAACATTGCACTGTCCTGACGTAGGGAAGGGTTGTTCTGTGGTGCGGGACAACCCCTCTGTGGAGGTGGCGTCGGTCCCTTGGGGGACTGACTAGCCGTGGAGCTGCCCTGTTGCTCAACAGATCCGTGGCACCTCACCAAAGGCGGCATTGGTGGCACTCGCGGGGTTATAGTGGGTATTCGGCACAGATAGCCGCGAGTCCCACACACCATCGGACCCACCCAGGGCCGTTGAAGGCGCATAAAGGGGTGTCATCGTGTTATCAAAAAAAGGGGATGGTCAGTAGGGGCTGATTACGTAATAGGTTTTTGAATTGATTTGACTGGTCTGATCTAAGTTATACCAGCTTTCCCGTCAGCCGTGATCAACAGTCATGATGAATGAAACTTGTGCATGTGGTAAATCATTATATGTAGTATTGAAATATATGCTTAAAGATGAAGCTTCACATTAAACCTAGTATGATAAATTTGTAAGAACGTTGACTACTAAGGAACGAAATGGAATTTATATACAGATACAAGACATAGATATTAATTATATGTATAACTAAACAGATAAATAAAATAGGAGTGTCTGTTTGTAATATCAAAATAACCGCTTTTTATGAAATGCATTGTATACACGGTACATAACACATTTTTTTACAAAATAACATTTTTTACAAGTTTTGTCTGTCTGTCTGTCTGTTTGTTCCGGCTAATCTCTAAAACAACTGTGCTGGTTTTGACGGGACTTTCACTGGTAGATAGCTGATGTTATAAGGAGTAACTTAGTATTATAAAAATATCATTAATCCAGATTACGGCTGTAAATCTAAGTTAACGCGGTCGAAGCGTATAATATTATAATATTTATATATCATAAAACCCTGAACATGTATTGTGTTTTCACATCTTACTATTTTTTCATGGTTTATTTTTTACTTTTGCTCTGTGAGATACGGTGTGAGATGTCTGGAAAGTTTGACGAAGTATCTGTGTACAATAATACCAACATAAATTTAGAATTTTTCTCGTTTTGTCTTAAGATGACAGGTAAGGTAATTTCGAGCAGAGGGCCTGGGTTTAAAAACTGTCAAGACCAATCGATGTGATTACCTGCCTGGGATACTCTGGGAGTGTTTTTTCACAAATATTTATTTATCAGTGTAAGCCTTTGAATTCTTATTTTAAAATCTGCTATATAACCACTTCTTTTTTCTTTTACGCCGGGTAATGGTCTCCCCGCACGCAGCTTTACCCACTAAAACCCGGCGATTGCTACCAATGCCGCCTTTGATGAGGTGCCCCTGATCTGTTGAGCAAACAGGGCACCTGGACGGATAGTCAGTCCTTCAAGAGACCGACGCCACCTCCACAGAGCGGTTGTCCCGCACCACAGAACAACCCCTCCCAACGTCGGGACAGTACAATGGGGCGAGGTTCCCATCCTCGCCCCTTGTCCCGCTGCTCGTTTGTAACCTCTTCTTATAAGAGGGGTACAAAGAGCCCCCCCCCCCGGCTCAATTAGCTTCGTCCAAGGTGCAGCGGCTCACCCTAGGCTACAGAGCCCCACCGCCACGACAAGGTTTGAACCATGGTGGGATGCCTTATTACCACTGGATGTATCTTATATTCAAAATGTTCTGTCACTTGGTGTACTGTTCGTGTTTTCTAGGAGTTTTTCTTAGAATCCAAAGACACTAAGACTTACAATCTAGCCTCTCGATCAATACCAATTCCCCTGCCCACTAAATGCGTGTTGATGATAAGCTATAACCCGTATACTCGATATATTACTCATTAAACGGTTATGCTTTTTACGCATGTAGCCAGGATCTCGGGTAGATCCTGACCCTATGTGGGACTCGCACCTGGGAGTGCCCTACCCGTAAACTAAAGCCACTGCGAGCGCCTTCAACCGCTTTTTCTGGGTCCCGGATTCTCATCAGGTTGCCTATCTTATCTATAATTGCTCGTTGACCACTTACCAGTTGGACTCTGGTCGCTCTCGTGACTGATGGTCGTGGTCATCGGTGGATGTCGATGTATATATACCTCGTGTGTATAATCTGCCTTCATCGGTGTCTATCTGTCGCGTCTCTTATGGTCCAGTAAAGTTTCTCTGAACGGGCCTTTGACTTGATCGCTCCATCTAGTTGGGTACCGTCCCACGGGCTTACCATCCGTGTTCTCAACGACAGTTGTCTGTCACCCAAAATAATCAAGTAACGATAGAATTTTAATGGGAGTCAATAAAATCATAAGCACACGTGTGATTGATGTATAGGTTGACGTGTCCAAACAGAATTCGCTTTCACTTTGTACACGATAAGAGTTAGTTAGGTGAACTTTTAACAGGGTTGTAAAATTGAGGAAAAGTTTATTGGATAAATTGAAGTCATCATCATCATCCTTTTACCTTCCACTGGACATAGATTACATCTAGTGAAACTATATTGGTCCCTTCAAAATCTTTTATACTCAAAACCAACCATCAAACCAACCATATTTCGTGGATGTTCTGTGCACATAGTTCTTAGAACATAAACTAGTTAGAAAAGATACGCTTCAAATTACAAAAATATTATGCTGGGGCCATACATATGGAGAAGGGATACTCAATTTCCCGAGGTGGGTTTTCTCATTAGCGGTTTTGCTCACAATGCTTTTTTCACCTGTATTTCGAAAATTCAGCCTATAACTAGACCAGAGGCTTTAGACAAAGTAACATTAAAAAAACGATAACGAAGTTCGAAAAGAATAAAATGTATGGGATTGACATAAGCCGTCGTCAATTATGTCACTCGTTATCGTTATCGCAAGTTGGTAGACAATGTTAAAATTCGTAACAAAATCATAAACTGTCAATTGGTTATCGAACACCTATGTCAAACTTATGTAATTGATATTGATATTGATATTGATATTGATTCGTTATCCGTGGGCGTGGGCCATTGAGGGCAACATTTTCACAATTTTTATGAGTTATAGTGTGTATGAGGTCTATGTACATAAATATTAATTTTAATTTTTTGGTCCGACTTGACACATCTTGTCGAACTTTGTTGACACTTGACAGTTGTTGTCGTTGCACTGTCACGATATTTGATTGATCATTGGCTAGAAAATTATTATCGTTATCTCAAAGACGATAACGAATTTCGGCTACAAAGCGATGTAACTTTGTCTACAGGCCCTGTGTCTCTCAAATAAGGGAACGAGTTTGAGAATTATAATTGAAGTGTCAAAGTGAAACAAAAAACGTTTTATTGTTTATGGGACTTGTGTTTATTATTCAATGAACTCTATTGGTCTAAGGTGTGAAGCCTGAAAATAGTACCTATATGTGGTTTAATTTAATGCCTCTCGCTTTTATCAACCTTGTATAGAACAGAATAAAATTTATTTAGGTAAATTATTACACTGCTACACACTATATATAACAAAATACATTTAATTATTCTAAGGTACATATCAATCATGTTATGAGGGGTACAAAAGTATTAACTAACAAAATATACAAAATTATATACAATATACCTGCAAAAAAAACGTAATATGATGAAATATTTTAATAATAATTAAAATACTAATCTAAACTTTAATTTATGCACAACAGTGCCCATACACATACGGCCCTTTACCACCTCTTATCGCGTTATAGTTCAGGGTTTGTGTCATAATGTCTTTATTTGTTATTGAAGTTTTTTATAAATATTTATTAATATATACAAATGTATCCGGTACGAACGAGGCATATCGATTTATATTATATTTATTGATGAAGTGTGTTTTCCGCGTTCGGTTTCCTAGCGGCTCTACGCACGAAACCATAGAAACTGTATTTTATCATCATCATTATCATCTAATGGTTCCTCTTCAAACACGCGAAGATCTTTGCAGTCAAAAAAATTTAAGTCTTGATAGAAAATAACCAAATAATCTTACTACTCTACTATCCTACTAATATTATCAACGAATGTTTGTATGTATGGATGTTTCTTACTCTCACGCAAAAACTACTGAATGGATTTTAATGAAACTTTACAATAGCATAGCTTATACATAAGAATAACACATAGGCTATAATTTATCCCTGTACTCCTACGGGAACGGGAAGTACGCGGGTGGAACCGCAGGGCGCTGCTAGCTTCATATTTTAATATATGTACTTATGCGAATTCTACTCAATCATAAACTACTACTATACTAGTGGGAGGGAAGCGCTGTGCCGCGCTCCCGGCTGCATGGGTACCACCATCTTGCTTGTTTCTCCCGTGAAACAGCTTCGCTGTGTTTCGGAGAGAAGGGCAAGACAGGCAGTGTAATTACTGGCACTGAGACTTAACATCTTATGTCTCAGGATAGACAACACATAAATGAGTTGCCTGGGCTCGTTCCAGGTCTACTAGTTTATGTTCATGGGCGACGTCGACCACTTACCATCAGGTGGTACGTTTGCCAGTTTGCCTATCCAACTAACATAAAAAAACTACTTGCCCGAAACAATTGCTGTAAAGTATACACATCGTGTGGCATGTAAAAGGTAGTTTTACATAATGTATTTGTGTCCGTCTACAATAGATAGGATGGTGGATGGTGTATGGTGGACTCAAGGAACAACTCGTTAGCTTCTGTGTCTAGTAAAGAAGGTACCAGGAACTGGAGAGGCGACCAGTCTTTAGTGTTAGGACAGGCAACGGATGAATGAGTTTCCTGGTCTGGTTATAAGGACTAAGGTGCCCCGGATCTGTTAAGCTAACAGGGCACCTTTATCGCTAGTCAGTCCCGCAAGGGACCGACGCCACCTCCACAGAGGGGTTGTCCCGCACCACAGAACAACCCCTCCCAACGTCGGGACAGTGCAATGTTGTAAGGTTCCCGCTCTCTCCTCTTTCCCCCTGCTCTTTTGTCTCCTCTTCTTATAAGAGGGGTACAAAGAGCCCCCACGGTTCAATTAGCTTCGCCCAAGGTGCAGCGGCTCACCCTAGGCTACAGAGCCCCACCGCCACGTCAAGGCCTGAACCATGGTGGGGAAATGATAGTGCCATGCTGCTTTGCAACCGAATTGGGCCGGCACGACCGGGGTGGTACCTCTCGCTCGCATAACACCGGCGTCAAATGACAGCTATGCTGTCGCGTGCGGTTTGTGAGTTTCCGGTGGCACATTAGGGGGATAGGGAAAAGAAGGGTAACGCATCAGTTTACTTTTGGTCGTCCATTCGACGCTGACCTCATATCTAACTAAAATGGTTCGCCAGTTTGTATACTATATCAACCAACAAAAAATATAATTTATTACAATTACAACCAGTCCCTTAATAAACCAGAATTATGGCACATATTTAAATATTATATGTAAACAATTCTAATCACGTTTTTTTAATTGATGGGGAATTTATTTCGGCATTTGTTTTAGGTGTTTTTCTTGCATATTTGAGGCCTAGGGTCTCATGCCCCGGTGAATTTGACAATGGTATTTTTAAATACCATAACTTCTATAAAAATTATCATCATCATCATCAGCCGCATCTAGCGCACTGCTGAGCACAGGCCTCACTGTTTTCTGCCTATCTCCTCTGTCCCTTGCCTGTCTCATACATGTTTTGCCCACCAGCCTTCCCACGTCATCGGACCATTTGACGTCGTGTACTCCTCCGACCCAGTCTAGGCCACCATCCAGCCACCGTAGTGGACCACCTACCATCACTACGTATAAGTGATTTTTTTTTCTTTTACGCCGGTAAATGCACTGAGGCATCCCGCTGGGGAGTGGGTCTCCCCACGCGGGTATGTGGGACTCGCTGCACCCGAAAGCTGGTAAGTGGAACCTCGCGAGTGCCACCGATGCCACCTTCGATAAGATATAGAATAAGATTCTGGGCACCTCGCCCCGGATCTTAGCTAAGTGCCTTTATCTGCCCATATCTCCGATACCTATCTGTGACCTACTTATTATAATTTTAAATATTACCTAGTTTGAACCCGCGACCACAAGTGGCACTCAACCACTACACCAAACAAATACTTATTAACCAATATTAGGTATTAAGTTGTTAATAAGGAAACCGACGTATTTTCCTTATAAAGTACATTAATATATAAAGCAGTATTATATATAGTATTTGTGTACTACATGGATTAGTAAACCACAATAGGAAGCGTGTTTTCACATGTGTCATTGCAATGTTTTTATGGATTTAATCGGTTTATTAAAGTTTGAAAAGATTAGTTCCACTGAGTTTATTTCGCCGGTTCTTCTTAGTGGGCTATCCTTGGAACCGGTGGTAAATTTGACGTTCTAAACGAAACTCTGTTTGTACTATTTTGATTGTTTTTAATTTGATTTTGGTCGTCTTGGCGTTTATTGGTGCGACCAGCAGAGGTAATGAAGGTGGAGACGAACGGGGTTGCGTAGGAGGCGCTATTTAATGCGCCTCCAGCCCCCCCCCCCCCCTGTGTTCGTGTCGGGCTCAGGATGGGAACCAGGTTCCCATATGGCACGACGTCGTGGGGACAGCTTAGTAGCGGCCGGGCAGTCCCCCCTTACGAGGAGTAGTCTGATCTTCGCCGGGGCCAGTCTGTCGCTGAGGTGATCCTGTCTGTTTTCTGCATATCCGGGACCCTCAAAAAGCGGCTGAAGGCTCTCACAGTGGTTTTTGTTAGGGTGGGCACTCCCAGGTGCGAGTCCCGCATTGGGTCAGGATCTATCCTATTTCCTTGCGTTAAAAAAAGAGGTATGTACTGATGATTATTGAGGTTTTACATTTCTGATATTGTTTTTCTTTTATTTTTGATATTGTTACAGTCAAGTTTGAACATGTGAACATTTCAACAACCCGCGGTAAAATGCGTGATGTCTAAAAAATATTTTACTTTAATAGAAATTGACATAACATAAGAAATTACGTATTCTATTGTTTATAAAATAAGAATAGGGAAAACGATGTAACCAAAAACTGTGATTGATTTTTTAATGTGGTAAGCGAGTCATTTAAGGAAAACTTTTGGATTATATATTGAACTATAAGTAACTATAAGTAACTATAAGTAAGTAACTGTTCTTAATATTTCTATGGAAACCAATTTCTTTTTTGACGTGACAACGTCTTATAGTTCGATGGAGCCGGCTGCACGAACGAAAAAACATGACCCATGCGGCGTTACCTCGCTCTGAGGCGTTCCATATGACGTTGTCACGTTCAACTATCGTCAGTAAACCGACTTTACAGACAACCGATTTTTTTCTTTTGCGCCGGGTAATGCTCTTAGGCATCATGCGAGGAGAGGGAACTCCCCAGGCGGATATCTGGGAATCGCTGCGCCCGAAAGATGGTAAGGTGGACGCAGCTTTACCCAGTAAAACCCGGCGAGTGCCACCAATGCCGCTTTTGTTGAGATGCCCCGGATCTATTGAGCAAACAGGGCACCTCGACGGCTAGTCTATCCCTCAAGGGACCGACGCCACCTCCACAGATGGGTTATCCCGCACCACAGAACAACCCCTTCCAACGTCGGGACAGTGCAATGGGGTGAGGTTCCCATCGTTGCCCCTTGCCCCCCTGCTCTTTTGTCCCCTCTTCTTATAAGATTTTTTTATGTCACCTATCCAAATACACTTGGACTATTGAGTGAAATCTAACGATACCTTAATTATATAAATCCATGGAGTGGCTTGAAAGATATGAGGGAATAAAGAATATAACCAACAAATATAGTCGCAAGAAACATAACTCTTTCCTTGCAGTCGGGTAAAAAGATAATAAAATGACATATGAGCTTATCTGAAACAGTCATATTTGACGTACGTTATTAACATACGTAAAATAAAACATGTACTAGCTTATAGGAATATTATTTGTTTATTTAAAAAGATCAATTTATGATAGTTGCATCTGCGGCCGAACTAGGTTAAAACCTGTACCATTGCACCTTTCATCATAAAACATGCAAGATTAATGATGAAATGCATATGCACACGCATGCACTTGTGTAATAATGCATGCAGGAGTGTTGCATGCACACACATGTATGCATATCCGTAAGAATGCATGAGTGTGGGTTATTACACACAGCCATGCATTACGTGGTGCGTACTGCGTATATTATTATTGTATAGTGGTATAAATGTATAGTGTACCTCTGGTGTAGTATATGGATATCGCTTATCACTTTTATAAAAAAAAAATATAAAAGTTATTTCTTCTATAAAAAAGTATAGTATATAGCTAATATAATAATAATATAATAGCTAAACTATTTGTTTTTTTAAAAGCAGCAGTTTGAACAAATAGAGCTAAAAAACCTCTTTCAGCTCTGTTTTTGACATTTTTTTTTTTTTTAAATATCTATGGACGCTTTCACACCACGTCAATCTGGTCCCGTGGTAAGTTCTCGAAGAACTTGTGTTACGGGTACCAGACAACGGAAATATATTTAATACTTTTATACTATACATATATTTAAGATTTTTATTATATAATACACATATTTAATACACATCCATGACCCAGGAACACAAAAAATATTTTTGTTCCCTGGCGGGATTCGAACCCGCAACCTCCGGCTTGAGCGCCAACGCGCTCACCACTGAGCCACAGAGGTCGTCAATTTTCGTTGGTTGCAAATTTGTTTGTTTATTAGTATTAACTAAAACACAAAGTAACTAACAATACTATCATACAAGTTAAAAGTAATAATAAAAAAATATATAAAAAATATTCATAAAAAACCGTGTGAGCCGTCACGGGACGCCTGGCAGATGTGAAACATCGACATTATTTTGTAAAAGTAATATGCATATAATATGTAATATCGTATAGCGTGGCGACGCCTCGCCACGGCATGCGTCGCCACGCCAGAAATCGGTTTTACGTGCGGCTATAGATGTTTCACATCAAAACTCAACAATTTGGCTATCCAAGGGTTTAATATTATTGTCTTTGTCTATCTATACAGATAAATAAAAGTGGAATGTCTGTTTGTAATATTAAAATAACCGCTTTTTATAAAATGCATATGGTTTTTAACCGACTTCAACAAAAAGGAGGAGGTTCTCAACTCGGCCGGTTTTTTTTTTAAATGTATGTACACCGATTTCTCCGTCAATTGTGGACCGATTTTCAAAATTCTTTTTTTGTTTGAAAGGGTATACTTGCCATTTGGTCCCATGATAAGGAAACCAGGATCTGATGATGGCATCCTAGAGAAATCGAGGGAAACTTTCGAAATTTGTAGGAATGACTAGTGTGCTTAATATTTTTTTTAAATAAGAATTTTAAAGCACTACAATTTAATGAAGGTCTAGAGTCGATCTGATGCTGGAGCTGGAAGACAGTCGAGGGAACTCCTCGACGATTTACTTCAGTAACCTTGTGTTTGGGCTTGATTAATTTGTATTGATGAGAACTTTACACCTAGATGGGTTGTGACTGTGATTGGGGGTCTGATGATGAAGACGAAGCTCAGTTAAGGGAACTCCTAAATAGTTTAAAGTAGCTACCTTGTGATTGGACTTAATTAATTTATACTGATGAGAACTTTTCACCCTTATGGGTGATACGTGCCATTACCGTTATGATGATGGAGACTATAGACAGTCGAGGGAACTCCTCGATGATTTACAGATTTTTTGGGCTTACTTCATACGGTTCAATATGCCAAAATGTCTATCTCTGTATGCCTTTCTTTAATGAATCACTAAAAATTAAGAAATAAATTTTTTTAAATAAAAATTATAACCGACTTCAAAAAATAAAGTAACTAAAATGTTATAAAATAATCGCGTGTACAATCTTTGCGATTACCACGTCATTATTGTTACTTTTGGAGTCGGTGTCAGCCAAGGTAGATAGGTAGGTACCTAGAGCAACAAATACGACAATGGTGACGTATTTGTTGCTGTAGGTACCTATTTAACTTAGCTGACACCGACTCCAAAAGTAACAATAACGACGTGGTAAACGCAAAGATTGTACACGCGATTATTTTATAACATTTTAGTTACTTTATTTTTTGAAGTCGGTTATAATTTTTATTTAAAATTTTGGTATATGTATCGGTCCGGTGGGAGGGAAGCGCTGTGCCGCGCTCCCGGCTGCATGGGTACCAATCTTACTTGTCACAACCGACGCCAGGAGGCCGTGTGGTCGCCGACCGCACGGTAGGCGGGGGACAACCCCCCACTTTTTAAATCAAAAGTGAGCCGAATGGGCTCACACTAATTCGTTGAAGCATTAGGGCATTCGGGCCATTAGCATAGATCCCTCCGAAAAAAAAAAAAAAAATCTTACTTGTTTCTCCCGTGAAACAGCTTTCCTGTGTTTCGAACACAAGGGCAAGACACGCAGTGTAATTACTGGCACTGAGACTTAACACCTTATGTCTCAAGATAGGCAACTCATTTATGTGTCGCCTATCCTGAGACATAAGGTGGGCTCGTTCCAGGTATATAGGCTCGGTCCCTGTTGGATGCGAGTGGCGAGCCATCGGTCGTCTTGGCGTTCATTGAAGAATCGAGACTATAAGATGTTAGTCTTAGGTCTCAGGATAGGCAACACATAAATGAGTTGTCTTGGCTGTTCCGAGGTTAACTAGTTTATCTTCATGGGCGACGTCGACCACTTACCATCAGGTGGTACGTTTGCCAGTTTGCCTAACCAACTAACATAAAAAAACATATACCAAAATAGCCTTTTTTACAATTTTTGTCTGTCTGTTTGTTTGTTCCGTCTAATCTCTGAAACGGCTGGGCCGATTTTGATGAGACTTTCACTGGCAGATAGTTGATATTTTCAGGAGTAACTTAGGCTATAAAAATAATGGACACCAACTTTATTATAATGAAACCACTTGTACGGATTTTATCGCGGTTTATTAAGATTTTTACATACCCGACGTTTCGGATACTTTACATCATGGTCACGGGAGAGCGGGAAAACAAATTGTTTTAAGTCTTTACTAATTCTGTAAAATATTTAGGAAGAAATGTTGCAACTTTGTTATCAAGGCGCGTCCATATATACACATCGTTGGTCTATCCGTTCGCCGAATTGAAATGCTCGCATATGGGCCCGGGGCTGGCTACTGATTAAAACGTCAACGTCGCACCATACTCGTTTCAAGAATCACAGATCCTGGAACAGCTAGCTAGTATTTACAACTATTGGAATATAGTGATTAGTAGGTGTGGGTTTGATTTAATTTAGGATATAAAAATAGATAGAGACAAAATCGTGGATTTAAAAATATTCTAATTTACTTTAAGGTTAGACCATGTTTTTTTTTTTTGACGCAGTGGAAATGCTTTGCGCATTCACCCGGGGATGGGGCGTCCCCGGGGATATGTGGGACTCCCGGCGCTCCCCCCCCCCCCAGCGCCGGTATACCGCACTAAAACCACTGCGAGTTGCCTTCAGCCGCTTGAAGGGGAGTGTCCCGGATCTTTCTAACACAGAACACTCCCCGCGACCGGCCGGTTCCCTCAAAAGGGCTAACCGGTCTTCTTCCTTGTATGGGGGAGCTCCGACAACCTGGAGCACCCCCGCCGATGCCGGAACTTTTCTACCGGGGCAGGTACCCAACCTTACCCCGAGTCCCCTTAGACAAGAGGCAGGAGGTACGCGTAGCGCCTCCTCCGCACTCCTGTCCTACGTCGACGGAGCGGGACGGAAGTGGTGTCGTTCTCTCTGTCCCGCTCCGCGGCCTCCTTCTGCGAAATAACGCTTTCGCAGAAGGTGACCGCCGCCTGCCAGGCCTCATCACTCTCGTGCATGCAGCGCACCATACTCGAGAGCGAAAGGTCTCCTCCAAGCACAGCCACGAGATTTTGACGCTGTGCGGCCCATCTATCGCACACCTCTAGGGTGTGCTGGGCCGAGTCCTCCACAGCACCGCACTCGTGGCAGGCTGGCGTCGGCTCCCTCCTGGCAACCCGACACAGGTACGCACCGAAACATCCGTGTCCGGTAAGCACCTGTGTCAAGCTGAAGGTGAGGGGTTTCTTCCGGCGACGCATCCACGCTGCCAGGACCGGACGCAGTGCCTCGGCCGTACGTTGGCCGTACGGCGACTGCGCCAGGACCTCCCCCCACCTTCGCAACAGCCACTGTTGCCCCAACCTCCGCACATTTGAGAGCTCCTCCCAGCTAGGCGACTCACCGAATTCTGATCTCCTCTGCAAAACGAGGAGGCGCAACTCGGTGAGCACCAACGCCACGAGCTCCCACGGCGGATCTCCAGCCAGGGCAGTGGCTGCCACCCAGGAGACCGTACGGTAACCCCTGATTACCCTCACCGCTATGACCCGCTGCATTTTCCGCAGCAGGGCTTTATTGCGTGCGGTGAGGGAATCCGCCCAGATAGGGGCACCATACGTAGCCATACTCCGACAGACTCCGGAGTACAGCCGCCTGCAGGCTTCGCTGGGCCCTCCTATGTTTGGCAGGAGTCGGCTCAGCGATGACGCCACTCTTGTGACCTTCGGCCCCAGTTGTTGGAAATGGGGGCCAAAGGTCCACCTCCCGTCGAGGGTAAGTCCCAGATACTTCATCGTGGGGCTCACCCTGACCTCCGTCTCTCCAAAGAGAAGTCGTGCTCCCGGTGGGGGCCCTTTCCTCCCAGGTCCGCGGAAGAGCAGGGCTTCGGTCTTGTCAAAACGGACCCGAAGCCCAAGTCGCTCTATGCGGCTGACAACTAGGGCTACTCCCGCCTCGGCCAGCCGCGCAGCCTCCATGTACGTTCGTCCCCGGGATAAGACTAGAGTGTCATCTGCATAGCAGATGACTTCTATCCCGGAGGGAAGGCCGCTCCGCAGGACCCAGTCGTAGCCGACGTCCCATAGGGTAGGGCCCAGAACCGACCCTTGCGGGACGCCGCACTCGACTCGCCGCCTCACTAAGGACCCCGACCGGTCCTCGTACACGACCTCTCTATCGGAGAGATACGCCCTCAACAGCCTTCCGAGATACGGAGGCACGCCGAAATACCTACTTCAATGCCTCCCGTATTGCGCTGTGGGGAAGGCTGTTGAAGGCGTTGGCAATGTCCAGCGACACAGCCACCACCACCTCTCCCCGGCGTTCTGCCTCCTCCGTCACCGACTTAAGGCGCCCTAGGGCATCGACGGTCGACCGGCCGACCCGAAACCCGTACTGAGATTCCGACAGTCCAGGCCCAGGACCCTCCTCCAGATGCTGAACGAGACGGGAGGCCAAGATCCTTTCCAGGGCCTTCCCCGCTTCGTTCAACAACACGATCGGTCGCACCGCCGACGCGCTATCTGTTGGTCGGCCCCCCTTTGGTAGTAGGGTGAGCCGACCATCCTTCCAGGCCTTCGGAAATTGACCGGACCGCATACAGCGGTCAAAGAGTTCCCGAAGGCTGTCTCCGAGATGCACGAGAGCTATGGACAGAACTCTCCCGTGCACCCCGTCTGGACCTGGCGCCCTCTTCTTACTTCGGAGGCGGAACAGAACCGCCTCCATTTCATCGTCAGTGATGGGTGGCGGAACACCCTCTTCCTCCATTGAGTCCGGCGTCCGTCGGGCCATCCGTGGAGGGACGAAGCCTACCGGGTAGTCGGGAAACAAATCCCCGACGATGTTCCCCAGCAGCTCGGGCTGGAGCGTCTCTGTCAATGGGGCCGACTGGGCGCGAAGTTTGTCTCGCGCCCTTTTGTATGGTCGGCCCCAAGGGTCTCTTTCGAGACCTTCCACCAGCTCCAGCCACGCTGCTTCCTTGGCCCGACTGATGGTCAGCTGCAGGATCCTACGTTTTGCTCCGTAGACTCTATACAGCCGGTCATCCCGCTCCACGTCCTGGGGGCGGCGCCGCCTGCTGCGAACATAGGCGCGGCGTGCTGCGTTGCAGGCAGCGCTGAGGTCAGCCAACTCTGCCGACCACCAGTACACCGCCCGTCGAGGATGGGGAGAACCCCTCAGCCTAGGCATGGAAGCTCGGCAGACGCCAGTGAATGCGTCGCCGAGACAACCAGCCATCTGGTCCACTCCCTGATCCTCACTCGACGGGAGGCTCCAGCGGCTGACGATGGCCGCCTCTTCCGCCATTTCCCGGTTAAGCTTGGTGAGCGCCGAACGCGGGAACCAGCTGTGCCCCCGGGACCTTGACACCGGACTCATTGCGGAGGCTGGAGACACCTCGAACCGTACGTAGCGATGGTCCGAGAGTGTCTCCACCTCAGTTACCACCCTCCACCCTTCCACCCTACGCGCGACGGTGGGAGTGGCAGACGACAGGTCCACCACTGAACCGCCCGTCCGTCGCACGCAGGTCAGGACTGTCCCTCTGTTCAGCAGGGACAGTCCCGCAGCTAGCGCCCACTCTTCCACCTCCCTTCCCTAGGGTTTGTGATCGGAGAACCCCACGCCGAGGACTTGGCGTTGAAGTCTCCAGCGACAACCACGGGAAGAGGAGCCAGTCGTCCAACCAGCGGCCCCAGAACATCAAGGAACTGTTCTAGGGCAGCCAGATCGCGGTTCGGGGAGAAATATACGCCGATAATCGCAACCTCTCCCCGAACGGCCACCACATACCCGCGCCCTCTCACTCTGGGTATGAGGGGGGGTCCTGTGCCTGGCCTCGCGACTATCGCGACGGAGCCCGCGTCGTCTCCAGCCCAATGTGGCTGGGGAGGCACATAATAGGGCTCTGATACGATCGCGAGGTCAACGCTCCACTCCGCCATAGACTGAAGGAAAAGGTCCTGTGCCGCAGCGGAGTGGTTTACGTTCTCCTGTAAGAAGCTGAGATGTTCTGGCATTACTCGGTCATTTCAGCCTCAGGCGCCGCCATTATCCCCGATGGACGTGGGGAGAGTATAACCTTTCCGCGAGTAGGTGGGGGGTTGCACGATCTGCCCCCCATCACGTGGTCTGCTTTACGTCCGGCGTCGGCACACTCAGCGCACCGAAGCTCGGCCTCACAGCCGGACGATTTGTGGCCAGGCTGCCCGCAGCGGTAGCATAAATCCCTGCGATCTTTCTCCGATGGGCACGCAGTAGCAGCGTGCCCCAGGCCTAGGCACTTAAAGCAGTGCCTGGGACGAGCTCCGATGTGCTGCAGTTGGACCCTACTCCACCCAATGACCAGGTGTCCCAACTGCAGCAGCTTCTTAGCTGCCTTCAGGGGGCACGCCATTCGGGCAAACCCGACCCCGCGTGGGCCGCGATAGATCTCCCCGACCCATATCTGCTCGGGAGAACAAGCCCCCCCAGCCGCGACCGCAGATCGTATGCGATCCTGCGTTGCGGTGTCATCCAGGCCCGTCAATCTGAAGTCGGTTGACTTGACAGGCCTGGTTACTTCCGCGACACCCTCTAACACCTCCGCCAGTTTGCTTGCCAGGACGTCTGCCTTCTCCCCGCTAGCTCGCCCTGGCACCTCTATAAGTCGGGCTCCAGTGGCCGAACTCCTAATACGGAGAGGGCCTATGCCCAGATCCCGCACGTCACCTATTTGGTCCTGGGCCTTTGTGAGGGCCTCACCGTAAGTGACCCCCTTTTGGGTCGCCTCCGGCCGCAATTTTATAACGACCGCCGAAGAGCTCAGCAGCAACAACTTTGCACCCTTAGCTCCCGTCCCTTTTGATACTTGGGGTGCTGGCTTTGTTTGCGCCGCCTTCTTCTTCGGCGCCTTGCGCCGTACAACCACTGACCAACCGTCCTCGGGGGCCACATCAGGGACAGAAGCTCCTGCCTGCTGTGGCTGAGACCCCTGGCTCGTCCTTGAGGTGGACGGTCCAAAACTGGTCCACGCCACCTCCTTTTGCCCTTTTCCTTTCCCTTTCTTTGAAGCTGGTGCCGGCCGCGCCACAGGATGAGCAGGTAGCGGTGGGAACTCCACTGTTGTTTGTGCCGACGCTATGTTGTTTGTCGGCCCCTCCGTCTGCGCCCGCTGTGGCACCACTGGCTGCACCTGTTGGGCGGCTTGCGCGGCGGAATCCCTCTTCGCTGCAATGGCAGCCCGGGTCGCTTGAGCGATCCTTCCATTATCCGCCGCCAGTGGAGGCCGAGAAATGATCGGAGGTAGCAACCTATCTTCTAGGGCCGCGAGTCTGCCATCTAGCACGTTGCCAATCAACTTGACCACGTTCCTTTCGAAGATGCCCAACTGCTCGCTGGACATCGGGCTCGCGATCATCTTGTTCGTTGCCGCCGCAGCCTTGGCCTCCTCGAAGTCGCGTCGGTATGCGCCCACTTCTTCGCGGAGGATTGCGACCTCCCGCTGTAGCCTCCCATTGTCTGCACGAAGGCGGCGCGTCTCTTCTGCCTCCGTTCGTGACTCTAGCGCCTCCAGGACCACTTTTATTGCCCCGGTCGCCCGCCTTATTTTATTGGCATAGCCGCCTTCCAGGTTTGTAGACCTGCTGGCTATGCCAGTAATCTCTTCCAAGTTGGCATGCGCCGCCCCAACCAGCTCTGGGGCCCCCATTCCATCGACGTCCAGGTCAAGTGGGCCGGGAGGAATCTCCAAACTCTTCGCCTCGGGTGCAGCCTTCATGTATGCTCTTTTTTCTAGGGCAGCCACGAATTCGGCCTCGCGAGCCACTTCCTCCCGCTCTCTGACTGCCTGACGAGCACCAGCAAGCCTAGACTCCACGCCACGCGCTTTTCCACGCTTTGCGGTACTTATGCGCCCCGTTTGAATTTCCAGCCACATCCGTGTCCGAGCCGGAGACCTCCGAGAACAATCGCTTGCTCCCGCAGACGTCCGACTCCGACATAGACGGTATGGACTCCGTCCCTAGAAGCTCATCCAGGGTGACCCCTGCACGAGCGACCGATTGGCGTGTCACACGCCGTGTCACCGGCGATGGATCCTCTATCCTAGCCTCCGAGTTAACATCCCCCTCACCAAATCGCGTGCAATCGAGTCCGTATTCTTGCCTGAGTCGTTGTTGCTGGAACGACCAGAATGCTCGTCCCTAAAACAGCTTGTGCCCTCCCCGTAGTACGAGGGGCAGACCTCCGCCGTGGCATCGGCGGTGGTGCGGGATTCCTCCTTTCGGGGACCCGCCCGGGGACCATATTCAATACTGTTCTTATCCATGGTTTTATTTGCTCATTAGGGTCGAGCGGAACCCGTAGCCATCACAAAACAGGGTGCGCTAGTGACTGGAGACCCTCCAGCCATTCATCCCCTCGCCGCGCACCTGAGCTTATTTTGGGATTGGGGTAATTTTTTTAAGAGGTTTTCTTCCTCGCGGTCCCCGTCTCGAAGTGAGATGGCGACCACCACCCCCGGCACTATGTACTGGGGAGCGGTTTGGCCGGAAGTGGCCACAACCAACTGCCGCCCGGGATTTGATTGGTCGCCCAAGATGCTGGATTGCACCCCAGGCTTAAGCCCCACCGCCACGTCAAGGCTCAGATCCATGGTGGGGACTTTAAGGTTAGACCTAATCTATACTAATATTATAAAGCTAAAGAGTTTGTTTGTTTGAGCGCGCTAATCTCAGGAACTACTGGTCAGATTTGAAAAATTATTTCAGTGTTAGATAGCCCATTTATCGAGGAAGGCTATGGGCTATATAACATTGCGCTGTGACTAACAGTAATTAAGTTGAGTAAGTTAACGCGGGCGATCCTGCGGGCAACAGCTAGTATTTGTAAGTAAGTATTTTTGAATTTAACGTCTCCTTGATTGTAGCTATGTTTTTCGGACCTATGCTGTTGGACTATTGGCCTTTAAGCTTCATCACAATTTGTTCTTTGGTAAGAAATACAGCATCATTGAGAAAATAAAAAGTTTAAGATGCCAGGATAGTTTACTAATTGGCAGTAAACTAAAGTATAAGCAAACGTCAGAATATTACGCTCCTCGCTAGATTTCGAGGACACCTACAAATATTGGGATATACAAGGTTGATAAAAGCGAGGGGCATTAAATTAAACTACATATACTACACATGCTTACGGTTAATCCGAAACTATTAAAAAATTGTTTGAGAGCAATAAAAAAAAAGTTTTTCAAAGAACTTAAATACTTGAATAGTCAAAGTAAAACGTAAAATCTCTTTGTAAACCTTTGTAAAATGTCCTACGAATCTAAAAGGCAACGTCGTACAGCACGTTGCGTCTCACCGGGTCGAACAAACCGGAGCGCCTTTAAAACTTTAAAAATATCCTGTGACTAAACTATTGATTATATTGGTCTAAGTTTTGGTGTATAGCCTGAAAATGGTACACAGTATACGTGGTTTAATTTAATACCTCTCGCTTTTATCAACCTTGTATAAGATTGATGTGCATAATAAGCATGGCTCGTATACAAATCTAGTATGAGAGCGTGGGAATGTTACAATATATGAGTGACAAGTGAAATAATTTCTCCTCACCTAAATTCGACGTGTGAGCAAAGATATTATTATTGACAAGTGATAAGTAATAACTTAAGTATTAACACATTTCAAGCATACTAAACCAACATGTCTCCATTATGGCAGTAAACACTTGTACTAGCTAAACAATTAAATAAATTAGTAAATATGTGTCTAGGCCTTTGGCCTTGGTCCGTTTAGGCCGTCGGCCTTGGGCCATTTAGGCCTCGCCAGGTGGACTCCCATAGTAACAAGGCCTATTTAAGCGGCAGATGCACGAAATGTGTTTTTGATGGCCGTCAGGTATTTAAGATTGCGGGTTCGAATCCTGTGACCTCCACTCGACTGGGGCAGACGTAAAGTGCATACAGGTCATGGTTTATTATGTAGATATAGACAAAACGAGCCTCCTGATAAATTACATCTATACAGATAAATAAAATTGGATTGTCTGTTTGTAATATCAAAATAACCGCTTTTTATTGAATGCATATGGATGTATACACGGGACATATACCAAAATAGTCTTTTTTACAATTTTTGTCTGTCTGTCTGTTTGTTCCGGCTAATCTCTGAAACCGCTGGGCCGATTTTGATGGAACTTTCACTGGCAGATAGCTGATGTTATAGGGAGTAACTTAGGCTATAAAAATAATCATCATCAATGTGGGTACGGCTGTAAATCTAAGTTAACGCGGGCGAAGCTGCGGGCAACAGCTAGTATAGAATATAAACAAGTTTCAGTCTCGTGAACATGACATTCGTACACCATGTCGAAATGTATAACTCCTTGAAATAAAGACGTTGTGAATGAAACTTTTTAATTTTTTATTCGATAGACAACCCCACCATGGTTCAGGCCTTGCCGTGGCGGTGGGGCTCAGTAGCCTAGGGTTAACCCAGCACCTTGGGCGAAGCTAATTGAGACGAGAGGGCTCTTTGTACCCCTCTTATAAGAAGAGGGGACAAAGGAGCAGGGGGCAAGGGGCGAGGACGGGAACCTGACCCCATTGTACTGTCCCGAAGTTGGGAGGGGTTGTTCTGTGGTGCGGGACAGCCCCTCTATGGAGGTGGCGTCAGTTCACAGCGGGACTAACTATCCGCCGAGGTGCCCTGTTTGTTCATTAGATACTGGGCACCTTACCAAAGGCGGCATTGGAGACACTCGCCGGGTTTTAGTGAGTAGAGCTGCGTCCACTTACCAGCTTTTGGGCGCAGCGAGTCCCACATACTCGCCTGGGGAGACCCATTCCCCGCGGGATGCCTCAGAGCATTTCCCGGCGTTAAAGAAAAAAGAAGGGTTAGTCAACAGACAAACGGGCAGACGAGTCACATTATGGTAAGTGATCGAAGTCGCCTATGAACATAAACAGGTAATCATCATCATCATTATCGGCCTTTATCCGTCCACTGCTAAACATAAGTCTCCTTTGAAAGCCAAGACGGCCGATCAAAAACGGACCGGTTACTGCACGGAGATCGTCTTCCTACCTGGTCAATAGTCGACCAACACTTCGTCTAACTAAACGCGGCCATCGAAGCGATCCGCCAGGGAACTAACGTAACCGATACCACGTCAAGAATAAGTTCGTTAGAGTGGCAGTGGGCCGGTCACTCTCAGGAAAACGGATATTTACCGATGATCAATTAAAGAAGTGATCGTTATTGATCATCGCAGCTTTGATGATTATTGTTCAAAGACATTTTACCTAAAACCTAATTATTATAAGACACACGCTTAGTTCTTTTGTTAAAAAATAAGTACTTGCTCCGTATGAAAATCTTAAACATTAATTGTGCCATAATATGGCATATCTCACTCCGCTCTGATGCGTTTTTGAAGAGCGATACGGCATGCACTGTATTGGGTTCTGTATGTTATTACAATTTCGATTATATACGCGATTATATTCGATATTATAGGCGAGGAACAAGGTAGTATTTTACTTCAGGCTATATAGCTTTGAGATGATAATGACAGAATTTTTTACATCGGTTAAGTAGTGACTTGTATTAACAAGTACTCTTATTATAGATAGTATTTTGCTAGATAGTTTATTAGCATTTATTTATCAAATTTAAAAAACAAATAATATTATATTTATTACTGAAAAATTATGTTTGTTTAAAATTCGTTTTCTTATTTAAAAAAAAAGCTTGTGCCGACTTACCTTTTTTCACTCATCATTATTGAAGTGTAAACTTTCTTTAGCGCGGTACGCATATTTTTAGATGAGATAAAATCTCTGAACTCGCGACACCGCACACGAAACGCTGGAGACGCAGTTTGACGTTTATATGACGTGGACTCGCGACACCGCACGCGAGCCGCTGGAGACGTGATTTATTTATATAAGATTATGCAATATTTGTTTTGCAAATTGTGTTGCTTCTAAATTGTCATGCGGCCATTTTGTGCGCCGTTTGAATTTTATAGGTTGTCATAATATTTTACAGCCTGTATTATAGGTATTTGAATTTAATTGTTTTGTTTTCACTTCTATCCGCAGTCCCTGTGACTAGTTGGGTTTTTTTTTACTCATGGTTGTCTGGTAGGGACCGCTTAAAGCGGTAAGACGTGGGTAAGACCGTCATATTTGTGCATATTCCTAGTATTAAGTTTATGTTGTTACCTGCTAATAATTTTATGGTACAAAATAAAAATTATTATTAATTATTATTATTGGTGACAATGTTCTTCGTTTACAAACGAACAAATTTCTATCTCATAAATGTATGTATTTTAAGGAATTTTAAAGTATAATAGTTTTCCTGGAATGAAGGCTCCTATTAATATTAGCACCTGTCAGTCGACTACAGATTGGCCTCCTTTAATCAACGCTAAGACGACCGATATACGACTGGCCACTGCGCGGATCGATAGGAAAGAAGTTTAGGACAATTTGTCCCTAACCTTCTCTCCCAGCACAGAGATGATTTGAATCGTGAATGCTTCTTCAATCTTCTTTGATCTGTAAGGTGTCGTATCGGTCAGTCACTGTCTGTTGTCCCTTTCCGAAACAAGCAGGAATATCAATGTAGAGTGCGGAGCATCCTTCCCCCTGTTTTTTTCATTACGGGCCCCCAAACACCACATGTGAAGGTAAGACGTAATCTATGCAGTAATACGTGCAAATAAATTTGCCATAGACAGGTGAACGCTCCACTTGAGTTGAAGGCCAACGCTGGTCACTTTTTATATATTACCACTCATCTCGTTCAACGAACCCCACTTCTTATTCTTATCACGCCATAAAAACAAACCCAAATAAAAAGCATGTTTGTGGTACAAGATGCGAGCGGCGTCTTAGCGTTTGTAAAAGCATAGTCGTAACGCATCTGTCGAAGATGCATCCGCAGACATCGGCAGATGCATCCACACGTCTGTCGGACGCCCTTTGATTCGTGTCACGAAAACAGACAGCAATCGGATTTGTGCTGGATGCATCTGGCGACGTTGAATATTGTTGAGATTTGATTTGATTGAGATGAAGGGTCGGTAAACCTCCGAAACGAATTAGATGTGAGTGCCCGGGGTCTGCTGTCTTGGCGTTCGTTGAAAGAGGCCTGTCCAGCAGCGGACATAGGTTGATATTAATAAAAATACAGACAACAATTTTTTTTAACATAAAAAGTAGTATTTTATAAAACTTTAAAAGCTACATTGAACGCACAGACAGACTTTACGCCTTATAGTTTTCGACTCAAAAAACACATTTAATAATTCAAAAGCTTTAAACCTAATTATAAAAAATGTAGCGGACCTCAAACGAAATCCATAATGCATAGAAAAAGGGTAATTTCAGAACTGGTTTTTTGATTTCATAAGTACATCACGTAATTATAATTCAAGGAACCAGTCCACTTGTGATAGGTGCTACGGACACGCATACCAAGTAGCATTCATTCATTATTTCATTGACATCCGAAATTTGAGGAACAGATTTAATATGGGAGGTTTTATGCGAAATATCATTTGTTCGAATTCGAATACGCGAAATATTTTTTTCGGGAAGACGGACGCGCTCCAAGTAGATGGGCGACGGTCTCTGGTGGCCGGTCCAGGGCCGCCATATCCAGCCGTGAAAGGAAAGATAATGATGTTGATGATCTTACCCAGTTTCACATTTACAACAACCTTTGTCACGGTAGGGTTTTTTTTATATTTCCCAAGGAGGTAACTGAGCAGTCGAAGCCTTATGGTGACTACCGACGCCCATAGATATCCGCACAACCAAAAATTATGCAGATGCGTTGCGCTCCTTTTCCCTATCCCCCGAATGGCCCACCGGAAACTCACAAACCGCACGAAACCGACAGCACACTTGACGCCAGTGTTATGTGAGCGAGAGGTACCACCACCGTCGTGCCCAATTTGGCTGCAAAGCAGCATGGCACTAAGAGGTAGCTCTTACAGGGTTAAATATAAAAATTCAAAATCTAAACAAGCAGCGATTAAAATCGTAAAATGTTGTTTCACTATAATAAGCTTTTGCATAAACTTTAAAAATATACGAATCTGTCATGTTATCGTGGCGTTTATAAATCTATACATACAGTTAAATAAAATTGAAGTGTCTGTTTGTAATATTAAATTATTGAATGCATATGGATGTATACATGGTACACATACCAAAGTCGCAAATTTTGTCCGTCTGTCTGTTTTTTCCGGCTAATCTCCGAAACGGCTGGGCCGATTTTGATGGGACTTTCACTGACAGATAGCTTATCCTATAAGGAGTAACTTAGGCTATAAAATAATCATCATCAATCCGGGTGCGGCTGTAATTGTAAGTTAACGCGGGCGAAGCTGCGGGCAAGATAGTCATGATTATAAAAGAGCGTTCAAATTTCGTTACACCCAATGAAGGTTTTATGATGTGACGAATGAGCAGCTCACAAGTGATTACCGATCAGATTTATAAATGAATCGCCTATCTTATTATTTGTGAGGGAAAATATAGTATGGAACTTACATTTTCGGATATTATTCTCAAACTTAAGCCTGCATTGCTGAAGGTCGTGACAAGCCTGTGTTGATCACTTGCACCATGTGTAGTTTTAGTAATTAAAATATAGCTCAAAATGCCTATCTTTTGTGACCAACTTGTACTGTGTAAACCATTTTTTGATCTCTCGCTAGGACGCGTCTTCGTGCTGAAACAAAAATGTTTCACAACAGATTAAAATAAGAATGGTAAAGTCAGTCACAGTTTTTCGTGTCGGGTTTAGGATGGGATGTGGGAACCTGGGTCTGTATGGCACGACGTCGTGGGGAATGCTTAGTAGCAGTCAGGCAGTCGGGGCCAGCCTGTCGCTGAGGTGATTCTGTTGCCTGCATATCCGGGACTCTCAAAAAGCGTCTGAAGGCGCTTGCAGTGGTTTCAGTTAGGGTGGGCACTCCCAGATGCGAGTCCCACATTGGGTCAGGATTAACCCGAAGTTCCTGGCTGCATCCATAAGGATTTCCCTGCGATACCAAAAAAAGCCACAGTTCTTGATATAGGCCACAGATTGTTTTGACGTTTATCTCAATACTCCCTGTGGGATTGTACATTCAGAAGTATAATAAGCTGCTTTGTAAGTTTGTGATTTTTAAATGCCCGACACAAAAAGGCGGGTGTTACAAGTGTGACCGCTAAGTGTGTCTGTCTGGCGGCGTAGTTCTCAAACGGACGAACCGATTTGGATGCGGTTTTTTTTATTTGACAGCGTGTTTTGTAGCGGTGAGCGACGATGGCCTTGTGGGTATGGGCTCGGCCTCTTGAGTAAGAGTCGAGAGGTCCGGGTTTGATCCAGACCTGTGATGCCTAGAAATGGGATTTTCTATATTACTACGTGATTATCTGAACATGAGACCATCGTTTGCTCACCGGTGAAGGAAACATCGTGAGGAAACCTGCATGCAAGATGAAATTAAAAGTCTTTGAAGGTGTGTGAAGTCCACCAACCCGCATTGGGCCAGCGCATCGGTGAACAATGGGCCAAAACCCTCCTCGCCTGATTTCGAGGAGGAGACCCGTGCCCAGCATTGGGTCATATTAGGGTTGATAATATTATTATATATTAATATTTGTAGCGGTGGTTTTTAGATATGTTTTATTAAAATCGATTCACTCGTTTCCAGGTGATCAGCTCCTTTGTTATTGGGTTAGGGGTAAAGTATTTTTTTAAAGTATCATTTTTTGTTTGGCAATAATATGTCCAGGTGGTAATCGATAGAGGTCATACGAGCTGTAGATGGCGGTCACGACGTGAACCGAGCTGATTGCTAACGACGTGTCGATCTGATCGTTTCGTCTAACACCGCTTTTGGTAGCGCTTTTAATGGCTAGGGCTGCTTACATATTTAAATATTTAATTTAATTTAATATTCACAAAAACATTATGAAAAATTACAAAGGAGACGGTCCATTTCTGGTCTGGTCTTGTACAGTATACCATAAATAGAGAAAAAATACATAGATTTTATTAAAAAATTCAAGTTTTTCTAACTTGTTGGCAATTCTTAATGAAGATGGCGCCCTTCAGACCTTAGCTTCAGACGGATGATTATTACTTACTAAATGTCATTTCTGACAAATGACAAACCAAACGATGACAGATGCCTATCGAACAATGACATAGTTCCTTACATTTGACAGATAACGCCAAAGAATATACGCCATAGGCCATTGTTTTATACACGTAGTCTTGCAAATCTTGGAAACATTAAATTATTCTACCGCTGAAATTGAGATGAATTCATGGATATGAACAAATCAAAACTGTTTCAATATTTTCTTTCCTTCATCTCATTACATGTACAAAAGTAGACTAACGACCCATACAATTTTGTACCGTCTCCTTTTTACAAGAAAAAAAATCGCAGCGAAGGAAAAACCAAAGACGGTAACATGTATCGCTGTTACGATATTTTTATTTATGGTTTTCTCTTTAGCCAGTTTGATGTTTTATTCGCAAATATCCGTAATCTCTGAAGATTGACGATCCTGGATGAAGGAGGCGGGGAATCGGCCGTCTTCGCGTTCATTCATAGAGAGAAAATGTAGAAAATGATAATGAGGCTTTGATATATACCTAGGCATAGTTATGTCACTTAATTATTATTATCGTATAAATCCAGTACTAGCTTTTATGGTATTACACTGTTTATGCTAGCTTTTACCCGCAGGATCGCTTGCGCCTTGCGACAACTTTCAATTGTTTCCAAAATTACTCAGTGATAATAATAATAATATCTATGGACGCTACACCACGTTAATCTGGTCCTGTAGTAAGTTCTCGAAGAACTTGTGTTACGGGTACCAGACAACGGAAATATATTTAATACTTTTATACTATATATATATATATATATATATATATATATATATATTATTTTTTATTTTTTTTATTTTTACTATATTATACACATATTTAATACACATCCATGACCCAGGAACACATAATTATTTTGTTTCCTGGTGGGATTTGAACCCGCTACCTCCGGCTGGAGCGCCAACGCGCTAACCATTAAGCCACAGAGGTCGTCAAATCGTGTGTGGTCGTGACAACGTAGCAATATAGTTATTTATTTATTTTAAATCGTGTAAGATGTGTCGAAGTTTACTTCATACAGCCGAACCCACAAACATTATCTCAATATTATATAACACGACTCGTTGGCAGCCCTGGTCGCACGTGTCCTGTAGTATGATGGCATTGTAACGAGTTCGATGCCCTGTTTGGACTTGAATTGTGTTTTATGAGTAAAATTTCTAATTAGTTCAAACCATAGTACTTTTTGCTTATTATGTTAATTGTCTTATTGTACAACTAATGGAGTTGCGTAATTCCACGGAAGTGTGTAAAAATAGACCTGACAATTTTAAGGGGCGTTTATCAATATTTTTTCATCATCATCGCCCCGTAACCGTTCACTGCTGGACTCTCTCTCAATTGTAGAATTTGGTATTTAGAATGTGTAGTCCTACTAATATTATAAACGCGAAAGATTGTATGGATATATGTTTGTTATTCTTTCACACAAAAACTACTGAATGGATTTTAATGAAACTTGACAAATACATAGCTACTCCCACTCATACTCCCACGGGAATGCAAAGTACGTGGGTGAAACCGCGGGGCGCTGCTAGTTTATTTTTAAGGCTTATTTGGCAAGCTGTGGTCTCAAAGTGGGTGCCTGGGCAAACCCTGGCATCAAAATCCAGGCTGGGTGCACCTAAAATATTTTAATTTTTTCCCGTCCACCTGAACATGAGAAGATGAAGGAAAACATCGAGAGAAAACCTGGATGCCTGATGAGATTAAAAGTCTTTGAGGTGTGTGAAGTTCACCAACCCATGAGGACAGCGCATCGGTGAACTATGGATAAACAACCTCGCCTAATTTCGAGCAGGATACCCGTACCCAGCCCATGTAGGTCTCTTATCGCAGATTTAAGGCCTTTTATAATTGGTGAAAACTAGATAAATAAGTAAATATTCATAAAAAAAGAGTAAAGATGAAAGAAAGTAGACAAAATACCAAACTCCGTGACCGAGGTGTGGGTGGCAGCTTTCTTTGAAACAGACCTTCGACCGACGGATTGCTGATGATGAAATTATTCGGGTTTTTTATATCCATTAGTTTTAGGCTGGTATTCGAGTATAATAATGTTTAAGGCTGGTATTAAAAATAATAAAAAAATATTTTTTTTACAAAAAAAAATTGATGTAAAAATTTAGTTGCATTAAAAAATGCATATATATATATATACGAAATATTTACATTTCTTTGTCCAAATCACAAATGACTGTTCAAAAAAATATTCTAAATTTAATTATTTTGATGATTTTTATGTAAATCTTCATTAACATGTGCATATTTAAGAACTTTACACTTTAGAACAATCAGTCATGCCAACACGTAATGTTTTGGAGAAAATAAATATTGTTATGTGTAAGACGTCTTGGCGTTCATTGAAGGAGGCCAGTGTCCGGCAGTGGATAGTAATGATGATGATGAAGTCGTATTTTTAATTTTAGTGGAAAAGGCAATCAAGCTAGCCTCATGGTAAGTGGTCAGCGTCGCACATGATGCCTTTCCGGGGACATAAGATGTTAAGTCTCGGTGCCAGTAATTACACTGCCTGTCTTGTCCTGTCCTGTCTCCGTAACACGCAGGTGTTTCAAGGGAGAAACAAGCAAGATGGTGGTACACGTGAAGACGGTGAGTTGTGACACATAAAAAAAAGATTGGGTGACACTCGAAAGGCTATGATCACCAATGTCCTATACCAATATTCGCTCACTGCTTTAGTCAATGACGCCTTTATTTCTTGGTTTAAGTGATTTTGACGTGACAACGTCTTATAATTCGATGGAGCCGGCTGCACGATCGAAAAAACATGACGCATGCTGCGTTACCTCGCTCTGAGGCGTTCCATTTTCTTATGACGTTGTCACGTTCAACTATCGTCAGTAAACCGACTTTACAGACAACTGATTTTTAACAAAATTTTGTCTATTGAAGAATTTGTTTATTTGGTTCAACGCACTAATATTTTAACAATCTGTTGGTCTATTGGTTAGTGACCTGACTGCTAAACCAGAAGGTCGTGGGTTCGATCCCCACCCAGGACAAATGTTTGTGTGATGAGCATGATCATTTGTTCTGTGTCCGAGTGTAGTTTATCTATAATATGTATGTATTTAGAAATATATGTATACTAGCTGTTGCCCGCGTTAACTTAGATGTACAGCCGTACACGGATTGATGATGATTATTTATCTATGGACGGGCGTAGGACTTTATTTTATAATATGAAGTGATTAATACCGTATTTTTGTAAATAGTTTTTACATTACCGCTTTAAGATTGCCAATTTTTAAAGTATTAAAATGGATATAGGTAGTATGTTATATTTAACATAATATAGACATATTATGCCATCGCGGACTTTTCAGTATGCATATTTAGGATACACAATTCTACCATATTACATTGATACAATAATAATTATTATCCTAACTTTCGGAACCGGGGCTCGGCCCGGCTCGGGCGCGAGGCGGGGCATCACGGAGCGCCCGGCTCGCGCGGCTCGGTCGAAATCACAGTGTCGCATTATTTTGATTTTGCTATATCTTCTAAGATATGCATTTCATTTGCATGGTGTAAACGGGAAAAACATACTTCGTGAAATGCTCAAGCTAACTGACATATTTAAAATGATAAGGATTAATACCATATTTGTGTAAATAGCTTTCCAACTACCGTTTTATAATTGCCCATTTTTTAAGTATTTAAATGGATATAGTATGTTATCCTTAAGAGATACACATATGCCATGGCGGACTTTTTTATAGATCTTTCTAAGGTGTACAATAATGTAGTACATAATTTTGATCTATCTGTTAGTGTTTATCCAGCGTTTGCAATGTAAGTGCAAAAAATGTGTTTATTTACGACATCACATTAGAAACCTCAAAAATAACAGTATATCTCCACTATTTAATGGATGTTATTGTACATATAAACCTTCCTATCGAATCACTCTATCTAATAAAAAAAACCGCATCAAAATCCGTTGCGTAGTTTTAAAGATTTAAGCATACAAATGGACATAGGGACAGAGAAAGCGACTTTGTTTTATACTATGTAGTGATAGTGTAGTATTTGTCAGTTGTCTGGTTACCATAAGAACAGGCTCTGCCTAGTTTGGTATCAGATGTCCGTGTGTGAGTTGTCCCAAAATATTATTATTATATAATCATTTGGACTAAAAAAATATAGTTAAAAAGAACTAAAAGACACGCACACAGGTGTTCTATATTCATTGCTAGAAATATTTCATCGGTATCTTTTTCTAAAAGGGAAGTTAGCATAAAAATTTAGTACCTACAGAGCACGCTTTTTAACAACAAGAAATATCATTTTTTTATCAATCCAATTATTCTTTTATTAAAATTGTTTTCAAAATTTTTGTTCGCTTTATTATTATATTTTATTTTTTAATTATGAATTCCTTGGATGTGCTATCTTGATAATCGTTATAAGGATATTGGAATAAACTTATTCAATTAGTGTTTTGTCATAGGCCCTTAAAGTGTGCAAAGTTTAACTTTAATCGGACGTTTTAAAGTGGGTAACAATCATGTTCAAAGTTTCCGTTCCATAGGCATAACGACTGAAGCTAATCAAATCGTGTTAAAAATATATTAACATTTGATATATTTTAGTAAATACTAAATAATAATTGTAAGAGGTAGCGCCATGCTGCTTTGCAGCCGAATTGGTCCGACACGACCGGGGTACCTCTCGCTCACCTGACACCGGCGTCAAGTGACAGCTGAGCTGTCACGTTTCGTGCGGTTTGTGAGTTTCCGGTGGCCCATTGGGGGGGATGGGGAAGAGGAGGGCGGCGCATCTGCGTAGCCTTGGTTGGGTGGATGTGTATGGGCGTCGGCGCCATGAGGCTCCGACTGCTCGTTCGCCTCCTAATGACATAAAAAGAAATTGCTAAAATTCATCAGATCATATTTCTCGCGCCTAAAATACCAACATATCGGTTATATTCCTTAAAATATAACTATTGCTATAAAAGCATAAATACATAAACACCTTTAGGTGCTTTCAAGTTTTAATATAGAGCTTTTAAGATTGAAGCTTTTAAGTTTTAATATAGAAGAAAATCAAGTAAATGGTTGACCCTTAGCTTACTTACTTATTACTTACTAGAACAATATATTGTTTTAAACTAACGCGGTCACTATCAATATTATTTCGGGCGCTTACCGCGTTTATAGTTTTATTGAGGTAAGCACCCAAAACAATTTTGTTATATTATATGAACAGTCCTTACATTCAACTGTGTCGGTTATTTTACAAAACTCGGTACGGGCTCATGGCAAGTTTATTATTATTGCTATATATTACTATTGTAGATTTGTCGATCTGCTTGCGGTGGCGTCTTGGCGTTCGCCTGAGAGGCCTGACAAACTTTGAAAGAAAACGGACTGATGATGATATATTTTACTTTTGTACGATATTATCAATACATGAGGTAAATTCCTGTTTGGTTTTTAGTAGTTTGTAATGTTAATATTATATTAAAATTACTTTACAAAGAGAAAGAGAAATGTTTCGTAATTTAATTATATATATAATTTATTAAACATTTTTCGATACGCTTTTTGATTCTATGTTACGCGGAGGGAAAATATTTGTTATTACTAGCTTAAACCCGCGTGTTCACCTGCAAGGACTCGAAAACTTCTAGAGCTAGAGTTATAGAGCTAATAATTACAAACATAGCAAATATAGGCTGATTAAAATTCGTTCCGTAGTTTTCTCATGACCAAACAAACAAGCTATCACATAAGTATCTATACTTACACATGACGCAACTTAACCTTAAATATTTTATCCACTCGTATGCTATGCATGCACATATGCACCTAAGCATGCGTGCTAATTCATCATTAGTCCGAAATTATCCAAATAGTTTTTTAACTTGGATAGGCAAACGGTCAGACGAGCCAGCGTCGCCCATGAACATAAACATGAGACTAGTCCTGGCAACTCATTCTCCCCACTAAGGTTCAAGCCTTGTCATGGCGGTGGGGCTCAGTAGCTTAAGGTGAACCCAGCACCTTGGGCGAAGCAAATTGAACCGAGGGAGCTGCTCTTTGTACTTCTCTTAAAAGAAGAGGGGACAAAAGAGCAGGGGGACAAGCGGCGAGGATGGGCACCTCACCCCATAGTACTGTCCCGACGTTGGGTGGGGTTGTTCTGTGGTGCGGAACAACCCCGCTGTGGAGATGGCGGTCCCTTTGGGGGACTGACTAGCCGTCGAGGTGCCCTGTTTGCTCAACAGATCCGGGGCACCTTACCTTAGCTGAGAACTGCGTCCACCTTACCATCTTTCGGGCGAGTCCCACATACCCGCCTCCCCCGCGGGATGCCCTAGCATTCCGGCGTAAAAAAAAGGCAGGTCATTCTCTCCAAAACAAAAGAACATAAGAGGCGAGGACGGGAACATCACCCGACGTTGGGAGGGGGGGTCTGTAGTGCGGATCAAAAGAAAAAAAACAACTCATTCTCGCGTTGTAAATCCTGAGACTCAAGATAGTATATTTCGGTGCCAGTAATTACACTACCTGTCCTGCCCTTCGTTCCGAAACAGCAAAGTTAATGGAAGAAACGAGCAGGTTGGTGGCACCCAACGGGAGCGCGGCACCCTTAAAACACAGGTAAAAACCTAACTATAGAAATACGGGAAAATCATCCGAGAGAGTGTTATATAACAGATTTAATTGCCGATTGCGATTGTCAATATTTGGATTCAATCCCGTGCTAACACGATGGAACAATATTTCAAACATTCGCACCTTCACACCTTGTGACATAACACGCGACACGATAAACACGGCTCGTGTGACCTGGTCATGAACTAATGTTTTATTACTCGATAGTCTTGATACAGACGAGTCAAGGAATGGTCAATGTAGCCGATTGTATATGAGGTACCTCCCCCACCATGGTTCAGGCCTTGTCGTGGCGGTGGGGTTCAGTAGTCTAGAGTGAGCCCAGCACCTTGGGCGAAGCGAATTGAGCCGAGGGGGCTCTTTGTACCCCTTTTATAAGAAGAGAGGACAAAAAAGCAGGGGGCAAGGGACGAGGACGGGAACCTCTCCCTATTGTACTGTCCCGACATTGAGAGAGGTTGTTCTGTGGTGCGGGACGACCCTTCTGTGGAGGTGGCGTCGGTCCCTTGGGGGACTGACTAGCCGTCGAGGAACCCTGTTTGCTCATTAGATCCGGGGCACCTCACCAAGGCGGCATTGGTGGCACTCGCCGGGTTTTAGTGCGTTGAACTGCATCGATTTATCAGGTTTCGGGCGCAGCGAGTCCCACAAACCCGCGTGGGGAGACCCGCGGGATGCCATTTCCCGGCGTTAAAGAAAAGAAAGAAAAGTGGTGTTTGTTGCGTCTTTTGTTTTAGAGATGTTTATCTGTTATCATTTCTTCAAGTTCCTGACGTATGATGATGACACTATGTCATCAGCAAATCTTAAATCGTTCAGAAAGGATAATGATGATGAAACAGGAACAGTTCAAAGGATGGTTTGTTGTGCAAAAGCTTACGGCAGATTAGAAGCGCCAGCAACGCTACCACGCTAGCGCCGGCTTAGTAACGCGACACGGGTTCGAACCCGCTGCACCATTGTGATTCCTCTAATGATTGTTATATTTCATCATCATCATCATTATCAGCCTTTTTATACGCTGGACATATCCCTCTTTATTTCGAAATTTCTTTCTTGGTCTCTACTAATCTTAATATATTATGGATATATTATGTTTTAGCCAAAAAATATATTTTCTAAATAATAATCGCACCACGTTAACCTTGTCTTGTGGTAAGCTCGTAAAAGCTAGCGTAGGATCTGAAAAAAATAAGAAACTGATATTAATACTGTACAGTAGGTACCATTTTTTTGAGTGATAGGCTTGCGTTTGGCCTGTGTCTCACCTGATGGAAAGTGACGACTTGGCCGAAGGTGGAGCACGCTAGCCTAGAAAATACCTGTTCACTCTTGTTTTGAATATTCCCAAGATGTAAGTATCGGGAAACACAGATGCTGGTAACGAATTCCATAGTTTAGCAGTACGTATGATAAACTAGCTGTTGCCTGCAGCTTCGCCCGCGTTACTCAACTCCTATAAGTCACAGCATGATGTTATATAGCCTATAGCCTTCCTTGATAAATGGGCTATCTAACACTGAAATAATTTTTCAAATCGGACCAGTAGTTCCTGAGATTAGCGCGTTCAAACAAACAAACAAACTCTTCAGCTTTATAATATTAGTATATATTATATGGAATCGAATCTTTTAGTACGTACTGGTGGAATGCCAACCATGTAACGGTGTCGGGTCTCGGAGCGTCTGGTTGTCTGATAGAAAGGTGACGGTGGGATGAGGTGTTATAATTTAGAAGCACACTCTCCGAAATGAATCCGATAAAATATCGAAAGACTTTAAATTTACGGAATTTGCATCCATGACCACTCCGTTTAATCACCTGACTGAGCTTAGAATTGTCCAAAAGCATACTTCGCATGTAGCAGCCGTAATAGAAAGAAAGACAGGGTGTCTTTCGACGTCCAAATTCAAATTCGTTTAAATTCCAAAGCACGTACATGTAGATGAGGGTCGGAGCCCTCTCGGCCGTGGCAAGGTGAAGGGCGACGGTGACCGCGCTTCCTGTTTGACGTCACAGTAGGATGTGACGTACGTGAGTTTGGCGAAGATCTAAACATGTGTTTGATTCTTGCCATTTTTTGCTTTTCCGCCGGAAACGCCTTTGCGCAGACCTAGGCCTCTAGATCCCCAGGTGGAAACTGGTGGTTATATGGGACTCTACTTCGATTTACCTTTTAACTACCAATGAATATCAATGGCCACCATTGTTAAGGTTTTCCACAACTGTCTACAACAGGTAACCTGGGAAACTGGTCAGTTAAGAGACAAGTCTCTTCCAAAATTGGGAGTGGTTCCGGCAAGTGCAACAGTCCACAACAACGTTGAGACCCCGTATTTAGATCAGGTTGTTTTAGGAGATCTAGAACCAAGACAAAACAGACAGGGTTAGCATGTGTGAAGGGGTCAAACGTTGGTATGAAACAATTTGATACGGTCTATGGTTTTAGGGACGTTGACTGCGATGACGTCAGAAAAGATGACGTGGGGAATATTAAAATACACGTGGACGTGGTTTATTGCCTGTAAATCATAGTGATTTAGCCTTAGATAAAGGCGGGCCAGGTCGTGTTATTGGCCTTGAACCTAAGCGCTGGGTGAGATTTTTTTTTCTTTTTTTAGCGCCGGGAAATGCTCTAAGGCATCCCGCGGAGATCTCCCCACGCGGGTATGTGGGACTCGCTGCGCCCGAAAGCTGGTAAGTGGACACAGCTCTACCCAATAAAACCCGGCGAGTGCCACCGATGCCGCCTTTGGTGAGGTGCCCCGGATCTAATGAGCAAACAGGGTATCTCGACGACTAGTCAGTCCCCAAGGAACCGACACCACCTCCACAGAGGGGTTGTGCCGCACCACAGAACAACCCCTCCCAACGTCGAGACAGTACAATGGGGTGAGGTTCCCGTGCTCGCCCCTTGTCCCCTGCTCTTTTGCCCCCTCTTCTTATAAGAGGGGTAAAAAGAGCCCCCTCGGCTCAATTAGCTTGTTGGAGGTGTCGGAAAAAATAAGCCGTCTGGAAGCTTTCAACGAAAACGCTGCCTAAGCCCTTTGAGATATAACAAAATAATGTATGGTGGAATTGTGTATCTTAAATAGGTCCATAGAAAACTCCGCAATGGCATATGTCTATCTCTTAAGGATAACATACTATATCAATTTTAATACTTAAAAACTAGCGGGTGCCAGTGACTTCGTCTGCACAGATTTTAAACAATTCACACAATCTATAATAAGAATAAATAAAATTGAAATGTCTCTTTGTAATTTCAAATTAACAGCTTTACACTAAATTTGACATCTGTCTGTCTGTTTGTGCCGGCTAATCTCTGAAACGGCTGGGCCGATTTTGATGGGATTTTCACTGTCAGATAGCTGATGTTATTAAGAGTAACTTAGGTTATAAAAAGTTAACGCTTTATAAAAAGTTATGCTGCGGGCAACAACTAGTTAGAGATAAATGTAATTTTCAACTTCACAACGGCAAACACCAAGGTAGAAAAGACGGTACGTGACAGGGTTTTTCACTCATTAATCATCAACTTGCTTTCTCCATACTATTTTCACCTACAAAGTCAGACCCAGGAAAAAACAATATTTTTATCATCTCTTCTTGGTCGTTACACTCTTGTCAGAGCGTTCGTGGATATCACTTCAGGGGTTCGTGGCGCGCTTCACTATCCGTCGCCAATTCTCGTGACCAGCTGCCTTTCTGGTACACTTATGGAGAGGACCGTCGAGGGCAGCCTTCACCTGGTTGGTCCATCGCATCGGTGATCTGCCGCGTAGTTAGTGCCTTCGACTTTCCCCTGAACTACGAGGCGTTTCATGGATACATCTGCCCGGCGAGGGATTTTTATCATAAAATCAGTAGACCCCAAATAAAACCGCGGATAAAACATAGTAATATTGTACTAAACTCTAAAAGGTATGGCTCTCTTTCCGCATACAAATCATCTCATTTCCACCTTTCTACCAAGTTGACATCGGGATTAGATAAGCATCAGATAAGGTGCCAGAATTAATAGTTTGTAATGTTGGTAATGGTCGATTGTTCGGTGATGCCAACATAATGGACGTGTAATGATTTTTAATTGATATCATCATCAGGTCTATGTTGAGCAGTGGACGGATACAGTAGGCTGAGAGCTTCTATAGGGAGACGTAAATTAATATAAATAGAAGTGAATACGAATTCAGGAAAGACCTGAAATGGAAGAAGGTTAAACCGGAGGAAGAGCGCTGTGTCCACCATCTTGCGTGTTTGTCCCGTGTTTTTTTTTTTTGTGTTTCGGAAAGAAGGTCAAGGCAGACAGTGTAATTACTGGCACCGAGACTTAACATCTCATGTCTCAGGATAGGCAATACGTGAAGGAGTAGCCTGGGCTAGTTCCAGGTCTATTTCATGACCATGGGCAACGCTGACCTCTTACCATCACGTGGCTCTGCCTGGTTGCCTAAAAATAACACGGTTAAATTATAACAACCGAATTATTATATCCGTAAAAGTTACATGTTACGTGATAAATTTAATATATCCAATATGAATGACGCCTAGGTTATGTGTATGTAAATACATGCCAAAAATATCTTCAGTAAATGTTGATGAGTTGTGGTTTAAAAATAAACCTTTTTTCGCTTTTGGTGTTAATTACAATAGAATATTTACAAACATTTGTATACTCATTTTGTGTTTTTTTTTCAGGTACGCTACATTTAAACTGTAACAAGCACAGAAAAGGTATCATGTTTATTATTTTAGTTCATAAAGGTACTAAATTTAGATCTATAATAATTAAATATATTGTCTTCGCGTCCTCTTATTATCAGCTATTATCGAATATAGTTAAAAGCCAGCATCAACCTTCTGAAATCAGCACCTAGAAGACGAAATAAAATAATTAATAAATCAAAATGTCTTTAAATTATACCAACTGCAAGTCGAACGGTTGAACTCAGGGTTCCGTATTTGACGAAAAAAAGCAAAAATAAAGGAGTGTGGATAAAAAACTAATTGCTACCCGCAATTAGATGACCCAAGTTGAGAGAACCTGTTCCCTTAAATAAATAGTAAAGAAATTCTAATTCTAAGTAATATTCCTTTAAATAAATACTCGAGAAGTTAAATAAATAAAATATTATTAATACACCTGGGAGTATAAAAGACTTCCGCTTTATCATCATCATAATCATCCTTACCACCATCTACGTTTTTTCTTACACAGCTCTAGACATAAATTTTTCACTGGCATGCCTCGAGTACAATATATTATAGTATAGACTAAGTAAACATGATTGATAAATGATAAAAACGATAATTCGTTTTAATAGAATAAAAATATCGTTGAGGAAGTTACTCTGTGCAAATTAATGCAGAAGTTCATTGCTTGGCCGGCAGCTTTCTTGGATCAGATTTTGCTTTCACACCAAGATTTGCAAGAGACCGACTATATCTTATTTTATACGACGACAAATTTCCCCGCAGTTGCAGATGCCCTACTGCCCCCTGCAATCAAACAAATAATTTAAAGCAAACAAATAATTACCTATTTGAAATGATACGTAAAAAGTTGATACCTTGTAATTCAGTAATTCTAATCTATTGAGTGAGATGGACTAGTGGGTATGGGCTCGGCCATGGTTGCTGTTAAGCAACGGAAAGGACCCCCAGCGGGGGCTACCCTCATGATCGGAGGGGTGAGGGTCAGGATGAGCCCCCATATCAAATATTTGGAGCTCATCCTTGACGGAGGGTGGACCTTCGGCCCACATTTCTCAATGTTGGGACCGAAGGTCGTGAAGGCGGCAAGTGCGCTGGGCAGACTCCTCCCGAACCTCGGAGGACCCAGTGCCGACTGCAGGCAGCTATACTCCGGAGTCTGCCGGAGTATGGCAACGTACGGAGCACCCATCTGGGCGGGTCACCTTACCACGAGGAATAAGGCCCAGCTGCGCCAAGCGCAGCGGGTCATCGCGGTAAGAGTGATCCGGGGTTACCGTACAGTTTCGTGGGCGGCAGCCACTGCCCTAGCCGGTGACCCCCCGTGGGAACTCGTGGCGGAGGTTCTTGCCGAGACGCACTCCTATGTCTCGGATAGGAGGTCTCTTGGTGAGAGCCTTACGCTGGAAGGGATCCTTCGGGTTCGCCGACTAGGGCAAGAGGTGTTAATGCGAAGGTGGGGGGAGGACCTGGCGCGGCAACCGTACTGCAAACGCCTAACGGTTGCTCTGTGTCCGGTCCTTGAGCGGTGGATGCGCCGTAAGCGCAAACCCCTCACCTTCCGTCTAACACAGGTGCTCACTGGGCATGGTTGCTTTGGTGAGTACCTGTGCCGGACGGCCCGCAGGGAGCCGTTGACAGTGTGTCACGATTGTGGCGCGGCGGTGGACTCGGCCCAGCACACCTTCGAGGTGTGCCGAGATGGGCGGCGCTGCGTCATGATCTGACATCGGTCATCGGAGGGGACTTGTCTCTGCCGGGTGTCATCACCGCGATGCTCGGTGACGACGAGTCATGGACGGCGATGGCTTCCTTCTGCGAGGCAGTAATTTCCCAGAAGGAGGCCGACGAGCGGGTTAGAGAGGAGGTTGCCGACGAGGCCTCCCTCCGTGGGCGACGAATGGGGGTGCGTAGGAGGCGCTACTTAAGCAGCCGGGCAGTCCCCCTTTAAAAGGAGTAAGTAGTCTGGCCTTCGCCGGGGCCAGCCTGTCGCTGAGGTGATCCTGTTGAATGCCTATCCGGGACCCTCAAAATGCGGCTGAAGGCGCTCGCAGTGGTTTTAGTTTACGGGTAGGGCACTCCCAGGTGCGAATCCCACATAGGGTCAGGATCTACCCGAGATCCTGGCTACATGCGTAAAAAGCATTTCCCTGCGATAACAAAAAAAATAATGGTTGCTGTTAAGCATCCGAAACGTTAGGCATATTAAAATATTAATAAACTTCTAAGATAAAATTCTATAATTTAGCCTTGGTAAAAGGTACAGATTTTTATAAGCGTTATTAAAAAGGCTGTTTAGTTGCGGTGCCCTAAACTCAGTGTAGGTACATAATTGCATAACGCCCGTGTGTGTGTCAGAGCGTCTGGTACAGCTGGCCTGATTATGACGAATTGCCGGTGGCCACACGACCGGGCTTAATGAGATGCGTTTGTTCCCGATTTGTGGTGAAATATGGTCACAGTAGTCAGGTGTTAATACACGTGGGTTCGAATCTTGACGAGGTATTATAATTTGGATGTAAATATGCCGCAAACTTTTATGTGAATCCTGATAGAGCATCAGAGCATTAGACTGATACGCATATAATTTTTTTAAGTATTTTTTTTAAAGTTAGTTTTAATTAAAAATATATTATATTAAATACTATATTAATTATATAAAATATAATATATTATATTAATTTGAAAAAAGGGCATGATTTCTATTAATTTATCGTCATATATAGTTACCGTCTGTACTATGGAAGTTACTTAAAATTCTGGATTGAAAAGTTTATTTCCGGTTTTTTATGTTAAAAAAAAACCTGTTTTATTTTGTACTTTAAAAGAACAGTAAATTTTATATTTAAGTCGCCATATTTAACATTTAAAAATAAATTTGTTTCATTCGAAAACTATTTCTAATAAATACGAATTTCTTATAACGGCAATAACTTAACATATAAACATCATACAAAAAAAAAAGTGTGTCCACATTAGTACAGTTAAGTCGAATATGAACAAATATATCAGAACGTTTCCGAACCGATACGACTGAGGGACCTTCAAGAAAAGAGCATACTCATATCCGAAAGGCCGGCAACGCACCTGCTAACCCTCTGGTGTAGCGGGTGTCTGTGGATGTCGCTTTTACTTACCATCAGGTGAACCGACTATCTCTTTGCCCCCTCTTCTATAAAAAAACCGTCATTTTTTTGCGTTGCCCACTTCACGTGAAATGCTCCATTATTATATTATAATAATGGAGCATGTATATGAGTAAGGAATAGTTTTTTTTAGAAATTTGTTATAAAAAGTTTTTTTTATTTAGCTAAAACGTATGTCACACATCAATGTGTAGTCCTTTTTTAGGATTTCGGCTGTTGCATGATGTTACTTGCCTTTGTATATGAAATGTGATAAAATATTATTTGAATTTGCATGCGTGTATAACAATATTATATAGTATGCATAGTAAGTATGGTTAATATTAGCAGAAATTATATATTGTTTTAAACTAAGGCGAACACTATTTATATTTAAATTAATATTGTTACGAGTGCTTACCACCCCGTCTCCCCGTAGTCTCCCCGTGATCATGGCGATTGAAACATTGCCGAAATATCGGGATCTCAATAAACCTGTAAACGCGGTAAGCCCCGTAACAATATTAATATTATTAATATAAATATAATTATATATTTCATACTGCGTGAGAGACGCTGGCCTTGTGGGTATGGACTCGGCCTCTTGAGTGAGAGCCGAGAGGTCTGGGTTCGACCCTGACCCCTCCCCTTATAATGCCTAGAAATGGGTTTTTCTTAATTTCTACGTGCATTTGAACATGAGACCATCGCTTGCTCACCGGTGAAGGCAAATCGTGAGGAAACCTGCATGCCTGATAAGATTAAAAGTCTTTAAAGGTGTGTGAAGTTCACCAACCCGCATTGGGCCAGCGCATCGGTGAACTATGGCCCAAAACCCTCCTCGCCTGATTTCGAGGAGGAGACCCGTGCCCAGCAGTCGGACATAAAAGGGTTGATATTATTATATATTATACTAGCTGTTGCCCGCAGCTTCGCCCGCGTTAAATTGCTTAACTTCACTCCTGTTAGTTACATCGTGATGTTTTATAGCTATAGCCTTCCTCGATAAATGGGCTATCTAACACTGAAATAATTTTTCAAATCGGACCAGTAGTTCCTGAGATTAGCGCGTTCAAACAAACAAACAAACTCTTCAGCTTTATAATATTAGTATAGATTTCATACTTTATCAACAACAAATTTTTTAAATCCAACGAATGATTCGTAACAGAAATTGATGTTAAGTAAAAGAAATACATGTTTTTACACATGATTATTGCACATAAACACACAGGCTGTATATTTAAAGTTTCGCTTAATAGTGTTTTGGCGTATCTGCCATATATGTACAAATACTCATTATTGGTGGGTGGTCTTCGAGAATGTTTGCGAATAACTTCCATTAGTGACCATCAGTTTGGTGAAACCAGGATACATTTGTATGATTACCTGCTTCATCATACTACACTGGGGTCGCGGGTTTGCGGCAGACTTCGTGTAAGTACCTCAATTACTTGTAGTTCACCAATAATGTGTATTTAGACTTGAGATTCTTACTTAGACTCTTGTTATCACAAGTATAAAACCTCGTTAACCGGGTGATACTGATTATTTTGATAGTTTTTTATGTACCTAGCAAAAGGTAGTGCATGCTTTGGAACCAAATTGGGCCGGCACAACCAGGGCGGTACCTCTCACTCACATAACACCGGTGTCAAGTGACAGCTAAGCTGTTCGTTTCTTGCGGTTTATGAGCTTCCAGTGGCCCATTGGAAGGGAGGGGGATAGGTAAAAGGAGGGCAACGCATTTGCATAACTTTTGGTTGTGTGGATGTTTATGGGCGTAGGTAGTCACCATAAGGCGACTGCTCGGTTGCTTCCCTATGACATAAATGAAACCTAGTTGGATAGGCAAGTTGGCAGATGGTATGTGGTCAGCATCGCCCATGAAAATAACAAGTTCATATGGCTCTAGTCCAAACTATTATGCCTATTAGACGTAAGATGGTACGTCCCGTTGCAACTGCCCTGACTCTCCTGCCCCTTCTTCCGAAACTGATTGACGACTTTGCATCACAAAAATCTGTTTGACTAATTTGACCTTCAAGTAAAGAGCATGTCATATTTGAAAGGCCGGTAATTCACCTGCTAATTCTCTGGTGTAGCGGATTTTTATTTCAGCGACCACTTACTACCAGGTGAATTTGTCGATGTTTCCCCCTCTTTTATCTATATATGCAGATAAATATAATTGGAGTGTCTGTTTGTAATATTAAAATAATAGCTTTTTAACCGTTTCTAAAAAAGGAGGTTCTCATTTCGGATGCTTGTATGGTTTTTACTAAATGCATATGGACGGACACGGTACGTATATACCAAAATAACATTTTTTACAATTTTAGTCTGTCTGTCTGTTTGTTCCGGCTAATCTTTAAAACAGCTGGGCCGATTTTGACGGGACTTTCACTGACAGATAGCTGATGTTATAGGGAGTAAATTAGACTACAAAAATAATTATCATCACTCCGGATACGGCTGAAAATGTGAGTTGACGCAGGCGAAGCTGCGGGCAACAGATAGTATAAAAATCGGCCAAGTGCTAGTCGGACTCGCGCACGAAGGTTTCCGTACCATTACATAGTATACAACATTAGATACTAACAAAAAATATGGTTTATGTAAAGGTAAATTGCGGTTTACGATTTATGACGTATTCAAAAAAACTACTCACTAGATCTCGCTCAAACCAATTTTCGGTGGAAGTTTTTATGGTTATATACATCATATATTTTTTTTAGTTTTATCATTCTCTTATTTTAGAAGTTACAGGGGGGGGACACACATTTTTCCACTTTGGAAGTGTCTCTCGCGCAAACTATTCAGTTTAGAAAAAAATGGTACTATAAACCTCAATATCATTTTTAAAGACCTATCCATAGATACCCCACACGTACTGGTTTGATGAAAAAAACAATTCAGTTTCAGTTCTAAGTATGGGGACCCCAAAATTTTTTGTTTTTTTTTTCTACTTTTGTGTCAAAATCTTAATGCGGTTCACAGAATACATCTACTTACCAAGTTTCAACAGTATAGTTCTTATAGTTTCGGAAAAAAGTGGCTGTGACATACGGACGGACAGACAGACAGACAGACAGACATGACGAATCTATAAGGGTTCCGTTTTTTGCCATTTGGCTACGGAACCCTAAAAATCGTAAAGTAACATCAGACAGATTTAAAATATTTTATACTTATAATAAACAAAACTAATCGAGACGCCGAATTGGTCGTTCACCCCATACTTGTCAATTTCAAGAATTCCCGTCCGTTTGGCGAATGTTACCGTATATTCGTTCTCGGAACACGCTGCGTTGTTTACCTTATTCGGCTGTAATTGCATAATGTGCGGATTCGAATCCTGTGTCGAATTATCCGCGCTTATCGCTATCAGGTTATATAGCCTTGAGGTACCTTGTCTTGTGTGCTTGGGTATTAATGTATAATATATAAATAACGTAGATTTACAACCGTATACGGATTATATATATATATATTATATTATTTATTGATGATTGATGACGACCTCTGTAGCTCAGTGGTAAGCGCGTTGGCGCTCAAGCCGGAGGTTGCGGGTTCGAATCCCGCCAGGGAAATCTTAAATATATGTATAGTATAAAAGTATTAAATATATTTCCGTTGTCTGGTACTCGTAACACAAGTTCTTCGAGAACTTACCACGGGGCCAGATTGACGTGGTGTGAAAGCGTCCATAGATATTTATAATTATAATTTATTTATTTATTTATTTGTACAAACCAATGCTGCAATTTTTCTCCAAAACTACTAGTCTGATTTTGATGCGGTTTTCAATGATGGGTTTGGATTTAATTAGTGCATGTTATCAGATAGGTGTTACAGTTACGACTATCATTTTTCAATCGTTTAACTGTCGTGGGTTTTTCCAAATTTTTTAATTTTGCTTATTATTTAATTAACTTCCTTTACCTTTTCAGACCAATTATCAGTAAAGGTTTGCCCACACAAGAAAGTGAAAGGGATTGTGTTTTCCTGTTATTACCAGAATCGCTCTTTAAGTCAAGGGTATCATAAGATATAACTTTTTTTTTATAACATAGGAGGGCAAACAAGCAGTCGAAGCTTTAGACTACCGACACCCATACACATCTGCGCAACCAGAGATTATGTAGATGTATTGCCCTCCTTTTCCCCATCCCCCCAATGGACCACTCCCTCCCTCGAAACTTTAATACTACTCAAAATATTGATGCATCTTATACTTCTATACCCTCTATTAAAGTTTTTATTTCCTTACTAGCTGTTGCCCGCAGCTTCACTCGCGCTAACTTAGATTTACAGCCGTATCCGGAGCGATGATGATTCTTTTGTAACCTAAGTTACTCCTTATTACATCGGCTATCTGTCAGTGAAAGTCCCGTCAAAATCGGATTAGCCGGAACAAACACACAGACATAAATTTAAAAAAATGTTATTTTGGTATATGTATCATCCTTACTTCCCACATTTAGTAAAAAGCGGTTATTTTAATATTACAAACAGACACTCCAATTTTATTACCTGTATAGATTATATTTCTTCATCTTTCATCACATTTCCATCGTTACCAGGCCATGAGACAGGTATGAGACCACCAATCAACCGTCTACCGATTCCAACAATCGTCTACACTTCGCGAGATTTGAACCTGTTAGAAAACATTTCACCAGCCGGCCTTTTTTAAAACTATTACATAAATATAAAAAAAGCTATTACATAAATCAACAGTAATTAATATAAAACAGGGGTGCTTATGACCGTTCAACATGATTAATTTACCCCTAAATATAGCTAGCAGGTGGAAATATATGAATAGTTGCTCCCTGCGATTTCACTCACTCCAGAGTTTGAATCGTTGTCCAAAATAAATTGCCTTCATCAATAATATTGGGCTAATAATGCAAAAATAATATTTTATGTTCGACAGGTTGTTCCGGCGATTAACGCGTTCATACAAACAAACTTTTGAGTTTTATTATTGGTATTAGTATACTAGAAGCGCGCGCGGGGTTTTACCCGTGGTCGGTACTTCTCACCCCGGATTACAGGGATAAATTATAGCTTACATGTTATTTTAATTTATAAGCTATGTTATTGTAGTTTCATTAAAATCCATTCAGGAGTTTTTTCGTGAAAGAGTAACAAACATACATCCATACATTCTTACACATTTTCACGTTTATAATACTAATTGATGCCCACAGCTTCGCCTCCGTTAACTTACATTTACAACGTATCCGGATTGATGATGATTATTTTTATAGCCCATGTCAAATCAGTTCAGCCGTTTTACCGTGAATGATCAACAAACATCCAAATATCCAAACTTACAAACTTGCACCTTAAAATTTTTAGTACTGGCAAGTGGTCGACGTCACCCATGAACATAAAATAGTGTACCTGGAACGAGCCCAGGCAACTCATGTGTTACCTATCCTGAGACATAAGATGTTAAGTCTCGGTGCGTTCATGGGCGACGTTGACCACTTACCATCAGGTGGCATGTTTGCCAGTTTGCTTATCCAAGTAACATAAAAAAGCAACTTATGCGTTGCCTATCCTTAGACTTAAAAAAAGATTCCGACGAATTGACAACCTCCTCCTTTTTGAAGAAAGTTAAAAATGGTAAATCTCGATGCCAATAATTACACTGCCAGTACTCCCTACTTTCTGAAGCATGAACCTGATTCGGGGAAGAAACAAGGATGGTGATACCTTTGCGGACGTGCGCAGCTCCCAATGATACAAGAAGTAACGTTAATACGTCATAATTATGACGTATTAGCCCCAAATGTCATGTAATTTGAACCTGTTCGGGTCGAAATGGGCGCAGTTTGGTGCACCTCGTAACATATAATCAAATAAACTTATGAGAACTGTTAAACTTCCTGTCATTAAGACTACTAATAATGTGGACGGTGTTATGCGAAGATGAATAAATTTTATTAGTTACTAGTTGTTTCCCGCACCCTACCATGGTTCAGCCGTTACTAGGGTGAGCCGCTGCACCTTGGGCGAAGTTAATTGAGCCAAGGGGGCTCTTTGTACCCCTCTAATAAGAAGAGGGGACAAAAGAGCAGGGGGCAAGGGGTGAGTATGGGAACCTCACCCCATTGTACTGTCCCGACGTTGGGAGGGGTTGTTATGTGGTTCGGGAAAACTCCTCGGTGGAGGTGGCGTCGGTCCCTTGGGGGACTGACTAGCCGTCGAGGTGCCCTGTTTGTTTACTAGATCCGGGGCACCTCACCAAAGGCGGCATTGGTGGCACTCGCCGGGTTTTAGTGGGTAGAGCTGCGTCCACTTACCAGCTTTCGGGCGCAGCGAGTTGCCTGAGAGCCGTTGCATACTAATCTTTCCTCTTTATAATATTAGTGTAGATTCCATTGTCGCGAAAGATTTTCATGAAAAGGTGTGGTTGTTCGACGATTTGCCGCGCTGAAATAAAATGCATAAAGCCGTGTAATAACATGGTTTTATACATATAAACTTATGAGAACTGAGTGATTTTATGAAGCATTTCTTTTACATGAAAAAGTCTGCATATGGATAACAAGAAAAAAGGTTCTATAAAACCTCCTTTTCTCAAATCCCAGCTTTTTTCGATATTTAAATGTATTTGTTTGTGTATTCTTATGTATTTATTTAATAACAAAACATTATTATACACCTAGAGCACTCTTTATTTTGTAATTTGTTTTGGAATGGAAATAAATATTTAATTTACATTTATATTTAATACCACAGTTGAGTTTATCTCACATACCTACACATTCTCATTCATCAAGTGAGCTCTAGTACGTTATGTGTGGTGTCGATACGTCTCGCCTTATCTCCGTAACGGTGTATGGGCATCCACGGAGCATGTCTAATAATTGTTATAGATTGATAACGACCCACGAGCGGAACACAAATGTTTTGAAGAGCTTATTCACTAATTGTATAGATTATGTTTGTAACGCGTCCATCTCATGTGGGACTAGTCCGTCTCATGAGTTGTGACATGTCCGTCTCGTAAGTTCTGACAGGTCCGTCTCATTGAGATAGACCAGCTTTTTAATTCTGATGTAGTCTCCGATGAACAACGAGTTGCCGATGATGAATTAATGAATGTAAAAAAATGCAAATTGTTTATGAATGTTAATAAGAGCTACCTTTATTAATTTAATGTCAACGGCCGTAAATCTTTTGAATGTATGGCCGTCCCTTGGGAAGTGGGAGGGGGCCCTTGAATTAAATTAGTGTTGGACCCTTGGACCTTTGGACTATCATCATCATCACGTAGTTCGTCTATTGCTTGACAGAACTTGCTTTAAGTTGCTACGAAGCTTCTCTACCGGTGAAAGGGATGCGCTGTGCCGCGCTCCCCATGTCGCGGTACCCATGCAGCCGCATGGGTACCACCATCTTGCTTGTTTCTCCCGTGAAACAGCTTTGCTGTTTTTTTTTTATGTTAGTTGGATAGGCAAACTGGCAAACGTGCCACCTGATGGTAAGTGGTCGACGTCGCCCATAAACATAAACTAGTCTCTGGAACGAGCCCAGGCGTGTTGCCTATCCTGAGACATAAGATGTTAAGTCTCGGTGCCAGTAATTACACTGCCTGTCTTGCCCTTCTCTCCGAAACACAAGGCTGTGTTTCGTGCGTGTCTCAGGATAGGCAACACATAAATGAGTTGCCTTTTCTTTCCGGATGGATCTATGCTAACGGCCCGAAGGCCCTAATGCTACATCGGATTAGTGTGAGCCCATGTGGCTCACTTTTGGTTTATAAAAGTGGGGAGTTGCCCCCCGCCAACCGTGCAGTCTGCGACCACACGGCCTCCTGGCGTCGGGTTGGAATGAGTTGCCTGGGCTCGTTCCAGGTGAACTAGTTTATGTTCATGGGCGACGTCGACTACTTACCATAAGGTAGTCTGATAGTTTGCCTATTATATTATTACATAAAAAATAGAACTTTTTCTGGACAAAGGGCTAACAGTATAGCAGTAAAAACTTCTAAATTGTCTACAGAATATGTTCATAAATTATGTATAGGTTAATGTCCTTCTAACCCAAAATATCGTGAGGGGCGAGGATAGGAACCTCACCCCATTGCACTGTCCCGACGTTGGGAGGGGTTGTTCTGTGGTGCAGGACGACTCCTCTGTGGAGGAGGTGTCTCCCTACGGTCCCTTGGGGTACTGACTAGCCTTCGAGGTGCCCTGTTTGCTCAATAGATCCGGGGTACCTCACCAAAGGCGGCATTGGTGGCACTCGCCGGGTTCTAGTGGGTAGAGATGCATCCACCTTACCAGCGAATCCCACATACCCGCCTGGGGAGTCCCCGCTCTCCTCAATGGGAAGCCCCCGAACATTTCCCGGCATAAAAGAAGAAAAAAGATGGTTACGGATGACGTTGATCACCGATATAATAATAATAATATCTAGTCATTTACACCACGTTAATCCCATGGTAAGTTCTCGAAACGAATAGCAGATATCGGAAATGTATTTAATACATATTTAATACACATCCATGACCTAGGAACACAGAAAAGGTTTTTGTTCCCTAACAGGATTTGAACCCGCTATCTCCGGCTTCAGCGCCAACGCGCTAACCATTGAGCCACAGAGGTCGATATTGAAACAAAAATCAAAAGAAGTAACAATCCGATAGAGTAATGGTATTTATCGGTCACGTGACCACACGTTACAAGAGCTAAATTAATTAATCTCAAAAATAAGCTTGTTCGCTTTTCTACGCTGTTGTGATAAAACTATATAAAACTATATATTTTGCAAAAAAACACCATAATGATAATTATATGTTATAGTTAGATCTATCATTAAAAACATTTTTACGGTTCAAGGCGAAAAAATAATCAGATCATTAACTTTTTATGGACTTTTTAATTGCTTAAGTGCAGGCTCATACCTTGTAGTTTTATAAAAGAGATATAGAGTTTGGGGAAAAGATAGATGGTAGATGAGTCATTATATTTTGCGAGCAGAGATATAATGCCTTCAATGGTGGTAAGAGAGAGAAAGGAGACAACGAAGGTATGAGAAAAAATTGAGTTGCGGCCCGTAGAAGAGTCGCCTGAGTAAAAATAGTAGATTTGTTGGGACATCTAGTGGGACATAAAGACGAAAGGAGAAAGAGACAATATAAAGACATATCAACTCTTTCCTCTTCCTATATACTAGTGGAGTCGAAAAGGTAAAAGGTCGATCTAACGTGATGTAGAGTTGTTTAATAAAGATTTTCCATTTGTTAAATAGAGAAATCTTTATTTTATTTGCTAGTTGACTGGCCTGTTGGTCTAGTGGTTACTGATCCTGACTGCTAAACCAGAAGGTCGTGGGTTCGATCCCCACCCAGGACAAATGTTTGTGTGATGAACATGATCAATTGTTCTGTGTCTGGGTGTAATTTATCTATAATATGTATGTATTTAGAAATATATAAGTAAATTTATCATTTGTCTGGTTGCCATAAGAACAGGCTCTGCCTAGTTTGGGATCAGATGACCGTGTGTCAGTTGTCCCAACATATTATTATTGCCATAAGAACAGGCTCTGCCTAGTTTGGGATCAGATGACCGTGTGTCAGTTGTCCCAACATATTATTGCCATAAGAACAGGCTCTGCCTAGTTTGGGATCAGATGACCGTGTGTCAGTTGTCCCAACATATAATAAATCCGTAAACCCTTTGACCGAACCAAAATTTGTTGTTGTTGGTTGGACAGAGTTGGACCAAATAATGAAAATAATTTAATAATGATAACCTTTCTGAATCGGTCGTCTTCCCTATATGCCTATGTTCTGCATTGGGTGAATAAAGGCCGATGACGATGATGATGGCGATGAACCTTTCGAGATTTGAACCCGTGGTAGATAATATTTTCGTGTTAAAGTGTGTGTTCAGCTTTCATTTTCCAGAATTAGACAAAAAGAAATTCAAGTCTAGATTAATATGTGAAGTCTAGACACGTAAGTCAAACTTAAAATAAATCCCACCCATAATATAAATAAAGTTTGAAAGAGATATTGATGTTTGTAACTCAAACGTGATAAATCTAATTCTTTCTTTCTTTATTTCTAAACGATAAGTCAGATTTTGTTGAGATTTTTTGTAACTATCGAACTATCGAAGAACGTTCCTGGAACCTACAGAGGATAAGATATTAAATTAATTATATTAATTAGCAATTATCCCGCGAAAAACGCAGTCTTTACAGCAAATGTGTGAGTGCACGCATATGCATGCATATAGCACCGCCCTCCTTTCCCACACTGCATATGCGTACACTCGCATGCACCACCACCCCACATGCACCACAACCACAGTAAAAGACCACCACCAAACAATCTACGTACGTTTCGCCCCGACACCGAGGCATCCTCAGGATGTAGACTCTACGATTAGTAATCGTTAAGTGACTTGCAGGCCCAAACACCCGCCTTATATTAGCTGGTTCCCCCACTACCCCCACCGAATAACCGTATTATGGGAGAATTCGTTAAATCGGTTTGGTCATTCAACAATGCAATCGATTTATTATTTTTATGTTTTATTATTTCGAGTTGTTCCAACACACTTAGTCGAAATCCCTTGTCGTTTACATTTGCTGTAAAGACTGCGTTTTTCGCGGGATAATTGCTAATTAATATAATTAATTTAATATCTTATATAATGGATTTCCGCAAGGTAACGCCTGATTCTATTAACTACCTACAGAGGACAATATTATTACACATTATTGTTTACGATCCGGTATCTGTCCACAGTTAGGGTCTGGTGAGGTATATATGTGACGAAAACCTAATCTTTTGATATTTATAACCCTAAAATTGTTTTTGAAGTGAAACTTCTTTGCGTGCATAAGGGTAATTTTTTTACGGATGAAACGTCATGAAAATGTGCATCGCTTTTGTCCAAGAAGAGGGAGAGAGTGAGAAAGGGCGAACGAAGCATGAGGCACATAGCCATGGAGTGAGAGTAGGGAGCAAGCGAGTGAGAAAGATCGAGAGAGTGAGATAGAGCGAACGTCGCATCGTTGGATGGATGGATCATTGTATGGAAATTTGCATACCCGTTGATCACTTGCCTATTAGAGCCCAATAACCCCACCCATGACCAAGCTTTCTAGCCAGCAAAAAACCTCTCCCACAGCCGGCCCACTAGAGTTTTTTGCGGCCAAACGAGTTAGACCCGCCAGACTTCGCGGCAACTGTTTCATATTCCACTTATGTCAAGTGCTTGATAGATGTTGATGTGAGCGTGATTGATAAAAAATGATTTTTTGTTATTAGAAAGGTCTGTTTACAATGGATATGTTGTTAGGCCAAGTCTCGTTGCTAATTTTATAATCCATTTTTATGTACATAGTATAAAGCAGCTTATACGGAAAATTAATCTACTAAATTAAAGAACCGGCGAAACAAATTCAGAGGTAAGAAGCTTGTATCTAAGTTGTAGACGGTTGCAACATGGTCGAATACTATCTCCACCATGGTTCGAGCCTTGTCGTGGCGGTGGGGCTCAGGAGCCAAGGGTGAACCCAGGACCTTGGGCTAAGCTAATTGGACCGAGGGAGTTGCTCTTTGTACTCTTATAAGAACAGGGAACAAAAGAGCAGGGGGGACAAGGGGCGAAGATGGGAACCTGGGTGAGGTTCCCATCTTCGCCCCTTGTCCCCGTTGTTGTGTCGTCCCCGGTGTTGTGTCGTCCCCGTCATTGCACTATCCCGACGTTGGGAGGTGGCATCGGTCCCTTAGGGGACTGACTAGCCGTCGAGGTGCTCTGATGCTCAACTAATCAGGGGTACCCCACCAAAGGCGGCATTGGTGACACTCGCCGGATTTTAGTGGCTAGATGTGCGTCCACCTTACCATCTTTCGGGCGCAGCGAGTCCCACATACCCGTCTGGGGAGTCCCCCCTTACCCGCGGGATGCCTAAGAGCATTTCCCGGCGCAAAAGAAAAAAAAGGTCGCATTTCTATATCTTAATGTGATGGTAGTCGGGTTTATACCCAAATGTTTCTTCCACAATTCAAACAAATGTTCTAAAACTATAAAGCAGTTTAAGTGACCAAACGTGATCAAAATAAACATACACTGAAAAACAAGACTCTTTTACTCAGAATTGGGAGAAAAGGAAGGAAACTCAATCCTTAAAATAATTAAAGAAAGAATTTTACGCCGACGCAATTCCAGAATCCCTCAGAATGTCGGAATCTAAAACGAGTTACACACATGAAGCTCCCATCACCGCTGGCGCGTGTCTGTCAGTCCGTTACTTAAAATCTCCAAAAGCAATTTAACATATTTCCTATAATGAAATACAAATATAAACAAAAGTAGCCCATGACCCAAAATCTTTAGTTTTAGCGATTACAGTCGGATTCGAAGTCGTGACCTCGCGTATTTTATTACCCTTCATTTACTGATATCGGGCTATCTGCTATGGGCTAGGTTATTATTAGCCCGAATTTAATTTTTCAAGCAATGCTGGGGTATTTATTAAGGTGAAACAGTTTTGATGTGTCAGAGAGAAGGGGAGGACAGACAGTGTGATTACTGACACAGAGACTTAATATCTTATGTCCTAGGATAGAAAACACATAAATGAGTGAGGCTAGTTCCAGGTAAACTAGTTTATGTTCATGGGCCACTTAACATCAGGTGGCACGTCTGCCAGTTTGCCTATCCAACTAACATAAAAAGTAAGGATTTCTTTGTAAGTTCTTTTTTTTTTTCATTCCAAAAAAAAAATGTTTGGGTCACGGTGATTAGTTCACAAGACCTGCTTTTCCCATTGTTTCAACCAGGGCCAGTTCACGGCATAGAGCTACTGAGTTCGTTTCTCCATTTGTCTGTAGGATCGCTTTGGTGGTAGAGTAAATCGACGTCCAAAAAGCTGCTTCGTAATTACAATGTTGAATAAGAAATGATATGATTATCATCAGTATCATCAACGATCATCATTATGAACCTTTAACTATTGGACATAGGCCCCATTCATTGAACATCAAAACGGCCGATCCCCACTCGCATCCAATAAGGACCGGTCACCGTACGGAGTTCCTCTTCCCGAATTAAGAATGGAAATATATTATGATAAATAGTAGTTGCTAGTCCGTCTCGCGCTTGACTATTTATTAGATTTTCATCATCATCATCAGCCTTTATCCGTCCACTTCTGAACATAGGCTTCCTTCAGCCAACGCCAAGACGGCCGATCCCTTGCCACTCGCATCCAACAGGGACCAGCCACCGCACAGAGATCGTCTTCCCAACTGGTTAACGGCCGACCAATAAATGCGGCCTCCACTCTTGAACCTTCTTGCCCCATCGGCCATCCGTTCTCCTGAGTGTGTGACCAGCCCACTGCCACTTCCTATCAGTCGTAAATTTATAGGCCACGTTTGATTTTATTCTATTCTATTCTACCATTGATAATGTCTTACAAAGTCCCCGTCCTCTCCAAGGCACCCCAAATTATTGCTATTGAGTTGCCAACCGGATCTGATAGCGCAGGTCGGGTCAAAATAGAGTTATATTAAATAAAATACATTGTATTGATGCTCGATAATAATTTTGAGTCATATTTAAATATTTTTTGTGGTTTATTGCTTTTTGATAAGAAATATTGATAACTTATTCCGGGGGGTGACAATTTTCACAAGTTATTTGAAATAGTCTTGGCGTTTATTACAAGAGGCCTAGCTCAAGTGGATGGATGAAGTGTGATGATGATAGTTCAGACTTTGGATGCTTTATTTATGGGATACCCGGCATTTTGGGAGAGTTGCCGATGAGTGGTATAATTTAGTTAAATTTAGGTAATTAATGTTGCTACTTATTTGCGATTTGCTGAACACATTAATGGTACAATTTAGAACATAAACATTATGCCCCCTTTCGACTCTATTCTTATTTTCTAACGCTTCAAATTGCTTTTTCAAACTCCGATATAAAAATTTCTAGCGAAGATTAATTTCGAAAATCCCGTGAAATTTTGTTGTTTTTTTCGATCGATTTTTTTCATTAGTGTGGTATAAGGACTACGGATCTCCAATATTGTAAACTCTGTATGTGAGCAGTCTACGGACGTCCCATTGTTACAGATATGATCAGATGGGACCGTTAGCCGGTGAGATCAGCCGGTGTTATCTATCTGTACCAGTTTACCGACCAGCTTGATTAGACCCCTCCTAATTACTTATACATCGCCAATCATATTAGCTGTACTAGATTCTTAGATTGTATACAGGCTGATGCTGATAACTATTTTGATATTTTTGCGAGTTTAGTTATAGACTGGACTAGATTTGGGGGGATAGGGAAAAGGAGGGCGGCGCATCTGCGTGGCTTTGGTTGTGCGGATGTGTATGGACGTCGGCGCCGTGAGGATCCGACTGCTCGTTTGCCCCTTGATGACATAAAAAAAGACTCTGGTATAAAGGAAGAGGCGTGGAATCGAGCCGGACTGAATCCTTGAAAAATCCAAACCTGATGAGTCAGGTTTTTAAGATTCCCGCATCAGATCAACGCATATTACAAACGCATGTTCTTAAGAAAACATGTACCAACCAGACTGTCGCATGTCGCTTTAAATATTTAAACTTTGCTAACCGGTGAGTGGGAAGCGCTGTGCCGCGCTCCCGGCTGCATGGGTACCACCATCTTGCTTGTTTCTCCCGTGAAACAGCTTTGCTGTGTTTCGGAGAGAAGGGCAAGACAGGCAGTGTAATTACTGGCACCGAGACTTAACATCTTATGTCTCAGGATAGGCAACACATAGATGAGTTGCCTGGGCTCGTTCCAGGTAAACTAGTTTATGTTCATGGGCTACGTCGACGACTTACCATCAGGTGGTACGTTTCCCAGTTTCCCTATCCAACTAACATAAAAAAATGCACTATCTTTTTTCACCTGGTGGTAAATGATTAGCGACATCCTTAGACACCCGCTACACCAGAGGGTTTGCAGGTGAGCTGCCGGCCTTTCAAATATAAGTATGCTCTTTTCTCGAAGGTTCTTAGATTCTTATTTATACAAATTATTTTTTTGGTCAATTTCACATTTAAGCAATGTTCTCATTTTTCTCAATATGAAGTAGGCACTACTTTCCTGAGTCCTGCATTAATAAGTTGGTCTAACACAAATAACATTTGCTGGCATAAACTTTAGAATATGATAGGGCAGGTAATGTTACAAATCAACAGTCAGATTAAGAAGCAATTGTTATTTAGTACAAACGAACCCCTTTTATTTAGATAGTTTTTTCATATAATATACGTACTAGTAAGTGGTTTCTTTGATCAATTCAATAAGGAAAATGGCTAAGGTTTAAGTGAATGGACTTTAGATAAAAAGCTACCTTTTTCTAAGAACGGTACACGTACGAAAAAACTGTTTTTTTATCAATATTCAAAATTGACCACAGCGCAGACTTAAGACAATCGCTGAATCAATTTTCTAAAAATAAACATTTTGTTTGTTCAAACACGTAGGTAATCTCCGGAAATACTTGTCGAATTAAAAATGGTGCCCATAGCTTCGCCTTTTTTTTTCATTAATGCCGGGAAATGCTTTGAGGGATCCCGCGGGGGAGTGGGTCTCCCCACGCGGGTATGTGGGACTCGCTGCGCCCGAAAGCTGATAAGTGAACGCAGCTCTACCCACTAAAACCCGGCGAGTGTCACCAATGCCGCCTTTGGTGAGGTGCCCCGGATCTATTAAGCTAACAGGACACCTCGACGGCTAGTCAGTCCCGCAAGGGACCGACGCCATCTCCACAGACGGGTTGTCCCGCACCACAGAACAACCCCTCCCAACGTTGGGAAAGTACAATGGGGTGAGGCTCCCATCCTCGCCCCTTGCCCCCTGCTCTTTTGTCCCCTCTTCTTATAAGAGGGGTACAAAGAGCCCCCTCGGCTCAATTAGCTTCGCCCAAGGTGCTGGGTTCACCCTAGGCTACTGAACTCCACCGCCACGTCAAGGCCTGAACCATAGTGGGGCCCATAACTTCGTCTGTATTACCTTAGATTTACAACCGTATCCGGATTGATGATGATTATTTTTATAGCCTATGTCCAAGATATAAGGCATCAGCATTTCAACTTTTAGCCAAATCAGTTCCGATTGTGTAAGAACAACAAACATCCAAACTTACAAACTTTCGCCTTTATTATATTAGTAAGATACATAGGATCTATTTAGTGTACAAACGCATTCTAAACTGTTTCAGAGGCTAAAATTAACTTTTAATGTAATCTTTACAAACCTCTGTTGATTGCACTGATGAAAATAGAAAATAGAACAACCAACTATGGTTGCATGGAAACTGGCAGTCGAGCAACCTGATGGTCAACTCAGGTGACTAAATCATGTTTACTTGACGACCTCTGTGACTCAGTGGTAAGCGCGTTGGCGTTCAAGCCGGAGGTTGCGGGTTTGAATCCCGCCAGGGAACAAAAATATTTTCTGTGTTCCTTGGTCATGGATGTATATTAAATTTGTGTATTATATAGTAAAAATCTTAAATATATGTATGGTATAAAAGTATTAAATATATTTCCGTTGTCTGGTACCCGTGACACAAGTTCTTCGAGAACTTACCACGGGACCGGATTGACGTGGTGTAAAAGCGTCCATAAATATTATTATTAAATGTTATTATTATTATTCTTGGTTGTTAGAAGTTCTGCTGAAATCTATCGATCTCAAATAATATTGTCTAGTCTCATTTGATAAATTGGCAAAATTAAAACTTTCAAAAGGTTCCAAGTTCAAATCTCACAATACATTTCCGAATCGATACCATACAATGTTCGAGACAGCGCCGCAGGGTATGGAAAATGTGATATTATAAAAGATGGGAGCAATTATATGAACCATACAAACTTTTATACTCTCGTACCGTTTCCTTCGCGGCGTCATCAGAAATTAGACTAACAGAAGTTTGCCTAACTAAAAAAATCTCTGGAATGGTCGGATTTCAATTATTTTTGCATGTGCTTGCAAAAATATTGAAAAAGGTTATTAAGTTCATTTTAGTTTCTTTTACAATTTTGGGATAGGTAAAACCGGGCAAAACAGCTAGTAAAAAATAGCCCTTTAGTTCCTTGAACTTCGCTCCTTATAAGGAGTGGCGCATTTCCTTATAAGGATAATTATATTATTGTAGATTTATTTGCATAATTATATTATTGTATTAATATCTAGGCGTTTCATAATTTTTCTAATGAATGATAATAATTGCAATTTGTCGTGTTTAATATTTTATATATTATGTATCTATTTCCTAAGATTTTCAATTATAATTAATAAAGTTACGTGTTAGCTGTATCCGTGATTTCACGCGGCACACAAAAAAAAACATCTAAATATGTACTTTTATTCGATAATTTGGCTCTAAAATATAAAAATACTTTCTAATTCTGACTAGTAGGTAGTTTCTGAGATTGACGCGTCAAACAAACTTTTCAGTTTTGTTATACTGCCATAAAATATTTCTTACTTTCTTTTGCTATATTACCAGTATTTATTTTTTATCTGTTCGGATACGGCTGCTATGTTAGGGTGATACCGCGGGAAGAGCTAGTATCTAGTCTATAGTGTGCGCTCAGTTAACGGTCCTCTCTGATGTTCGTCACCCGGCGGAGAATCCGGAAACGTTAAGTAACCGCTTAGGGCGAGCACAGACGAGATTTATAAACATTGTGATCGTTGATTTTGTACCGATGATAATATTATTAACACTAATCCAATCATCGTCGCGCTGCGTCACAATCTGACGTCAGTCATCGAACGGGACTTGTCTCTGCCGAGCGTCATCACCGTGATGCTCGGTGACGACGAGTCCTGGACGGTGATGATCTCTTTCTGCGAGGCAATTATGTCCCAGAAGGAGGCTGACGAGTGGGTGAGAGAGGAGGCCGCCGACGAGGCCCCCACCGCGGGCGACGAACGGAGGTGCGCTACTTAATGCGCACTAGTAACGCCCCTCTGCTAATGTCGGGTTCAGGATGGGAATCTGGGCCCAGTATGACGCGACGTTGCGGGGACTGCGTAGTAACAGCCGGGCAGTCCCCCCTAACGAGCAGTAGTGTGGCCTTCGCCGGGGCAAGCCTGTCGCTGAGGTGATCCTATTTGATGCCGATCCTCAAAATGCGGCTGAAGGCGCTCGCAGTGGTTTTAGCTTAAGGGTGCACTCCCAGGCCCACATAGGGTCAGGATCTACCTGAGATCCTAGCTACATGCGTAAAAAGCATTTCCCTGTGAGAAAAGGGTGGTAAGTAAAAACAATAAAAGTCCATCCATGACCATGGTTGTCGTAATGTGACGTAATGTGTCGTAATGTGACGACCTCTGTGGCTCAGTGGTAAGCGCGTTAGCGCTAAAGCCGGAGGTTGCGGGTTTGAATCCCGCCAGGGAACAAAAATATTTTCTGTGTTCCTGGATCATGGATGTGTATTCTATAATAAAAATCTTAAATATATGTATAGTATAAAAGTATTAAATATATTTCCGTTGTCTGATCGGGACCAGAATGACGTGGTGTGAAAGCGTCCATAGATATTAAAAAAAAAAAAAAGCTGAACACGGTCGTAATGTATCTGAAATTCTTGTCTGTAAAAAACTTCTTTAAACATTGTTTCATGATGAAGACCGAGGTCAGCTGTAGCATCAAAATCCTCTCATTTATAATTCAGCTCTCAATTCAGCAAAATAGCTCTCAGTGCAAATATGCAGAGCCGCTAAAACAATGAATAAGGCCAAAGTTGGACGTCGATTCAGGCTTTAGTTTATATTATGGCGTTTATCACATGCGGATAATTTGAGAAATTATTATTATTAATAATAGTATTTGTTTTGATCTTGACCAGAGCCACCTATCGCGTCCAATTTTTGAAGTAAAAACTTCTTTAGCCGCTAAGCGCTAAGCGTTTCGTTGAGAAAATCTTATAGGTCGTATTACCGACATGCACACATATTAATGTGATATTATGAAATTCCAAATTTTTTGTATTAATATTGGAAATTTCATAATGTCATAATTATTCTAAGTTATAACTTTTCACTTATTGTATAGGCTGTCCCTATGACTTAATATTTATTATTTTTATATATCGATTTTTGTTTAACAAGATGTTAACATAACTTTGTGTGATCAGCCTTAGCCGAGTTCCGATTATGAAACGCCTGCCATATCGCTTTTCAAAAATATCTCGCCGTTTGACTAACGACGCTCGATTATAGCTCATCATCAACAGGACGCTGCCAACCTATTCACCAGCAGACATATAATGGGCAAAAAAGCAGTCACAATCTACCAAGAGTATGATAAAAGTAGGATGTACAAATGAGATACCAGTTCATCTGACGTTAACTGACCTTTCTTTTCTATAGATACAACTATACTATTTAAGGAAGCCTAATTTTAGTAAGACGTATCTAGTGCCATTGTTGTATTGCAGCCGAATTGGGCCGGCACGACCAGGGTGGTACCTCTCGCTCACTTAACACCGGCGTCAAGTGACAGATATGCCGTCGCGTTAAGTGCGGCTTGTGAGTTTTCGGTGGCCCATTGGGGAGATAGTGAAAAGGAGAGCAACACTCTGGTTGTGCGGGTGTCTATGAACGTCGGTAGTCACCATAAGGCTCCGACTACTTGTTTGCCTCCTTATGCCATAAAAAAGGAAGGTTCTTTTGAAGACTTTATGTATTGGTTCTAAAATACCGTTGACACCTCGTTCCACGAAGTGGATGTGACGGAAACTCCTTAGAAAGCTCAATTAAAGGTGAGCCTCATGATACTGGTCCACCTCATCACAATAAGGATATAACCCAGCAAATATGGGACCGTTTTTACGTCTACAACACAGATGATAGAAGACGCTAAGAAAGTTTTCATTCCATCTCTCCATTCTTTATTGATACGTTTTGTGATTTCATTATTCTGGTTTGGAAATCACGAGATGATGATAGCTTCTACTTCCACAAGACTCGAACCTAATACCTAACGCTAGTCACTTACCATAACGTCTGTGGGTTTCGATTGCACAATATTTCCTGATATTCGAACATGTAACCCATAACTAAGAGATCACAAGCACTTACCATCAGATTCAGTTTCCTTAGCTCCAAAATTCCACAATATTCAACTCTATAACCCATATTTAAGATAGCAATATCAGGTGCCACCATAGCCAGTTTCGTTTGCTCCATAATCCAGACTCGTACCTGTAACCCATACCAGAGAGTATACAACAATGAATTACATCACTGTCAAATGGGTAAACTGTGTGGCAGTTAACGCAGTTAAATCTGTTTTAGGTTCATTTTAACTGCGGCGTTGGAACTAAATTGGTACAAATAAACACGTGTGGGCGGGCGGGTAGATGGTTATCTAGTAACAGTTGGTGCTTTAAATATTTGGGATGGTAATCGAATCCAGTGGGTTCTGAAGATCTTTAAGAATGTTGTAAGCAGCTAAGCTTAAAAGTCTCTTGGCAGGATTTACTGTGCTACATCGCTTAAAGCGTCTTGTCTCTTCTAAAAGGGAGAAAATATTCTTTTTCCTCTTTTACACCGGAAAATGCTCTTAGGCATTACGCGGGGGAGTGGGTCTTCCCACGCGGGTATGTGGGACTCGCTGCGCCCGAAAGGTGGTAAGTTGGACGCAGCTCTACTCACTAAACTAGTGCACTAGGGCACTAGTGGTGCCCCGGATCTAATGAGCAAACAGGGCACCTCGACGGCTATTCAGTCCCTCAAGAGACCGATGCCACCTCCACAGAGGGGTTGTCCCGCACCACAGAACAACCTCTCCCATTGTCGGGACAGTACAATGCAGTGATGTTCCCGTCTTCGCCCCTAGCTCCCTGCTGTTTTGTCCCCTCTTCTTATAAGAAGAGTACAAAGAGCCCCATCGACTCAATTCGCTTCGCCCAAGGTGCTATGCTTACTCTAGGCTATTGAGCCCTACCGCCACGACAAGGCCTGAAACCATGGTGGGGTGGGATGGTAATCTAATCCAGTCGGTTCTGAAGATCTTTAAGAATGTTGTAAGGAACTAAGCTTAAAGGTCTCTTGGCAGGATTTACTGTGCTACATCGCTTAAAGTGTCTTCTTCTCGCTTCTAAGAAGGTGAAAATATTCTTACTTTATTGTGATTTAGATTATCATATTTACCTTCTTCCGTCCATAGATACAGACATTTTCATGACGTTATGACGGGCGGTACATATTCTCTTAAAAATGTGAAAAAATTTTGACGTGAAACACGCCATGACGGCAAACAGCATGACGGTGTCATGATGCTTACATGTTTTATACCGTAAATGATTTACAAGATACCTTGTGCCTCGTGACGGCCAATTTTAGAAATTGTGTGTGTGTGTGTGTGTTTTTTTTGTGACTCGCAGGTTTGCACATACAATGTAATTATAGTGTAATCTATCCTACTGTTGGATATCTCTTATTTCGTAGACCACTGTTGGACAAGCCAGAAAATAGACTAATTGTCAAAATCACCCTTCGTCCTACCTCTCCAATTTGAAGGAACTTCCCTAACCGCCTCGACCAGCATTGGAATACTTGGCGTCAACATATCGAGCAATGTGCAATTTCGTGGTTATTTGGAAGGAAAGGCAAAACTAGCCTCTAAGAAATTCGGTATGCTCAGTAGGGCGAAACAGTATTTCATGCCTTCCCATCGCCTACAACTATACAAGGCGATTTTACGGCATTGCCCGTCTCGCAGGACCACTGTTTTGCAGCCAGCTGCTGGTGGCTGCGTAGCCACCAGCGTCATTCCGAACCGATGCGAATTAGGGACCTTCAACAAAAGCGGGTGTCTGTAGATGTCGCTGATCATTTACCACCATTTGCCCAAGGTTTGCCCCTTTTCTATAAATTGGCATCATCCAGCTTATTTCTCTTGCCCTGCTGTGCCGTGTTTCATGGCTTTCTGCCTTTTTCCTGTTCTTAATAGTTATGACTTTTGTCTAGCTATTTTGCTCCATAAAATGCCTTTTTACCTTAATATACACAGTACATAATTGAGGTGTAAAGCATTTTTTAGAGTTCCGTACTCCAGTATTCAGGACAGTATATTAATCGCATAGGTGGTCCGCGGCTGGCTTTTTACTACGTATAACATTATCTTTATAGTTCACCGGTATTACGCTAGGGCTGATGCGTCATAGTTTGCTAAAAACGACTGACGCTTTAGATTAAGAAGTACGACTTTGATCATTTTTACACGTAACTTTCGCAATACCTTAAAAATTATGTTAATAGTTAATACTTGATATAATAACTAATTACTTCTTATTTATTACTATACGTAAACGATTGTATATAACAGAAGTACATTAAACATGTCGTTTATCGTCGTACTTATGGTAACGATTCTTACATTGCCTATCTTCTTACTGATATTTGGCTACTCGAAGCTTTCTTCACTATCCTAGATCTCATATTGTTATACTTTTATAAATAATATTAAAATGTAAAAGTATCTCGTGACAGCCCTGTAGTACGATAGTAGCGTGGGCAGGTGCAGTACATTCTCTTCGCATCCGGTGTCCCACTGCTCGCCTACTGCTCCATGGCCGCCTACTGCCCCTTCTGCGTACTGCTGCTTCCACTGCAGCATTGATCGTTAATACTGCCGGCAATTGAACGTTAGTATATCGGTAAGTAAGCCGTCACATGACGCACAGCAGATGTAAACATCTATGTTCGAGAGCGACGCTGAAAGTTCCTAGGAAATCGTCGCTCATCAGCGTGACCACTTTTTCATCACACGATCTACCAAAAAGATTCTAAAATCTACCAAACCCTATGTGATATTCTGCGTAAATTCTACCTACCATTAATAATTATTTTTTTCTAGGTTTTTGTTATATAAAAAAAAAATACATTTTTTTTATTTATACTTATTGAAGCCATTCGAGGCAATATTTTTGCAAACAACAAATTCAAAACAAATAATATTAACGAATGGCAGAGATAGCTAGCGATTTCCTAACGTATGCGGAAAAGAGACCGATATAGCACCGTATTCAGAAATACGTTACGGGAAATCCCCTGGATCTGGTTATAGTGCCGTTATGTGTTTTTTCGACCTGGATGTTCTAAAATACTGATTTTCTACTAAATCATTCGAATTTTCCTTTCTCGTTTTAAATCTACCGAAAAAGTAGAAATCTACTAAAAGTGGTCACACTGCCGCTCATGCACGCATCATAATACAGTACGATCAAATTATCTCGACTACATGAACAAAGCAACAAGTGGCTGCGTAGCTAGGTTAATCTTAGTATGCTTCGTTATGTATCTTTACGAGAAATATCGTAGATGCCATGGTTATGAAGTTAGTGAAACATAAACTAGGATCATTGAAGGGATAGAAGTGTATGGTATACTATTATGGCGAAATACTGGCCATATAAACAATATATTTGTGTCGAAGAAGCGGGCTATCCGTACAATATACAAGCTGCATATTTAAACAAATTGAAAAAAAATAGACTCACAAAAGTAAGCAATTCTTTTAAAGGCAACTGTAATATGCTTTTACAATAGGATACCAGAAAATGTTCAAAACCCTATTAAAACTTCAAAAAAAAGTTATTTCAGAGCGTTTGTGTGGTAAACGATAACAGTAATTTTTTTATGGAAGATAGTAGATACCATAATTTGGGAATAGGGCGTTCCTCTCAGGCATTTCAGGTTAACAACATGTCAAAATTGTAATAAAATATTTGAAAAGATTAAGTTCCAATGAGTTAGTTTCGCCAGTCCTTTTCAATGGGCTTGCCTTGTGTTGGAACTGATGGTAGAGTTTTTTTTGTACTTTTTTTTATTTATTTTTTGCATCCAACGATAAATTACTGTTGTGTGATAATGGGATGTTTGTGTCTCCTTACCAATAATTATCCTCAGCCTTTCTCCGTCCTCTGCTGAACATTGGCTAAACATGAATCTTTTACACACCAATACGGCTAACGTCGCCATTGTCGCTGACTCACTTATTAAAACTATTGTGATCATTATCATCACCATCATCATCAACACCATCATCATCATCATCATCACCATCACCACCATCGTCATCATTTTCAACTACATCATCTTAGCGTAGATCTTATAGATTTAAAAGAATCTATATACAACCCACCGCTGGTACGTGGGTTGAAATCCGTCTCAAGGCCTGTCTGAGTCACTGTTTGAACAGATGCAAGAGTATCGCTGGTTGTATGTAGAAGACTTTATTGCTATACGTAAATACTATTGACCCAGTAAACACTAGATAGATGATGTCTGTGTCAACACATTTTTATTTTAGATTTTTCGGCTCAAAATCACCATCATTAACATTATAAACTCTCAGTATACGTATCTAGGTTGCTTTTTATAGAAGAGGGGCAAACGGACACTCGGTTCACCTGATGGTAAGGGATAAGTGACATCCACTGACACGCGCTACATCAGAGGATTAACAGGTATGTTGGTTTAAGAGTGGAGGCTACGTTCGGGTAGACGAAGTGTTAGTCGGCCATTAACCAGGTGGTAGGACGATCTCTCTGTTGGATACGAGTGACGAGACATCGGTCGTCTTAGCGTTCATTGAAGGATCGAGACTTAACATCTCAGGATATGCAACACATAAATGAGTTGTCTGGGCTGTTCCGAGGTTAACTAGTTTATGTTCATGAGTGACGTCGACCACTTACCATCAGATGGCACGTCTGCCAGTTTGACTATCCAACTAACATAAAAAACACACCTAGCTCGGTTTCAGGTTCCTCAAAAATTAGTTTTATTAAAGGAAGCCGCTTCAGGGATGCCTTGAGAGTTGAGACCCGCAATGTATTCAATTAAAAGAAATCAAGAAAGAAAATACTTTCTCAATTAAGCCTCTTGCCCTGACTATGCACTACGTGGTCATTCAAATGCTGACATATACCGGAGTCATCATCATCAACCGTTGTCCGTCCACGGCCCCTTTCAATGAACGCCAAGACGATCCGCAATAATTACATTAATTAATACGTTTGCTCTATAATAGTGTCAATTGTTAAGAAACTTTAAATATTTTAAGTTAGACTTAAGAATGTACATCTTGTACCTGTGTAATACGCAAATGATTTAGTGCTAATTGAAGAAATTAGCATATTTTATGGGGGGGAACCCGGCTAGGTTCTGAGAACGTCACGCCTATAATATCGGATTTGCATATACTGGTATAGTCTGTATCCTGTTTACTGTCCGTGTGCAAAAACTAAGTACGTTTGTTTCTTTATTGGCTCTTCTTATAGGTTTAAATGTATACATTCTATGCTTATAAATTGTGTATTAAGAAAAATTTATGGTATATTGTAAATAATGTTTTATATTCAAAATAAATATATAGAAAACGTAATGGGTTAGGAAATAATCAACATTAAGAGCGTAAGGAAGTGTTGTTAGGATATATCCATTAATTAATTAAAAAAATATCGAAACAAGCATGTAGCAGGACTTCCTAGAGACTATTAAGATAATGAACAAGAATTAGAAGGTTGGATTTCCTCATATTTTAAGTTAGTTGGTCAGGCAAACGGGCAGACGAGCCACCTGTTAGTAAGGAGTCAGCGTCGCCCATGAATATGAACAAGTTTACCTGGAACTAGCCCAGGCAACTCATTCACGTGCTGTCTTTCCTGAGATTTAAGATAATTAGTCTAATTCCCAGTAATTACAGGGCAGGACAGTGTGTCCTGCCCTTATTTCTGTTTCTAGCTGTTTCGGAAGAAGCAAGATGGTGGTGCCCTTGTAAACAGGAGATCCGTCTCTCTGGAAAAACGGAAATAATCTTTCTTGTAGTTTCCTAGTCTTTTTTTCTTGCCGGAAATGCTCTGAGGCATCCCGCTGGGGAGTGGGCTCTCCTTATGCGGGTATGTGGGACTCGCTGCGCCCGACAAGTTGGTAAGTGGACGCAGCACTAAAACCCGGCGAATGCCACCAATGCCGCCTTTGTTGAGGTGCCCCGGATCTAATAAGCAAACAGGGCACCTCGACGGCCAGTCTCGGCCAGTCTGTCCTCCACATAACAACCCCTCCCAACGTCGGGACAGCACAATAGGGTGAACTGCTCTTTTGTCCCCTCTTCTTATAAGAGCGGTACAAAGAGCCCCTCAGCTCAATTAGCTTTGCCCAAGGTGCTGGGCTCACCATGAGCCCCGCCGCCACGTCAAGGCCTGAACCACGGTGGGGGTGTGTCACCTATCCTGAGACATAAGATGTTAAGTTTCGGTCCCAGTAATTACTCTCCCTGTCCTGGTCTTATTTCTGCTTCCCGGAAAAAGCAAGTGGTACCCATGCAAACGGGAGATGCTGTCTCTCCGGTAAAACCGAAATAGTTTTTCTGTTAGTTTTCTAGTATTTTAAACTAGTAGGTCACGCAAAACTATTAAAATGAATGCTTATGTAGTTTAAGGACAAAGTCGCAATATGGAAGCTAGTTAATATTATTAGGCTTTAATACAGGCAGCGACGAAATGGGATCCCATCTTCATGGCTGATCGACATGGGAAAAGAAATATGGAAATATATTCAAATCGCTAGAGATGTTCTGGACAATCGACAAGACCATCTATAATATAATAAAGCTGAAGAATGTGTATGTTTGGACGGGTTAGTCACCAAAACTTACGGTAGGATTGGAAAAAATAATTTTCTATTCCATAGCTCAATTATTGAGATTTTTTTTTCAGAAAATAGTTCATTTCTGTCTTAGGACAAGTGAAACGGTATGTATAACACTTATTAATGTTGTGTGTGTGTGTGTGTGTGTGTGTGTGTTATAGAGTACCTACTAGCTTAAAGTCCGAACTCGACCCGAAAGTTGATCTTTTCTTCAAATAAATATTATAAACTTCTTTATTAATTGGACTATCAAAAAATCCATTCAGGCTGGCTGTTCCGGAGATTTTCAAAATTATAACTAACCCTTCAAAGTTATTATATTGGATCTAAATATAAAAACTAAAATGTACGAATTGTTAGAATTAATTTAACTTTATTAGACGAGGTGAAATTATTAAACTTATAACTTTCTGTTTTCGTGAAGAGGTTTTATGAAAAATATTTTTCTTTGGAGCAAGTTGTATTAACGAGTTTGTATGTTTATTTAGGTTATAGCAGTGTTTGATGTCTTTGGTGGGTGGTAGAACTGTTATTGTGATAGAGGAAGAACACCGGTGAGATGGTCCGATGCTGTGAAGACCAAAGTGGGGGGCAATTTGCACCAGGCAGTCCACTTTACCCATGACCGTGTCCAGTGGAAGATCATATGGTGTCACGATCCTCTCCAGTGAGGGGACGATGAAGAAGAAGAAAAACTTATTTATTGGAATAAAAAAGTTAATGTTTGTAAGTTTGTATGTTGGAGGTATTCTTCGAAACTACTCATCAGATGTAAATGTTCTATCACCAGTACTTTATCACTGACAGGCTACAATTATCATCAGGCCGAATACGACTACAGATGTAAGTTAAGAAGCTGTGGGCCACTATTTATTAACCCTAAGCCTTGTCGTGGCGGTGGGGCTCAGTAACATAAGGTGAACCCAGAACCAGGGGGGACAAGGGGCGAAGATGGGAACCTCACCCAATGGGGTGAGGGCACAGTCCCGTCGTTGGGAGTGGTTGTTCTGTGGTGCGGGATAACCCCTCTGTGGAGGTGACTGACTAGTCGTCGAGGTGCCCTGTTTCTCAACAGATCCGGGGCACCTCACCAATGTCGCATTGGTGGCACTCGCCGGGTTTAAGTGGGTAGATCTGCGTCCACCTTACCATCTTTCGGGCGCAGCAAGTTCCACATACCCGCCTGGGGAGTCCCCTCTACTCTGCGGGAAGCCTAAGAGCATTTCCCGGCGCAAAAGATAAAAGTATTTAATAATCATGAAGGTTATTAATTATTAATAATCATGAAGGAATGTACTACGAAATATAAACTTGCTATATACTCGTTTTGGTGAAATCAAGTATTATAGTTCAGACAGAAGTTGACCTATTTACACGTAAACCTGTTCGTTGGTTAGTTTTCACTTTTAAAAATTTAATGTAATATGAGAATCCTTTTTGTGGAGGTAAATCTGGTGGGGTCGACGTCATGTTGAAACGAGTTCATCAGGAACTTGCTCTCAGTATGCAAGATGATCATGGTTCCAGTACCAACACCATTCTGTCCTTTGTACTGAAATATTATCAGAGATTCACAGTAGAAATATGTATATGTAGTATCCACCATACTATACACAACATACTACAAATTCGAATAGACACAACTTTGAGAAGAAAGCTGATAGAAGGATACTGATAGGCACGGTGAAGTCTTTAATCAATGGGTTCTCCCATAGTGCTACAGCGCCAAAACATGGCCTCTAACTGCGTTCTGGTCACCGAATGGTCCTCAGCTTGTATAACAGAATTTGTAGACACTCATTTATACAGACTAAGTAAAAGGCGAATTTCTTCCTATTATTAAATTGAAACAATTTGCTCATTACAATTTCAATAACAAAGCATGAGAAAAATATACGTATAATATAATAATTGATGTATTGTTTTTACAAGGATACGTTTACTTATACTGTGAATTTGTAATATCATTGGTAAATTTCGGTATCTTATACATATATAGAGCATAAGCAGTCCTTTTGAGCCCTCTGTGTAACCTGCGTAGGTTCGATATTGACGTCAGAATGTGTCATTATAAACCTTTACTGCCTAATGCGAGTTGGCAAACTTCACACACCTCAGATACTTTATTATCAAGCATGCAATAAAGCAACGTTTATGAGATCACGCGAAAATATTTTCAAAATATAAGTGAAGATTTACCCAGACCTTTTTAATTGAGACCCGTATCGACTTGATTATCTTTAAACGTATTCTTTAAAAAAAACTACTTTTTTTCGTTGGATAGACAAACTGATGGAATAGAATGGAAGACGTGCCTGACGATGGTAAGAGATCGACGTCGCCCGTGAACATAAACTAGTTTACCTGGAACGAGCCGGTGCCAGTAATTACACTGCCTGTCTTGCCCTTCTCTCCGAAATTCCATACATTATTCTAAATTCCTTAACAACTAAGGAATCTGACTGGCCTGTTGGTCTAGTCACTAGTGGTTAGTGGCCCTGACTGCTAAATGTTTGTGTGATGAGCATGATCATTTGTTCTGTGTCAGAGTGTAGTTTATCTATAGTATGTATGTATTTAGAAATATATAAGTATGTATCAGTTGTCTGGTTACCATAAGAACAGGCTCTGCCTAGTTTGGGATCAGATGGCCGGGTGTGAGTTGTCTCAACATATTAAAAACAAATCTAAAATGAAATATAAACGTAACTAGACCAACGTCTCATATACATCACTATAGGATATGATGGAATAATTCGGGAGTTTGATGAACTTGGCACTAAATATTATATTTGATGGGTTCGCATTGACGCAACTCGTTTACTACACCCGCGACTTCGCTTACATCCATATAATAAAGACTATGTGTGTGATCACTAATGTCCGGACGCACAGAATTGTAAAAAAATTTTTTTTTGCGAATAATAAAAAATACTTATTCATTGAAAAATCAAAAATAAGTAGTATTTTTTTTGGATTTTGCGATTTTTTGGCAACCCTGATAGTTTATAATATGGCGGGTGATTATTATGATAAATGAATATTTTAGGCGACCGATTAATGTTATTACATTACACGCCACACAGTGTGCGACGATGGCCTAGTGGGAATAGGCTCGGCCTCTTGAGTGACAACCGAGAGGTCCGGGTTCGATCCTGAACCCTCCCCCCCTGTGATGCCTAGAAATGGGTTTTTCTAAATTTCTACCTGCACCTGACCATCGCTTGCTCACCGGTGAAGGGACATCGTGAGGAAACCTGCATGCCTGATGAGATTAAAAGTCTTTGAAGGTGTTAAGGCGCCAAACGTTAATTTTGAGCTTTCTTTAGGATCTGATGGGACGTCACGCACATCCCGCAGCAAATGACTTGACACGATCAAACGATAAGTGGGAATGTTATAGTTTTTGATCGTCTATCGATTTAGAAATCAGATTGACTATTATAATTTAAAAAAAAACCTTTTTTCATACCAAGTGGCAGTGGGTTCGCATCCCAGTACCAAATAATTTTCGCTATCATTACAATTTTTTTAATTTCTAACCCCAAAGACTCAAACGAATCTCAAATTTAAGACGTACTTAAACTCGTGTTGTCTCTCTTTTTTTCTTTGAATCTGGACACGTAGCATGCGTTTAAGTACGTCTTAAATTTGATATTCGTTTGAGTATTTGGGGGTTAATGTTAACATTTAAAAACATGTCTATAGAAACTAACTAATTTTTTGTAATGGATATATTGTTTTAGTAAAGACGTCAGTAGCTAGCACTTATCATCAAGTGATCTGTCAGTTCGTCTGAAGCCGATCGATGACGTTGCACATATTTGACAGCTAACCGCATCATTACCGGCGGGGCCATTCACCCTGGTGCCCAAACTTCCTATTTCCCATAACCTCTGATACAGGTTGACGAACTTAAATGTGTACGTTTTTTGCCCAGCTGTGGGGAACTGGAGTGGTGGTTGATTGATTAATAATGTTGACTTATAATAGGAAAACTCAGAATCTGTCATGACATCAGTGAGTAGCCATCACATCACAAATGAATGATGCTAAAGTTAATTATGAACTTAGCTATCAATGACAGCCTTGTGTTCCGAAATGCCGTCTTGAAAAGACCGTGGCTTTACCATCTTACTTCTCAAGATAGGAAACTCACGAATGTTGTATAACGTTGTTGTTTTCAGGCATTTCAGGAGAACAACATGTAAAATTATAATAATGCAGAATATTTGAAAAGATTAGTTCCAATGAGTTTTTTCGCCAGTTCTTTTTAGTTGATCTTATTGAGTCTACCACCGGCTTTGGAACCGGTGGTAGACTCAATTGACGTTCAAAAATACTTTGTTTACACTATTTTTTCACCACAATCTCAAACCAAAACCCATACTTACTTCCCATAGACATAGGATCTTTATATTTGATAACACAACAGTAGTGAAGGAATAAAATCTAAAAAACCGCGAATTTGTTGTTACATTTCATTAAAAAAACTATGAATATTTAAAAAAAAACTGACTGCAAAAAACATTTGAATTTGGCGCCAAAATCCGCCATTTTTTAAATATTGGTATACTCCGTGTCATTCTCACAGTAAATACGAATCTAACGACACCTCTCAAGTTAAAATCCATCGAGCCGTTCAGGCCGCAGAGCGTGCCAAACAATTATACATACATACTCTCGAAAAACATAACCCGGTGGGAGGGAAGCGCTGTGCCGCGCTCCCGGCTGCATGGGTACCACCATCTTGCTTATTTCTCCCGTGAAACAGCTTTGCTGTGTTTCGGAGAGAAGGGCAAGACAGGCAGTGTAATTACTGGCACCGAGACTTAACATCTTATGTCTCAGGATAGGCAACACATAACTGAGTTGCCTGGGCTCGTTCCAGGTATACTAGTTTATGTTCATGGGCGACGTCGACCACTTAACATCAGGTGGTACGTTTGCCAGTTTGCCTATCCAACTAACATAAGAAAAAAAAAAAACCCTCCTTCAGGCGCAGTCGGGAGAAAAAACACGTTTTGCGGAACCCTCAGCGCGGGTCAGACTTATGCTTGTCTTATGTTGATTTCCTTACAAAATTCTTCACATTCAAGGGTGCAAATCTGAAATCCAGATATGGATAAATTTTCAATATTATTAGCATAAGCATGTAATCAGTATTCATAATATTTTGCGAGAAAATTGTACCAATCAAAGAGAATTGCATAAAGCGTATTTGAGTTGTTATTACGTGAGGGTTGCTCTGTATGATTGGGTAAGGGTTATCCATGTTTCAACACAACAATTGTGAAGGGTTGTTTTACAAATTTTCCCTCAAGAAACACTAGTATACAATAAATAAAAAAAATAAAAAAAATTGGTTGTCTGTAAAAACGGTTTACTGATGATAGTTAAACGTGACAACGTCATAAGAAAATGGAATGTCTCAGAGCGAGGTAACGCCGCATGCGTCATGTCTTTTCATTTTGGAGCCGGCTCCATCGAATTATAAGACGTTGTCACGTCAATAAAATTTATTTATTTCAGGTTTCTCACCTATCGCAGTTTACCAATAGAAATGTCGAAAACATTAAAAAAATTAAAATTTAAGACCTGCGTGCTATAATTACATAATAATTTATAAACATGTGCTCCTTATATAATACAATACACATATAACCCTAAGATACCCATCTTTTACAACAGAACAATAAATATACTAATATTACTAATGAGAAAGTAGCTCTGTCCATCAGCTGATCAGATTTTGGTCATATTATAGCGGAGGTGCTTTCTGGCTTCTGCTGCCCGTGTCTTGTTTCAAAAAGAACGGAAAAACAGGCAGTGTAATTGGCATAGACTTACATGTCAATATACAACAACGAAACAGGCTTTTCAGAAGACTAAAAGGGCGTTCTTTTGGCGCAGGAAAAATGAGTTATATATACACCAGCTTTGGGTGGGCCTGACGATTATGTGACACACAGAGATATATTAATAACAGCTGATGAATCTTAGAAGTCCACGTATCTTAAAAAGCCCTATCTCTCCGAAAGCCCTGTCTCTTTCTTGGTCCTAAAGTATTCATAAACACTACACACTCATAGAGGGCACTCACTCAAATATTGAGTCAATATAGTTGATTGTCAAAGAACCTCGGAGGCAAAATACGAAATACTTTGAGAATAGAAAAACTATGTGCCCTTCCAGAACGGATAATCAAAAATATGAAAGTTCAGTTTTAGATTTTGTATAAAAAGGAAAAGTGAAAAAAGTCTTCCGAATTACTTTGTATTTTGTCTACGTAAAAAGATATATTTTTTTATTGAGGAACGAAATTCAGTATTTTATAGTTTCGATTTTTGCAAAGATTACAAATGTCATGTAACAGGCTGAATAGTATTTGCATTAATTTACTATGGGTCCCAGAGTCCCCAGATAATAATGAAATTGGTAAAGTGTGTGTTCAATACGCATGGGGTAGGTTCTATACTATTACGTAGAATTTATTTTATTGGATACTATTTGTTTTTGAAATTGTTGATCTTATAAATAAGATATTGAGCGCAAGGAATACTTTTTGGAACGAAGTTTCTTATGGGGCATTGCGGAGGGGCAGGACTAGCCGGCAAAAAACGTCCGTAAAACGTTCAATAAAAGCGTAAGATTTATGACAATCCTACTCAGAAACAAATCAAATTGAATCTATCATTGAAATACAAATTTTTGACTGAGATGGCTCAGCGTCAGTAACTGTGTGCTACACTATTGGGGCTGCTTAACCAAAAAACCCAAGTTCGAATCCCACCCATCTCAGTCGATTTATTTTAATATTTTTTTTTATATTACGCCGGGAAACGCTCAGACTTTTTTTTATACCTCGAATAGAACTTGAAATTAATATTTTTATAATAAGGAACTTCGTTCCTATGTGGTGTCCCACGAAACACACGGTTTTTTTGTTCTTGGACCAGGCGCTTCCAAGAACAAAAAATTTGACCTAAATCTTCTATCTAAATTATTGAACGAACTCTTGAAATATATAAATAGTTTGCAGTTTATATGCAGTTTGTAACATTAACGTTGGAAGTGATATGCTTTGTGTCTGTTTATAAGGGATACTCCCTTCCTATTTATATTGTCTATGGAAGGAAAGGCAGGTAATTATTTCCTCAGGCCACTAATACCTAGCATTTTTCGTCTTAGGATCTCGTTGATAGGCGACGTTGATCACTTACCTTCACTTGCCTCAGTTGTGAACCCAATGTGCCTATCAAATCGAAAATAACAAAAAAAACCATTAATATTGTATAAACAAAAAAACTAAATAACTCGTTACTTAAAATCATGTTTAAGAAGCGATCGACTATTTATATACAAACTCCGGTACAAACGTAACTGTACAAAGATATATACTTTCAATGGCCACCAATAATCCGGTTATCTTAATGACTAACCCGAGTTAAATTAAACTTAGGATCTGACATTAAATTCCGTTGGCGAATTTAAAATTATGTATGTCACGATTGCATTCTAAACCGCCATAGTTGAGTCACTGGCTACGTTTTCCCGCGCAAATTCTACACAGATACAATAACCATTCATATAAAAACATCGTAAATACACAATCTTACGGTCGTAATCAAAGGGCTCAAAATAGCGACGCCCGCGCGACCGCGCCAACGGTTGTCTTATTATGTATAAATAGTGCAACTGCAACACTGCGTTCCGCGAAACGACTGCGTTCATTTTCCTCTTCGAAGGAATGCAATGACGTCAGCGCTACCCGACTGATTCAAATGCACGCCATTTCAATAAAACTCAATACGAAATGTGGCTTTTTAAATGCATCGTATTATCGCTTTCCGAATAACCTGTCGAATTGAAATGTAATGACGCTATTAAAATGTTGCACATGTCGGAGTCGCCTCCTCGAATTGTCCGTATTATTTACTATGTTGCAGGATAACGGTACAGTTACGAGTTGATATTCTTATCTTATTTGTATTCTATTTAAAGGGAATGAGGTATTTTGTATTTATAGCTAATCGGAATTCACATAGGTGTGTTTAATTAAGCGGTAACGTAATATAATATATATAACGTAGTGTGTCTGATGTCAGCGTTTATGTTTTATTGATAACTTTTTTTTTTTTTCGTAGGGATCTATGCTAATGGCCCTAATGCTTCGTCGGATTAGTGTGAGCCCATTTGGCTCACTTTTGATTTATAAAATGGGGGGTTGCCCCCCGCCTACCGTGTAGTCTGCGACCACACGGCCTCCTGGCGTCGGTTGTGTTTTGATAACTTAGTTATGATATCTACTAACATACATACTAGGATTTCTGCATATCAGAAATACGTTTTGAGGAAAACGTGGGGGCCTCTTGTATACCGAGTAAAGTCAAATCATAGAGAACGGGTTGCCGTATTTTAATATAATATTATATATAACTAGCTGTTGCCCGCAGCTTCGCCCGCATTAACTTCGATTTACAGCCGTTGACGGATTGATGATGATTATTTTTATAGCCTAAGTTACTCCTTAAAACATCAGCTATCTGTCAGAGAATGTCCCGTCAAAATCGGCCCAGCCGTTTCCAAGATTAGCCGGAACAAACGGAGAGATAGACAGATAGACAGACAGACAGACAAACAGACAAAAATTGTAAAAAATGCTATTTTGGTATGTTTACCATGTATACATCCATATGCATTGAATAGAAAGCGGTTATTTTAATGGTACAAACAGACACTCCAATTTTATTTATCTGTATATATGTATAGATAATAAAGGTTGTAAGTTTGAAAATAGTGAGAGATCTTTAACATAGGTACTGTCTTTTTTTATTTTTTTTATTATTTTTATTGAGTCTTTAAAATTCATGCTATTTGTAACAAAGTAATATAAGACCATTTAAGTAAGTTATGGCATATCTGAACCTACACAGAGTATTTACCCGTAAGCATGATTTACACATACAGAATAAAAACTGATAGTATAGATATATACTAGTTGTATGATATATTACGTTCGGCGTTCATTGAGGGAGTCCTATGTTCAGCTGTGGACGGGTAGGGGCTGATGATGATGATAGATTAAATTAAGGCTGTTCTTCAATCCGATGTTTCTATGATTGACGTTTTCGTGGTCTATATAAATAAGCATCTGTAAGCGTCTCGCACTTGGCTACTTTTTTACTAACCGTGAAACAGTATACCTATATGAAATGTATCTTGGATTTAAATAAATTATACAGTCTTGACAAACATTTTGTCTACAATTATAATGAAACGATTTGTTACGCATTTTGTCGGGGCTTATTAAAGATTTTTACTTTTCGGATTCTTTACGAGAAAACTGAGATGTCAGACGTCCTTAATTTACGTCAAAGTTGTCTCTACCTAACTTTACGTAATTTCACTCATTATAATAAAACAATTTTTTATTCCTTAGTCCTCCCGTGACCATGGTTGCTGTAAAATATCCGAAACGTCGGGCTTGTAAAAATCTTAATAAACCGCGATAAAATCCGTAAAAAATTGTTTTATTATAATGTCTCTACCTAACTTTACGTAAAATAAGTGATATTAGCGTAAACGTTAGAATACAATTTAACATAAAAAATCACTAAGAGTGAAGTTTGAGATGTGTAGCCAACTTCACACGGGTTAAATTGCGCATAAGTGAAATTAGTTGAAATATTTCTTACGTGTCAATGTCCTGTCCATGCTAATTACCTTGCGACACTTCGGGAATAATGGCTAGGAAATATTAGACGTTGACCGGCCATTTGTAAAAAAAGGCGGCCATTGTTGGAAAATTTGGGCCTGTCAGAGATCGCTTTCTATTGTTGATGGATTCTGTGTATTTAAAGAACTGTATTGTGATTTTTTTTGTGTAAGTAGATAACTAGATGGGACGATGTGTGGTTATTCTGATTGGTTGGGATTGATCTTGGCGTTCAGTGATAGAGGCCTATGATAAGTGGAAAAAGGTTGATAATGGCGGTAATACCACAATTGTAAAAGTTGGTAATTTCCGAATATTACTGGTTTTCTTGGTATGCGATCAGGAAATTGGAAACCAACAAGGTCGAGGGAAAGTGGTGTATAATTATATATCGAGTTCCTAACCTTTTCAAGTATTACTTAAGAAAACATATTTTACTCCTACTTTAAATGAGTTATGCTTCTATCATTTTTTACCACACATACTCTACTATACTCTACTACAATCTACCGTACTCTATTGAGACCTCCTGATGAGGGGGTAAATCTTTAAATAGACCTTCAAGAAAAGAGCATAGGTACTCATATCTGAAAGGCCGGCAACGCACCTGCTAATCCACTGGTGTAGCGGGTGTCTGTGGATGTCGCTCTTCACTTACCATCAGGTGAACCGATTATCCGTTTGCCCCCTTTTCTATTAAAAAAAAATAGATCTTTTAAACTCTTAAGATGGAAGTGTCTATTACATTAAAAGTAATGATTAGGTTGTTTGTTCGAATAGCTACCTACCCAAGGCACAGAACCTATGTTATACAGAGTGTTTCTGTGTGATATTAACTTCATATAAAGACACAAAAAGGCAGATGAGAATTATACATTTGTGGGATTGTAGGTGAAGCCCCAAAGGGAGATCTCCGACCGGACGCGAGACGACCAGAGTGAGAGGAAGAGAGACCGACTCCTCCTCTCCCTCTGGTTCTCCCTTTGTTTTATCCGACACAAATTATTGTAGTGTTGGTTGATTTGATGGTCTTTCTTTAGTAGCAAGTTGGATTTTCCTTGGACATTAGCAGTGCAGTGCAGATGATGATGAAGCCAGTTTATTTCGAGACGCCCGTTATATTTAATTATATTCCAACAAAAAGTGCACATTTTGCCACACGGTACATTAATCTTTATTACCTAAGAAAAAAGACAAAAAATGATGTAAAAAATTCACCAACGATCCCCAATGATTGCGCAATCGGGTTCAGTGACCTCGATGTTTTGGTTTGTACTATGTACAGAGATCGGCGCAAGTTGCACCTGGTGATTCATATATTAACTTGTGTTGCACTGGTATTGTATAATAGTTTCCCGCAGTTTTACTCCTATCTATCTTTAGAAATAAAAATGAATCATCAAAAAATATATATCTACCTACCTACGTATATAACTTCAGAACCACTACAACAAATTACATAATTCTTTTGTTGTGACTAAATATTTTAGGAAAGGCCATGACGTTTCCCGGGTTCAGCTTATATGGAATAAAATTAAAAATACTTTCCTGTGTAATAAATAGCTATAACATTAATAATTAGGCTATGTATATGCAATATATATGACATATGCAAAGAATTTTGTTTAATTCAACTGTACTTGCGGAGATAAGCGCGCGCAAACATACTCACTCTTTAGCTTTATAATATACTAGCTTCGCCCGCGTTAACTAGATAAGCGCGCGCAAACATACTCACTCTTTAGCTTTATAATATACTAGCTTCGCCCGCGTTAACTTACATTTACAACCGCATCCGTAGTGATGATGATTATTGTTATAGCCTATGTCCTAATCCAAGGTATAAACCATTTCTACTTTCAACCAAATCAGTTCAGCCGTTTTGTCGTGAAAGATGAACAAACATCTAAACTTACAAACTTTCGACTTTATAATTTTAGTAAGATGTATAGATTACCTTATTCAAATAGATTATTTTGATAGCCTAGTCCTTCGTTATAATATGACCTTTCTTCTTGGCGAAATTTTATCGAAATCCGATAAGCGATGTAGGTTCGCATTTTAACGTTAGTATTTATACTAGTATAGACATAGCTTTCGACCGCGGCTGTTTTTTTTTTCGGAAGGGCTAGACTTTTCGGCCTGATGCTTAAGGTCAATTGGTACAGTACGCGGATTCTTGTGGACTTAGCAGTTAGTGCAGAGAATGATTAACATTCTGTAATAATTGTATATTATTTTCGGTGGTTTTTAGGAAAAATCCGGTGCTTCTTCCTAATACAATATTATGCCTTTTTTTTCTTTGACGCCGGGAAACACTCTGAGGCATACCGCTGGGGATGGGGGGGACTCCCCAGGCGGGTATGTGGGAATCACTGAGCCCGAAAGATGGTAAGGTGGACTCAGCTCTACCCACTAAAACCCGGCGAGTGCCATCAATGCCGCCTTCCAAACGTCGGGACAGTGCAGTGAGGTTCCCATCCTCGCACCTTGTCCCCCCGTGCTCTTTTGTCCCTTCTTCATATTAGAGGGGTACAAAGAGCAGCTCCCTCGGTTTAATTTGCTCCGCCCAAGTTGCTGGGCACACCTTAGTCTACTGAGCCCCACCGCCACAACAAGGCTTGAACCTTGGTGCGGATACAATATGCTTTCTAGTATTCTACCTTGTGAAGGTTTCGGGCAGAAAGTATTTAGATTATTTGGAGTATATTTTATATTGAAATGAGGTCTTGCATGATCTATGTGAGTGTAGGAAAGGTGTTTGATGCATGCATGTACACTTTCACGATATAGACGACAGAATTCGCGGAATATTGCTAACAGATATTAGACATATCACATGTCTTAGATCTTAATATTGTAAGACTTAATATATTTAGAAGGCACCGTGGGAATAGTGTTGGACTCTTTATCATTATGAGCCCGTGGCCGTCCACTATATGTTGAACTCTTTTAAGTATAGCATAGCACTGTATAAGACCGCTAGGGTATTTACAGGTTAATCTACCAGAGAGGTAATGCCATTGCTGTATTGCAGCCGAATTGGGCCTGCACGAGCGGGGTGGTACCTGTCGCTCACATAATATCGGCAGGAGTTTCCGTTGGCCCATTGGCGGGATATGGAAAAAGTGTGCAACGCATCTGCATAACTTCTGGTTGTGCAGATGTGTATGGGTACCATGGTTCAGGCCTTGACGTGGCGGTGCACGGTGGGGCTCAGTAGCCTAGGGTGCGCCGCTGCATCTTGGGCGAAGCTAATTGAGCCGAGGGGGCTCTTTGTACCCCTCTTATAAGAAGAGGGGACAAAAGAGCAGGGACGTTGGGAGGGGATGTTCTGTAACCCCTCTGTGTTGGAGGCGTCCTTTGAGGGACTGACTAGCCGTCGAGGTGCCCTGTTTGCTCATTAAATCTGGGGCACCTCACCTTCGGTACTGGCGGCACTCGCCGGGTTTTAGTGGGTAGAGCTGCGTCCACCTTACCACCTCAAAGCATTTTCCGGCGTTAAAGAAAAAAAAAGGGTTAGTCAACTGGCAGACGAGATGATGGTTCGTGGTCAGCCGTTATCTTCGAAAAGCTGCGAAGTTGATTCACATGAAATAGTCAGTATGCAGTAGCGGTACGTGTATATGGAGACGGGAACATGGCATAACGCATTCCGCATTGTACGACCACAAGAGAATATAAGTGGTTATTAGTATAGAGTTAGAATCGAGTATAGACTAATATAATAAAGAAAGTACTGATTTTAAAAAAAATCGCGAGTAATGCTAATCAAAAACATAGTCTGTACTCAAGAACGGCTGTTAACGCGGGCGAAGCTGCGGGTGACAGCTAATTTCAAATATTTTTACAAATTCACAAAATAATAAAGCTAGAACATCATCATCAGTGCGGATGAGGCTGCTGACGCGGGCGAAGCTGCAGCAACAGCTAGTTTCAAATATAATTGGAACCACAATGGCCCGATGACTTCCGTCCCTGACCACAATCATACTTCACTATCTCGTTTAGGATTTTTTGTCCGCCAACTTGTTATTTTCCTCTTCATAACAAACAATTTAATTAACAATTTTCGAACGGATATAGTGATAGTGGATGCGGACAAATGGTAACAATTACGTCAAGGCTAAATATTATATAATAAGGCATACTTGGGTATGTGAGATGTTTAAAATAAAAGGCCAGCGAGTGGTCGGTAAGTGCCTTTACACACGCGCCGGTTGCCGGGTAGCCGGCGCCGGGTATCCGGTAGCGAAGTGTATGGGCGTGTATGGCAGCTTTCACACGTACCGGCCTAATTTGCTTACACTTCGCTACCGGATACCCGGCAACCGGGACGTGTGAAAAGACACTAACACAGTTTATTTACAATTGACGCGTTCATCGCGCGATAATAAATGCCACGATCTACCGTATATTACAATATGTATTTCAGAACCTTTATTGCTAGGCTTTATATAAATTTTTATATAAAAGGGGGCAAACAGTTGGATCACGGTGGTAGTGATAAGCCACATCCATAGGCACCCTCTATATCATTAGCAGGTGCGTTGCCGGCCTTAACAGAACCACTATCATGCTTTTCCACTAAACTGCTTTTGAGTTTAGGGAGTGTAGGCTCTAATGGTAACTTAAGCTCCTAATATCATGTGGCTCCAGTGAAGTTTTTATTAAAATAGGTACAACTGCACTTCTAAGACTAAGGGGTCACTGCTAGGTGTTGTATCACCCACGACTTTGTCGGAGTGATATGAGTCTTAAGGGTCTTCTAAGCACAAGTTTTAACTCTCAATATCTCGCTCGTGTGCGTTTTTGCATATATTTATCTGTTATGTTAAAAAGATCCCGTCGAATTGAGAACCTGCTCCTTTTTGAAGTCGGTTAAAACAGTTCAGTACCTTCTAATAATTTATAAAAATAAAACATTCATGACTTCGTATATCATGATAAGACCCCAAGGTTCTGACTGAAAGTCTATCTGAGAGAATCATCAGTGGACGAAGAGATGATGGTTGCGTTCAATGTCGAGCCTGTATTTTAATTTATCAATTTATTGGTGGTCTAATCCGTTTAGAAGGGACCATTTGGGGTTACACGAAACGTCCAAACCAATACGTAATTATTTTAAAGTTGAGCGCACGATTGAGTCGATAAGGTCGTGTCTGTGTCCCTGATGTCTCACCTGTCATGAAAATGTCAAATTTCATTCAACAATTTAAGAAAATAAATGAATGAGCGAAGAACGAAACAATTTAAGTGATTATAATAATTATCGTTACCATAATATTATAAATGCGAAAGTGTCTAATAGTTTTACATCTCCGCTAAACGGATTTCTATAAAACTTAGCAAAAAATTTTATTGTGTGAAAGGATATCGATCCATCAAAATAAAGCAAAAATTATATATTTAGAAAAAGGTTTTTTTTTTTTAAATGATAGGTTTGCGTTTGGCCACTGTCTCACCTGATGGAAAGTGACGACGTGGCCGACGATGGAGCACGCTTGCCTAGAAGGTACCTATTCACTTGTTTTGAATTCATATCAATATTCAATATGATCAGTCCGAGTTACTGTAACTCAGTAATATCTCATAAACAAGTTTTGAACAATCGAAAATACCTGGAGGCACATAATTCACGGAGGTAGGTCAGGGCTGCAAAAGGAACAAAGGCAAGAACCAGTCGCGGTGACCTCCAGACAGATCGGTCTCCGAGGGGTACCGTTGTATGGCTCGTATGAATGTTGACCGACGGGTATATGGAACCTCGTTGAGATAGACTAGGATGGGAGACGCTTTTGATATTTAATTAGATATAGATTGAGATGTGACAGTTTTCGTGTTGGTAGTAAGTATTTGGGTTTCAATAACTGATTGACTTGACGAATTTCAATTAAATATTGTAGATGAATAGATTAGGATGTTAAATATATCAAAAGGTGGCCGCTGAATAGGGTGGGGGGCGTAGGAGGCACTACTAACGTCTCTGTCGACGCGATGTCGTGCCTAGTCGGACCAGGATTGGAACCTGGCGAGACCAGCCTGTCGCTGAGGTGATCCTGTCCGTTGCCTGCATATCCGGGACCCTCAAAAAGCGGCTGAAGGCACTTGCAGTGGTTTTAGTTAGGGTTCAAGCGTGCGTCCCACATAGGGTCAGCAACCTACCCCGGCCCTGGCTACATGCATAAAGCATTTGTCTGCGTCAACAAAAAAAGGATGTAAAATATTGTTGGCGCGTTGGTAATTTCCGTGTTTTTTTTCGATGGATAGACGAGCTGTAGGATGTAGAGGATTGTCTTCATAACATGTGTTGTTAATTGGTTAAGAACGATTTTTGTAATCTTGATATTCCATGTATCCGGCCCTCATGATGATAGGTTAAATTCAACCGTAAAAGATTCGTCGACCGTATCGGATTTGACTAGTCCAAATCCTTGTCTCCCGAGCAGCGCGCGCGATGATCCTGATGATGATGACGAGGGGGGCGTCCCCCTTTCGAATATTTCTTAAATGAGCCATGTGCTCATTTACTGTACTGATTGAGCTTAAAGGCCATCAGGCCGAAAAGTCTAGCCCTTCCGAAAAAAAAAGATATTCCATGAGAATCAGTTCATACATCATGTAAGAATATGTGTTAACTTATTATTTACATTGCTATTACTAAGTATTCAGTCTCAAATATTATTTTAAGGTTTCTATGTATTTGAAAAGATTGTTTGGAGAATACATGAGGATACGAAGATGGGCAAATATGGATGTTTCCTTCGATCACTCCGGCGGTGATGTTTGTTCTTGCACGTACATAAAATAGGAAAATCATGATGACGATGGCTAATTAGAAAACCTTTGAGAAGTACGATAGCTAATTAAAAAACCTTTGAGAAGTACGATAGCTAATTAAAAAACCTTTGAGAAGTACGATAGCTAATTAAAAAACCTTTGAGAAGTACGATAGCTAATTAAAAAACCTTTGAGAAGTACGATAGCTAATTAAAAAACCTTTGAGAAGTACGATAGCTAATTAAAAAACCTTTGAGAAGTAAGGTGCCTATTTTATATGTCAAGATGGTAGTTATAATAAGCATCTGATGGTACTTCGTCCTTTAGTATCATGAGATGTTAATCATATGGTCCCCTGGCAATAAACAAATGTATTTTGCCCATCATCATCATCAGCCGCATCTAGCGCACTGCTGAGCACAGGCCTCACTGTTTTCTGCCTATCTGTCCCTTGCCTGTCTCATCCATGTTTGCCCACCAGCCTTCCCACGTCATCGGTCCATCGAGCCATAGGACGTCCTGGACTCCTCCGAACCGGTGAATCAAATCCATTTCAATTCCGCGACTCTATCTCCGATGTATTTGACCTTCGTTGGACGTTAGATCTCGGTATTGCGGATAATGTTTTGAAATTTTAATGTAATAAGTATATTAATGTTTTAAATGAAAAGGTAACTTTGTCTGTTATCTTATCACGCCTTAACCGCTGATCGGATTTCGATAAAATTTGGCAAGGAGATACATAACGTTATAAGGAAGGTCAATGACCATCAAAATATCCATCATCAGCCTGGATTCAGCGGTAATATTTAACGCAAGCAAAACATCGGGCTATAGCTAGTATTACAAATTGCAAATTATTCAAAATACTTGAAAGCATAATTTATTGCACAACCGCACTCGCATTCCTCCGTTTTGTATGAAAGCGTATAATTTGACTCCCGTTGCAAAAATTCCTATTTCATCATTTTTAATTATTCATCCACAATCACAAACATGCTAACAGCACAACGTGATTTTTGTTTATGATTCTTATTAGTTTAGCCTAATGTTAAAAATACCTTGGCAATTGTAGTAACATATGATTATTTAATACAAATAGTAACAGTATACCTTTCTGTCCATCGCACCTTACCTCTGTCCTACTTTACTATGAACACGATGCTATTAATTTTGACATAGGATATTTACATGCTGATAACAATCATTTTTTCATTCACCAAAATTATTAATATTTTATAACTAGATTATACTCCGACTTCATTTACAACTTTAGCATTTATAAAGTATCTTATAATTCGATGGAGCCGTCTGCACGGACGAAAAAACATGACGCATGCGGCGTTACCTCGCTCTGAGGCGTTCCATTTTCTTATGACGTTGTCACGTTCAACTATCGTCAGTAAACCGGCATTACAGACAACCGATTTTTTTATATAGAAGAGGGGGGAAAATGACAGTCGGTTCACCTGATGGTAAGTGATAAGCGTCATCCATAGACACCCGCTACACCAGAGGAGCAGGTTAAACATTTTAAATCTTACAAATTGAAATAAAACACTTTCCATTACAATAAACAATAACACATTTTTTTAAATCAAACAACGAGATTAGCACAAACAAACAAACACTTTCGCTTATGTCACAAACCATGTCTCCGTTACTTCATACAAATAGTCTCGGGACTCGAACTTACTACTTCTTATATACTAGCCATAATTCACGGAAATACATATGGTCTCCTCGACCTAATTCTGCCAAATCACATTATCTGGCAATGGCGGAAGCGATATCCAACCGCGGCCATCCTGCCACCGCCATGGGTGTGAGAAAGTCGCTATCACTCTAATATGCGCATTTAGTCAGTGATAAGCTGTGGGAGCTGTACTGCGATTGCCAAGCTCGTCGTGGTGTCATAAACAGTTTCAGATAAAACGCGGATGGGATAAAAACTGTCGCGAAAATTTGTGATGTTCGTAGAAGAAGCTTAAATCATACCGTAGTGGAATATATCCAGCAGGGGACGGTAAAGATTGCTGATGATTTTTTATGTCATAAGGAGGGTCATATGCCATAGACATTCGCACAACCAAAAGTTATGCAGATGCGTTGCTCTCCTTTTTTCTGACCCAAATGGGCCACCGGAAACTCACAAACCGCACGAAATGCGACAGCATAGCTGTTACTTGACGACGGTATTAGGTGACCGAGAGGTACCAACCCGCTCGTGCCGGCACAATTCGGCTGCAAAGTAGTATAGCACTACCTCGTACTAAATGATAAGAGAACGCATCTTATTCTGATTGAATGAAAGTGAAATTGGCCGTCTTGGCTTTCATTGGAAGAGGCCAATAATAGACGGAATAAGTTATATGATGATGATAACTATAAAGAGAGCGCATAATATCTTTTCTGCATCCTAATCACATTCTGATTTGATGATGCTGTCGCGTATAGATAGTCTAGTGGGTCCGGGTTCGATCCTGGCCGGTGGCGGTGGTGAAATGGATTCTCTCAATTTCTCCGGCCCCCTGAACATCGCCTGCTCGACGGTGAAGAAAAACATCGCGAGAAAACCCGATGAGATTAAAAGTCTTTGAAGGTGTGTGAAGTTTACCAACCTGCATTGGGGCAGCGCATCGGTGAACTATGGCCTAACACCCTCCTCGGATGATTTCCAGGAGACCCGCGCCCAGTGGGACATAAGGGTTGATATTATTATCATGTCGCGTTTAGGATTTTTTATCCCCCAACTTGTTATTTTCCTCTTCATAACGAACAATTTAATTAACAAATATTGTTTTCTAATGTTTACGCGAATTTCACTCATTATAATAAAACAATTTTTTTTACGGATTTTATCGCGGTTTATTAAGATTTTTACAAGCCCGACGTTTCGGATACTTTACAGCAACCATGGTCACAAGTATCCGAAACGTCGGGCTTGTAAAAATCTTAATAAACCGCGATAAAATCCGTAAAAAAAATTGTTTTATTATAATTAATTAACAAATTTCGAACGGATATAGTGATAGTGGATGCGGACAAATGGTACCAATTACCTCAAGGCTAAATTTTCAGATTCAGAGATCGGCCGTCCTGGCATTCATTAAAAGGCCGATAGTGATGTCGTCACATTTACATTTGAGTGTTCTGATAACTGGAGTAGCTTCAAGTGGGCGTGGGCGACCGTGGGCGAGTGCTTTCACCGCATCTAGTGCCATCGCTCCAGTAAGCCCACGTTGGGCGTAGGCCTCGGTTTTTACCAAAGGTCAAAAAAGGTAAATTGGTGTTCATCGAAAGTGCTTGAAATGACAGGGTAATTGATGAATAAAACCCTCCTCGCGTAATTTCGAGGAGAGTAATTGACTTAAAGATAGCGTTAGGTGTGCCTTCTTCAACCAAAGTGCGATTTGCACCCCAAGTGTACAAACATTTAGAAATAGAAATATCATAATATTGACAATATATACCTTCTAGTAAGAGGTGGTGCCACGCTGCTTTTCACCCGAATTGGCCTGGCATGACCGGTGTGGTACCTCTCGCTCACATGACACCGGCGTCAAGTGACAGCTATGCTGTTGCGTTTCGTGCGGTTTGTGAGTTTCTAGTGGCCCATTGGGGGCCATAGGTACAAGGAGGGATCTGCATAATCTCTGGTTGTGCGGATGTGACCGCTTCGACCGCTCATCTGCCCTCCAGTGCTAAAAAAAAACTATGCAGTGCCAGCGCATAAACATGACCTATATTATAGCTGACCATTGACTGGGAATTGGTCAAGATCATTTAAAGATTTACTTATTAGTACTTGATGAAACAATTTGTACGGATTATAGCTGACCATTGACTGGGAATTGGTCAAGATCATTTAAAGATTTACTTATTAGTACTTGATGAAACAATTTGTACGGATTATAGCTGACCATTGACTGGAAATTGGTCAAGATCATTTAAAGATTTACTTATTAGTACTTGATGAAACAATTTGTACGGATTATAGCTGACCATTGACTGGGAATTGGTCAAGATCATTTAAAGATTTACTTATTAGTACTTGATGAAACAATTTGTACGGATTATAGCTGACCATTGACTGGGAATTGGTCAAGATCATTTAAAGATTTACTTATTAGTACTTGATGAAACAATTTGTACGGATTATAGCTGACCATTGACTGGGAATTGGTCAAGATCATTTAAAGATTTACTTATTAGTACTTGATGAAACAATTTGTACGGATTATAGCTGACCATTGACTGGGAATTGGTCAAGATCATTTAAAGATTTACTTATTAGTACTTGATGAAACAATTTGTACGGATTATAGCTGACCATTGACTGGGAATTGGTCAAGATCATTTAAAGATTTACTTATTAGTACTTGATGAAACAATTTGTACGGATTATAGCTGACCATTGACTGGGAATTGGTCAAGATCATTTAAAGATTTACTTATTAGTACTTGATGAAACAATTTGTACGGATTATAGCTGACCATTGACTGGGAATTGGTCAAGATCATTTAAAGATTTACTTATTAGTACTTGATGAAACAATTTGTACGGATTATAGCTGACCATTGACTGGGAATTGGTCAAGATCATTTAAAGATTTACTTATTAGTACTTGATGAAACAATTTGTACGGATTATAGCTGACCATTGACTGGGAATTGGTCAAGATCATTTAAAGATTTACTTATTAGTACTTGATGAAACAATTTGTACGGATTATAGCTGACCATTGACTGGGAATTGGTCAAGATCATTTAAAGATTTACTTATTAGTACTTGATGAAACAATTTGTACGGATTATAGCTGACCATTGACTGGGAATTGGTCAAGATCATTTAAAGATTTACTTATTAGTACTTGATGAAACAATTTGTACGGATTATAGCTGACCATTGACTGGGAATTGGTCAAGATCATTTAAAGATTTACTTATTAGTACTTGATGAAACAATTTGTACGGTTTATAGCTGACCATTGACTGGGAATTGGTCAAGATCATTTAAAGATTTACTTATTAGTACTTGATGAAACAATTTGTACGGACTATAGCTGACCATTGACTGGGAATTGGTCAAGATCATTTAAAGATTTACTTATTAGTACTTGATGAAACAATTTGTACGGATTTAAGGCGATTTATTAAGTAAAAGCCCGACGCTTCGGATATTTTACAGCAACCATGGTCACGGGGGGATTGTCTGTAGTCTGTCAGTGTGTTGTCCGCGATAAAATACATTATATTTGATTCATTGTAAAAAATATACATATTATTTGAATATATAGGTACCGTTTGCTAGTTTGAAACTTGTAACGCCATCTATAATTTGCGGTATTGTACTTTTAGTGTCTCTTCAGCAACCTGCTTGTAGCTAGCTTTGTTAAATACTACGTTTGTCATACAAATCTGTCTTTGGATTCGAACCCGCGAATGATTTATGATCTATATGTCTTCAGTTAGTAGTTAGTGAGACGATGGCCTTGTGGGTATGGGCTCGGCCTCTTGAGTGAGAGCCGAGAGGTCCGGGTTCGATCCAGACCTGTGTTGCCTAGAAATGATTTTTTCTAAATTTCTACGTGCATCAACATGAGACCATCGCTTGCTCACCGGTGAAGGAAACATCGTGAGGAAACCAGCATGCCCAATGAGATTAAAAGTCTTTGAAGGTGTGTGAAGTCACCAACCCGCATTGGGCCAGCGCATCAGTGAACTATGGCCCAAAACCCTCCTCGCCTGATTTCGAGGAAGAGACCTGTGCCCAGCAGTGGGACTTAAAGGGTTGATATTATTATACAATACTATTACTATCTAATATAAATATACTCATTCAGGCGAAAACTATCAAATAATTGTAAAGAAATTTATATGAAGAATATAAAAATGTCATAATTTCTGATATGGATTAAAACCCGCGACCTCCACGTGACTACAGTCTACACACGTCGTGTTACAACACTTACAACTTACGAGAGTTACGATCACCGTCAACCAATGTCATTGATAAGTGCTATCGCGTGCGCGGTCACGTGGAGATGAATGGACACTGTCGTTTATATCGGACAACGGTTACACGAAAGGTTGCGGGTTCGAATCCCGGTATTTTCCTGCGGTTTAGTGGTCGACGCAGCAGACGTTGTTTCAAATCTGAAGTGGATAATGTCTACTATATATGTATTTATTCTTTTTACCCAACTGCGTCAAAAGAAGGGTTATTTGTTGCTAGTGTGCATGTTTCTATGTAAGTCTATTTCTTTGGGACCCTAAAGCCTGAATGGCTCGATGGATTTTAGCTTGAGAGATACCGTTAGCAAACTTAAGAGAGAGTGAATATGGGTACATATGTATAGATTAGAAAAAAATAAGATGCCGGAATTTTGGCGAGGAATTGTGTTGTAGTCGTCAATTTTATAAAAAAAAATACTGTATACTATACTATACTATAATATATATTATATATATATTTCTTGTGTGCGTGTGTATGTCACAGAACTCCTCCTAGACGGCTGGACCGATTTTGATGAAATTTTTTGTGTGAGTTCAAGGGGATTCGAGGATGGTTTAGATTCACAAAAAAAATTGTACAGGACAACGTCTGTCGGTGCCACTAGTTATTTATATATTTTAAAATTCAACATTTTATTAGAAACTTTACCCGGAGGTTATAGTGGTGTCTTCTGCCCTGGCCGGTGACCCCCCGTGGGAGCTCGTGGCGGAGGTTCTTGCCGAGACGCACTCCTATGTCTCGGATAGGAGGGCGCTCGGTGAGAGCCTTACGCTGGACGGGATCCTGCGGGTTCGCCGACTATGGCAAGAGGCGTTAATGCGGAGGTGGGGGGAGGACCTAGCGCAGCAGCCGTATGGCAAAAACTTGACGGTTGCTCTGCGTCCGGTCCTTGAGCGGTGGATGCGCCGTAAACGCAAACCCCTCACCTTCCGTCTGACACAGGTGCTTACCGGGCATGGTTGCTTTGGTTAGTAGGTACCTGTGCCGGAGGGCTGCAGGGAGCCGTTGACAGTGTGTCACGATTGTGGCGCGGCGTTGGACTTGGCCCAGCACACTCTTGAGGTGTGCCCGAGATGAGCGGCGCTGCGTCATGATCTGACATCGGTCATCGGAGGGGACTTCTCTCCGCCGAGTTTCATCCCCGCGATGCTCGGTGACGACGAGTCCTGGACGGCGATGGTCTCCTTCTGCGAGGCAGTAATGTCCCAGAAGGAGGCCACCGACGAGGCCTCCTCCCGCGGGCGACGAACTGGGGTGCGTAGGAGGCGCTACTTAATGGGCCTCCAGTAACGCCACTGTGCTCGTGTCGGGCTCAGGATGGGAACCTGAGTCTATATGGCACGACGTCGTTGGGACTGCTTAGTAGCATTCCCAGTCCCGGGCAGTCTCCCATTACGAGGAGTAGTCTGGTCTTCGCCGGGGCCAGCCTGTCGCTCAGGTGATCCTGTCTGTTGCCTGCATATCCGGGACCGTCAAGAAGCTCGCAGTGGTTTTAGTTAGGGTGGGCACTCCCAGGTGCGAGTCCCACATTGGTTCAGGATCTACCCGAAGATCCTGGCTGTATCCATAAAGATTTCCCTGCGAAAAGAAAAAAAAAAGGTTATAGTGGTGTGATGGTTAGCTTAGTAATATTAGTCGGGCGAAAAACACCCAATTAGTACAAAAATATAGAACTTATTGTGTTTTGGAGTTCTGTTTGTAATAAGTACATATTAAATAGTTTAATCACGCCGGTTATCCTCATTTATATTTTAGATAAAAATAATTAATAAACTTATTTGGAATATGTTGCCTTATTCTATCGTTAATGTAATTAGTATGTTTGTTTAAACGCGCAAATCTCCGGAATTCCCAGTCGGATTAGAAAAGTAAATGGATATCATAGCCTATAAGTTATTTAAGAAAGTTCTTCAGAGGATTTGTTTGACAAGATGTGTTGGTCTAATAATTTGCTCGCTTGTTTTCGAGGAGACTAGTGCTGAAAAGACGAGTGAAGGCGGATTATTATCGTTGTTTTTATTTATATTGTAAATTAAAAAAATATAATGAATCTAGTCTAAGATACGTGTATAATTCAGTTATTGTTAAACATCTTTAGTTTAAAGAACATGCATTTTTTTTAACTCAAGATATATATCTTACATATTATAACTTGTGTATACTATACTATATTAAATGACCCGGCTTAGGCTATATTCATCATAAAAATATTGGCAGAATTCGAACCCGCGACCTGACCACTAGACCAGCCGTGTATTCGGCTGAGTTAATCTTAGTGAAGTTCCAAAGACCTGAATCGTGGTCCAAATTATTATTAACATGTTATTCTACAATACCAGTCGCACTCGCATTCTAAATCCGACGCCGACCTCTGACCTTTAAGGAGTGACCCCATAAAACCGGTGGTCCTCATTAAAATACAATTCTTTGTTAATAACCACTTAATTGATATTTGACAATGTCATTTCGAATGATGAAATCACTGACAAGATTTTTTTAGGTATAAGCCATGTCTTCGTCTGAGGTGACATATTAATATTAATAATTTAGTACTCGCTTGAGCTTGTATCTTATAATTTGTTTATAAATAATAATTACCTATATGACACACTGGTATGGGCACGGGCACGGGTCTTCTCCTAGAAGTCAGGCGAGGAGGGTGTTGGGCTTCACCGATATGCTGGCCCAATGTGGGCTGGTGAACTTCACATACCTTCAAAGACTTTTAATCTCATCGGGCATGCAGGTTTCCTCACGATGTTTCGTTCACCGGTGAGCAAGCGATGGTGTCATGTTCAGGTGCGCGTAGAAATTTAGGAAAACCCATTTCAATGCATTACAGGGGTCAGGATCGAACCCGGACCTCTCACTCAAGCACCCTGTATCAAAACGCTACAATTGGATTGATGAATTGATTTTTTTTTTATATTCGTTGTAATGCAGACTTTAGTTCACTAATATCAATGGCGGGGCCTTGTTGGAAGCAAGGGACGGGAATCGATCGTATCGTTCATTGAAGTAGTCCTCTTAGCAATGGACAGAAAGAGGTAATATTGATGATGATGATGATGATGAATATCTCTTTTATATATCTGGTGTGATGTAAAAGTACTTTACACCAGGTTATACCCGGCGTTTCAAATACTACATCAGGTGGATTAGCAAAGATGCCATTCTACAATCGTAAACGCTAGTAGAAAACTAATAAATGTATAGAAATTACATTTTACATAGTTGAATCACGTGGTCTTAAATGTCATTTCCATACATTTATTAGTTTTCTACTAGCGTTTACGATTGTAGAATGACATCTTGGCTAACCCTACAGCTGTAGTCAGAGAAGGACTGAAGTGTCAGACGTCCTATCAAAATGATTAAAAACGCTGAGAATACGAAATGTTATGTGAAACAGTCCTGCAATTGTATATCATGTAGTTTATAGCGTGAAAACTCACCGTGACTAAATTCATATGTATACGACTTTAATATGGCGAGTTCAGAAAGATCTCCGCAATGCCATCTAGTGGCGCGTAACAACAAAACATTAATATAAAAAAGACAATGACAACCCTTGTAATGTTAGTTTTACATGTACATTATTGTAAGAGGTAGTGCTATGCTGCTTTGCAGCCGAATTGGGCCGGCATGACCGGGGTGGTACCTCTCGCTCGCATAACACCGGCATCATTGACAGCTATGCTCTCGCTTTTGGTGCGGTGTGTAAGTTTCCGGTGGCGGTTTCAATGGGATGGCGGTTCCCGTGTAGCCGGCCCTGTAGGATACGATTTATAGAGGCCAAGATCAGTTGGCAATATTGGCGTTCATGGAAAGAGGCCTACGCCGTGGGTAGGGCTAATATTAATTTATGATGAAACATATTTTCACTGTTTACGTAGACGAGGTGTTAGTCGGCCATTAAGCAGTTGGGAAAACGATCTCCGTGCAGAGGCCGGTCCGTGTTGGATGACAGTGGCAAGGGATCGGCCGTTTTGACGTTCATTGAGAGGCCCATGTTCAGCAGTGGACGGATAGGGGATGATGATGATGATTACCGCCAATATTCGTATCTAAAAATCAAGAACGTCACACTCGATAACCTTTTTTGGTTAATTTTATTTATATTACATTATCTTAAAATTGCAAGAGCATATTTAAATATGTTGCTATGTATTCTCATATTTTATCAGCGGCCTTTGGAACGGTGTAATTATTTAATAGTAAAACTAATTTTTATCACAAATAGCATGAAAGAAGTTACAATCATACCACATTAATGTAAGGTAAGCTTGTGAATATCTATTGCCTCTTTAACATATTGGGGCCCTGAGAAGAAAATGTGGGGGAGGAAACAATACTTTTGAGATCTGTGAGCCTATTCTTGGGATAGACAAAAGTAAACCCAATAATGAAGGCGCTAATATGTATTCCAATCAGCAATCATTGTTGGATTTTCTTAAAATTATCATTCAATCATATTCTGATAAAACTAATGAGGCCCCATGTATCGTGGGGCACTAACTGGGCACCTACCCAGAGCGCCCAATGGGAAAAACGGGCCTGGTGAAGATGATAAGTCAAATTCGCTCATTATCTTAAACTCGTGATAAGCTTGTGCCAGTCCTAAGCAATTTCAGTAAGTTTCGGTGCCAATAATTTACCTATTTATTGACACCAAGCCTTACCCAGGTAAGGGTTAGGGCAAGACTTACTCCCCACCTCGGTTCAAGCCTTGTTGTGGCGGATGGGCTCAGTACTTAGGCTACTGAAACCAGCTCTTTGGGCGAAGCCAAGTGAACCGTGGGGCTGCTCTTTTTACCCCTCTTATAAGAAGAGGCAACAAAGGAGTAGGAGGGGACAAGGGGCGAGGATGGGAACCTCACACCATTGCACTGTCCCTTGAGGGACTGACTAGCCGTCGAGGTGCCCTGTTTGTTCAACAGATCCAGGGCACCTCACCAAAGGCGGCATTGGTGGCACTCGCAGGGTTTTAGTGGGTAGAGCTGCGTCCACCTTACTATCTTTCAGGCGCAACGAGTCCCACATACTCGCCGGTTGTCCTCTCTTCCATAAAAAAAAACTATCCTTATATACCTTCCTCAATAATTTAGCCAATGCAAAAAGAATTTATCAAATCACGACATAGTCCTGAAGAGTGGTGCTTCTTCAGCCGTATAATATAGTCACTACGTAGACTGCTGTCATCATCACCACCCATACATCCACTAGTGAACTATTCTAATTGAATTATATCTATACATTTTAATAATCGTAGCATTTAACATGTGAGTTATCGCGTGTGGCCGTTCGATAAGAGAAAACTGCCAAGGCCACCATACTTCAACACTAATACCTTATTACAATGTGTTATGGACCATTATTGTGTGAGCGATTGGTTACGGTTAGACTTCTCTATCGAATGTTAAAGCAATGTCAATCAGGTTTATTTTAATTGAGTTGATATGGTAAATGTATCGGCCAAGCTACCACTTACCATGTCACGTATGTTGAAGATGGTAAGGTTTACTGGAGAGGTGCTAGGTTACTTTATTACCACTAAAATGAGTCATCACGGCGAAAATATATTGCAAGGACTGAAAGAGACCATTTTTTTTCTTTAATGCCGGGAAATGCTCTGAGGCATCCCGCGGGGAGTGGGTCTCCCCATAAAAGGTGGGTACCACCAATGCCACCTTTGGTGAGGTGCCCCGGATTTCATGAGCAAACAGGACACCTCGACGGCTAGTCTGTCCCCCAAGGGACCGACGCCACCTCCACAGAGGGGCTGTCTCGCACCACAGAACAACCCCTCCCAACGTCACGACAGTCCACTGGGGTGAGGTTCCCGTCCTCGCCCCTTGCCCCCTGCTTTTTGTCCCCTCATATAAGAGGGGTACAAAGCGCCCCCTCGGCTCAATTAGCTTCGCCCAAGGTGCTGAGCCCAGCTACTGAGCCCCACCGCCACGTCAAGGCCTGAACCATGGTGGGGAAAGAGACCATACTTGATACTATCATTATATTTATTTCTTTCGTCCGCTGCTGGAAATCATCATCATCAGCCTTTATCCGTCCACTACTGAAGTGATTTTGCCTAATTCCCAAAACATTCAAATAAAACAATAACAAGATATTCGCAGATAGAAGTAAGAGGTAGTGCCGTGCTGCTTTGCATCCGAATTGGGCCGGCACGACCGGGGTGGTACCTCTCACATAAAACCGGCGTCAAGTGACAGCTATGCTGTCGCGTTTCGTGCGGTTTGTGAGTTTCCGGTGGTCCATTGGGGGGGGATAGGGAATAAGGAGGGCAACGCATCTGCATAACTTTTGGTTGTGCGGATGTCTATGGGCATCGGTAGTCACCATAAGGCGCCGACTGCTCGGTTGCCTCCCTATGACATAAGAAAAAAACATAATGTCGAAATATAAAGGACCGTGACACGAAAGTAAGCAACCATGGTAAATGTCCCATTTGAATTAGTTTTAATAACAAAATACAGCTTGTAAATGCATAGCGAGCGAAGCTGCGGGCAACGGCTAGTAATGATATATTATGATAACAAAATCTAAAGCTATCTTCCTGCTAGTTGAAGTAATTCTGACATGCGAGGGAGTCCTAATTGAAAGCGGGATAGCCTGATTGGACTGGTCATTTAGGGATACAACTGATATACACTCCAGACAATACGGGAAGAATTTAATGGCTGTCTAGTGCAAGAAGGTAGCTTAATGTAAGGTTGAGGGTTCGAATGCTGCCTTTTTTTTGACTAGCTATATAACAGAAGTTTACCAAATTCCTTTCATACTGAAGCACTATTTCTATCTTACTCTGAAATAATTTCAAGTCTACCATTATTTGACCTCTTTTTCGTTTAGCAACTTTACTGTATAATGAAATAATTTTTACGGATTATATTGCGGTTTATTAAGATTTTTACAAACCCGTTTCGGATACTTAACAGCAACCGCGATAAAATCCGTAAACATTGTTTCATTATAATGAGAGAAATTCGCGTAAACATTAGAAAAGCTTTACTGTATTTAGGCGAGAATCGCAGGACAGACAGTGTAATTACTGGCACCGAGACTTAACATCTTATGTCTCAGGATAGGCAACGCATAGATGAGTTGCCTGGGCTCGTTCCAGGTAAACTAGTTTATGTTCATGGGCGACGCTGACCACTTACCATCATGTGGCTCGTCTGCCCGTTGACCTATAACTAAACCGAAAAACGTGTTTTTTGACGTGACAACGTCTTATAATTCGATGGAGCCGGCTGCAAGAACGAAAAAATATGACGTATGCGATGACGTATGCGGCGTTACCTCGCTCTGAGGCGTTCCATTTTCTTATGACGTTGTCACGTTCAACTATCGTCAGTTAACCGACTTTACAGATAACCGATTTTTTTTTCAAATTTTATTACCCAATATTATAATTAACTCTTAGTCAATGGGAAGCACCCTTTAGGTTTCGGTTTGACAGACGGACAGACATCGGAGTGATCCTATAAGGGTTTATTTTTGTCATTTTGAGAAACAGACCCAAACCCTAAAAAGTGGCATCATCACTAGGGGCCGTATTAATAAATCGAACTCAGCTCTGAGAGCGATCTCAATCACGCTCTTGAGATGGTGTTCTAATTAATAAACCGCACCTGAGTTCACATTGTAAGATCCCGTAATCACTTGAGTGACATTGTATTAATAAATCAAACTCGGCACTTAAGAGAACTCTTGAGATCGCGCTCAGGTGCGTCTTTGCTGAGTGCAGTCCGATGGTGACTTGAGTGCATGCATTGTCAAGGTTCTTGTTCAATTTATGCTAACTATGCAAATATGGAAAATATTATAAACGAAATTAATTACTACGATGATATTAATTTATGGCCCAGCAGAATTCGTTTGCCAAAAATTTAAATAAGGGACGCCCAAAATTCCTTTCAAACACCTACTGAAAATTTCAAGAAAAGGTACAGATTCAGTTAAGATTTCTGTTTTATATATAATAATAGTAATATGTAGGGATAACTCGCACACGGCCATCTAATCCCAAACTAAACAAAGCCTGTTCTTATGTCAACCAGACAACTGATATATACTTATCTATTTCTAAATACATACATATAATAGATAAATTACATCTAGACACAGATCAATTAATGATCATACTCATCACACAAACATTTGTCCTGGGTGGAAATCGAACCCACGACCTTCTGGTTTAGCAGTCAGGGCCACTAACCATTAGACCAACAGGCCAGTCAATAACATATTTAATTAGAGGACACCTGCTAAAAGTCGACAACAGAGGTTTTTCAATAGCACCAGAAATGGCAGTGACATTAAGGTTTTATGCAACAGGATCATTTTAGGTAAGGCTTAAATAGTTTTGAGTTTTGAGATGAGAGAGAGAGAACTTTTTTTTCTTTATATGACTACAAAATTATTTAATCTACAATAATTACTTCTATATTTGTTATAAATAATGGTTTCCAAGCCAACGGTTGACAGCGGATCAATTTATAAGACGTAATCTCGTCAAAATGACGCTTACTTGAGTGCAGAATCTCAAAATCTTGAGATGCTGAACTTGAAACCGATCTCAAGTGATACGCGCTCAAAATCCGTCTATTAATTAGCCGCGAACTTGAGATGCTGTCCGAATCTTGAATGTAACTCAGATGAGATCGATCTTGAGAGCAGTATTGAGTTCGATTTATTAATACGGCCCTAGATCTCATTCAGGAGTGTCAATATGCTGATGATGATGCTGTATAGGGCATCAGGCTGCGTGGGCCGATGACCTTGACAAAAAGTGTGATGAGGGAGTGGCGCCTACGCCTCCGCCCCCGCCAGGTTCAATACGCTTCTGACTTTAGTATGATCATCAAATGATCTACTTTAAGATGTTTTCGATGATTTCAGATGATCAAGGGAGCCCCCAGACTCTATCTCCTTTATACTAACAGGGTACAATGGGGTGTACGTATTCTTAAAAATAAAACCACTCAATTAAACTAGATTAAAAAGGTGGTTTTGCACTGCGAGCCGGAGACCATGAAAATACTTTTTTTATTGTTATATATACAAACTGACGAAAAATCTATAGTTTTTCTGTATGAGCAGAGTCGCAACGGGGCAGGAAAGTTTTCTAAGTTCGTATTATGACGGATTCGGATCGGCTGCAGTTTTTTGCAAATCAGCAGACAATTAGACAGCAGAGCGCTCCCGGCTGCATGGCTACCACCATCTTGCTTGTTTCTCCCGTGAAACAGCTTTGCTGTGTTTCGGAGAAAAGGGCAAGACAGGCAGTGTAATTACTGGCACCGAGACTTAACATCTTATGTCTCAGGATAGGCAACACATAGATGAGTTGCCTGGGCTCGTTCCAGGTAAACTAGTTTATGTTCATGGGCGATGTCGACCACTTCCCATCAGGTGGCACGTTTGCCAGTTTGCCTATCCAACTAACATAAAAAAATCGGTTGTCTGTAAAGTCGGTTTACTGACGATAGTTGAACGTGACAACGTCATAAGAATATGGAACGCCTCAGAGCGAGGTAACGCCGCAAGTGTAATGTTTTTTCGTTCTTCCAGCCGGCTCCATCGAATAATAAGACGTTGTCACGTCAAAAACATAAATAATAGTTTTGCATTTGCATAAACTGCAATTAGCTAACTTGGCGGTAAAGAGTAGGTAATAAGGATTTTTACGTGTTATTATATACTGCGCTTGATAATTTAAAATATCTATAATAATAAAGATATTTTTGAATGCTCTTAAATGATTCAAAATACACAAGATTCTTTTTAGCCAAGTCATCTCAATATTAAATTATCAGTACATATTGCACGCTATTCGGCCGGTCAAAGTTCGCGCGTCCTACCGCAACAGACCACAGATAAACTCTGTAAAACGTTATGCAATACCATTGTCGTGTCAGTGGCGGTTTGATTATGATGTCATTATATGAGGTACTAGCTGTTGCCCGCAGCTTCGCCCGCGTTAACTTAGATTTACAGCCGTATACGGATTGATGATGATTATTTTTGCCTAAGTTACTCCTTATAACATCAGCTATCTGTCAGTGAAAGTCCCGTCAAAATCGGCCCAGCCGTTTCAGAGATTAGCAAGAACAAACAGACAGACAGACAAAAATTGTAAAAAATGCTATTTTGGTATATGTACCGTATACATCCATATGCATTTAGTAGAAAGCTTTTAATGTTACAAACAGACACTCAAATTTTATTTATCTGTATAAATGTATAGATAATGACTGGCTTATATTTTGGTGGTCGTAAGATTGATGGTATTATTAAGGTATACAGGTACAGGTAGCCTGTGCTATTATGGGGCCTATTTAGTGGTGGTTAATATAACGCATAGCGCCATAACGTAGCGCGCTATTCATACTCAACGTATAGCGTACGCTATATAAATTCCTATTAGGCGCTATAACGTAGCGCCTCGCTACATTAGGTATGTAGCGAGGCGGCTAGCGTAGGCCGTAGTTATAACTTTATAACATTCGAACTACGTCGACGTGCTAGATTGTAGACGCTAGACGTTATAATTTATAGTTTATACGTCAGTCAGCGTCGAGCGCGGGCTAGCGCTAGATGTAGATGTGTCGTGCGCTATCCCGGCCGGCACACGCGAGTTACGTAATTCTAGTGTTGCACTACACGTTATAATATATTCTATAAAATAGCGCGCTAGAAAAATATAGTTTATAGTCCATAGCACGTTATCATAAAATTGTTTATTTGCACACCACTAGGCCTATTGCTTATTCCGATGAGAAACCAGTTTAAAAAGCATGTGTATTAATCACAGGTTCATGTCCGTGTAGAGCAAAAATGTTGTACTTAATACTAAATATTGAGTGAGAGTGGGTTTAAAAGTATTCTTGAAATATTTTCAATCTCAAATTTATTTAAAATTGCATATTTTTCTATTGTCAATCAGCATGCAGAGCAATACCATACTCCACCATGGTTCAGGCCTTGACGTGGCGGTGGGGCTCACTAGTCTAGGGTGAGCCCAGCACCTTGGACGAAGCTAATGAGCCGAGGGGGCTCTTTGTACCCCTCTTATAAGAAGAGGGGACAAAAGAGCAGAGAGCAAGGGGTGAGGATGGGAACCTAACCCCATAGTTCTGTCCCGACGTTGGGAGGGGTTGTTCTGTGGTGCGGTACAACCCCTCTGTGTAGGTGGCGTCGGTCCTTTGCGGGACTGACTAGCCGTCGAGGTGTGTTAGCTTAAGAGATCCGGGGCACCTCACCAAAGGCGGCACTGGTGGCACTCGCCGGGTTTTAGTGGGTCGAGCTGCGTCCACTTACCATCTTTCGGGCGCAGCGAGTCCCACATACCCGCCTTGGGAGACCTACTCCCCAGGCGGGATGCCAGAGCATTTCCCGGTGTTAAAAGAAAAAAAAAGAGCAATACCATACACAAACTTGTAATTACCAAGACTAACCTAGAAAACCCAGCCTGCCTTTCGTGCCCTTCTTTTCAAAGCAAAGATACATCGAGCATATACCTAACCTGTACGCTTTAATTGGCCTGCTGATGGCTATTGATGGATGATTGGCCGATGAAATTTACATACAGATCACTGGTTGGTTGAATTGCTATGACGTCAGTGACAATTCACTGACCAGTTTCGGAATTTTATAGCTCAAATTACTACTCTATCGGGTTATATGCTCGATATACCCCTTTGGTTATATAACCCAGATACCAACTGGTGAAGGTATATATTCAAATACTTCATCATCATCATCATGGGCACCAGCCTCTTTCCGTCCACTGCTGAACATAGGCCTCCCTCAATGAACGCCAAAACGGCCGATCACTTGCCACTTGCATCCAACACGGACCGGCCACCACACGGAGATCGTCTTCCCACCTGGTTAATGGCCGCCCAACACTTCGTCTACCTAAACGTGGCCTCCACTCTAGAACCTTATTGCCCCATCGGCCATCCGTTCTCCTGAGTGTGTGACCAGCCCACTGCCACTTCAACGAGCTTATTCTTTGTGTAATATCGGTAACCTTAGTTCTCTGGCGGATACTTATATAATTAAATTAAAATTAAATGTTTGTGCCCACCAAGGTGACATTTTTGATCTTGGGAGACGTCAAAGAACGCCAGGAAATCTGCCTGACCCCTGATAAGATATTGTTTTTTTTTTTTAGCTATTGCGTATGTGATTTTATTATCTTTATTTTTTTGTTACATTGTAACTTTAATTATTTCTCCATTTATAAATGTAATAATAATTAAGATTGTTTACATAAAATTTTCATGTCATGTTTTTTGCCCGATGAACACACACTACTCAATTTTAATGAAATTTTTCTATCTCTAGTGTGGTCCAATGAGAGATAGTTTTGAACACATATACGAGTAAAGTGTATATTTCAAAATTATTTTTTGAGATATACAAATATTATTTGGCCGATTATCCATACCCATCATTTTGAAAGATGGCGTCTATTTTCGTAGCTTGTATGCTGTATTTTTGACGTCAGTTTTACAGGGATTCTACGCCTGCGTAGAATGTATACATAAAAAAGGTACAGACACAGTAATTATTTTCATGCTATCCACTTTCATGGCAGGCTGTATGTCGGTACTAGTAATTGGACAAGAATATGACTGATCCGGATCCGGAGGGATATCTGATGTATGAATCTGGACATCCCACCGTTTATGAAATGTCCTAAAAGGAACACTTTTCAAATTTTAATATTTTCACTAAATCTTTATCTGAATCTGCTTCCGTCTTGACTTTATCCCATTTTTCAAGGTTTTGTTTTGTTTCTCTACTTTTCAGCTGCCGTATCTTTCATAACCTACCTTATTTGTACTCTGTTACAGTATACAGTCTATTAATTTATACTTTTGAGGCTAAATTTAATGCAAATCTTTTAGGAAATATATCGAGCAGAAAATATTTCTATATTAACGAGAACGTTGCTAATACACTATGGTGACATCTAATGCAAATTATCGCATAATTTTCACTTTTTATCCGGCAAATTATATTGTGATGGTCGGTGACGAGCGATGTTGAGAGAGTTGATTTTGAATTTGATTACGATATTTATTAGTCATATCCGTTCAGATCGAGAGATTCCTGCGCCTTTTATAGGACGACGGGCTGTGCCATTTTTGTTGGGATTGTGTCACTTCCGTCCAGATCGTCATCGGGAGCGTGCCGTTTCCGTCCAGGACTTCACCGGGACTCCTTTTACGTCCATTCGGGACACATGTGTCATGTTCGCAGACATTGTGGAGATCGTGTTGTGTCCAAATCAACGGATTGTTGTGCCTGCAGAATTCTATATAAATAGACACTTAGTCATGTCGACTTAAGGATTCCTCTTCCATTACGATCTTAAATATATCGAAATTGTTTCCTGATATAGATCTGGATTCCGGTGCCATATCAATTTTGTATTGTATATGTAGACCAGGTACAATGTTTTTGTTTTTAACTCCCAATTTATTGACGCTGTTTTTAATCATCTTTCAAAGATGTAATAGGCCAATGATGATGATGATGATTTTTCTATATTGCGGATCTCGATATTTCGATATTATCTAAAAATGTAAATATAATGCGAATAAAGTCTCGTAAACAAGCCATTCGTAGACAATGCCGATATAAAAAGTAAACATAATATTAAATAGTGTTGTAATGTCTACCCAAATAAACATTAGGATTTGTTATAATGAACTTTTCGGATTTTCTCGCGGTTTATTAAGGTTTATTCATGTTTTGAATACTTTACAGCAACCATTTTGTAAGAGGTAGTGCCATTGTGCTTTGCAGCCGAATTGGACCGGCACGACCCGGGTGGTAACTCTCGCTCACATAACATCAGCGTCAAGTGACAGCTAGTGTAGTTAGCTAGTGAAGTTCGTGCGGCTTGTGGGTTTCCCGTGGCCCATTGGGGGATAGGGAAAAGGAGGGCAACACATCTGCATAATCTCTGGTTGTGCGGATGTGTATGGGTGTCGATAGTCGCCAAAAGGCTTCGACTGCTCGTTTGCCCTCCAAGCTATAAAAAAACCTTGGTCTAAATATTTGAAAAAATCAGGATTCGTATAATTCCCATCAATCGCCAAAATGACTGCACTATCCTTACATCTGGGTCACATAATAATTTCAATAGCCATGAATATTCAATTGTGGCGCCTTTTCAGCTTCAGCCCTGTTACATACATTTCATACATTTAACACGTATTACCATAATGCCTTCACCATTTAAATATCGCGCCTACGGTGTCTATTTATAAACTATATCGGGTCATGTGTCATTACCATCAGATGAATCATATTATAGAAGGAACCCAAGAATGGTGGCACAATCTCGTGGCTGTGCTTGGAGGGGGCCTTTCGCTCTCGAGTATGGTGCGCTGCATGCTCGAGAGTGATGAGGCCTGGCAGGCGGCGGTCACCTTCTGCGAAAGCGTTATTTCGCAGAAGGAGGCCGCGGAGCGGGACAGAGAGGACGACGCCACGTCCGTCCCGCTCCGTCGACGTAGGACAGGAGTGCGGAGGAGGCGCTACGCGTACCTCCTGCCTCCTGTCTAACGGGACTCGGGGTAAGGTTGGGTACCTGCCCTGTTAGAAAAGTTCCGTCGTCGGCGGGGGTGCTCCAGGTTGTCGGAGCTCCCCTATACTAGGAAGAAGACCGGTTAGCCCTTTTGAGGGAACCGACCGGCCGCGGGGTGTGTTCTGTGTTAGAAAGATCCGGCACACTCCCCTTCAAGCGATTGAAGGCAACTCGCAGTGGTTTTAGTGCGGTATACCGGCGCGGAGGGAGCGCCGGGAGTCCCACATATCCCCGGGTGTATGCGCAAAGCATTTCCACTGCGTCAAAAAAAAGGAACCCAAGAATGGTATGAGAATAAGAAAGAATAAGCTGTAGATACAGCTTTACTGAAGCTCATGATTCATCAATAAGGAGAAAGCTATTTTGATTATAATTACTGTTCGACATTTGGATGTTGTTGTGGGCGAAATTAAGAGCAAATATGTTTGTGTGGTAAAATATAGATAATATAGATAATATATATATATATAGGTAAAATATAGATAATAATCTAAACTCTTAATTTTTTACTCTGTGGACTTTTAATCTCACCAGACATGCAGGTATCCTCGCGATGTTTCGTTCACCGGTGAGCAAGCGATGGTCTCATGTTCAGGTGCACGTAGAAATTTAGAAAAACTCATTTCTAGGCACCGCAGGGGTGGAATCCGAACCTCTTATTCTATATAAGATATATCGAATTCTATATAATTTAAAATTAGTTGGATCTAAAAATCGATGCAGTGTTTCAAATAACCTTTTTTCTTAAAACGGGCTAAGTTTTCACTTCACTTTTACTTTGCGGAGCTAGATTTTTGACATCACCTACAAATAACATTTTGAACAAGGTATTCCTAGTTTTAAATGAGAAAATTATACCGTATTGATTTAAAACCCTTCTTTGCAGATATACAAGGGTCTGGACATAGTGACCGCGAAGGCGTCAGCCCAGGAACGTGAGCTGGTCCCGCACCACCTCCTGGATATCCTGGAGCCGCACCAGATGTTCACTGTCGTCGACTTCAGAAACAGAGCCCTGAAGATTGTATCCTTAAATAATTAAACAACAGAATCGCAGTATTAGAAAATAAGTGGTATCTGAGTATCTATGTGACTTAGAGACCTTTAAGTATCTACGTGACTTAGAGACCTTTAAGTATCTACGTGACTTAGAGACCTTTAAGTATCTACGTGACTTAGAGACCTTTAAGTATCTACGTGACTTAGAGACCTTTAAGTATCTACGTGACTTAGAGACCTTTAAGTATCTACGTGACTTAGAGACCTTTAAGTATCTACGTGACTTAGAGACCTTTAAGAAAACGTCCTACTCATGCCTTTGAAAGATTGGCATGCAAGCTCTCTGGTGTATTGTCTGTGGGTGTCGATGATCACTAGAAGAATCAACTGCACATTTACCCCACCATAGATAAAAAATATATATATTTTGATAAGTTCATTAAATATGAAACAGGTTATCTGGATCGAAGAAGGTCTGAACTCTGAGCTGTAAGGCGCCCTTGGGTGTAAGTGCCATATCAGCGGAGAGTGGTGATGGCCACAGCGTCAGGGCCCGTTGCGGTAGGCAGTTCCCGCTCCGGGCCGGCCGAACGATAATGAGGAACACCATGGGGTTTTCTTTTGGGTTAAACCACCAGTCTCCCCCAGGCTTGGTGGGATCATGATTATTTCCCTATGTGATTATATTTATTAAAAAAAGGTCCAATTTCACGTACAAACCTTAGTCTAGGATTGTGGTATTAACTTTCTTGTCTGGGATGCCCTTTGGTCATCATACCTCAGCAATCTCTGGAGTTTAATAAATCTTACAAATACTCATAAAATCTTGATTATTAAAATTTTATGGTAATTAAAGCAGGTGGACACGAACAGAGCTTTTGCTAAAACACCTTAAACGAAAGCAAACTCAAAGTAAAAGCTCCTTAACAGATTATTTAGACACGGAACTATGCCCCCAGTAACTTTGGGCCCACGTTGACACATTTTTAGGCCCACGGCATGCCAGTTTTTCACGCATGGCCCCGCGATCCATGGGACTATATCCAGTATCTAAAACCTTTCATCTATCTACCACCATAGGTTAAAGAGGGGGGTAGGCCCACGGTGATACATTACATAATGTTGACACAGCTTCGAAATGACACATTTTAGATTACGTCGATTCGTTTGAAACAATGTCTTTAATTTGTGACAATATTTTAACACGTGTATTCATTTGTCAATGATTATGATTTCATAAGGCCTCCTATATTTGACAATATGATTTTATGTTAAGGACGTGATATTTTGTTTTACAATGTCGCAATCTAGTTTAGAATAATGCTTATCAAAACTAAACTTTCAAAAATAAGACCATTTATTAAATATAAGAACATTATTTATAAAAGTACACATGTCAGAAGTGAAACTTATTTGGCAAACTAATTTTTAAATCTCGTTGATATTTATACTAATCTAAAGCTTTAAATTTCCGAGACTAGCGATGCGACGTTCGCTCTATCTCACTCTCTCTCTCGATCTTTCTCACTCGCTTGCTCCCTACTCTCACTCCATGGCTATCTGCTACATGCTACGTTCGTCCTTTCTCACTCCCTTTCAATCGGTCTCAATCATTCTCTCCCTCTTCTTGGACAAAAACGTTGCACATTTTCGTGACGTTTCATCCGTAAACATTTTACCCTGATGCGCGCAAAGAAGTTTCACTTCAAAAATCTGCGTAACATTGTAACAGAAACTAGTCAAGGATCGGACATATGAAACATTTGTGGTTAGGAACTTTATTTAAAGATTTATTTATTACATTACTTGGAAATGTTAAACTCCTGTTAAACTATTACTTGAAGGTTCGGTTATGAGTTTTACTTATGATTCAAGTCATCAAAAAGTCAAGTAATAGAAAAGAAGCAAACGAATTCAGAAAATTACTAACCAACTTTGACGAAGGAAACTGTGAGTGTGTAGGAGGTAATCTCCGAAACTACTCATTGCTACGTTATCACGTGAGCTTCAGAAATCGCTAGTCTCTTATAAAGGCATATTACTAAACATTAAGTATATATATATTTGTATTAATATAAAACCTAGTCGTTTCTGAGACCTAGTGTCTAAACCTGTCTAAATCATAAGGATATCCTTTCAAAACAATTTTTTTGGAACGCCAATGAATCTTATCTATATTTTGTAACTTTTCCTTCAATTATAAATTCTAAAACGTTCCTAATTATAATAATTACCACAACTCCCAGCATTTTTTTACAAATAATTGCTTTATAATGTATATTAGTGTAATTTGATCTTAACTGCTGTTATAAAATGTCCTTAATTATTTTAACTGTTAATATATCAAGTACAGTAATAAATAATATCAAACTATCTAAGAATGCGTCGCGACAGTCTTTGCTGACAAGACAAGGCAATATTCAACTTTGCAAAATAAATGTCAAAAATGCAGCAATTACTCTGTTCATTCAATATCGTATACTGTTCTTGATAATATTCCTATACTGAACGCAGATTGACAATTTATTAGGACAAGGTAAAATTCCTATCGTAGTCGGAGGAACAAACTATTACATTGAGTCCATAGTTTACAAAATACTAGTAGAAGATACTGTCGACACGGAACATCTGCTATGGGATAAGAATAAACGGAAAAGGGACTTTGTAGATGACGCAGCAATAGAACAACGCACGAAAGAATTTAAAACGGACGAAATAAAAACAGAAGAATGTATACAGACATCACAAGATGAAAGCGAAATTAAAGAAGATTTAATTAAGAAAAAATCAGACATACAGAAATTTGTAGATTCGGAAAAGAACTTCACGAATGAAGAAATACACGAAAGACTAAAAACGATTGATCCTGAAATGGCTTCCCGGCTGCATCCAAATAATCGGCGAAAAGTACTAAGGTATGCTAATTTTATTGATTACTTTTAAAGGATTTCTTAAGTTTTCTTTGAGGCTTTTTATTGCAGCTTTTCAAATCAAACCTTACTAGTTTATAGGTAGGTTTATAGATATAGTCACCCGTTAATTAAAACGTAATTAACGTTAAAGTAGAGTGTTTTTGATCACTATAAGCTAAACTCGCTGATGCCAACTTTAAGATTAAACAAGTCGACGGTGTGAACTCCAACTAAATGAATGCTATCTCACCTGACATAGTGCACGAACATGTGTGCTAGAATGAAATGCACAATGATTCATTCCGAAAATGTCCTTTTAGCAAAACAGTTATTATAGAAAAAAAAAATGTGTATCTTCTTAAAATATTTTATTTCAACTTTTGAATAACTAAACTATGTCTATACGGGCTTTATTTTTGAGCTTTTGTGCTCTGTATACTATTTATTTTCGCCCAAAGTTGGGCTAAAATCAGTGTTGAAATACGAAAGTTTATATGCTTGTATTTTTTAAATGTATATTTTTTTTACGATTTTGGGTACATACAGACATAGATAATGACGAGATCAATTCATATTATCCTTAGTTTTTAATGGTCAGCGTCAAACATTGTAGTTATTACTGGTCTGCGTTTGTATGGAAAGATGAGCGACTTGTGTAAACTTAAGGACAAGATTTATCATAGCCAAGATGTTCAGTGGAAGAAATAATGACGTCATTTGTGGTCGTGCTGACGTGTGCACCGACACTATTTTTAAATGTAGAAATCCTTTTTTGTGTTATTTTTCCTCGTTATGGCAAACAAATATTTAAAGTAGTAACTTATCTTAACCTGACTAATGTTTTAGAGCTTAGCTTCAGCACACGTTTTGCATTAAAAAACGGACGTTGCGATGTTAGCTCGTAGCTAGTTTCAGTGTATCTAAAATATATAGTATATACGTATGTACCTTTTTTATCTTTTACGTCGGGAAATGCTCCGGGAGGCATCCTGAGAAGGGGGGACTCCACGTGCGGGTATATGGGAATCGCTACGCCCGAAACATGGTAAGGTGAACGCAGCTCTACCTACTAAAATCTGGCGAGTGCCACCAATGCCGCCTAACCAAAGTTAGGAGCCCCGGATCTATTGAACAAACAGGGCACCTGGACAGCTAGTCACTCCCTCAAGGGACCGACACCACCTCCACAGAGGGGTCGTCTCGCACCACAGAACAATCCATCCCAACGACGGGACAGTGCAATGGGGTGAGGTTTCCATCCTCGCCCCTTGTCCCCGTGCTCTTTTCTCAAGGCTTAAACCTTGGTGGGGGTATCCCCACCATACATACATACGTATGTATGTACCCTGCATATTGCTTTATATTTTTTACTACTTCAGTGGCTGATTTAAATTGTTAAAACCCATTTCCAAATGTGAAAGGATCGAAAACATATCATTGAATCAGTATTATGAATGGATTCGAAGATTTGTCGCTTCTGAATTTATGTGTTTACGCAAACTTTCAACTTTATGGTCTTGAAGTTAAGCACTTCATTAGGATATTAGTAGTACGTGCACCTCTATGCACCTTATTGGGTAAACGTCCCGTTAATTTGTGAACATTCCAAGGTGTCTCTGGGAAAAGCTAATCTAGAAATTAGATCTTTATACAGGTGTTGGCTACTTGATTTATTTGTACTGTTTACAATAGCGATGGCAGAGCTGGTAAAGGCGAAGAAAGTGAGTGATTTTTGCGCTGGGAAATGCTCTTAGGCATCCCGCGGGGGAGGGGGGACTCCCTAGGGCCTGCCTAGGCGATAGTAAGGTAAGGTAGGCCCGAAAGATAGTAAGGTGGGCACAGCTCCACCCACTAAAACCTGGCGAGTGCCACTAATGCCGCCTTTGGTGAGGTGCCCCGGATCTGTTGAGCAACAGGGCACATCGGCGGCTAGTCAGTCCCCCAAGAGACTGACGCCACCTCCACAGAGGGATTGTCCCTCACCACAGAACGACCCCTCCCAACATCGGGACACTACAAGTGAGATTCCCATCCTCGCCCCTTTTCCCCGCCTGCTCTTTTGTCCCCACTTCTTATAAGAGGTGTACAAAGAGCAGCTCTCTCGGTTCAATTGCCTTCGCCCAATGTTCACCTTAGGCTACTGAGCCCCACTGCCACGACAAGGCTCGAACCATGGCGGGGAAGCTTACTACCTGCCTTACGCAGCTTTCCGTAACACGTTCAAAGGGAGAAATAAGCAGAATAGGGGGTACCTATACAGACCGTACCGTCGTACAACGCACGCCCCTCACTGGCGTATACGGGTTGATGATGATTTACCGAAAATATAGCCTATGTATGTAGCAATCTTTGGACCCGTCTGTCATTGCTTCGGAATGTATATCAGTCGGAGCAAGTGGGATGAATCATGAACTTTGATTGGACATCTGTCTTTGAAAGGGACAGAAAATCGCAGAAGATATTTATCATCTCCATTTCCTTGAGCCCCGGTTCCCGATTACTGAACTGCTCTTAACATACCCTACAACCAGTTTTTCGAGAAATGTGTAGTTTATTAGATTTTTTTTTTTATAATAACCACATAACCTCTTAGTCTGAAAGAAGTATAACTCCGGCAATGATAAAAAGTGCATTATTCACTTTTAATTATTGCAAAAACAATCAGTTACTTACTACGGAGGATTGGAGGATTACTTTTGAAATGGTATGCAAACGATTGTACAGTCAGACAAACAATTTCTATATTTATACAGTATACGTACAGTTAAAAAAGGACGAATAGTTTAAAACTTTGTCACTCATGTCTTTATTCTATGATTTAGACTTTCAATACGTTTCTCTAACCGACTGTACTTGATAATATATGCTCGATAGTCGACTTGGCTCGAGTCGTCACGAAATGACTAAATCTAGTGACAAGTGGTGTCAGCGCCATACGTCGTGCTGAGAGGTTTCACAACCAGCTCTCACCAGCGCTTTTACGGCATGGAACATGCAACCTGGGCTTGCAAAATCATCCCAATATAATGATAATGTGATGACGTAACTAGGATGTTCTCTTTACCGGTAGGAGTGATGCATTTTTACCACGCGTCTGTCTGCATGGATGTCCGCCATCCTTTTTTTTATTTCTTTAACGCCGGGAAATGCTCTGAATCCCGCGGGGGTGTGGGTCTCTCCACGCAGGTATATGGGACTCGCTGCGCCCGAATGCTGGTAATTGGACGCAGCTCTACCCACTAAAACCCGGCGAGTGCTACCAATGCCGCCTTTGGTGAGGTATCCGGATCTTAGCCATACCCTTTCCTGAAACAACATACTAAATTTAGCCGGATATTTCCCTTATCAAAATCTCCAATCAACCACTTTAACGTTAAACTGTCTATAATATATTCCAGACGGAATATTCCCAGTTTTAGTCTTCTGGCAAAATGCACTCCACATCTAACATTCCCAGTTTTAGCCCTTTTGTTCCAGCTCTTAGCCCAATAAGCTAAGCTAGCATTCTATAATATTTTTCCTCATTATCGTATATTTTCTGTTTTTAGTCCAGACTAATAAAATAGGGGTGTTAACTATATACGTCAGCAAATTCAATTAATATTAAAAGTAAAAATATACTGAATATATTAAAAAAACATAATTATAATGAGAAAAACATTATTATACTACCTAGTATTTAACATTTTTTATTATGATTGTATTGTTTAATAACGGTCTGACATAAATAGCATTTAATTTTTTCCGTTATTGTTATTAAAAAAATATTCTTTTTTTATTTAAATTTACACTTTTATACAATTATGTACTTATTTTCATTTATATAATATTCTTAGCTTTAACTATGATTCATCATCATTATCATCATCATCATGATCATCAAAAAGAGATGATTCCTCTTATTCATCTTACCTGTTTAGCCTAATGTTATATTAACTCGCTTTAGGCTTTGTCTGTTCGATTGAAATTTTGTGATTGATTTTAAACTAACTTCCCGATGAGTTAGAGACTTAAAATTTGGCCGATAGCTCAGAAATAGGTGACAATGCACAAAAATATGAGAAAAAGGTAAAAAAAAAATTTTTATAATTTTTTAACCGTTATAAAAACATGGTACCTACATTTTTTTTGTTGTACTTGTTATGTTAATTTGCTACAAGACATTATATATATATATATACATAATACTAACGTATAGACATAAATATAGAATAAAGTAGGTACCTACTTTATTCTATATTTATACGTATTTTATATTAAAGTCGCTTTTTGTGTCGTTCTGTCTGTGCATCGATATTTTCAACACTAGGTACCTACTCAACGGATTACGATACGGTTTTCACTTTCGGTTTCATTATCAACTAGGGCAGGTTCCTAAGCATGATACATCAATATTTTTGTCGTAGAAACCAGAGAAAATTTTGTTGAGTGTTTGAATAAAACATTTTAAACTCATAAAAAATCTCCTAAATGGGTTCGCACTTATTATTTGACGGTCTTACCGAGGTCGCGGGTTCGAATCCCGCCAAGGGCAGACATTTCGTATGATGAATATAGATGTCCGCACCGGGGTCATAGATGCGAAAAAGCCTTTTAAATATACTTCCTTTGTCTAGGACGATAACAATGCTTAAATTTTAATCTTATTATGGAACTAAATTAACGTGGTATACTTGTTCAATGAATATATACTATCTGTTAATATACACTTCAATATACACTGTAAACAAACTCATAGCTACTACTAGATATGAATATAAGTGGCTGATCCTCGCAAAAAACCACAACAAAAAAATCTTTAAAATAAAGTGCCTAAAACCTTTCTAAATAACTGTGCTATCAAATGGTTTTCATTATATATCAGGTTATATATTTTTTAATCCGACTCATTCAAACAAAAAAAATCATTTAGGTAATTGATATATATACATCATTATATAAAAATCCATGACTCGGTGCTGACGTCTACATATAAACATCCTACAAATATCTGCTGGCTTACACTCGATGACAATATTTTGACGTTGAGGTACGACTTCGAAATCGAGTTTAGGATCGAATGTCAAATTTACACCGTTCAACGTCAAAATATTGTCAAAAGTACGAGATTGAGAAATACCAATTTCAATTAGTTAAATAAAATTCCACTGTAATCGAGTCAAATCGTGCGCTAGTGTAGCACACAAGTGTACCGATTGACAAGTTCTCGATTCCAATCCTAAATTTCAATACGATCAAGTGTCAAGAGTAAGCCAGCTGTTGTCATTCGAACCCGCGAATAACCTGCGTATAGTGTCCCCTCACCTGACCACTCGACCAGCCGGCCGTATTCAACTTTGACTTCTTTAGATAATAGCTCAAAAAACTGTTTTTTCCTAAAATTGAACAAGAAAAAATTTTATAACAATGAAAATATGAAAAACTTAACCCCTTTAGTTTTTTAAATTAACCAACCAACTTACCCAACTAAAATCCAACTATAGGGGTTAAGTTTTTCATAGTGGTAAAGCATCTTTAAGTCGGAAAAATTTAACCTATATCACCCTTGACCCAATGATAACGAATCGATTATTCATCAAAGTCGGTTAAGTGTTAAGTCGCTGCGATGTAACATAAATACAAACATACGTAAGCTCATAAAATCATAACCCTTCCTTTAGGCTTTACCGTAGTCGGGTAAAAAATAGAATTCTTCTAAAAAATTACGCATTTACGTTACGTTTTACTTAACGCTATTTGATATCAAAACGCGCTCTTCTTCCTGAACGTTCTATGTTCTTGGTCGACATTGGACAACAACATGATTATGATGACGAATAGGCCAAGTGTGAATACATGATGGTTTTCTTACTATTACAGATTAGAAAACAACAGTGGCCGGTTCGTGTTGGCGAGGGATCGGTCGTCTTGGCGTTCTTTGAGGAGGATGATGATGATGATGAATTAGAAAACATAAATTACTTTTGTAGATATTTCCATAGTGTCGGAAAAAAAAACCCCGAAGAATCACTCTTTTTCTATGTTCATTTTTTTTATAACGGCCATATTATACTATACAATATTTCAAGTCACAATCTATTACAGTTGAGATGTTACAATTTTGTGATACTGTACATTAATATGTGGTAATATACACGTAAAGGGTTCCGTTTGCACTCTTTACTGAACCCTATAAATTATGGACCATCATCATCAGTTTCAAATAAAATATAACAGGATATGATAAGAATCAACCTCGAAAACGCAGACGCTCGCATATTCATAATGATCGGAACTCGTATCAAAAGTTAGCACTTCGAAGGCCGCGTGACACTGCCGCGACCAGCTACGCTGAGCTCTCGCGTTGAGCCTGGGAGGGGGGCATGTACGGGCACGGGGGCTAGGGACGGGGGGATGGCGGTCTGGGTCCGCTGGTCGGCCACTTCCGTGGGTCTACGACCTGCTCAAGGATTTCGTAGTCCGCCAGTGTGTTCTGACCTTGGCACTATCCGACGCGATTGACACCATCTTGTGGATTTTTTTGGACATTCCACGCTTGTAGTACTTTAATTGAAAAGTAATTTCAGTTTTGTAGTGAAAAAATAATTAATATTACGTTTACTAAATTAAAATTTTAGAATGGAGATTGACTACAGTAATATCACTGGTTTGAAAATGGTTTACAAGGTTATGTAAATATTGTTTACATGTTAAATATACTACTCACACAAAGTGAATTACTACCAGATAAAAAAAAAAGATCTAGATTCCACGCTTGCTAATATTAATTTAATCTACAAGTGTGTACATGCGAGTTATCACGTAAAAGTAATACTAAAACGCAAAAGATATAGGACAGTCTCCAGTTGTCAGTGATTTGTGGTCACTATGTTTAATATCGCAAACGTGGCCCCTTCGATAAACCCCGAATTATTTATCAGTCGATTATACCGCAGACGCGGAACTGACTGTGTGTGTGTTTGTTTAAGTATGTGTGTGTGTGTGTGTGTGTGTGTGTGTGTGTGTGTGTGTGTGTGTACGTGTGTGTGTGCGTGTGTGTGCGTGTGTGTGTGTGTGTGTGTACGTGTGTGTGTGTGTGTGTGTGCGTGTGTGTGTGCGTGTGTTTGTGCGTGTGTGCGCTAATAACTACGCACAAGACCCGCGACGATTATATTTCTATTTCTCGCTTTTGTTTCGCGGGGTCAGCAGTGCCGAGTGGATTTTTCCGTGGAATAAATAATTTATGGTTACCTCGTTTGGCACGTACGAGTGGTCTGGGTTCGATCCTGTGCAAAGCGAATGGGACTTTCTTTCGAGCACTTTGAATTAAATGTCGTGTTCCGATGAAGGAAAGGATGAAAATATCAATTCCTAAATAAGACGCTCTCTAATAGATGTTTTGAATTAAAAAAAATACAAAGTACAGCCACAGTTACATCTAAGATTTTTTGCTGTTTTTCTAAGAAAAAATAGTATTGAACACTGGAACATGTCTAGTGATTTAGGTTTATCACTTACTAGCTGTTGCCCGCAGCTTCGCCCGCGTTAATTTAGATTTACAGCCGTATACTGATTGATGATGATTATTTTTATAGCCTAAGTTACTCCTTATAACATCAGCTATCTGTCAGTGTAAGTCCCGTCAAAATCGGCCCAGCCGTTTCAGAGATTAGCTGGAACAAACAGACATACAGACAGACAAAAAATTTAAAAAATGCTATTTTGGTATATGTACCGTGTGTCCATATGCATTTAGTAAAATGCGGTTATTTTAATATTACAAACAGACACTCCAATATTATTTATCTGTAATGTATAGATAAGAAAAAGAGATTCTATAGGATTACGTAACAAATGCATCCTATTGTGTAGTAATAACCATAGCATATCAACATCGGTTATCGGTAACACAACCGACGCCAGGAGGCCGTAGCGGGGGGCAACCCCCCACTTTATAAAACAAAAGTGAGCCGAATGGGCTCACACCAATCCCATGTAGCATTAGGGCCTTCGGGCCGTTAGCATAGATCCATCCGAAAAAAAAATGCACGGATAAAGCAAAACAGATATTGTTAATTAAAATAAAGGAATAACAGCCAATTAAGATTGTAAGCGCCATTGGGTCCATCTGATAAAAGTGGGAATTCTTGCTGGTTGCGTTATTTTATTTCTTATTTAATTACTAGTTGTAAAAATAATAGTATTGGGTCTCCTAGAAATTAAAATAGACAGGGTATGGTAATCTGTTCTCTTCATTTTTCTATACTGCTATAATTGAAAGGTAAGTTTGTGTTGGAATGTAGGATTCATTCCAATTTAAAAAAAAAAAAAACATCGTAAACGTAGTACATCACTGAGTGACGTTGGCTAATATAATCATCAACATTCCGGCTACTTGTATATCCAAGGCGAATTTTCTTAACACCGGCGGTTTGTGAGTTTTCGGTGGCCGATTAAGAGGGGGTATAGGGAAAAGGAGGGCAACGCATCCGCATAGCTTTTCGTTGTGCAGATGTCTATGGGAGTCGATAGTCACCAATCATACGGCTCAGACTTCTCGGTTGCTTCCTTATGACATAAAATAAAATTGTCGGTATTTCTTTGTTCTCGAACACATTGAATCTGGATCGTATGAACTAGCTACTGCTCTCTGCTTTTCCCTTATAATAATATTTTTAGTGCTTGATTTTTGTTGTATTCAAAATTTTAAGTTGCAGTCAGGTGACTTTACTCATGTTTTCAAAGTGATGTACAACAAAATTATTTCATTTCGTGTTAAAAATAGAATAACTATTATGTGTATTTTTTTTATAATGATAATTTTATTTTAATAAGTGTTAAAAATAGAATAACTATTATGTGTATTTTTTTTATAATGATAATTTTATTTTAATAATTGTTAAAAATAGAATAACTATTATGTGTATTTTTTTTATAATGATAATTTTATTTTAATAAGTGTTAAAAATAGAATAACTATTATGTGTATTTTTTTTATAATGATAATTTTATTTTAATAAGTGTTAAAAATAGATTAACTTGAAATGTAAGTGGACTCTAGACATTGAAATAATGTATGCACTACAAATATAGCAAAAAACATTTTACTCCAATTAATGCATGTAAGTTATTTAAGAGTGTTTGTCTCCTACTGGTACCTTTTCAACTTGTTTTATGATGGTTTTATGTCAGGGTCCAGGGCATTATGACAAACCTCCTGTCCCAAATTCTGGACAAGGGCCCTGGAATGTCATATTGTCTCGCAAATGATCTCCCACTTTAGCAAGGATCAAGATATGTATTAAATGTTACGTGAGGTAGAGAGTAAAATGCATTAAATGTAACACGTAGTTTTAGGCAGGTACAGGTATGCGGGCTCCTAATGGTATATAATGATGATCGCGTCCTCATGTATAGACATAAACTGCTGAAATCATACTTTTTTCGTGCGTGTATTCCCTTATGCAATTTAATCATATGGAATTAGTGTTTTAAATGAGTTTCTTTAATATTTTATTTCTACAATTTTCTTATCCTCCCTTATCCTCCCACCGGTGGGAGGGAAGCACTGTGCTGCGCTCCGGGCTGCATGGGTACCACCATCTTGCTTGTTTCTCCCGTGAAACAGCTTTGCTGTGTCTCGGAGAGGGGCAAGACAGGCAGTGTAATTACTGGCACCGAGACTTAACATCTTATGTCTCAGGATAGGCAACACATAAATGAGTTGCTTGGGCTCGTTCCAGGTAAACTAGTTTATGTTCATGGGCGACGTCGACCACTTACCATCAGATGGCACGTTTGCCAGTTTGCCTATCTAACTAACATAAAAAAAAACAAAAAAAATCCTTTTAATATAAGAAAGTTATTCTTCTTCTTCATCATCATCTTGAAACTGTAGCAATGGAAATGATAATAATAATTAGCAACCTGTTCCGGTCCACTTCACATAGGCCTCTTCCAATGAACGCCACGACGGTCTGTCACCATTCAACAACGAGCAGCCAGTACATGACTCAAGTTCTATTTAAGGGTATGAGAGTGTGGTCATGCCACTGTAACACAATATAACTATCAATGAAATGAAGATGTCGCCGTTGTGATGTCACCCAATAAGGAAATGTCTCCAATCGACCACGCGTTGTCGGTCCATTCTGCTATATTTATAGTTTTATTAATATTTTAATTCGGAAAAATTATTAAATTTCTCTGTTTCCCTACCCAAAAATTTACTATCAACGGTGGGAGGGATGCGCTGTGCCGCGCTCTCTTCTGCATGGGTACCACCATCTTGCTCGTTTCTCCCAAGAAAAAGATTTGTGTTTCGGAAAGAAGGGCGGAAACGTAAATAAATATAATAAACTAATTATTGACATGCCCTTTTCCGTCGTAAGATAGGCCACGCAGTAATTTCTTTTCTTTTTCTTTAACGCCGGGTCATGCTCTGACTGAAGCATCCCGATGGGGATGGGGGGACGCCCCAGGCGGGCATGTGTCGCTGCGCCCGAAAGATGGTAAAGTCGACGCAACTCTACCCAATAAAACCCGGCGAGTGCCACCAACACCGCCTTTGGTGAGGTGCCCCGGATCTATTGAGCAAACAGGGCACCTCGACGTCTAATCAGTCCCTCAAGGGACCGACACTACCTCCACAGAGGGGTCGTCCCGCACCACAGAACCACCCTTCCCAACGTCAGTACAGTGCAATGGGATGAGGCTCCCATCCTCGCCCGTTGTCCCTCCTTCAATTTCGCCTCGCCCAAGGGTCTGAGCCCCACTGCCACGACAAGGCGCCACTTTGGTGGGGAACGCATGAATGTCTTGGCTAGTTCAGCGTGATCACGTTAATTCAATGGGTGACGTCGACAACTTAGCACCACGAGGCTCGTCTACCAGTTTTCCAATCCTGATAATATAAGAAAAGGTTTTTTTAGATCTATTTTAAACAATCTTCGATTATTTCTTTTGCAGTCATAACTAACTTGTTTTTTTCTTCTCTTCCCTGTACATTTTCCTTAATCGGTTTTTTTTCGAAAATTTAATAAGGACATAAATCTTTCATGATTCAACTAGCACCCCTTCTGGTGTAATTGACCTTATAATTTATTAAAATTAAATGATAATAATAATGATAAACTACTACTAATAACCACCTTTTTGAACGTTAAAGATAAAAAATAGACATAAAATATGAACCTTTATTTTACACTTCCCTTGAGTGTCAAATTGTCAGTGTGAAGTTCGCTAACCTCTAATAGCGCCACTACCTCGACTGATTTCGAGGAGACCTATGGTTCACTGGTTCAAGAGTAGTTCACAAGCATTTGATTATGATTTGAGTTTGTATTTTTCCCCATATATATTTTCTGTTATTGTTTTTTAAAATCTGATCATCTGGAAGTCCTTTTTAGCCCCGACCACGAACAGTATTTCGAGGAACTCTACCTAGAAAGAAAAGTATGATATGAAACTACAATCCTTGTAAAATCCGTATCCGTATTAATCGAATTCTCCAGTGTCAGATTTTTCAAGACTCTTTTTTTATGTCAAAGGGAGCAAACAAGCAGTCGGAGCCTTCGCACAATCAGAGGTGATGCAGACGCGTTGCATTGGAAACTCACAAACCGCACGAAACGTGACAGCATATCTGTCACTTCGCCGGTGTTATGTGAGCGAGAGGTACCTCCCCGGTCGCGCCGACCCAGTTCGGCTGCAATGCAACATGGCACTACCTCTTGTCTTTGCTTCTGTTACAACCTTACTTCTTTTTCTGTATGACTATTATCTTGGTTTTTGCTTCTGTTATCACGAGAGTAGCGTTGTCCGTATTAGGCATTAACGTTAACGACAAATATTGTGACGTGGCCTTCGTTACACTTAGTGACGAATCCCTTTGTATTCAAATTGACACGAGGGGCCGGAAACTATTGACTGGTTATATTGATTTACGAGAATATATGAAATATTGCCAAATTCCAATCGGCATGGTATTTTTTGAATCTATGTTGCGATTCAATAGATTTTGATGTCAGTGAACGTAATAATATAAATAGGTTAGAAAGCGAAAATAATCGTAAGAGGTAGTGCCATGCTGCATTGCAGCCGAACTGGGCCGGCACGACCGAGGTGTACCTCTCGCTCATATAACACCGGCGTCAAATGACAGCTGTGCTGTCGCGTTTCGTGTGGTTTGTGAGTTTCCGGTGGCCCATTGGGTGGGGGGATAGGGGAAAGGAGGACAACGCATCTGTATAAACTCTGATTGTGTGGATACCATAAGGCTCCGACTGCTCGTTTGCCCCCTTATGACATAAAATAATAATAATAATAACAGTAGTACCAAGTAGCAACTACCAGTACCTATAACAAGTGCGGGATTTTTAAAAAAATATTCGTAGCGTGATGATAATTAAACAATTTACAGTACCTATAATTTTATTCAGAACTAGCTGTTGCTCGCAGCTTCGCCCGCGTTAACTCACATTTACCGCAGTATGCGGATTGATGATGATTACTTTTGTAGCCTAAGTTACTCCTTATAACATCAGCTATCTGCCAGTGAAAGTCCCGTCAAAATAGGCCCAGCCGTTTCAAAGATTAGTCGGAACAAACAGACAGACAGACAAAAATTGTAAAAAATGCTATTTTGGTATATATACCTTGTATACATCAATATGCATTTAATAAAAAGCGGTTATTTTAATATTACAATAGACACTCCAATTTTATTTATCTGTATGGATGTATAGATAATAAGAAGAATGGATAAAAATGTATAGAATAACCCTGCGCTAAAATAATGTGCTCCTTATTAAAATGAACATGTAGCCTTTGATTTTTGCACATGGCACTCTAATAATAAAGCCTCTTGCAAGACCGGTTTAAACCATCTCTAAAACTTAGCCATGCTATTAGTTAGTCCCAGATGAACTAGTTTTTCACCACCGATGTTGCTCACCCACGATTAGGCTCATCTGTCAATTTGCCTATCCAACTGCCATTTTCAAAAATGTGCGTTCATCAGCAGAACCTGTGTGACCTAAATTTTTGCTCACTTCAGGACGGACTAGTTAATTTGTACTGAATACAATTAAAAGTATAAATAATTTAAATTTGCTCATTTCTGTAACTGAATAGGAATTGGTAATCGAAGTAGCCATTATAACTAGTAGAAGGTCGACTTTTATAACATTATGAATGCCACTTCTAATGCACTTCACTCTATGGCTGTCTTACAAAATTCACACAAAGACCCAAGATACGAGATAGCGAACTGGATTTCATTGCGAACCCTTCAGTCATTCATATGACCCTAATTTTAGAATTAGTCTCATTGTCGGTAATGACAAGGCTGGATGAAGTTCAAGTTACACTGGATGCTATTTTCAGCCTGGTGATGGCTACCTATCGTTCATCACTATAAAAAAAAGAGTATTGAGAAGCAATACGCGTTTCGGTAACATATATCCCTCCATTCAAAGCAGGTTTGTGAAAAAAGTAAGCAGAACGATCTTCGTTCGCTCCAATGAGTTTGTTTCGCCGATTCTTCTCAGTGTTAACTTTGGAATCGGACTCAATTTGATATTTATTAATGTTAACTTACAGTTGCATTATAATGAAACATTTTTTTACGGTTTTTAACGCGGTTTATTAAGATTTTTACAAGCCCGACGTTTCGGATACTTTACAGCAACCATGGTCACGGGAGGAATGAGGTGTCATACGTCCTAATATTACAAAGTTATTCGAAACTACCCTATGATACATCAATATTTTGGTAAGTCCTATCTACGGAATCAGCTGCCACCTATGGTGTTTCCAAACCGATACGACTTAGGGACCTTCAAGAAAAGAGCATACTCATATCTAAAAGGCTGGCAACGCACCTTCTTATCCTCTGGTATAGCGGTTGTCTGTGGATGTCGCTATTCACTTACCATTAGGTGAACCGACTGTCCGTTTGCCCCCTCTTCGTCTTCATTCTTAAAAAAAAAGTGCAAACTGTATCTTTAATCTGTGACATAATATTATCCTTGGATTTTGATTTTATAATATTAATAATGGGATCCCAAGCAGTTACAGTTGCACGTTGAAAACAAATATTTGACTTCAGCTTTGATGGTAGTGACTCACACAAATAGATACACGAAACGAGGTTCTAAGGTTGAACAAGTCGACGGCGCGAACTCCAACTAAATGCATGCTATCTCACCTGACATAGTGCGCGAACATGTGTGCTAGAATTAAATGCACAATAATTCATTCTTAAAATGTCCTTTTAGCAAAACAAATATTATGGGAAAACTATTGAGTTTATATATTTAAAATAAATTTATTTAAACTTTTGATTGACTAAACTATGTCTGTACGGGCTTTATTTTTTAGCTTTCATGCTCCGTATAATATTTATTTTCACACCAAGTTGGGCTAAAATCAGTGTTGAAATACGAAAGTTTAGAAGCTTGTGTTTTTTAAATGTATAATTGTTTTACGATTTTGGCTACATATAGACATAGATAATGACGCGATCAATTGATATTGTCCTAAGTTTTTGATGGTCAACGTCAAACATTGTAGTAATAACTGTTAGTGTTTGTATGTAAAGATGAGCGACTTGTGTAACCTTAAGGTCTTATACCAAATTCTACTGTCCATTTACGTGTTGTACGGGTTGATAATGCTGATAGTAAAACTTGTGAATGATTATTTAACATCTTATTTATGAATGTAACAGATATTGTCATGAGAAAAGTTTAGAAGCTTGTGTTTTTTAAATGTATAATTGTTTTACGATTTTGGCTACATACAGACATAGATAATGACGCGATCAATTGATATTGTCCTAAGTTTTTGATGGTCAACGTCAAACATTGTAGTAATAACTGTTAGTGTTTGTATGTAAAGATGAGCGACTTGTGTAACCTTAAGGTCTTATACCAAATTCTACTGTCCATTTACGTGTTGTACGGGTTGATAATGCTGATAGTAAAACTTGTGAATGATTATTTAACATCTTATTTATGAATGTAACAGATATTGTCATGAGAAAACATTGATAGCGTTGTGCAACTCATTGACTGCGTCTGATAAAAAGTGCAGTGAGAACCGATTGTGTGAGTGCCAAGGGTACGGGAATTATCGGTAGGGGCGTCATACTTATTATGATCTTCGGGTACATCCTGGCCCAATGTGGGACTCGCACCTGGGAGTGCCCACCCTAACTAAAACCACTGCGAGCGCCTTCAGCCGCTTTTTGAGGGTCCCGGATATGCAGGCAACAGACAGGACCACCTCAGTGACAGGCTGGCCCCGGAGAAGGCCAGACTACTCCTCGTAAGGGGGTACTGTCCGGCCGCTACTAAGCAGTCCCCACGACATCGTGCCATATAGACACAGGTTCCCGTCTTGAGCCGGACACGAACACAGGGGCGTTACTGAAAGCGCATTGAGTAGCGCCTCCTACGCACCCCCCGTTCGTCGCCCGCAGGAGGAGGCCTCGTCGGCGGCCTCCTCTCTCACCAGCATGGGTGAGATGCCTGGGCTAGTGTTACTTGTTTATGGTCACAGGCGAAGCTGACCACGTACCATCAGGTGGCTATCTGCCTGTATCCAAGCACTAATCTATGTTGTTAACTGTCTATTTTAATGGGATGTTTACTATGTGTCTTATTTTGCGGACTTCGATATTTCGACATTGTCCACGATTCCACGAACCGAGTCGCAGTATAAAACAGCAAATATCCCGTTTTAAACAGTTTAAATAGTAAAAATAATGAAAGTAAATGATGAAAAAAAATTAAAATCTTAAAAATTGAGACAGGATTTGGACACTATCCTGTCCATGATTGGTCCATGTTGTCTGTGGCGGGACGGTCGCTAGTAATAATATATCCGGACAAACAACGCGACAAGAGTTTTTAATATATAAAGATAACATGTTCACATTAAAATATCTTAATGGTATAAGTGCAGCCTCCACGCTATAACTTACTGGCTTAACGACCTGCGTGATAAAGAAATAGCATTAACAAATTGTGAAACATACAACTTATATTTTTATACTTTGGATAGGCAAACTAGAAGATGATGCTAATGGCAAGTGGTCAACATCGCTCGTGATCAAACGAACTAGCAAAGGCAAAGACTCATAAAACTCACTCTCTTGTTGCCTATACTGAGACGTCTTATTGCCAGTTATTACCTCTCCTGCCCCTCGTCCGAAGGTAAGTTGTTTCACGGAATAAGGAATGGTTATGGTGGTACCCATGCTACTCAACACTACACTTACACTCAACTAATTAAAATAGCAAATAGTTTTAAAAAATCATACAATAATTCGTTTTAAAAGCAATGTAGCGCCATCTATTATCGTGGTTTTACGTAACATATAACTACAAATCAGCCTATTATGTTGCTTCCAACTATTCGGTATAAAATTCATGTCAAACGAGTAATTTATTTAATACCTTCTTTTAAGGTATTGCTTGTCGAATGATAACTTATTGAAATAACTTATTAATTTGTTTGGCCTAATCCTCGCCGAAGCCAAAGAAGAAGAAGGAAGTATATTTGTAAAATTTGAAGCTTGTAGCTGGTAGAAGTTATGAGATCCAAGCATAACCTTTATTAAAACTGCATAGAAGTAATATAAGTCCAACCGTGCAAGCGCTCGCTCACTCTCCCCAAATTATCAACCGTGATACATATTATACATTTAACTTAAAATTTTAGTGAAAACTAATACGAATAAAAATATATTAATATGTAAAAATGGGCCTCAACAAAAAACGTAGGGTTGACAGCCCTATCACACGTCATAACCGAGTGTTCATTCATAAAACCGCGCGCGCTACAACTTCAACCTTATGCTTAACTTATAGCGTCCAGTCTCGACCTCATAAAGTGGCCGAGCATATTTCAACTCGCACCAGACATAGTTACTACGCGCCCGACTATTTTTAATTATTGCTAACCTTGGAAACGTACATAAATTTATTCACCTTTACGACTTTTGTCTTTGAATATATAATCGAAACTTTTTCGTTTTACGATTTGGGTTCGTCGGGTCTATGGACATATTTAATTATAATATATAAACCTGACCAGAAATATATAAACCCTGCGTGGTGTCGCCACTGTATCTTTTTTACGTCAACACAATATAATATCGTCCATACAGAAATTAGTTCTGAAATTTTCCGCAATATGGCGAGGGTTTTTATTTTTCTGGTCAGGTTATATGTATACATTATAGTGGTTGGATGCGAGTAGGAAGCGTCTTGACTCTTGGCGTTTATTCAAAGTGACCCATTTTATAGTTCATGAGTCCGGGCTGAAAAAAGTTTTAATAGATGATATGATTTGATATATATAATACTAGCAGCGCCCCGCGGTTACACCTGCGTACTACCCATAGCCTTTATGTTATTCTGATGTATAAGCTATTGTATTGTAAAGTTTCATTAAAATCCATTCAGTAGTTTTTGCGTGAAAGAATAACAAACATACATCCATACAAACTATAGCGTTTGTAATATTAGTAGGATATTTCATACAAGCACAAAACAAGAGGTTCCTTTTGTTTTGAAGAGTTTTAATAAAATGATGATAAATAAAGGTGATTGATGATGTTTTAATAGATATCTGTTAAAATCGTCTCCCATTGTTTGTTCGCGATGAACTCCGAACTACTGAACTGATTTTAATGAAACTTTGCTTGTCATTTGGTCCAACTCTCATTGATGGGATCATTTTGGACAATAGGTGGTGGTGTTACCTACAGTACGACGTCTGCCCACCTACTATAAAGTTAATGAATGCTTGACACTTCTTTTTTTTCTTTAACGCTGGTCAATGCTCTTAGGCCTCCCGCGGGTATGTGGAACTCGCTGCGCCCGAAAGGTAGTAAGGTGGAAGCAGCTCTACCCACTAAAAACCGACGAGTGTCACCAATGGCGCCTTTGGTAAAGTGCCCGGATCCGTAATGAGCAAACAGGGCACCTCGACGGCTAGTCAGTCCCCCATGGGACCGACGCCACCTTCGCAGAGGTGTTATCCTGCACCACAGAACAACCCTTCCCAACGTCAGGACCTCTACAGAGGGGTTGGTCTACAGAACATCAACAAGGTTATATGCACGAAGGCTTAGATTGTTTTATAGAAGAGGGGACAAACGGATAGTCGGTTCACCTGATGGTAAGTGAAGAACGACATCCACAGACACCCGCTACACCAGAGGAACAGCAGGTGCGTTGCCGGCCTTTCAAATATGAGTCTGTTCTTTTCTTGAAGGTCTCTAAGTCGTATCGGTTAGGAAACACTATATAAGTGGCATCTGATTCCATATAGTCGTCGTGCGAGGCAGGAAATGCCGCAAAAATCGAGTTGTTGCGGCTTAGAATCACCATTCGATCCTGCAAAACGTTTTCTACAGGACAACGTCTGTTGCGTCTGCTGGTATATAAATGTATTATTATCATCACCAGCATCATCATCATCATCAGCCTCTATCCGTCCACTGCTGAACACAGGCCTCCCTCAATGAACACCATCTTATGTCTCAGGATAGGCAACACATAAATGAGTTGCCTGGGATCGTTCCAGGTATACTGGTTTATGTTCATGGGCGACGTCAACCACTTACCATCAGGTGGCACGTTTGTCAGTTTGCCTATCCAACTAACATAAAAAAACCAAGACGGCCGATCCCTTGCCTCCCGCATCCAACACGGACCGGCCACCGCACGGAGATCGTCTTCCCACCTGGTTAATGGCCGACCAACACTTCGTCTACCCAAACGTGGCCTCTTAACCTTATTGCCCCATCGGCTATACGTTCTCCAGAGTGTGTGACCAGCCCACTGCCACATCAACGAGCTTATTCTTTGTGTGATATAAGATAGGATTCGGAAGTAAGACATCCGTCAGAGAACTAAGGTAACCGATATAAATGTATATTGTATACTAAATATGTACTCATAGTTTTTTTTTTTTTTCTTCTTTAACGCCGGGAAATGCTCTGAGGCATCCCGCGGGGGAGTGGGTCTCCCCACGCGGGTATGTGGGACTCGCTGCGCCCGACAGCTGGTAAGTGGACTCAGCTCTACCCACTAAAACCCGGCGAGTGCCACCAATGCCGCCTTTGGTGAGGTGCCCCGAATCTAGTAAACAAACAGGGCACCTCGACGGCTAGTCAGTCCCGCAAAGGACCGACGCCACCTCCACAGAGGGTTTGTCCCGCACCACAGAACAACCCCTTCCAACGTCGGGACAGTACAATGGAGTGAGGTTCCCATCTTCGCCGCTCGCCCCCTGCTCTTCTGTCCCCTCTTCTTATAAGAGGGGTACAAAGAGCCGCCTCGGCCCAATTCGCTTCGCCCAAGGTGCTGGGCTCACCCTAGGTTACTGGGCCCCACCGCCACGACAAGGCCTGAACCATGGTGGGGATAGTATTAATAATGATGTAATATAAAGATAGTAACCTTTGTAAGTGTAAATAATATATGACATTGTTATCGCTATAGTTACATAACTGGAGATAAACGCACGACTCATGAATGAAGTAAGTACTAAGAAGTAGATTATGAATGAAATAAAAAAATAGAATATAATAAAATAGCTTAGTTTATTTGTTGTATTCGGAGTTGTTCTTTAAATAACTCTGAATTTGGGGTATATTACTTTTACGCTGTTATACTAGCTGTTGCCCGAAGCTTCGCCCGCGTTAACTTACTCAACTTAATTACTGTTAGTCACAGCGTGATGTTATATAGCCTATAGCCTTCCTCGATAAATCGGCTAACACTGAAAGAATTTTTCAAATCGGACTAGTAGTTCCTGAGATTTGAACGCAAACAAACAAACTCTTCAGCTTTATATTATTATAGTATAGATAGCCATTGCTGCAATGTAGGTATTCGTAACGTCGGGAATGTTAAAATCTTTCCAAACTGCAGTAAAATCCATAAAATGGTTTGTGTTTGTGAATAAAATCAATATTTCCTAATGCCCCGGGAAACGTTCTATCAGACAAGAGCGTAACATCTCAAATCTCAAATCTTAAGTTGTATCAAATTGTACATAGTGGAAAATTCCATTACCTAAATTCGGTTCAGTTAGTGACCAAAATGAAATGTTTATATGCAGATATGGATTTATCGATAATAATTTGTTGATTTCAATTTGTGAATGCAGCTGGCGTGTAATAAAGAAATAGAGTGAGGTATTGTATATTAGATTATTGTAATCTTCTCCGCCATGGTTCAGGCCTTGTCATGGCGGTGGGGCTCAGTAGCCTAGGGTGATCACAGCACCTTGGGCGAAGCTAATTGAGTCGAGGGGGCTCTTTGTACCCCTCTTATAAGAAGAGGGGACAAAAGAGCAAGGGGCGAGGACGAGAACCTCGCCCCATTGTACTGTCCTGACGTTGGGAGGGGTTGTTCTGTGCTGCGGGACAACCCCTCTGTGGAGGTGGCGTCGGTCCCTTGGGGGACTGACTAGCCGTCGAGGTGCCCTGTTTGCTCAACAGATCCGGGGCACCTCACCAAAGGCGGCTTTGGTGGCACTCGCCGGGTTTTAGTGAGTAGAGTTGCGTCCACTTACCAGCTTTCGGATGCAGCGAGTCCCACATACCCGTGTGAGGAGACCCACTCCCCCGCGGGATGCCTCAGAGCATTTCCCGGCGTTAAAGGAAAAAAAGGAAGGTGATAGCAGCATGCAGACGCCGCACAGCACATTCCTCCCACCGGTCAAGCAGTCACCTGACTTGACCGTCGGAGTACGTGGCAACTGATCTCGTCCATTCACTGATATTTCCGATAACCTGTTCTCGGGTCGCGACTGATAAATATACATACAAATGGCCGATTATGACGTATCACTTTTCGTAAATGGGTGTCATTGGGTCAGACGATAACCGTGACATAAGTTTGAAATAGGTCATTCGGTGTTGCCATGTGATTAAATTAGAGAGTTGTTTGACAGCTCATGACACTTTTTTACTATGGTCACCCAATGTTGCCACAAAAATGCGCTTTATATTACTGTAGCTTATGTTTTTTTACAGCTGTCCAGTGTAATAATTAATTTGTGGCAAGTTTATATTGACGTGTATTTGGGTCACCTAATAATGGTGTTGTCATGCCAAAATTGCATGTTTTATCGGTAGGTAAAGCTTGTTTTTGGCAGCTGTCTATTACAATTTTTTATAGGTGACGTAGTTAATGTGTGTATTTGGGTCACCTCATAACTATGATATTTATCTAAAACTAGTTGTTGTCTGCAGCTTCGCCCGCGTTAACTAAGATTTACAGCCGTACCCGGATTGATGATGATTAATATTTCTATAGCCTAAGTTACGGCGTATAACATTAGCTTCCTGCCAGTGAAAATCCAGCAGTTTCAGAGATTAGCCGGAACAAACAGACAGACAGACAGAGAAAAATTGTAAAAAATGCTATTTTGGTATATGTACCATGTATACATCCATATGTATTTAATAATAAAATAGTTATTTAAATATTACAAACAGACACTCCAATTTTATTTATCTGTATAGATTACAGCTGTCTTCGGATAGACACAGTATGACGTACAAGGATGTGCTTAAAATGAAAGCGTATTAATGATATTGCACATAAAAATGATACTCATAATAATATCAACCCTTATATGTCCCACTGCTGGGCACGGATCTCCTCCTCGAAATCAGGCGAGTAGGGTGTTGGGCTATAGTTCACCAATGCGCTGGCCCAATGGGGGTTGGTGAACTTCACACACCTTCAAAGACTTAATCTCATCGGGCATGCAGGTTTCCTTCACCGGTAATAAAGCGATGGTCTCATGTTCAGATGCACGTAGAAATTTATAAAAACATATTTCAAGATACTACAGGGGTCAGGATCGAAGCAGACCTCTCACTCGCCACCTCCACAGAGGGGTTGGCCCGCACCACAGAACAACCCCTCCCAACTAAAATTACTTCACGAGACTCACAAGATATTCGTAGATAATATCGAAATATCGAGCTCCGCAAAAAAAAGTGAAAAACATGATAAATATCACGTTTTGAATAATTTTAGTAATGAAAATAACCATGTTAACTTAAATCCCCTCCAAACGTCAGTACAATGGGGTGTGGTTCCCATCCTCGCCCCTTGTCCCCCTGCTCTTTTGTCTCCTTTTCTTATAAGAAGGGTACAAAGAACAGCCACCTCGGCTCAATTTGCTTCGCCCAAGATGCTGGGCTCACCTTATGCAGATGCGTTGCCCTTTTTTCGGATTTACGGCTAGGAAGGTGCTGCGCTTAATTTAGGCTATTGAGCCCCACCACCGCTATATATCCTCCACTCCTCCCTATATATTAAGACTTAGTTTCATAAAAAGCAAAGGTTAAAATACTAACGGATAGTTTGTAAGCGATTTCTGAGAACGTGTTAGACCAATTATGGTTTAAACATATAATTATCATCCTTCACATGTCTAGCCGGTCTAGTCTTGTCTAGGTCAGTTATTTTGTTATGAAATAAAAAATCATCATTGTGACGAAACTTCCAGCTCAATCTACGCAAATTGTTCTGTTATTGATACCTACATAGAAACGAGACTAAAAATTTCTACCAATCTATCTGTAATACAAACTATTATGCCTCTTCACCACAAAGGTCAACTTAAAAAAAAACATAATATTTGCCCGCTTTGTTCGTAAACACATTATTTTTATAATACATATAAAACGCCAAAAAGTAAGGACTTAACCACTAATCACCAACCAGCTGCTTGGTAACCAAAAAAAAATAATTAAAAGCCTAGCTAATAAACTTCACATAGGCAGCTGAAAAAAAAATTTCTAATTTATACAATTTTGTCAATCGTGATGGCAACTCTTGCCAGCTTGCGTATATGCTCATATTGCTCATATTAGGGCAATCGTAAGCAAAGACAAATGAAAGAACTTTTACACTAGCGACCATGGCCACGGGACCGAGTGAGCTTGGTTGCTGTAAAGTATCCGAAATCCAAGGCATGTATTAAACGTAATGAACCGCGCTAAAATCTATATAAGTTTTTGGAGTTTACTCCTTAAGAAACGATTTGGCCCGGTACGGAAATTTTATGAGGAGTAAAATCAAGTGTAACACGAAAAGTTGAGGCGTTACATAGAAAGAGACAAACGTATATTTCTGTAGGATTGAACGTGTAAAAGAATGAGATGGAATACATTACACAGCGTATCTTATTCTCGGGGCCTCCTCTTTGTATATTATTATTATTATTTTGTAACATACTTTATGTAATACGCTTTTTTGAAGTAATATAAATAATCCGAGTAATTACAGATATATGTTTGTTTGTCTTATCATTTTAGCTGATGCGTTCATTTACCCTTTTTAGGGTTCCGTAGCCAAATCGCAAAAAACGGAACCCTTATAGATTCGTCATGTCTATCTGTATGTTTGTCTGTCCGTCCGTCCGTATGTCACAGCCACTTTTTTCCGAAACTATAAGAGCTATACTGTTGAAACTTGGTATATAGATGTATTCTGTGAACCGCATTAAGATTTTTACATAAAAGTAGAAAAAAAAACAATACATTTTGGGGGTCCCCATACTTAGAACTGAGGTCTTCAAAAATGATATTGAGGTTTCTAATACCATCTTTTTCTAAACTGAATAGTTTGCGCGAGAGACACTTCCAAAGTGGTAAAATGTGTGCCCCCCCCCCCCTTGCTGTAACTTCTAAAATTAAAAAAATATATGATGTACATTACCATGTAAACTTCCACCGAAAATTGGTTTGACCGAGATTCTAGTACTCGTAAGTGGTTTCTTTTAATACATCATAAATCTTAAACCGCAATTTACCTTTCATGCAATCAACTCAAATATATAAAAAAACATTTAATTCCATCAACATAAACCTTAATTTTTGTTAAAGTGTCTAATGTTGTATATTATGTAATGGTACGGAACCCTTTGTGCGCGAGTCCGACTAGCACTTGGCCGGTTTTTTTATATATGTATCATAATTATTGTTCGTAAGGAATAAACTCCAATCGTGCGTCGGAGCTGACACACACACACTTTTTTTTTGTATAAGTAATTGTTTCATAGATACTCTTTCGTGTGACAACATTCATCATCATCATCATCATCAGCCTCTATCCGTCTACTGCTGAAAATAGGCCTCTCTCAAAGAACGCCAAGACGACTGATGCCTTGCAGACGGGAATGTTGGTCGACCACTAACCAGGTGGGAAGACGATCTCCGTACAGTGGCCGGTCCGTGTTGGATGCGAGTGGCGAGGGATCGTGACAGCATTGTACCTTTTAAATTTTGTATGTCTGTATTTTATAAATTAACTAGCTAGTGCCCGCAGCTTCATCCGCGTGTACTTTGATTTACTGTCTATCCCGATTGTGATGATTACTTCATAGTATTTTTATTTAAAAAGAGTGTCTCCCCTCGGGAGAGGAGTCGCGGGGGAGTGGGTCTCCCCAGGCGGGTATATGGGACTCGCTGCGCCCAAAAGATGGTAAGGTGGTCGCAACTCTACCCAATAAAACCCGGCGAATGCCACCAATGCCACCTTTGGTAAGGTGCCTCGGATGTGATCAGCAAACAGGGCACCTTGACGGCTAGTCAGTCCCGCAAGGGACCGATACCACCTCAACAGAAGGGTGGTCCCGCACCACAGAACAACCCCTCCCAACGTCGTGACAATATAATGGGGTGAGGTTACCATCATCGCCCTTTGTCCCCCTGCTCTTTTGTCCCCTCTTCTTATAAGAGGGGTACAAAGAGCAGCCCCCTCGGCTCACTTAGGCTCAAGGTGCTGGGTTCACCTTAGGCTACTGAGCCCCACCGCCACGACAAAGCCTGAACCGTGGTGGGTATTATTCTATAGGTTGTGTCACTCACTACCAACGTAACATTCTAATGGTGAAAGAATTTTTTAAATCGGTCGAGAAGTTTTTGAATTAAATCGTCGCAAAAATGTTAATCTAAGCGATGCAACTGCAAGCGAAGCCACGTACCACAGCTATTATACATCTAACATCTCAATACGTGTACTAATTAACTAAAAAATTTAGATTTTGATTCGAACTTGTGACCTATCTGTTGAAATTTTATTACAAATAGCTAATTAAAATTGTTTAAACGGGATCATCATCATCATCATCAGCCCCTATCCGTCATAGTTACCATTTTTATTTCGTGTGTGTTTTAGGGTATTTTGAATTATAGTATCGTGAACTTCATTCTAAAGGCAACTCCGAAATATCGAGCTCTGCGAAAACATGTTAAAAACCCAGTAAAATCCCGTATAAGAAAAAATATAGTCAAACATAGAACCTCCTCCTGTTTTGAAGTCGGTTAAAAATATTTAATACTGAAAACAATCATATATTTTTTTTGTATATTTTTTATGTTAGTTGGATAGGCAAACTGGCAAACGTTCCACCTGATGTTAAGTGGTCTACGTCGCCCATGAACATAAACTAGTATACCTGGAACGAGCCCAGGCAACTCATTTATGTGTTGCCTATCCTGAGACATAAAATGTTAAGTCTCGGTGCCAGTAATTACACTGCCTGTCTTGCCCTTCTCTCCGAAACATCAAAGCTGTTTCACGGGAGAAACAAGCAAGATGGTGGTACCCATGCAGCTGGGAGCGCGGCACAGCGCTTCCCTCCCACCGGTAAAGTACTATCTTACATCGCCTATCATATGCCTAGACTTCAGTTTTAAATCTAGACACATTTTTTGCAATGTTTTGGCAAAAAAGTTGGGTCAACAGGACGTAGGTATCTCACAGCTCGCTAAGAGCTATTCTGTGTTGAACTGGGAACAAGGGTCTAACTCAGGGCTTGGAGATAATACTCGGTGCTTTATTTAGTACAAGCTAGTGCTCGCAGCTTCGCTCGCGTTAAGATTTACTCCCGTGTCCCGATCGATGATAGCTATTATTACAGCCTATGTCACTCAGTGTTAACGTAGCATTCTAATGGCGAAAGAATTGTTAAAATCGGTTGAGTCGTTTTTGAGTTAAATCGTAACAAACAAAAAATCAAATCTTTCCATTTTATGATATTAGCTTAGAAATTGTAGCATAATCTTTGACTGCCATCTGTTAGCTTAGATACTGATGATGATTATATGTGAGATTTTCCCTATTAATGTTATATCATGTAATTTCATGGACAAATAATTAGTGGTTTAAGTTTTAAAATATAATATAGAGTCACTGTCGCATTTACAATTTTAGTAAGAATTATTATGAGTTTACTAGTGGGTATGGCCTCTTGAGTGAGAGGTCTGGGTTTGATCCTGACCCTGGTGCCCTAAAATGGGATTTTCTACATTTCTCCGTACATCTGAACTACCGCTTGCTCACAGGAAAACATTGTGAGGAAACCTGCAAACCTGATGAGATTAAAAGTCTTTGAAGGTGTGTGAAGTTCACCAACCCGCATTGGGTCAGCGTATCGCCTCGTCCTCCCCGTGACCGTGCCCAGCAGTGGGACATCATATTATTGTATTGTTTATTTGGTACACACAGAGATGGTACTCTGGTCCCTGACTTCACTCCTTACTACTCCATGGCCAAAACATTGACGGAACCTTTATTAATATTTACGACACGCACTTAGCATATTCTCATCGTCAAACCTTGACATTTGTCACGTCTCATTCATATCCTTGAACGATTGCGGTATTTTATGTGATTGTGAATGTCGCATTGCCCGCCAAAAAGTTCTCCTTCTTCATTTGAATATTCTGCCAGTAGCAAAAAAAAAAAGAAATTTGTGAGATCTTGTTTTTTAATGTGAAAAAATGCGACGTTTTGCGACGCAGACAAACTGCGCAAAACGAGGAGTGTCATAAGTTTCACCACTCTGTGTGTCTTTGTGTGCTAAGTTTAAAGAAAAAACTAAATAGCTTTTTGTAAATTTTTAAATTGTGTAAGCACTAACATGATTGTTAGCTTTAGCTGTTGTAAATTGTAGAATGCTATGTTTTTGTGCCAAATAAAGTTATTATTATTATTATTTATTATTAGCTAAAAATATAAATTAGACTTAACAATTTTTTGTAACAAAAATTTGATCATATCGAATCGAGTTAGTTAAATTTTTGTATGATTAACTATATAGTAATTTACTAGCAAATTACTATATAGTTAATCATATAAAAGGCCTTCAACGAGCAAGATATGCTTGTACCATCCACATTTTCTATAATTAGTACATATATAGATACATATAGGTGTAACTCAATCAAAGATGATATTTCAAGATAAGGTATTATTTTGGACTTTCTAAAATTCATTTTTTTGCGTTGGCTTTTTATTTTTTTTTATTTAATTTTTAATGTCGTTGTTAGCAAATTTCTTACAAAGAGAATTGTCACAGTTGAATAAAAATTGTAAAAAACTAATAGGTGTAAAATAATATAATTCGGTCAAACGGTCCATTATTTACGTTTACTGATCCTCAAAACGTTAAATATGTAGTTAATAGACACTATTCTAATTGAGTTTGTAAATCCAATTTTAATAAATATTTATTTCAATCCCTGATATTTTGATTTATGTACCTTTGAAATTTTGTAAGCGAAGATGATTTAAAAAAAAACACCACTACACAATAGACAACGCAAGATGACTCCTTCGGCTATCCATGATTCAGCTCTAAGGACAAGCGACAAGAAATTTTGAATTTAGAACTTTTGGAGTAAGCTTCAAATCAAAAAATGGCGCCCCGCGCATTTTTTAAGACCACCTCATTGTAAGAGTACACAAAGCGGTGCCTAATAAATTAATATTAATTATCTACGCTTAAAAGCATAAAAACTTGTACAAATTGATTCATAACTTCCATTGTAATATCATATAAAAATATAATTATCGAATTACAGAATATAAAGTAGATGGCAACACTATCATGGCTGTCGGTATGGCGGCTGTTTCGAGTGGCGTATTATTATTAAAATTCCTGTTACTATGCTATAATTATATTCATAAACTGGTAATATGTACACTGTTACTTGCTAAATGTCGCTACGCAGGTTTAATTTGTTGAATCAAGTGTTATGTCAAATGTTGGCAACATTGTAAGAGACTATAAAAATAAAAATGGCGACAAATTTATTAAGTATATTAGGTATTTCGCGTAAATTAAAGGTAACATTAAGTAGGAAAGATCCATTATTGGCCTTCCTATCTGCATGGGTACAACTGCCCTGGTCTTCTGTTCAGCTTTGCTGTGTTACGGAAATAAGGGTTGGAGAAATTGTTAATTGTAGATCTAAAAATATGGGAGACTTCATAAATTCCTAACGGGATTTTGTAAAGGTTTTTAGTGGTTTTATTTGCCTAGGATCCGTAAAAGGAAGATATTTGGAAGGGGTACAAATATAACTTACACATTTATAGAATGGAACCATCGACTTGCTAACCCTACAAATATAGCAAGTATTATTTCCAATTGTTTATTTTATTTTGGTCAGCCACGTCCTTTCCAAAATGTAACCTATCCATTGGCAAATTTTAGCAAACTCCGTTTAGTAGCTTAAGCGTATCAGTCAGAGATACTTGGACATTTATAAAAAAAGTTCTGTGTTCTAGCCATAGAGCATATCACCGCATAGAGTGTAATTTGAGCCGTAAAATTCCGAAACTGGTCAGTGGTTTGTCACTGATGTAATAGCAATTCCAACAATAAGTGATCTGTATGTACGTCCCATCGGCCAATGATCCATCAATGGCCATCAGTCGGCCAATCAGAGCGCAGAAGCGGCGCCGCGTCGCAGCACAAATTTGGCAGGATTTGTTTTCATACAAAACACATAACATTACCGCTCTATTCCAGTTATATGCTCGATGGCTTTAGCCAAATTTTATCTAAAAATTAATAATTAGTTTAGGCTAGAATCGTTTTTTTCGCATTTATAAGCACAAAATAAATATCTCGCTACAAAAACGGGGAATGTGAGGAGTTGTCATAACTGAATGTAGCTGAAACACAGTGGCCTTCACCGAGCCGAAATGTGTTATCATGTTATCACGCACATGTTCGTTTTATTTGAACAAGCCAGTTGCTATGGACCGCTTTCCGTTCATGCGATCCTGGTACTCATTTGTAACACATGATACTGTTTTGATAACACAAACTCTCATTAAGTAGGTATTTAAAAATAGGCATTCAGCAGTGGACGGATAGAGGATGATGATGATGACTTACAAATTAATTAATGTAACACCATGTTAGCCTAGTCCGGTGTAAAAATGAATTTATGAATATACCACGTTAACTTAGTTCAATAAGCTCGTTAGAAGAGAAAAGGAAAATTTATAAACCGCGTTATGTCATATTAAACAAACTGTCCCCTGGTAGGATTCGAACCCGCAACCTCTGCACAATGACTTACTAACAGTAGCTCTACAAAAAGTAGCCAAGAGAAGTCATAATTTAAAAGATAATATAAATCGAAATACGCCTACCGCACCTATGAGACGCGGAAAATCGTCACAGTTATGTAATGTTGTTACTAAGAGACACAGACGTCCGTGAACAATATCCTGGCTCATATATTATATATATTGTGTCTGCGACCCTGGTATTTCGAAGATACAGAATATACATACTTATTTACATATTGCGCAGACTCCTAACCGACCTTACTTAACATTATTAGTGTTAGACTGATAATTAAAATAATTTAATATTAATTTTTACTATGCAGCATGCACATATTTTGAAATTACGTTTACAGCTACACGAATCGCGCTAGTGAAGCTATTTTTTAAATTGAGATATTTGTATGAATCTAAGATATATCAAGATTTATCTACCAAAACATTTAAATATCAATAGGCCAATAGTACCTACCCTATTTAACAAAAAGGTGAATATAAATTTTCTTAGGTGAACTAATCCTCATCTGTTCTTCCGATGAACTTTAGAAAGACGTAAAGGAAAGGAATATAGAAAAAGGAATGATGAAAAAGTAACATCATCATCATCATCAGCCTCTATCCGTCCACTGCTGAACATTTTATAAAAGTAACAATATAGCATATTTTAATAATTTGGTAAAAATGTAAGTGGAATGATAATTTAAAATATTTCTTTATGAAAGAGTATTTAAACTACGCATCGTATCTAGATGGAATGCGTTATATGCAGTATTAAAAAACTGTTCTTGATAGAAGGACAAAACAGTAATTTAATTACTGGCAATGAAACACCAAATATTTCACCTCAAGACAGACAGTGAATGAAATAAGAGATATTTGTCCTCTTTGCTATATTTAAAAACTAAAAACGTTAATTGACTTTTAAATAAGGAATCTTCGAGTAACAGCAAGTTTATAGTCACAGCAAATAAATCTACAATCACATCAAATCTACAAGTCTATAGTCACATAAAATAAATCTACAATCACAGAAAATCTACAAGTGTATAGTCAAAGCAAATAAATCTACAATCACAGCAACTCTACAAGTCTATAGTCACAGCAAATAAATCTACAATCACAGCAAATCTACAAATCTATAGTAACAGCAAATAAATCTACAATCACAGCAAATCTACAAATCTATAGTCACAGCAAATAAATCTACGATTATAGCAAATCTCCAAGTCTATAGTCACAGCAAATAAATCTACAATCACAGCAAATCGATAGTCACAGTAAATAAATTAAATACAAACAGCAAATCTATATAAAAAGCGCGTTAACTTAGATTTATAGCCGTATACTGATTGAGGATGATTATTTTTATAGCCTAAGTTACTCCCTATAACATAAGCTATCTTCCAGTGAAAGTCCCGTCAAAATCGGCCCAGCTAAGATTAGCCGGAACAAACAGACAGACAGACAGACAAAAATTGTAAAAAATGCTATTTTGGTATATGTACCGTGTAACCATCATATGCATTTAGTAAAAAGCGGTTATTTTAATATTACAAACAGACACTCCAATTTTATTTATCTGTATAGAAGAGTACGACTTTTTTTTCTGTCTGTACACACCCGGGAACGCGGGAACTGTAATAAGCGTGGGAACGGACTAGCGCCGTCTTATCGGTGCTCGGCTCGGTGTACGATATGACACATCATCACCAACGCCATAACCTTCGACCGACGCCAGGAGGCCGTGTGGGACTGCACGGTTGGCGGGGGGCAACCCCCCACTTTTATAAACCAAAAAAAAGTCACACAGACTAATCCAATGTAGCATTAGGGTCTTCGGGCCGTTAGCATAGATCCATACGATAAAAAAATCAGTATCAGATTGACATAATATAGGCTATAATAATTTATCGCGGGAATGGGAAGTACGCGGGTGAAACCGCGGGGCGCTGCTAGTTTTGAAATAAAAATAGTACCAGTAGCCCGCGCAGTTGTCATGCCCCAGAGCACAGCGCTACCTGTCGTGTCCAAAACCATCTATATACCAAACTGTACAGTATACAAAGTATAATTAAAATCGATTTAGAGGACTAACTACATACTAATATAATCAAGAATGATAATAATATTTATCAAATGATAATTTATTTGTGATGGCATGTTGAAATGTTATCAATTACCTTTATATTACAACATAAATGACCTTATTTTACTGATATGGGGAACGCCAGCGTAGTATGATGTATAAATTCGCGCGGTTGTGTAACCGGCGCCGTGGCTTAGTTGGTTAAAGCGCCTGTCTAGTAAACAGGAGATCACGAGTTCGAATCTCGTCGGGGCCTTAAAGTCGATCCTTTTTGTTCTTTTTTTAATTTTATATTATCCTTAATTTTTTTTTATTGTGTAATTTTTCTTAAAATATTTTTATCGTATTTTGTTCTTTAAAAGTGTTAAATAGTAAAACTAGCTTTTTCTTTCTATTGTGGCTATTTTTATTGCTTTTACTTCGGAGTCTTTTAATGAAAAATGAAATAGGAAAATGTGTACAATATATACTACATAATATTATATTTTAGGGATTAAAGTATGAAATTGCCGTTTTATTGTAATAGGTACTTCGAATCAATGACATACTAGAATCTTCATGGTTTGAGATTTATGTAAATAGAAACATATATTTGAGAAATGTACAAGATAATTAAATGACAGAAGTGAAGTAATTTTAGGGTTTATTAAGGAACTAATTTATACATTAATAAAATTAATAAATTTAACATATTATACTGTTAAATTAGTGCAGTAACTGTAGTATATTATGTCTATACATGTGTTAATATTTCTTAAATTACTAGTATAGTAATCGTAACAAAACATCATCTTTAGATCCATAATATGCCTAAGCTAATAATATACCGGTTCGTAAATATTTATTGAACTATCTATATTCTAAACTAATATTAAGAAGAGTTTGCTTTTTATTTTTTGTAGGTTAATGTCTGATGATTTGATATAAAAAAAATCTTTACAATGAAACAACTTTTACGGATTTTATCGCGGCTTATTAAAATTTTTACAAGCCGTCAAGCTTGTAAAAATTCTGCGTTTCCGATACTTTACAGCACCCATGGTCACGGGAGGAATAAATCGCGATAAAATCCGTAAAAATTGTATTATTATAATGAGTGAATTTCGCGTAAACATTAGAGAACAATATAAAATTGATTTGTTATCTTAGTTTATTTTTCCAATAAACCCTTAATAATGTGTGTAACAGTGTAATAATGTACCTACATAAATTTTCTTCTATTCTGATATACCATCATCATCAGTCTAGACGTCCATCCTCGCCCCATCATGGTTCAGGCGTTGACGTGGCGGTGGGGCTCAGTAGTCTAGGGTGAGCCCAGCACTCTTTGTACCCCTCTTATAAGAAGAGGGGACAAAAGAGCACGGGGCAAAGGGCGAGGATGGGAATCTCACCCCATTGTACTGTCCCGACATTGGAAGGGGTTGTTCTGTGGTGCGGGGCAACCCCTCTGTGGAGGTGGCGTCGGTCCCTTGCGTGACTGACTAGCCGTCGAGGTGCCCTGTTTGTTTACTAGATCCGGGGCACCTCACCAAAGGCCGCATTGGTGGCACTCGTCGGGTTTTAGTGGGTAGAGCTGCGTTCACTTACCAGCTGTCCCACATACCCGCCTGGGGAGACCCACTCCCCCGCGGGATGCCTCAGAGCATTTCCCGGCGTTAAAGAAAAAAAAAGGCGTCCATCGTCGGACTCCGCCTCTAGCGAACACAGCGTAACATGAAATTATGGCCCTACAAATAACTTATGTTTGTTTAGTTATAAAATAGTTTATTATGTATTGTTCAAAATATACAATCCGTGCCCCGGGGGTAGAAACGGCCAACAATCGGGATTGTTTCGGGGCAAAGGTGAAGGCTAAGCCGCCCACGGTTTGTTAATGTGGGAGATGTTATTGACATAAAAATTGGTATGAAAATTGGTACCGAAGGTAGTAGATGACAAGTGAAGAAGAGGAGATGCCGATTTTTATATGGAACATCCGCAGGCTAGTAAAATCGACTCGTATGCCGTGACGACGAATGGCAGGGCAATATGTCAGTCACGTCTTTTTTTTAATAATTATGAATTCTAATCAACATAGATGTTTCACTTATGCGCGTCTCGTGACGGCTAATTGTATTTTATGATGAATATATTATTATAATATACATAATAGTTTTGTTTATTTCAAGAATCATACAAAGGAGACAGTCAATTTCAGGTCTGGTCTTGTACAGTATACCATAAATACAGAAAAATACATAGATTTTAAAATAAAATAAATTAGTTTAAGAAACTAAATTACAAGCAAAGAATTAAAAAAAAAGTGTGAGTGTGTCAGCTCCGACGCACGATTGGAGTTTACTCCTTACGAACAATAATTGTAATATAATATATCGAATAGAAAAAAGGGTAAATGAACGCATCTGCTAAAATGATAAGAGAAACAAACATATATCTACAGATATATTTTTATACAGATATAAAGATTTATTTTTATTCACCCATACAAATACTTTCCTCTTGTCACTGTCAAAAAAATTAATAATATTCAATGTATTGAATGCAAATAAAGTGCTATATTTTCTATCAATAATGATATATTTTGTATTGTACGTAAACTTGTTTTAATCACAAGTCTTATGGTGAAGATTACTACTAGATACTACTTGGACGATCACATTAGAGATAGTTTCAAAGTTAAAAAAAGTGAAGAAATCTAAAATTGGTGCTAACTGGAGAGTCAACTTTTGAAAATTAAAAATAAAATATTTTACATCGAAGAACAGTTAGCGAACAATTGAAATAGCTAATAAAATCATCTATATTTGGTGCTAATTTGAGAGACAACTTTAAAAAATAAAGAAAAACAAAAATAGAAACGAACAAAACAAAATTTTGATCTTACATTGACGAACAGTTAACGAACAATTGAAATAGCAAAAAAAAAATGAATTTTCCCCCGCCAACTTAAGAGAGCCCTGATTGGTTAATTTTATAAAATTGAAGAGTTTCAATTTACTCAGAAAATTTGTGCAAGTTATTATATTATTGTTAGAAAGAAATTGCAAATTATAAATATGATTTTGAATGAAATGTGAATATGAAAAAGAATATTTGAAAAAAATTAATATATATTAAAATTACTAGACTTTTCTGGGCTGAAATTTAAAATAATTTTAAAATCGCCGCGAATATTGGAACGTAATGACTTTTTTTAGTCTGTACTAATATTTCTCAATTTTGATTTTTGAATTCATTTTTGTTATTACAATTTACGTAGTATTCCCTAGTTTGTGTTTTTGATTATTCAATCTCGAATGTGCTCTAGTTGTTTTATTTTCTTATTTCCACTCAATTTCGTAATTTCCCGGACCCTGACGACTATCGCTTTTGCATTATCCAGCAAAAAGTTTTATCAAAACGTTTTCCAAAATGTAAGACATTGCAGTGTATGTTTTAAAAAACCATTGTGAGTTGTGACTATGATAACGTAAGAAAGACAGTTTTCTATACGGAAATTAATACAATGCCAATTACATAAAAATATTTTTTTATGTAATTGGCATTGTATTAATGGTTAGTAATTTTTTCACATACATTAGTGGTGCAAAGATATAAATAATATATTGTATGTGGACGCAGAAAAGACACAGTGATAGTGATACAGTAAAAATTTACCTAGTCAATATTTTAATAATAGACGAAAAAATAAAATAATAATTAGTACATACCTACACATTGTTTTATTTAAAATCCTACATAATAACGTCACGTCAATTTTAGCTAATGCTGACCAAATGGGGGATACTTATTTGTCCTGCAAATCATTGCAACGGAATAAAGTATTATCCCCATTTTTTCAGCATTAGCTAAAATTGTTTAAATATCTTATAATATTTTGCATATATACTGCCAGTATATATTACTGGTCGTGTGATTGACTTTTAGTGCTGTATATTGCGTTAGATGGCGTTGGCGGCATTATTTTAAGATACGCTGTGTAATGTATTCCATCTCATTCTTTTACACGTTCAATCCTACAGATATATATCTTTGTCTCTTTCTACATAACGCCTCAACTTTTAGTGTTACACTTGATTTTACTCCTCATAAAATTTCCGGGCCTTATAACTCAAATCGTTTCTTAAGGAGTAAACTCCAAAAATCTATTTCAAGTTTTTTTAATCTGTTGCCAATTATTGTACATGAAGATGGCGCCCAACAGACGGTTATTTATTACTTATTAGATGTCATTTCTGACAAATGACCAAACAGATGCCGATCGAACAATGACATATTTCCTTGTATTTGACAGAGATCGTCATACACCATTGTAGTATAGGTACACGTAGTGTTGTATATCTTGGAAACATAAACTAAAATTAAGATGATACTTATGAACAAATCAAAATTGTTTAAATATTTTCTTTCTTTCATCTCAATTACCTGTACAGTAGACCTAAATCCTATACAGTTTGGACCTTCTCCGTTCAAGAAAGATACAAAAGATGTGGCAGAAATAAACACGAGGAAGGTGCAGTGTGTATTTAATGATTTTGATGATCATGATACATCTTTGGCCCATCGGCCAATAAGGTTCAAGAGTGGAGGCCGCATTTAGGTAGATGAAATGTTGGTCGGCCATTAACCAAGATGGGAAGACGATCTCCGTGCAGTGGCCGGTTCGTGTTGGATGCGAGTGGCAAGGGATTTTGGCGTTCATTGAAGGAGGCCTATGTTCGGATAGAGACTGATGATGATGATGATAATACAGCTTTGCATTATGCATGTTACAAACAACAAGTCAATATTTTTTTTCATGCTTAAAAAGTTTGAACATCCATGAAATATGAACATGAGCATACTACTGAAATGATGACGAGACGATGACGTTGATGATAATGACAATGATGACGATGATAATAATGATGACGATGAATGACAAAATGAAGACAACTTGTTGCAATTTAATTATCCACATTAAAGATGGTGGTATTTTGAAATATGGCATACATTGTAAAGTGACATAGTAATTATCGACAGGTCAGTGGCGACTGGTTTTTCAATATCCCCAATACAGCCTTGTCAAAACCTGGCTGATAAGGCCAAAGCATTTCGGGTTTTTTAGAGATCTGTAATTGATTAAAACGAGAGTATTTTCCATAACCAAAAGTTATGCAAATGTGCTGCCCTCCTTCCCCCCCCCCCCAGCCACCGGAAACTCACAAACCGCACGAAATGCGACAGCATAGCTGTCACTTGACGCTTGTGTTATGTGAGCAAGAGGTACCACCCCGGTCGTGCCGGCCCAATTCGGCTGCAAGGCAGCATGGCGCTCCCTCTTTTGTTGTATATAGCTTGTTTTTTTCCTCGGCTTGGTATAGATATGGATTTTGTCAGTCAATTCTATTTTTAAACGACTTAGGAGGTACTCAATTCGGATGTTTGTATGTTTTTTCTTCTTAAAAATGCCTATAAGCGACAATAGGGTCTCATTATTATACCAAAACTAGGTATTGCCCGCAGCTTCGCCCGCATTAACGTAGAAATACAGACGTAACCGGGCTGATGTTTATTACTTTTACAGCCTATGATACTCACAAATAATGTGGCTTTTTCTTGGTAAAAGTACTTTCAAAATCGGTTCAGTGGATCCAGAGATACCACCTCACAACCTCACAAACTTTACCTCGTTATAATACTAGTATAGTTTTTTTTTTTTTTTTTTAATGTTAATATTGTTGGATAGGCAAACTGGCAAACGTGCCACCTGATGGTAAGTGGTCGACGTCGCCCATGAACATAAACTAGTATACCTGGAACGAGCCCAGGCAACTCATCTATGTGTTGCCTATCCTGAAACATAAGATGTTAAGTCTCGGTGCCAGTCATTTTGGTTTAACACACGTTGGATTTTATAATATAATTAAGGATATGTTGCGCTTATCAGATATCTTGATGTATTCAAATTCTTGTTCAAGGACGCGATTGGGTTCTGGAATCCGCTCCACCGTTTTTAGGGTTCCGTAGCCAAATGGCAAAAAACGGAATCCTTATAGATTCGTCATGTCTGTCCGTCTGTCTATCTGACACTTTTTTCCGATACTATAAGAATGTATACTGTTGAAACTTGGTAAGTAGATGTATTATGTGAACCGCATTAAGATTTTTACACAAAAGTAGAAAAAAACAATAAACTTCGGGGTCCCCATACTTAGAACTGAAACTCAAAAATTTTTTTTTCATCAAATCTGTGAATTAGGTCTTCAAAATGATATTGAGGTTTCTAATACCATTTTTTTCTAAGCTGAATAGTTTGCGCGAGAGACACTTCCAAAGTGGTAAAATGTGTGCCCCCCCCCCCTGTAACTTCTAAAATAAGAGAATTTAAAAAATATATATGATGTACATTATGCAAACTTTCACCGAAAATTGGTTTGAACGAAATCTAGTAAGTAGTTTTTTTTAAATACCCCATAAATCGTAAACCGCAATTTACCTTTCATTCAATCAACTCAAATATAAAAAAAAAACATTTAATTTCGTAAAAATAAACTATATTTTTTGTTAAATAGTCTAATGTTGTACATTATGTAATAGTACGGAACCCTTCGTGCACGAATCCGGCTAGCACTTGGCCGGTTTTTTAACGTGATTTTGTAAACATAGATATTTGTGGTTGTTCAGATCGCCATAATTTTATTGCGTTCATAGGCATATGTCAAGAAGGGGAAGAAAATATTTCACGGTTGATGAGGGTAATGATGATGCTATGCAAAAACATTGGGTAAGGGTTGGTAAGTAGTCAATGGAATGATATAAAAAGATTTATTTTCAAAAATTAACACTACTAACTTAATTAATTATAAGTTAATACATAAATTACATAATGTACAACATTAGACTATTTAACAAAAAATATAGTTTATTTTTACGAAATTAAATGCACCTGCTAATCCACTGGTGTAGCGGGTGTCTGTGGATGTCGCTTTCACTTACCATCAGGTGAACCGACTATCCGTTTGCCCCCTCTTCTATAAAAAAAAAAAAAAGTTAATATTGTAACTAATACACTAGCTATATTATATGGGCATTTCTTTTGCTTCAAATAAACATGTTCTAACCTTATCTTATTTTAATAATGTTTGATGAACTTACTACTTATAACTTATTTTGGTACACATTTATAACTTATTTTGGTACACATTTATAATTCGATGGGATCCATTTTCTTATGACGTTGTCACGTTCAACTATCGTCAGTAAACCGACTTTACAGACAATCGATTTTTTACCTCATTTACGTGATGCGTAAAATAGCTTCATGATCATCAGCCTATATCGGTCCACTGCCTTTTTAATGTCATAGGGGGCAAACTAGCAGTCGGAGCCTTACTGGTAACGACGCCCATACACATCCATAGTCAGAGTTTATGCAAATGCGTTGTCCTCCTTTTCCCTATCCCTCCACCGCAAACTCACAAACTGCACGAAACGCGACAGCATAGCTGTCACTTGACGCCGGTATTGTGATTTGTGTGAGCGAGAGGTACCACCCCGGTCGTGCCGGCCCAGTTCGGCTCCAATGCAGCGTGGCACTACCTCTTACTAGGCCTCCCTCAATGAACGCCAAATAGCTTACTTTGGAAGAAATAAATAAATTTGGACAAACACTGGATTGATGGACTACGTTAATGTGATATGATAGTAGGGTCCAAGATCTTGTGTTACGGTATCGAATAAAAGAAACTTAATCCGTACTAATATTATAAATGCGAAAGTAACTCTGTCTGTCTCATCTTCACGCCCAAACCACGGAGCCGTTTCGGATGTAATTTGGTGCAAACATAGTTTGAGACCAGAGAAAGGACAAAGGATAGTTTTTATCTCGGATATCCCACGGAAACGGGAACGATGCGGGTAAAACTCCGGGACTGTCGGAAAAAATAAGCTTTAAACAATAACGCTGCCTAAACACTTGTTTAATATAAATATAAAGGTAGGGCACTCAACTTAAAGCGTCTATTAGCGGTAATCACTTACCATATAGGTCGGTTATCACTTTATACTATTTAAAAAATCAGGCAGGAGTCTGGTTCGCGCGCTGAGGGTTCCGTAAAAAAGGTTTTTAATATTACGATCCGCGATCTTGGCGTTTCTCGGAGGAGGCCTATGTCTAGCGCCGGATACAGATTGACAATAATGATGATCAATATAACAATAATTTAACGGTTTACAGATGATTTCCTTCATTTACTCTGAGAGACTATTTTCTTGCTGATTCTATGTCTATCGGTAGCAACTTTAAGATTTTGATTTGATAGACAAATTTTTGGCATTGGCCGATGGGGCAATAAGGTTCTAGAGTGGAGGCCACGTTTAGGTAGACGAAGTGTTGGTCGGCCATTAACCAGGTGGGAAGACGATCTCCGTGCGGTGGCCGGTCCGTGTTGGATGCGAGTGGCAAGGGATCGGCCATCTTGGCGTTCATTGAGGGAGGCTTATGTTCAGCAGTGGACGGATAGGGGCTGATGATGATGAGACAGACAAACAGACAGGTAGGTGTACCACAAAGTCATCGTACACGAGCTCCGATTTGTCATTTTGAGGAACGAAACCCTAAAAGAAATTTCTCCTCAGTTGTTATCTCGATCTGTTTAATTGTGTGATGTATGAGCATTAAAAGCGTTAATTTGTCTACCTGTCGCCGGCCGGTATATCTCATTAACTCGTACATATACCATAATACTTATTTCCATGTTAAAAGTTAATTGTGTTTATAGTGTTCACCTGCTATTAGGGTTGCCAACGGGTTTTTTTCCCTACATTTAGGGGATAAATGAAGTTAGGATATTTGGGCCCCACCATGGTTAGTGGTGGTGGGGCTCAGTAGCCTAAGATGAACCCAGCACCTTGGGCGAAGCAAATTGAGCCGAGGGAGCTGCTCATTGTACCCCTATTATAAGAAGAGGGGACAAATGGGGCGAGGATGGGAACCTTGTTGTTTTGTTCTGTGGTGCGGGACAACCCCTCTGTGGGGGTGGCATCGGTCCGTTGAGGGACTGTCTTCCCGTCGAGGTGCCCTGTTTGCTCAACATATACGGGGCACCTCACCAGAGGCGGCATTGGTGGCACTCGCCGGGTTTTAGTGGGTAGAGCTGCGTCCACCTCACCACCTTTCGGGCGCAGCGAGTCCCACATACCCGCCTGGGATGATCCACCCCCGGGGGATGCCTTAGAGCATTTTCCGGGGTAAAAGAAAAAAAGGTTAGGATATTTAGGGATTTTGAGATACTTCTATCTATATTTTGAGGTTTATTGCAGTGTTACTATACCATCTGAATGCATTTTTTAATTCATTAAGCATCCATTTCGCCTGAGCTGTAAAACATCGGTAAGTAAGCGTGTCTAACAAAGATTTACTTTGATGATATGTGAAATTCATCTAACTTAACCTATTATTTATATTGAGTTAAATAACTTATTTATTTTAATTATTAACCTGGGACATATTTTTTGATCCTCGTTTGCACGAGTGTGCCTCTTAAAGGGGTATATAAAGTAAAGGGACTTTTAATCCAAAGTCCTTCCGACCAAACCCTCGAGCAAAAGCTTATAAAATATTGCCCGCAATAGAAGTTGTGTAATATTGAACAAATTAAAATGTATGATCTCTTATTTGTACGTAAATCAAAATATACGTACCTATAATAAGGAGAAATAGCAGTGTTAAGAAAAGCTGATTCTAGAATCTAGGTTTACTTCTAGATTCTAGAAGGTAGAGAAGAAGGAACCTAGCAGGAGCTCGTGGATAAATAATAACAGTCGCACGGATCGATCCATCAGGCTAAGCTACGCTTACCGGGGATGGTCCGTGGATGGGTGACCATCTTTACACACCGAGTGCCGTGCTTCGGTAAGCACGTTAAGCAGTTGATCCCGGCCGTCATTTGTGGATCTTTGACAGTCGTTACGGGTTGTCAGAAGCCCGAAAGTCTGACAGCCAGTCTTACTACGGGGTATTGTTTTTTTTTAAATGTTATTTGGATAGGCAAACTGGCAAACCTACCACCTGATGTTAAGTGGTCGACGTCGCCCATGAACATAAACTAGTATACCTGGAACGAGCCCAGGCAACTCATTTATGTGTTGCCTATCCTGAAACATAAGATGTTAAATCTCGGTGCCAATAACTACACTGCCTGTCTTGCCTTTCTCTCCGAAACACAGCAAAGCTGTTTCACGGGAGAAATAAGCAAGATGGTGGTACCCATGCAGCCGGGAGCGCGGCACAGCGCTTCCCTCCCACCGGATTATCCAGTCCCTGGGTTGTGGGGGTCAGATAGGCTTCGCTCCATTTAAAATACTGGTATCCAGCTGCATCCGGCTGGTCTGGTAGCCAACCCAAGGTGGTTTTACTTCCATTTCTAATTTTTTTACTACTACTGCTGCTATCAGGTGGCTCGATTATTCCCTGTTCCTACCAAAATCAGGGGCATCGTAAGTGGTAAGGGTCAGCTTAAGGTACACATACTTATATTCTTACCAGTAAAGAAAAAAGTGAAATTTTTTTAATGGATTACAGTAAGACGTAGTGCCATGCTGCTTTGCAGATGAATTAGGCCGGCACGACCGGGGTGGTTTCGCTCACATAACACCGGCATCAAATGACGGAAGAAGGGTAACGCGTCTGCATAATCTCTGGTTGTGCGGATGTGTATGGGCGTGGATAGTCACCAATAGGTTTCGAGAGCTCCTCCATTGCTATAATAACAATGTATGGATGTATGTTTGTTATTCTTTCACACAAAATCTACTGAATGGATGTTAATGAAAATTTGCAATAACATAGCTTAACATCAGAATAACATATAGGCTATAATTTATCCCTGCGCTACTACGGGAATGGGAAGTACGCGGGTGAAACCGCGGGCCGCTGCTCGTGGTTAATAATAATGACGATGCTATCATTATTATACACCGAATCAGGTATAATGATGCGTGGGTCCTGTGTTGCCTACAAGATCCGGGACCCTCAAAAAGGCGGCGGAAGGCGCTTGCAGCGGTTTTAGTGGGTAACGACACTGCCCGAGTGCGAACCCCACACACGGCTAGGTTTAAAACCAACCCCGGTCCTAGTTATGGTTTGGGCTACAAATTTCCGCTGCAGACCAAAAAAAAAAGGTATAATAATGCCATCGTCGCAAGATATGTATGTCTAATGTAATGTATCCCCGAAACGTATTCCGGTACCCGTGACGTCACCGGGACGGTGGGAACGTCCCAATTACTGCCCCTAATTCAATTATACGAGTCACACGTCACAGACTTTTGACGATTGCGTCACATCTCACATCATACGCTGTTTATATTGCCTTTACAAGGATTTTATTGAAGATACCCTCAGAAATTTATCGAGAATAGATACCACACCTTGGGTGTCGCCAGGCATTTCAGGAAAACAACACGTTAATTATTTATATATTATTTTATAGAATATTTTAAAAGATTAGTTCAACTGAGATTGGTGTTCAGTTCTTCTCAGTGGGCTCGCCTTGGACGGTGGTAGATTCAATTGACTTTTAAAAGGATACTGTATTAGTACCTACTATTTTAAATAAATAAAAAATATTTTGATTTTACATTTAACAGTAGAACTATGAGAATTGTTAAATAAAGAAAATAAAATACGAAAAAATATATAATATCTGTTCTGTTACAATGAAACAACTTGTACGGATTTTTTCGCGATTTATTGAGATTTTTTACATGTTCGACGTTTTGGATACTTTATAGTATCCTGACAAAGTATGAATTCTATCAGACTGCAGGTCTCTTCTTGATGGTTTCCTTTACTTTTTGAAATAATAGCCCAGTTGATATGATGGTACCCTAACCAGCTACCGTAGCTAACGAGACGAGCCTAATCACTCATTCAACTTGATTCAACACTCACTGACTTAGCTTCTTATAAGAGGGGTACAAAAGGCAGCTCCCTTGGCTCAAATTGCTTCGCCCAAACGAGCACAGGGGACAAGGGGCGAGGATTGAGACCTAACCCCATTTTACTGTACCGTGGCGCGTTGGGAGGGGTTATTTTGTGTTGCAGGATGACTCCTCTGAGGAGGTGGTGTCGGTCTCTTGAGGGACTCACTAGCCATCGAGGTGCCCTGTGTGCTCAACAGATCCGGGGTACCTCACCAAAGGCGGCATTGGTGGCACTCGCCAGGTTTTAGTGGGTAGAGCTGCTTCCACCTTATCCTCTTTCATAATATATATCACAAAAAAATTGTCCTTCGCACTAATCGATCCGACTAGCCCTACATAACGGCATACTCTTAGAATCACACCAGGCGGCCGGTGTTCTTTAAACTTCTTTTGTTTAGAAAAGATAATTATAATCAATTAGTACTTTTATGAGTCCATAAATTACTCGTAAACAGGAGCTACCTCCCGCCGCGGCCTTAATAGGTAATCAGGGAGCCTGGTGGTATTTTTTGCAAGGCCCAAAAAGTAGACAAAGTAATTTTTTGTTGTAATAAAACGTTAGATAAGTGTTATACAATACAATTTCTATTAGTGCACTCATAAATTAGTTTACCATAGTTTTTTGAGGACAGTGCTTATGGACAAACATAAGCACCTGGGCTCATTTAAAGAAAGGGATTACAAATGGCGGCACATAACTGGCGCGGTTGGAATGCATTTTTTTATTAAATTTAAACAGCAATATTGCGCGCTCTTTTTATAGTTTCATCAAATGGTGAATAAAATTACTATTATTTGACAGTCTGGGCATTCGATGAAAGAGGCCTACTCTTTCAACGAACGCCAAGACGTCCCTGCATCGTGCATCGTCCAACTATTTGACCGAACGCAATATCATTCCATATTATATAACCAGCTATTTCAAGAGTTCCATCTGCCCCAAAATAAAAATAAACTTGTCTCAAAATGAAACCTAAACCTTCCTCAATAATTGGGTAAATGGAAAAATATTTTTCTGGTGATCCCGGAGATTACCGCGCTGGCAAAACCTTCCGCTTTATTAAATTAGTCATTCGCATCAAATCAGATCAAAATCTTTATTTCCTAGCTTTTTATATTTTTTATACTTTATAGCATAGGAGGACAAACGAGCAGTCGAAGCCTTTTGAACTACCGACGCCCAGACACATCCGCACAACCAGAGATTATGCAGATGCATTGCCCTCCTTTTCACTATCCCCCTAACTCACGAACCGCACGAAACGCGCATAGCTGTCACTTGACGCCGGTGTTATGTGAGCGAGAGGTGCCACCCCGGTCGTGCCGACCCAATTTGGCTGAAAAGCAGCAAGGCGAAGACAATTCAACTGCGGGAGCTGCTCTTTGTACCCCTCTTATAAGAAGCGGGGGCTAAGTCTGTGAGTGTTGAATCAAGTTCAATGAGAGATTAGGCTCGTCGTAGTATCAACTTGATTAATAAATAAATAAACTTGTATCCATTTCATCACCACCCTTAAGCGTTTTCTTTGGCCTCCAATGTTTGTATCTTATTCAAATGCAAATAAAACATTCTATTCTATTCCTCTTTCAATAAACGCCAAGACTTACCAATTCATCCAACTACTGGACCAAGATGGTCATGGTCAGTTGCAGGCTGCGTCTTCCTACAATCGCAAGTGTACAAAACCTTGGTACTTAGCTAAAATGACACAAAGCTTATCACGACACATTTGAACTAAATTAAGACGATATTTTATCATTTCGCATTCAAGGCACAAGGAATGAAAAAAGCAAATATTTTTATCTAAGGAAATGCGTACGTTTTAGCGATATATTTTGTAGCAAGCAATCTATGGATTATATCTGAGTCTTGAAAATTGAAAAGCGGAGTTCTTTTGGTGTGAATTTCGTCACTGCCAAAAATTGCCAAAGAACCGAATACCTATGAAAACTGCGGTGTAACAGTGTTTACAATTAATCCTATTTGGCCGTTTTTATGTTATTTAGATGGGCTATCTGGCAGATGTGCCAATAATTTCCTGTCCAGCCCTTCTTTTCAAGACACAGCAAAGCTGTTTCAGGGGAGAAATAAGAAGGATGATCCAGCTTGCGATACTGATTATATAAGTCTGAAAAGCTTTTTTTTCTTTGTACATTTAGTGGAAATTGGATATGAGTAATTATTTTTGCATTTAATATCCCGATGATTGCAGAAGGTAAGGTAAGGTATGTGGTTGAGGTCATAAGCTATACATAAATGTGTGTGGGCGACCTAAGAGTTTGTTGTGACATGAACTGACCCACAAATATAAACCATGCGGTTACTACCCGCACCGATTTCCTGCAAAAACATCTCCATAAGGTCGGGCGGTAAGTATATTTTTTTTTATAAAATATACTAATCAATTTGTACGACTTTGCTTAGCTTCTGATGTTCGAGAGGTTTTTTTATACCATAGGAAGGCAAACGAGCGTAAGAAGCCTTTTGGCAACTATCGACGCCCATACACATCCGCAAAACCAGACATTTTGCAAATGCGTTGCCCTCCTCTTCCCTATCCCCCCCAATGGGCCACCGGAAACTCGCAAACCGCACGAAACGCGACAGCATAGCTGTCACATGACGCCGGTCATATGTGAGCGAGAGGTATCGCCCCGGTCGTAACGGCCCAATTCGGCACTACCTCTTACAAAAGAAGTAGTAATTGACCACGTGATTCTGTTCGCTTCATAAGTCTGTCACTAAGTTTGATTCCCAAGTTCTTTTCAGAACTAGTACTATTATTTATTCTTTTTCAATAAATCTATACTAATATTATAAAGCTGAAGAGTTAATTGTTTGCTTGAACGCTCTAATCTCAGGAAATACTGGTCCGATTTAAACAATTCTTTCAGTGCTAGATAACACATTTATCAGGGAAGGCTATAGGCTACATAACATCACGCTGCGAGTAATATAAATTAAGTAAGTTAACGCGGGCGAAGCTCCGGACAACAGCTATACTAGCTATCAATAAGTGTCAATAAGCTGCTTCGTTATTACAATACAGCTACGTTACTATAATATACCTTTCTTATTTCATTACCAATCAACCAAATTATAGGTGTACGCGCGCCCTAAGGTAATGAAACAGAGATTTACAATGCTGTCGAAGGTCCCCGCGCTGATGGAAGCAGCATCTAAATCTCTTTTTATGTTCCTATTTCTTTTCAGCGGTTTCCAGTAAGCGCTCTTCTGCTCAATGCCAGTAAAAGAACCTCATTGGATATATATATTAACATCACTATGATCAGTGAACTCACCGTCATAATAATTATCATGATCAGTGGTTTCTGTTTGAGGATATCTCACTAGAAAAAATGTCTAGGAAAATGTATCTCTAGTAGTCTATTCAAGGCCATCTCGGCGTTCATCGTCGATGTCTATGTCATGCAGCGGACGGAAAAACTTAGTAGTGATGATGACGAAAGTAGGCAGGTAATTTATTTATGGTAAATTATGTGGTGAAGATTATTTTTGATACAGTAGATTCTGCTGAAATAGAATAAGTTGGACGCTAGATGATGATGATGATGATATATGTTACCACAACATATATCATATGATGATGATAATATATGTTACCACAACATATATCATATGATGATGATGATATATGTTACCACAACATATATCATCATCATCGTCATCCCCTTTTCCTGCCCTCTGGACATAGGCCACTTTCAAAGAACGGCGAAATCTCATCTAGGTCACTTATCTTCTACTAATCCAGTAATACTAGTAAAGAATTACTGGATTCTTTACTTTAGTCTTTTCAATTTTTTGCTTTTTTCAATGTAGGTTTTTTTTCGAAACCAAAAAAGGTGTGAAAGACTCTTCGATCGCGTGATTTCATCCCAAAATACCACCAGCGATAGTAGTGGTCTATTATTACCCGGTAGGCTGAGACATGGAGATGTTCGCCGGGCGCCTACGTACAGTCTAAATTGCCCACTTTATGCCAACTATCTGGGTCAATTTTTAGCGATCCGTGACAAAATATATCGTAAGTTTTTTATCATACACTTATTTAATTTATAGATATATTTATATAACGTACGTACTATCTATTGCAGTTTCTGTAAATCAGTGCTTTTCTGCCTTTTTCGTGATCGTTATAGTACGGAAAATACTTTTAACAACGTGTTTTTCATCGTTTTTATATAATAACTAGCTGTTGCCCGCAGGTTATCCTACGTTACCTTAGATATACAGTCGTGCGTACTGGCGGGTACTGCGCCATGGGACCTGCACGCTGGGGCCCTAGCGCGTGAGTGGAAAAGACGACGGGGAGAGGAAGAGGAGGTCTCTGACGAGGAAGAGACTTGGCGGAGCCGCCTGAGGAGGCGGGTGCTCAGCCAGTAGGGTGAGCGGCTCAGAAAGCCGAGCGCGGGACACTGCACGGTGTTGGCCGTCGGTCCAATCCTGGAGCAGTGGGTTGACCGGCGGCACGGCACAATATTCTTCCACCTTGCGCAGATCCTGACGGGGCATGGATGCTTCGGAAGGTATCTGTGGAAGGTGGCAGGGGCGGAGGACTCACCAGGGTGTCATCACTATGACAGCAGTGAGGACACCGCTGACCACACCCTGGCGAAGTGCCCAGCTTGGGTAGAGGCAAGGGCGCCCCTCATCGCTGAGGTTGGCGCGGACCTGTCGCTCCCTGCGGTCATCCGAGCGATGACCGTCAGTGTGAGCATATGGCAGGTGGTCCTCTCCTTCTGCGAGGACGTGATGTCGCAGAAGGAGCAGGCGGAGCGGGAGAGAGAGCGCACTGGCGCCTCTTCCCCCAGGAGAGCACGGCGGCGACAGGCGGTCGCACCGGTGGTATGCCTAAACGCATTCCCCAGCAACACCAAAAAAAAAAAAAAGATATACAGTCGTATTCGAAGTGATGATGATTATATTTATAAACTAGGTTACTCCTATCAGCTATCTACCAGTGAAGGTCCCATCAAAATCGCCCCAGCCGTTTTAGAGATTAGCCGGAACAAACAGATGACAGACAGACAGACAAAAATTATAGAAAATGTTATTTTGGTATATGTAACGAAATAACCACATAAATACAATACGGATGTACTTGTACGGAACCCCTTATCAGAGAACATTTCGCACGCGAATGATCTGGCATCTCGTGATCTGGCGATTCCGCGTGTATTATGACTGGCCCACTAGTTCAAGGGCAGACGCAGAATCCTATTTCAGATAACGAGGCGCTAAACATTTTTATTGGATTTATATTAATTTCGCTTTTAGTTTCCTGTTTCTATCGGGTTTTTGTGCGCAATTTTCGCCATATTTTGAGTCTGTGTTCTTCTGATTGTCTTCCGAGAGATTTTCGAAACCTATCAAAGACCTATACGCAACTTATGTGGTCTTAAATATAAATGTTAGTCTATGTGTTCCACTATTCAATGTGTCTTTCCACGAAATTAGGCGAGATATTGTCTTAACTCATAGATCACCTATGCGCTGAAAACTTCAAATTCTGTTCCTTTACTTTTAATCTATAACTCGTTGTCTGATTAGGTATAAAATTATATTCTTTAAAAAATAGGATTCGAAAACTCATTGACAAGTACAAGGTAAAATTTTTAGTAAAAATTTTAACGCCTAAAACTCATCTTTTTTTTATATTGTTTCCACAATATTGCTCATTCGCGTAGTCTGGAGTGTTTTAAACATAATGTAAATCATGAAAATAATATTTTTAAATACAAAAAATACTATTTTTTATTTATTATATATAAATGGCATTAACTTTTCATATATCTACAGAAGAATAATGATGTCGTAAAATTTCTAGTTAATATATTTAGATCAGTAATTTTCCATTCCGCACCGAAATCTAGTTGTCATAGGCCATAGCTACCAAGATGGGACATTAAGCGTTGTCATTCATATCATATGTCTATCGGCCTCACCAGTACGTTGACGTGGCCTTAGATTCGCGTCCGAAGACTCATTTGAATATATTATCTTTAAAAGCCTAACAGATTTTTCCATGGTCGTGTTGATATTAAAAAAATGTTTTGTCTGTGCGCAAAACAAAATGGCGGCTGTATTTTGCGTGGACGTCGGTTCTTTATGGACATTTTATGACAAATTTGCTACACTTATGTTATTAAATATTATGTTTGTGTGTTTATATTGCCAATCTCAGGTTATTCACTAAGTTGCTTTGCTACAGGGTAGCTTATTAAGTTTCATCTTTGTCGTTACACTCTTGACGGAGCGGTCGTGATCGTTACTTCAACAACATCTGTGTTGGTGGCTCGCCTCACAATTTGACGCCATTCATCTCTTGAAGCTGCTTTTTGACATATGTTAGAGCTTATGAAGTAAGCTATTAAAATAATGAATAAAGTATAGATTAAACATCTTAATATAGTCGACAATGCCTAATTTTATATAAAAAGCCGTAATCTCATAATTTTCAAACCCTAATTGCATATCTATGCTAATATGATAAATCTCTTGTTTGTTCGCTAATCTCTGGAACTACTAACTACTTTTGTAAGAGGTAGTGCCATGCTGCTTTGCAGCCGAATTGGGCCGGCACGACCGGGGTGGTTCCTCTCGCTCACTAATACCGGTGTTAAGTGACAGCTACGCTGTCGAGTGCAGCTTGTGAATTTCCGGTGGCCTATTGGGCGGATAGGGAAAAGGAGAGCAACGCATCTGCATAACTTTTAGTTGTGCGGATGTCTATGGGCGTCGGTAGTCACCATAAGGCGCCGACTGCTCGGTTGTCTCCCTATGACATAAAAAAAAATACTAGCCAGATTTTTGAAATGCTTTTGCATTTGAAAGCATTATTTTTGAGGAACAATTTTGGCTATTTCTTTTGGATAAAAGTTTTTAATGTTTTGGGCGGGATGATTCTGCGGAACAGCCTTACCCATTATAGGTAAGGTTGATTCAATAAAATGTCCCAGGTATTGCGAGACTACGATTGCGAAATTTGTAAGGCCGTCAAAATTCAGCATTGGAAGTTCACAATTTGAATTTGGTCAAATTTATATTCGAACAGAACGCGGTTACAGCGCTAGTCTATTGTATCTTACGATATGCAAATCACAATCTACGCGCCATGAATGGCATATTATAGACTATTTGGTGATTGTTATATTATAACGACAGGATGGGGCCCAAGGTCAACTATTGTTGACTCTGTAGTAAGAAATCGTGAATGGGGCTGCCATGTTTGCACATGACGCACGTTCCAATTTTAAATTTCCCGCCAGTCGGAGGGCTAGGGAATATTTCGGTGTCTTTTTGGCGGCCATTGTTGACTTTTTTATTGTGACTTATGGATGCTCTTAGTTTTAAAATAATATGTTTGTAAATGTTATTGTTAAATCATTGACATCTGTGAACGTTTTTATGTGAATGTTTGTGTATTAAATAATAACTTAAGCCTCTTCCGTAATAGAAAATGTTTACCTTTTTTCTTTTGATCTTTTTTTACAAAAATTCCGTTAACTATAAAACGAATATTGTGACTATTAGCATATTATGTAGAATTTCTATTCAAGAGTTGTTTCTATTATTTTAATTCGAGAAGAGAAACAAAATATATCTCATATTGTTACTTACGGCACTACATCCCGCAATCCCAACAAACCGTAAGTGTAACCTTAAGTTTTTTTTTCTATGTGATACCTATGCAACAAAGATACTTCATAACTTTACAATCTAGCCGAGATACAAGCTGATAAGTAATTTTAATTTAACCTAAAATGTTTCTATAAGACTTTGTTCAGAATGTATCCTTTAGAAATTATCTTAGTATCTCTTGTTAAGGGGAAGACACTCTGTTATTGTGTTCTTTCTGTAGCACTCACTACACTGCACTATGCAACACTGTCACTTTTATAAAACTAACTCAAAAGGTTTTGTCCTTTTCAGTCTTCTCACTAGGTCCGTGTTGTGGAGGAGATGGATGGCGATGGCGATGAAGTCTATGCTCATGAGCGTAATGTTTTATGAAATTAGCGACAGTATCCACTTTAAGGTCCCCATGGAGGTTGTCATTTTTTAAGTACCAGGGCGCATTTACTCTATATACCTCTGTATCTGTATAATACCTCTGACCACTTTATTTTGGAACCGCTGTATTACTTGTATGTTGCTTCGTTTGGTACAGCCTCAGAGGTATACCATAGGTCCATCTTAAGATGGCTCTGTCATCTTCATTCATTCATTCATTCAGCTTTACGGGGTAGTTTTCCCGCTTTTGCTATCATTATGACTTCGGCAACTTTTCACACGTTAGGCACATGCTTGACTATGGCCTATGACATTACGAGGAAGATTTCGTGAAACTTCGCCCATAAGAATATCGTATCCAGGAGATTTTAAACGCTGGACCTCGCTGTGGGTAACGAGTTTTATTTTTCGCTGGTCTTGAGATTCTTCATCTTTGTCCAGTACATCTCACCATAACCGTAAGTAATGAACATAAACAAGTTTACCTGCTCATTACACTCACTGTCTTCCCCCGAAACACCAGAAACAGAAAATACTCATTCAGCATCAGCATCCTCCCACTTCATAAAATTCACTATTTAGCATATCGTCATGTATATTTTTACAAGTTTAACATATGTCTGTGTCGTCACATCAACGCACGACACTAGGAAGTCGTTATGATACTACGACGCAAAAACTCGTGAATTCGAAAATGTTACTGGCTTATAAATTACGATACGTTTTACAATAGAATGACGATTTATTGTGAGTTAAAAGTTTAAAGTAATTTGAATCGTAATTGGTTACTTTAAATTAATTTCGCTTTATCTATTCTTCCAGATTATTAATTTCATCAAAACCATATTATATCCATTAACGGCTACACTTGATATATATTTTTTAAATTTCTCCTTTATGGAAGTTTTTAAGAAGTTACAAATTGAAAATACACGATGGAAATTATATCCCAATAAGACGTTTACACACTGTCTTCTATGCTGGTTTCCGCTACCAGCCTCTAAATTGGATATCCTGATTTTATAAAAGTGACTTTGATAAATTACGCTCTCACGCCTAAAACACTAAACCGATTTAAAAAAATATCACCTATGGAAAGCTGCATTATCAGCGAGTATCATAAGCTAAGTTTAATCCCCGTATTCCCATGGGAACTGGAACCACGCGGGTAAAACCGCAGGGCGCTCTAGATATAGTCAAAAAGTTGTAAAGTCGTATGTTGTAAAGTCGTATCGCAGTCGGGAGGCGTGAGATGATATTGAGGCAATGTCGTACGCCATATATTATTTTTATGAGCAAAGTGACCCTCTCGAATCGTCTCCTACTCATATTAAACGAGTGGATGCTAATTTAATATTATATTAATAACTAGCTGTTCCCGCGGTTTCGACGAGTGTTTTATTTTTTGTTTTACCGGGGAAAATGCTTCAACACATCCATAATATATCCACTACATAACCACAACCCAACTCTGGTGGAAACTAGTTCCGTGGGATTCAGTTTTAAGTAACATCGTTGTCTCAGTCAGTAACCTCTACCCACTAAAGACCCCGCAGATGCCATCGGCCACCACCATTGAGGTGCCCTTTCTTCTTGTGCGCTGGGAAATGCTCTTAGGTGTACCGCGGAGGAGGGCGGACGCCCCAGGCGGGTAAATGGGGACTCACTGCGCCACAAAGATGGTAAAGTGGACAAAGTTCTACCCACTAAAACCCCGCGAGTGCCTCCAATGCCGCCTTTGGTGAGGTTCCCCAGATCTATTGAGCAACACGGCACATCGATGGCTAGTCAGCCCCCCAGGGGACCGACGCCACCTTCACAGATGGGGTTGTCCCGCACCACAGAACAACCCCTCCCAACACCGGGACTGTACAATGGGGTGAGGTTCCCGTCCTCACCCCTTGTCCCCTGCTCTTTAGTCCCCTCTTCTTATAAGAGGGGTACAAAGAGCCCTCTAGACTCAATTAGCTTCGCCCAAGGTGCAGCGGCTCACGCTAGGCTACTGAGCCCTACCGCCACGTCAAGGCCTGAACCATGGTGGGGTACCATATTTGTATTAAGCTGGTCCTCTATACCACAAGACCAGACATTATGTCACTATTAAATAATAACGACAATTCGACGTAACGTTTGTAACGTGTTTTAAGGTCATTCATTAATTTATATAGAGACATAAGTTATTGGTATACATATACATTAATTAAAATATCTGTCATAATACATAAAAATATCGAGTTTTATTTATTTTAGAATTAAGATAACATATTAGTATTCGTTCTAAGCTAGAAACTAGACACTAACACACATAAAGTAGGTCGTTTTAATTTAAAATTAACAGGATTATTTTTACTACGAAAATTTATCAAAACCAAACAACGGAGAAGATAAAAAAAAGGATATTGACCAAGTTCTTCGTTTTTATTACGGTGTGCTCCATATTTAAGAATCGTCTAAAATTGAACTCCTGAACTAGGAATTCGTATAAATGATTGATTGTACCGATGCTTCTTGATTTAAATTCATGTTTCATAAATAGCACTACAAATATTTTTCCAATTAAAGAAAAAAGAAAAAAAGATTTGTAATGTTATTATGATGGAATTTGTAGGCAATGCGGAAATATTGAACTCCGCGAAATAAAAATACAGGTAAAGATCCCATTTTTTTATTATTATTTAACAAATAAAAAATACAATGTAAAGAAGAGAGCATACATTCTTTTTTATTTTTTTACAGAAAACTTACAGAAAAAACCACCAAAACCAAAATTTCAAAATTATTATTTCAAATCAGAATAATAGCAGAGATTAGTGCGTTGAAACAAACAATTTAAGATTTATAATTATGAATAGGACTAGTAGCTGAGAGCGGATGACGAGATCGTTATAACTTATAAGTCCATAACAAATCATTTTGGCGTCAAAATAATATATTTATAAATAGGCGTTCATTTAGGCTTGACGACCGCCATTTCTTCCCACCTTTTTTGTCTAATTTACATTTTTAGAATTCCGTGCTATGTTATATTTGAAGTAATTTTTTTATGGATAAAGTGTCACGAAAATGTGCAAAGTTTTTGTCCAAGAAGAAGGGGAGAGTAATTGAGATCGCTTAAGAGAGAGTGAGAAAGGGCAAACGGAGCATGAAGCACATAGCCATGGAGTGAGAGTAGGGAGCAATCTCAGAAAAAAGCTTTTTATTAGTAAGTATATAAGTATAAACGAGATTTAAAAATTAGTTTGCCAAATAAGTTTCACTTCTGAAATGTGTACATTGCACGCACGCATTTTTTTTATCTATAGAGTAAAACCAGCAAACGAAGTAATAGTAATAGGTGAGGATTTTTGCCTATTAAAATTAATTAATTAATAAACAAAGTAATTAATAATCCTTATTATGCTACATTAGAAAATACATATCTCAATCGCAAGATAATAATATATCTCTGACTGTCCCTAGTTTTTGTCCTGGAAATTGGCAGAAATCTCATGGGATGAAAGGGCAGGACTGGCATAGAGATTTTGGTTCCTTAGGTTGGTTGGGGATGATGATTATGTTCATGGGTAAACAGTTTGCCTAACATATGTAGGGTTATATAAAAGCGATTGTCAGACTTGTAAAGCGCTTGGTAACAGGTTTATTTTTATCAATAGAAATTCCATTGCACACTGACACACATAAAAGTGCGCAGTTTCTCGCATGGGTTTTATTTTCAAACGCGCCGCAGCCTTGGAGGAGCTTCCTACGTTGTACTATATCACTTTTACTACTAGCTAGAGTGGCCATGGAGCAGGAAAAATTGAGGACCAGTCCCAATTATTAGTTTAGGACGCAGGTTCAAATACCACCAATTACCAAAGTCGATTTGTATAATGGATATAAATTATAAATGGTTAAGGGAGTATGCAAATTATGGTATCTATGACCATATTATTATTATTACAATGGAATGTATTGACGTGTTGTAATTATTCCATCAATATATGAAATAGGGAAAAGGAGGGCGGCGCATCTGCGTGGCCTTGGTTGTGCGGTTGTGTATCCGGCGTGTATGCGGCGTCCGCGCCGTGAGGCTCCGACTGCTCGTTTGCCCCATGATGACATTAAAAAAAATGTGGCAGTAAATTGGAAAATGTATTAAGTCGTTACTTTTTTTTAACAGTAAAATAACAAATAAATGTTCATATTGTAATTTTGCCACATTTTTTTTTTTGAAAGGATATTTATTTTCATAAATCAACTTGTTTTAAATTAATTAAAATGAAATTCGTCGTAAAGAGTTTTATAATGAATGAACCTAAACATTGCAAGACTATCATCTCTCGACTGACTATGATATGACACGAGACCTGTCCCGCACGTGTGGTGACCCTGGTGCTGGTCGGACCAGACGCATCTAGTCGATAAATCGGCCGCCTTCCGCAATTACAGTCCGTCTGTCCCCGAGCGGGTCACTGGGTCCTCTCTAATATTAGACCACCACCGAACTAACACGCGAGACACACAATAAAAACTTTCGTATTCACTCATTGTTTTCTAACTAGCTTCTGCGCACTGCTTAGTCCGCGTAAGATTTACAGCGTTTAAAATGATGATATTTTTATACCCTATGGAACTCAGCGATAGCGTAGCAGTATCCCCACCATGGTTCAAGCCTTATTGTGGCGCCCAGCGCCATGGGCTAAGCTTATTGAATAGAGGCTAGGCTCTTTGTACCTCTCTTAAAAGAATAGAGGTCAAAAGAGCGGAGGACAAGGGACGAGGATGGGAATCTCACCCCAAAGCAATGTCCCGATATTGGGAATCGCATGTTCTGTGGTACGGGACTACCCTCTGTGGAGGTGGCATCGGTCCTTTTGGGGACTGACTAGCCGTCGAGGTGCCCTGTTGCTCAACAGATCGGGGGCACCTCACCAAAGGCGACAGTTGTGGCACTGCGTCCACCTTACTACTTTCCGGCGCAGCGAGTTCCACATACCCGCCTGGGGTGTTCCCTCTCCCCCGCAGGATGCCTAAGAGCATTTCCCGGCGAAAGCCAAAAAAAAAGCTTAGCAATATACTGGTGAGTGGTGACAAAGAATTGTATATATAATTTTTTTAATCTGATGAGCAGTTTCAAAGTTTTACCCATACATCCAAAGTTATAAACATCATATTCTTTAAAATGTTTATACAGATGTTAATTTCTTGGCGTTCATTGAGTTAATTAAATAGGAATGTAAACTAATATTTAATTCAAGTTCAGTTTTGATTTCCTGTTTTAGTTAGTTAAGTACATTACAGCTATTTCTCATAACCTTTAAATGTTAATTTCTTGTTAAAATTAATTTATTTTACCATGGTGACTTATTACGTGACACCGTTTCCGAAATGTCGGGAAACATTACTTTGATATGTCCCCTATTAGACGAAGGTCTTTACTATCACATCACGTTACCTATATTAGACAATTGATTTTATATTTTTGAAGTGAAAACTCTTTAACGGCGTTGTGCACTTTTTGTGATTGGTAAAAAATGTTAAACACGCGTAAGGACACGTGACCAGATCGAAAATTCGTAACTCGGAGATGTCAAATGATTGCAATCTTAGCACAATAAAATACAAAACTACTATTGATGCTGTCTTTTTTAGACATTTAAATAGGTTAGAATCAAAATTATTCGTTTCTTACTTCAGCTACCTAATCCTAAACCTGTATCAGTTTTAGAGATTGGCGATGATGGATCTGGCACTCCCGGAGTGCCACCCGTTGTTTTTTTTTAACTGTTTTTTTTCTTTAGTACTTACCCTTTGATATGCTTCCAAGTAATCGAAGACGTAAAACGATAGTTTGATCTGGCTTTGACCTTCGACTAATTTTAGATATGCATGATTATTATTTTTATGAATTATATTTCATCAAATATTAATTTGATGAAATATCATGGATTACTCCTAAATATTACATATCGTCTTTCTGTGTCTAGCTATTGTACATCGCGGGTAAGATTTTCGACATTTTTATAATTTCACTGCTCTATGTTATAATACTGTTTAATTTACATTGTATGTACAAATGGACCGATGAGCTCATAGCATAATCTCCTGTGATTCAAGTGACGTGAATCCATCCCCAATAGCCTTGGCATTGGCTAACAGGTGTTAGCTTCGAAGGCGATTAAGATGTAGGTCCGTCTCACATGAGACGTGGTGTGGTGACGAGTACATCTCATTGAAGGAGATAGACCGAAAGATGCTCTTTGATAGCTCGGATACGGCGTATTGGGCGCAGTAGAATAACTTTTTCTATTTATTCCAAGATTAGGCTAACAAACAAACCCCACCATGGATCAAGCCTTGTCGTGGCGGTGGGACTCAGTAACCTAGGGTGAGCGGTGCACCTTGGGCGAAGCTAATTGGGCCGAGGGGGCTCTTTGTACCCCTCTTATAAGAAGAGGGGACAGAAGAGCAGGTGGCACGGGGTGAGGATGGGAACCTCACCCCATTGTACTGTCCCGACGTTGGGAGGGGTTGTTCTGTGGTGCGGGACAACCCCTCTGTGGAGGTGGCGTCGGTTCCTTGCGGGACTGACTAGCCGTCGAGGTGTCCTGTTTGTTTTCTAGATCCGGGGCACTTCACCAAAGGCGGCATTGGTGGCACTCGCCGGGTTTTAGTGGGTAGAGCTGCGTCCATTTACCAGCTGTCGGGCGCAGCGAATCCCACGGTTGAATCTGCATATAAAAATAAAGTATTACTTAAATAAATAGTATAACCTTCCTCAATATTTGTGCTAGTTCTGGAGATTCAATAAACAAAATTTAGTTGTATTATATTAGTATCTTTTATGTTACATAATTCGTCTGTGTGAGTGTATTATGTATGTCACCAAATGCCTCCTAAACGTCTGGATCGATTTTGATACAATCTTTTGTGTGTTTTCAAGTGGATTCAAGAATGGTTGAGAATCACAATTCGCTCCACTTACTACTACAAAACGTTTCGTATAGCACATCTGTCGGGTCTGCTCATAGAAATCTAAATGTATATGTTCAAATTAAAAGTAAAGAATATTGACAAATAAACCGGTCAACAGTTCACTGAATGAATGAAAACAACTCAATGAATCACTCATTCAACGTGCATCGGTCATGTGACGTATTTTATTCAGTACCCAAATGCCCTTCGTTCGCTCCTCTGGTATTTTAAACAGCGACTGAAAAAGTTTTTTATATCGCCGAAAACTTCACTATAGATCTACTTTATACAGATTTTATCGCTTATTAAAAACATTATTTAGGCATACTTACAGAAATAGGACTGACTCAGACGTCCTAATGGTTATTAAGTTATTCGAAGCAACGTAAGATTCATTGTACACTATTTAGACACTTAGGTACTTACATCAAAAGCGTTTAGAACCAGGAAATATAACACTTCACGTATTGAATGCAATTGGATTGATGATGGAAGTATTCTCCGTGTGAGGACATTTTGGTACCGACCAGGCGTTGCCTGCTCTAAGAAGGTTAGACTGGTGTTTTAGGGTTTGTATACCACCTACGCATGGGTAGGTGATGACACTTGATGATTATTGGTCAGCGTCGCCCATGAACATAAACAATTTAACCTGAGGCTAGCCCAGGAAACTCATTCACCCAATTTGGGTTCCGGGCACGCCGGTCGACCACCGATGCTCTCAAATGCCTTCGGGCGGTGATGGGTGAGGTGGAAAACGGAGGGGAGGTGGTGATCGCCCACATACGGGAGCCACTGAACTTCTTCAGGGTGCCTCCGTATCTAAGGAGGCTTTTGGAAGCGTACCTCTCAGAGAGGAATTTAGCCTGCGAGAACCGGTGTGGGTGCGTAGAGTCGGACCCAGATCTGATACCTGTGGGACTTCGGCTAAGACTGGGTCCACGAGGCCACTTTCTCTTCGGGATGGGTGTTCTCTGCTACTCCGAGGCCTCCTATAGCCTCTTTAGATACGGGGGTGATCCGTCTAAATTCAGCGTCATCCGTATCACGCTGTGAGGTATGTTGTTGACGGTGTTCGCGATGTCCAAGGACGACCACCACCTCCCCTTTTACCATGGAACTAGCCAGTAGTAGTATGATTGTTACCAAGTACCTATTTACTAGACAGAAGATGATGATGTCCACACTCCACGAATCTCACCATCATTTCTCCTATTTCCCCAAAATTGGGGTAATAATCATGCAGTCGCTACCCATGCTGACTGATTTAAAATATAACACCAAAAATAGTCGTTCAGACTATTCAATAAAACCATTACAAGAATAACAAAGTATAAAGAATAGATTTATACAATGCCACACCAGTTTTACACATCTATTTATATTTCGACAAAATTTTCCGCTGTATCCTTATGTCCTATCAATCGCACAACTTTGGCACGGGTTCAAATCTAGATTATTTTTACTTTTCATCACAATGACTAATAGCTACAAATCATTTCTTGTATTACAATCATCATTATCATCCTTTCGGTGTCTGTCAGCGGGTCTGGTCCACACTCCACAGCCGTCACTTAATGCTCGGGTCTTTATCGGATAAGATTTGCGATGAAGTCATCTAAAAAACGAAAGTAGACGAGATTACGCGAAGGGCACGCTACCCTCGAAATTTCCGAACCGATATGACTTAGGGATCTTGAAAAAAGCATACTCATATTTGAAAGGCCGCGGCATCAACGGCAGCGTAGTGGGTGTATATGGATGGCGCTGTTCACTGTTCACAATACATCCCCTCTGTGGACGTCGGTCCCCTGAGGGACTGACTAGCTGTCGAGGTGCCCTGTTTGCTCAACACCTCACGAAAGGCGGCATTGGTAGCACTCGTCGGGTTTTAGTGGGTAGAGCTGTACCAGCTTTCGGGCGCAACGAGTCCCACATATCCGCCTTGGTAGACCCACTCCCCCGCGGGATGCCTCAGTGCACTTCCCGGCGTTAAAGAAAAAAACAAAAAAAAGGTCGTTCACATACACCGTAGAACCGAGAGACGTTAGACTCATAGACTTCTGGAGTGGACTGTGGAGGTCACATTCGGGAAGACGGAGGCATGGAGGGTCGGTCGACCTGCTAGTTGGGGCGCTCTCAGTATACTGGTCGGTGTTAGTCTTAGCGTTCATTTAAGGGGGCCTGTTCAAGCTGATGATGATAGATTTTTACATCAAAAACTCGAAAAAGAATAACTTAAAAGTCGGACAAGGAAATGTATTTAAGTTTTCCACTTTTGCAAATTCGGACTTAACTTTCCGCTAATCTGCATAATTCGCGAATATATATGGCAGTGAACTACATATAATATTAATATATGTTAAGTTTTAATATATACGTCTAGACGTGTTCTGTTTTTTTGTTTTATGCTTTTGGGGGGCTTGGCCGGCCAACTTAATGATTTGCTCTTTTAATCATTATAATGAAACTTTTGAAGGATTTGGAAGGATTCAATGCCGAAATTATCAATATTTCAGAGCCTATTTTTAATTTTTAACACATGGCTTAACCCTTAACTATCCAGTAAGTTTTTTTAACGTATACCAGTAGTATACAACCATATGTCCGACAGACATCATTTTAGTTCCTGGACGGCGATGGTCTTCTACTGCGAGGCAGTAATGTCGCAGAAGGAGGCGACGAGGCCGTTTCCCGTGGGCGACGAAGGGGAGTGCGTAGAAGGCGCCACTTAAAGCTCCTCCAGTAACGCCCCTGTGTTCGTGTCGGGCTGAAGATGGGAACCCGTGTCTGTATGGCATAATATCGTCGGGACTGCTTAGTAGCGGCCGGACCATCCCCCATTACGAGGAGTAGTCTGGCCTTTGCCGGGATCAACCTGTCGCTGAGGTGATCCTGTCTGTTGCCTGCATATCCGCGACCCTCAAAAGCGGTTGAAGGCGCTCGCAGTGGTCTTAGTTTACGGGTAGGGCACTCCCAAGTGCACGTCCCGCATTGGGTCAGGATCTACCCGAATTTCCTGGCTGCATCCATAAAGTTTTCCCTGCGATATCAAAAAATATATATCATTTTAGAAATGTTAAGTTTCTAATCACAGATACGTGATACGATTGCATAAGACCACGATTATTACACAAACAAAGATCTGACAGCTGCTATTGCCTACCCGATACCACAAGATTAGGTAGATGTAAATAAAAATAAATCTCCCTTCATACTCGAATCAAACAAAACGTTATTTGGTCGTATTGGACACTTTGTAGATTCATGGAGTTTATTAGCAATAAATCATAAACTATTAATGTTACAAATCTTTTCATTGCACATTTTATTGGCGATGAAATAGATAATTGGCCGATTCATAAAAATAAATAATGACGACCTCTGTGGCTCAATGGTAAGCGCGTTGGCGCTCAAGCCGGAGGTTGCGGGTTCGAATCCGGTAAGAAAACAAAAAAGTTTTCTGTGTTCGTGGGTCATGGGTGTGTATTAAATATGTGTATAATATAATAGAAATCGTAATTATATGTATAGTATAAAAGTATTAAATATATTTCCGTTGTCTGGTACCCGTAACACAAGTTCTTCTAGAACTCACCACGGGACCAGATTGACGTGGTGTAAAAGCGTCCATAGATATTATTTTTATTATAAATACTTTAGTTTTTATGAAAATATAAACGCAAAATTATATCCTCGAGACACTTGTGGGTTGGTCAAGTGTGTAAGGTGTGGTGGTTAGTAGCTCACAAAGTCGCAGGTTCGAATCAGAAAATTGGTATGATTGTATGAAAATAATATATAAAAAACTTATAAAATTAATCAACGTTCTGCACATTGTTATAGGACTTTGTTAACGTGGTGTCACTTTCGTTTATTTCTTCACATTAATAATATTATGTTTAATACTTGAAAATGTTACGTTCGAGGGTTAATTTGGGTGCAGGTTCGAAACCGTTCAAAGTTGGAGGTCGTTTTGTAATTCTTGTCACACGTCACAATATCGCGTCCCCAGTTCCAGTCTCCAGCCCCTCCGTCGGCAGCTTCGTGGAGATATTTTCGCGGACCTTGTGGCTATGAAATAAGCGTATTTTTCCTAATAATATAAAAAAATGGCTGTTCCGATGGTTTCACTTCCCTAAATTGAAAGAAATCTCTTAAATGAATAGAAATGAATTATAACTAACCTTTAGTTAAAACAATATAATTATAAACCCCACCATGGTTCAGGCCTTGTCGTGGCGGTGGGGCTCAGTAACCTAGGGTGAGCGGTGCACCTTGGGCGAAGCTAATTGGGCCGAGGGGGCTCTTTGTACCCCTCCTTATAAGAAAAGGGGACAGAAGAGCAAGCAAGAGCAAGGGGTAAGGATGGGAACCTCACCCCATTGTACTGTCCCGACGTTGGGAGGGGTTGTTCTGTGGTGCGGGACAACCCCTCTGTGGAGGTGGCGTCGGTCCCTTGCGGGACTGACTAGCCGTCGAGGTGCCCTGTTTGTTTTCTAGATCCGGGGCACCTCACCAAAGGCAGCATTGGTGGCACTCGCCGGGTTTTAGTGGGTAGAGTTGCGTCCATTAACCAGCTGTCTGGCGCAGCGAGTCTCGTATACCCGCGTGGGGAGACCCACTCCCCCGCGGGATGCCTCAAAGCATTTCCCGGCGTTAAAGAAGAAAAAAGAATATAATTATAAACAGAAACATTTTACTCAAAATACGTTTTATTTTTCAGGTATGTCCATTAATGTGACTTTACACGTATTGAAAACATTTGGTAAGTTTTTATTAAATATAAAATCTTAAAAAAATATTTTACACGCTTTATAATAGCTTCACCTGTATGTTTGTATGTTTGTAACCGACTCGTTTAGACTTGATTTTGACTCACTTCAAACGACCAATCTGGTCGTTAAAAGTGAGTAAAAAAAAAGCGCGAGGTGCTCAATATTTAATATTAAAAATATTTCATCGGTATCTATTTCTTAAAAGTGAAGTTAATATAAAAACTTAGTTACAAGCACCACGCTTTTTTACAATAAGTAATTTGGTTAACCCATTTAATTCATCCATTAAAAAATATTTTCAAATTTTTTGTTGGGTTTGCTATTAGTGCGTGTTTTTTAGTTTTTTTAACTATAATTTATTATTTGTTTTTAATTAATAATTGTAATAAGTTACTACTGATGTTAAGGAATAAAGCCCAACTCATACTTACATACTTTTTGCCTAGTGTGGTGACACAACCATCATTCAATTCGTTTAGAATTATTCGCTTTCGTTACCTTCGGAAACAACTAAATATTTTCACATTTTATACGACGATTATATAGTTTATTCTATGAACATGAATTCACAATGCTTCCAAAAACAAACTGAATCAAAGTAAAGCATAAGATCCCGCTCCATCTAAGCGTAATTCCACGCTGGTTTCGTGGCCTGAATAAATCGACTTGGGTCCCCTTGGTGACACGACTTGAATAACATTAGAAGTGTTATTTGTCGCGAATCATATGCGCTACCCACCGCTGAATTATCACTTGATAAGGGAAGACGATCTCCGTACACTGGCCGGTCCGTGTTGGATGCGAGTGGCAAGGGATCGGCCGTCTTGGCGTTCATTGAAGGAGGCCTATGTTCGGCAGTGGACGGATAGGGGCTGATGATGATTATGATGATGAAGGGATATTAGGAGAGCTTCTAAACTTAGGAATCTTATAAAAATAAAGAAATAATGTCCTAAAATTATCCCACGTTAGCCTAGCCCCGTGATAAGTTCGTAAGCAGTAATTTTTCTTTTATAATGTTTACTCGAATTTCACGCATTATAATGGAAGGATTTTATCGCGGCTTATTAGGATTTATATATTCCCAACGTTTCGGGTTCTTTATAGCAACTATAATCACGGAAACCTTTAATAAAAAAAATTAATAAATAGCTATAAAATCCAAGAAAGCCATTTCATTATAGTAAGAACTGTAAATTACTAGGAACGGAAAAGAAATTCAAGAAATTTATATAATCACGTCAATGACTCGGTGCAAACATCTTATATTTATCATACAAATTACCTGCAGATTCGAACCCCCGACCAGCGTAAACTGTCCAATACTCTAGAAACCTCCTCACCAAAAAACGTCCCATGCTATATGAGAAATGCGTGAAAACATGGTAAATTACTTATTTGCCATGTTTTTCAGGACTTTCCTGGACCGTGGTGGGCATGGTTCAAGCCTTGTCGTGGCGGTGGGGCTCATTAGCCTGAGGTGAACCCAACACCTTGGGAGTGCCTAGGGAGCTGCTCTTTGTACCCCTCTTATAAGAAGAGGAGACAAAAGAGCAGGGGACAAGGGGCGAGAATGAAAACATTGCACTGTCCCGACGTTGGAAGGGGTTGTTCTGTGGTGCGGAACAACCCTTTTGTGGAGGTGGCGTCGGTCCCTTAAGGGGCTGACTAGTCGTCGAGGTCTTCTCGCACCTCACCAAAGGCGGCATTGGTTGAACTCACGGGGTTTTAGTGGGTAGAGCTGCGTCTACCTTACCACATTTCATTAATAAAGAAAGAATTAATAAAATAAGAAATTATTGTACCAATCTCCCTCTCTTGCCCAAAAAAGAAGCCAGTAAAGAAGATGAATATGGTAAATAGCGTCTTCCGTCGAAAATGCCTCCATAAGTTTCTAACATGTCACTAAAATAGACTCTACCAATGCCGCACCATGGTTCAGGCCTTAACGTGGCGGTGGGGCACAGTATCCTAGGGTGAGCCCAGCACCTTGGGTGAAGCTAATTGAATCGAGGGGGCTCTTTGTATCCTTCTTATAAGAAGAGGGGACAAAAGAGCAGGGGGCAAGGGGCAAGGACGGGAACCTCACCCCATTGTACTGTCCCGGCGTTGGGAGGGGTTGTTCTGTGGTGCGGGACAACGCCTCTGTTGAGGTGGCATCGGTCCCTTGGGGTAGCCGTCGAGGTGCCCTGTTTGTTTATTAGATCCGGGGCACCTCACCAAAGGCGGCATTGGTAGCACTCGCCGGGTTTTAGTGGATAGAGCTGCGTCCGCTTGTCTTTCGGGCGCAGCGAGTCCCACATATCCGCCTGGGGAGACCCACTCCCCCGCGGGATACCGGCGTTAAAGAAAAAAAAAGGACTTTCTGGGACACTTGCCCCATATGATACTATATTATAATAGTATTAAATGTGTACATTCCATCCTATACAGCGCGGAAGTAAATGGAGTGTTATGACTACGAGAGAGTTGTGATGATAACGTTATAGTGTGGTATCTCCCAACAACCAAAACTACTACACTACACTATCAAAAGCAAATTCTTCCGTAGAAAAAGCCTCCATAAGTTTCTAACACGTCGCTAAAATAGGCGCGGATGTTATTTAGGGCTCGGGTTGATGATGATGATCTGCCGGTCCTGACCTCGGATACTCCAGCGGCGGCCGGTCAAGTGCGTGCGTGATGCGGGCGGCAGGAAGTCTAGTCGATCATTAAGAGTTCAGCTGTACAGAACGATGATGATCAACGGCTGGTTGTCTTTCATGCGTTTCAGGTTTGATTCTTGATACAAATAAGCTGGATGGTATCAGTAAACACTGAATGACATTATCTTCCTCCGGTCCATATCAACTTACTAATTTACCCTCCTCAACCAGTCCCAAAATAAAAAAATAAAATCCTTATGGGGATTTGGGCCTTTCTCAATAATTGGAAATTTGACCCTTTTTTATTGACTGGACTGGTCTTTTTTGAATGTTTGGGGATTTGGGCCTTTCTCAATTAATGGGGATTTGGGCCTTTTTCAACGATTGGATATTTTGGTCTTTCTCAATGACTGGGCTATCAAATGTAAAATAATTTTACAAACTCGATTGGTAGTTCCCGAGATTAGCGCGTTCAGACATACAAACTCTTTAGATTTTTTATATGAGTGTAGAATAGAATGTCAAAAAATATCGTCATCAACATAATCATAATGTTATAAACAAGTTATAAATGTAACATATCAGGCTGAACTGATTTGCATGAAACTATGCACATAGATAGCTCTATCAATGAGATAATATATGAATATATGTATAAAAAAGAGAATCAGAAAAACCCGATAAAGGCTCATACTAACAATATCCCAAAAACCACAACTTACCTGCTAATCCAATAGTGTAGCACGTGTCTATGGATGTCTCTGATCACTGCCCCCAGGTAAACTAACTGTCCGTTTTCCCCCTTTAAAAAATACATTGTGAATCACATATGCGGGCGAAGTCGCAAATACCAGCTAGTTTTAATATAGCAGACAACAAAGAGATGTGGTGCGATGACCGTCTGCTTGTTGAAAATAATTCTAGTAGATAACTCTGATATTAGATTAACTAATAACATCGATGTTCTTAATATGGTAGTGGGTTCGAATTTAGAATCGAGAAAGTATGTGAAGTACCTGCCTGTAAGTGCTGAAGTTGGTAAGGTAAATGTTTTATTATGAAAAGCTGTTGGTTTTTTTATGTTAGTTGGATACGCCAACGAGCAGATGAGCCACCTGATGGTAAGTGGTTAGAGTCGCCCATGAACATAAACTAGTTTACCTGGAGCGAGCCCAGGCAACTCATTTATGTGTTGCCTATCCTGAGACATAAGATGTTAAGTCTCGGTGCCAGTAATTACACTGCCTGTCTTGCCCTTCTCTCCGAAACACAGCAAAGCTGTTTCACGGGAGAAACAAGCAAGATGGTGGTACCCATGCAGCCGGGAGCGCGGCACATCGGTTCCCTCCTGTTCAACTGCGGTTCACCGTTCAGTCCATAATGATTCTAAAACTACATACTTGTTACGTTTGTTAGGATGGCGAAACTCTAATGCTGCCAATATTAATTAAATACTTATTTCTTGTCAGTATTTTAACTCTACTTGAGTTTTGTTGTTATAAAGAATAATATAATAATATATTGTTGGTTTTTATAGTTGTTTATTCATTTATATCATAAACTTTGAGAATGCAATATTTTAACATTCCCACAGCAACCATGCTCGTCATTGTGTCATGGCGAACGAAATTGGCGTAAACATTAGAAATCAATATTTTATCAGAATCAAACTTATTATCTTTCAGTTACGCAAACGAACCACTAAGCTATCGTTGCTTTTAAATTACGTTAAACCAATTATATTATTCCTAGAACTGAGACCTACGGAGAAAATCTTGTTCAAATACAAAACAAAAATCTGTGAGTGCGTGTGCACTGAGTTTTGCATAGAATATTTTACAGAACGGACAAAGATTAGAAAAGGTTTAATTTATATAACATTTGTTTTGTCTCTTTGTGATTCCGTCCACTGCTGGGCATACGAGGACATGACCTATGAATGTACTGTGAAATGGTTCTCTAGATTGGTCTATACTCTATATGATTACATAATAAAGTTGTGTGTTTCATCATCATCATCATCATCATCAGCCTCTATCCGTCTACTGCTGAACATAGGCCTCCCTCAAAGAACGCCAAGACGACCGATCCCTCGCTACTCGCATCCAACATGGACCAGCCATTGTACGGAGATCGTCTTCCCACCTGTTTAATGGCCGACCAACACTTCGTCTGCCCGAACGCGGCCTCCACTCTTAAACCTTATTGGCCCATCGGACATCCGTAACCCCCTGAACGTTTTATCAGCCCACTGCCACTTTAACGAGCTTAATCTTCGCGTGATATCGGTAACTTTAGTTCTCTGGCGGATGTTTTCGAATCGAATCCTATCTGCCAAAGAAACACCCAACATAGCACGTTGTGTGCTTGGCTAAATAAATTTCAATTGCTGTCAAATTCAAGTGGTTTAGGTAATATAATAACGGCTTTGGATTTCATATAAATATTTGCTTGAGTTCATGTAACATTAAATGGGATACATGTAAATATGTTTGTCACATAACTTGATAGCAAAATACAGTCGCTGAGGCCGAAATCGGGCAAGACGTCTGTACGTTTATATATATTTCTTCCGAAAAACATGATTTTTAAATTGATCATTTTTTTAGTTCACACTAACAGGCCGATAGATAATATTCTCTTCTTTGTACTTTTAAAAAAATATATGAAGATAAACTTGGGAAAGTAATACCTAGGAAATTTAGCAATCACCTACAAAAGGACATGATAGATGTAGAGTATTGCTGTAAAACTTAAGTTTTACATGGATTATCTCATACGACTTTACCTTACAGTCTCATCATTATCACCCTTTCACAGCCAACTGTTAGACATACTCTTTCCATGAACGCCGAGACGCCCAAATATATCGACCACCGCCTCCCCATCTGGTTAACCGACCTTGAAAGTTCTATATAATATAAATTAATACGTAAAATAATCTTTGTCAAAGGGCAAGGGCGGGCCCCAGACGAGGACGACGAAGGGCGCCCCGACCTAGGGCGTAGGCGAGGTCTGGGCGGAACGGTACGTTCGGAGATTTTTGGTTAAACCTGAAGGATATTAAGACGTTATTATAAAAGCAAACAATAATTACTGTTTTCGTATAAAATACTTGTAAAATTGTAATTACTTTGACAGGTCTACATATTATTTTTAATGATAAAATGAATGAAAGTTTGATAGATTGTACTCAAAATGGCGGCACAAATTAGTCAATCTATACTAATATTATAAAGCTGAAGAGTTTGTTTGTTTGTTTGAACGCGCAAATCTCAGGAACTACTGGTCCGATTTGAAAAATTATTTCAGTGCAGGCAGCTTATTTATCGAGGAAGGCTATAGGCTATATAACATCACGCTGTGACTTATAGGAGTTGACTAACGCGGGCGAAGCTGCAGGCAACAGCTAGTAGATAATAATATTTATTTGTGACGTCGGTGTATAAAACTAGATAGAGCTGCTGTATAGAACTATGTATATTACCGAGTCTCAGCCTGCTGTGCAAAAATACGCAGTCTTAGAAAAACTAACCTGTATAGAACAAAAACAGTCAGATATATAACAAAAAATTAAGCTGAAAAATAATCATCATCTTCTTCAAGCTTCGATATGGACGTTCAGACCGCTCGCATATTATAGGCCCTCGTCTCCATCCGTGCTAGACGTAACACTATGCACGGGACGCGCGCGGCATTTTTAGGATTCCGTAGCCAAATGGCAAAAAACGGAACCCTTATAGATTTGTCATGTCTGTCTGTCTGTATGTCTGTCTGTCTGTCCGTCCGTATGTCACAGCCACTTTCTTTTGAAACTATAAGAGCTATACTGTTGAAACTTGGTAAGTAGATGTTTTCTGTGAACCGCATTAAGATTTTGACACAAAAGTAGAAAAAAAACAAAAAATTTTGGGGGACCCATACTTAGAACTAAAACTCATTTTTTTTTCATCAAACCCATCCGTGTGGGGTATCTATGGATAGGTCTTCAAAAATGATATTGAGGTTTCTAATACCATTTTATTCTAAACTGAATAGTTTGCGCAAGAGACACTTCCAAAGTGGAAAAATGTATGTGTCCCCCATGTAACTTCTAAAATAAAAATGATATAACTAAAAAAAATATATGATGTACGTTACCATGTAAACTTCCACCAAAAATTGGTTTAAACAAGATCTAGTTAGTTGTTTTTTTTATACGTCATAAATCGTAAACCGCAATTTACCTTTCATGCAATCAACTCAAATATATAAAAAAACATTTAATTCCATAAACATAAACCTTAATTTTTGTTAAAGAGTCTAATGTTGTATATTATGTAATGGTACGGAACCCTTTGTGCGCGAGTCCGACTAGCACTTGGCTGGTTTTTTACGCTTAGCATCAAAATCATCATCATCATCAGTCTCTATCCGTCCATTGCTGAACATAGGCCTCCCTCAAAGTACGCCAAGATGGCCGATCCCTTGCCACTCGCATCCAATATGGACCGGCCACCGCACGGAGATCGTCTTCCCACCTGGTTAATGGCCGACCAACACTTCGTCTACCTAAACGTGGCCTCCACTCTTGAACCTTATTCCCCCATCGCCTATCCGTTCTCCTGAGTGTGTGACCAGCCTACTGCCACTTTAACGAGCTTATTCTTTGTTTGATATCGGTAACCTTAGTTCTCTGGCGGATATCTTCGTTTCGAATCCTACCTGTCAAAGAAATACGCAGCAGCAAAGCTCCATAGCACGTTGAGCTACGCCAAACTTACGGACCAGTCGTTAGTTAAGGGGCCACGTTCCAGCCCCGTAGGTCATCACGGGGAGAACGCATTGGTCGAAGACTTTCGTCTTCAAACTCTGCGGTATAGACGACGTGAGAATATGGCTAAGCTTCCTGAATGCTGCCCATCCCAATTGAATCCTCCTATCGGCTTCCTTCTCGACGTTACATCTACCCAGCTGCAAAGTGTGCCCAAGATAGACATCTCTTGTACGACTTCGACGGTTATGCCATCAACGTTAACCGGCCTGGGAAGAACGTGTTCGTTGAACATGACTTTCGTATCGTCCAAGCCAAGTTCATCCTGAGGCCCACACGTCGGGAGGATTCATTTAGAGCGTGCAGCATCTCCTGCAAGTCCTTCGGTGCTTAGTTTACAAAAAATAAATTAAAAGGCTTTGCTTCTTTCGGGCGTCCCTATTGTTTTTTTTCCGTTTCTACTACTTACCCAAAACAAATATTCCTACGAGCTTACCGCGGGACTAGGTTAACGTGCTGTAATTGTTCACATATTACAATAATCATTGTTTCTTCGTGAGATTAATACAAATTATCATCCTTTTTGCGTCTACTGCTATGCCTCGCCATATTTTAATGAACGTCACGACTGATATTTTTGGCACATCCAGGGAATTTCTGATGCTGATGTGTCATTAGATATTACTTAAATTAATAATTTTGAAATGGATAATTTTGAAGAATACTAAAAAGTAATGTTACTGTTATCATCTCCCGTTCAATGGGGTTCCGTTATTAAACAAAATTTGCATTTAATTTGCAAAGTGAAGCGTTTTACCGTAATGGACGGACAAACAATAATAAAGGGATCCAACCTAATTTCCTATCATTATCAACAGCCTCTGCATCCGCTCCGTCCGTCCGTGTATAAACAGAAAAAGAAAGGTTATAAGTTTGGACGCTATGTCTCTCTGTGTTAGTCTGTGGCACCGTAACTCTTAAACGGGTATACCAATTTTAACATCACATACAACATCAAACAACATAACATCGAAACGAGTAGTCGGAGCCTAACGACGTCGACACCCATACACATCCACCCAACCTAGGCCACGCAGATGCGCCGCCCTCCTTTTCCCTATCCCCCCAAATGGGCCAACGGAAACTCACAAACCGCACGAAACGCGACAGCATAGCTGTCACTTGACGCCGGTGTTATGTGAGCGAGAGGTCATACCGACCCAGTTCAGCTGCAATGCAGCATGGCACTACCTCTTACTTACCAATGTGAATGAGGTTTTTAACGTTTAAGGTGTTATACTGCAAGGGTACCACCGTATTTATTTATTTCTTCAGTAAAAGTGCTTTGGTGTGTCTGGGCAGCAGGACATACTCTGTATTGACTGACATCGAAATTGACCATATAACGTCTACCCAGGCAGGTATGTGGGACTCGCTGCGCCCGAAAGCTGGTAAGTGGAGTCAGCTCTACCCACTGAAACCCGGCGAGTGCCACCAATGCCGCCTTTGGTGAGGTGCCCCGGATCGGTTGAGCTAACAGGGCCTCGACAGCTAGAGCCCCACCCCCACGACAAGGCCAGTCATGGTGGGGATAGATGTGTTGCCAGGGCTAGTCGCAGGTAAACTTTCTATAAACGTCTTATAAAATACGCCGGCTGCACGCACGCAAAATTGTGAAGTTCCACCTGAGCCGAAGTGCAAGAGAGAGTGCGGAATAAGCGATAGATCGGCCTAGGCGTTCGGCTTGTGACGTATTATGACGTTATCACGTGTAATTATCGTCCGTAAACCGATTTACAGACAACAGGTAGGTTTTTTGTTAATATATGGGACTCTTTCCACTTACCATCGGCTAGGTCGTTTTCCAGTTTGTAAATCCTACTGACATAAATAACCCAACAAGGAACAAAAAGGATAGAGTTAGTAGGTCTTTCATTCATTCAGTATTTTATTTTCACCTCAAGCTTTAAATAACTTAAGCGACAGTTTTGAGGAAAATGTAAAAAAAACAAACATGTTACACAATACGTTTTTATATAGAACTAGTGCCAACGACACACGAAAAAAAGAAATGACCCATTTCAAATTCCGAAATGGAGTTCAAAATGATTGATGGAGTGAAAGTGATACTGATGACAAATATCTAAGGCTAAATGAACTAGATCTAGACAGAATCGTATTGCTTCTCGTCTCCTTCGTGTGTTTATGGCAATAAACTCCCAAACTACTGAACCTATTTTAAGGTACGGTGGGAGGGAAGCGCTGTGCCGCGCTCCCAGCTGCATGGGTACCACCATCTTGCTTGTTTCTCCCGTGAAACAGCTTTGCTGTGTTTCGGAGAGAAGGGCAAGACAGGCAGTGTAATTACTGGCACTGAGACTTAACATCTTATGTCTCAGGATAAGCAACACATAGGATAGGTAAATTAGTTTATGTTCATGGGCGACGTCGACCACTTTCCATCAGGTGGCACGTCCATCTTGTGAGGTATGGTTTTGGACACAATAGGTGTGGTGTTAATTGTGCAATTGGTGAACTCATTTATATTGATCACTGCCAACATGTTGGCAGTTGAGATATTCAACAAAATTATCATAATTTTGAAAATGTTCAATTGTAACCAGTTAGGTACATGCATCTAGATCCCCAGCGTTGAAGGATTTGGAGCTTACGTCAAAATTCATTAGGAACCAACATGTTATAAAAACTTGACCGAGTACGTCGCAAAAAGTAGTACCTGCAGATAGTTAAGGAACTGGAGCATGCTGAAAGGTTCCTATCCTGACCCGGAAGGTGAGTCAATTGACCGGACAGAATAGGGACTAGTTTTAATAGTGTTTAAAATAAACCGTTAAATATATAAATATAAAAAATTAAGCAAAATCGCCATTTTGAAACATAGGTTGGCGCCAAATTGAGACGTGACAGTTCCGATACCGGCCACAGATAAGAAATTTATTTCTCAGAACAGCTTATACAGCCAAGAGCACTGACCACTGCCTACGTTGAATTTAGCCAACGAAACTAAATATCTTTGTCGGCGAAGTTTTTCGTGTATTGTTACAATGCCAGTATTAATTTCATTTTTTATATTACCTATGTGATTCGTATTTCACCCCGATTTAAATCGATTACGGTTATATGATGCATTCATATTATCGTGATGATTGGAAATTTTATGACGGTTTTAGGATTATTGAAGATTGAGGGTTATTGAAATTATGATAATTTTTAACAATCAAATTGAACGTAGTTACTTAAGCGGTTAAGTACTTGGATGGGAAATGGAAATATTTTAATGAAGTATTTAATATACCTACCTACACATTCTTGTCTGCGTAAAGGAGCTTCTACGCTCACATTTTCAAATATTGAAGACAGGAATATAGGCTCCTAATATAGTTCTAGGATATAAGTAGGAAATAAAAAAATCAGTTGTTAATGGATTTCTTATACACACGCGAATTTCACTCGTTCGATAAAACTGGTTGTGGATATACAGTACGCTAGTAAAATTTTGGACGACTATATCCGTGTAGTGGCCGGTCTTAGTTGGAGGCGGGTGACGCGTGAGCGGCCGTCTTGACGTTCATTCGGAGAGGTCTATTACCAACAAGAAAAGTTCCTGCGTTGGCGGGGTGCTTCAGGTTGTCGTGGGGCGCCGGGAGTTCCACATGTCACCGGGTGAATGAGCAAAGCTTTTCCACTGCGACAACAAAAAAAGGCTTATGACCAACGTAGGATGAAAAGGGTTACCCCACCACGGTTCAAGCCTTGACGTGGCGGTGGGGCTCAGTAGCCTAGGGTGAGCTCAGCACCTTGGGCGAAGCTAATTGAGCCGAGGGGGCTCTTTGTACCCCTCTTATAAGAAGAGGGGACAAAAGAGCAGGAGGCAAGGGGTGAGGATGGGAACCTCACCCCATTGTACTGTCCCGACGTTGGGAGGGGTTGTTCTGTGGTGCGGGGCAACCCCTCTGTGGAGGTGGCGTCGGTCCCTTGCGGGACTGACTAGCCGTCGAGGTGCCCTGTTAGCTTAAAAGATCCGGGGCACCTCACCAAGGCGGCGTTGGTGGCACTTGCCGGGTTTTAGTGGGTAGAGCTGCGTCCATTTACCATCTTTCGGGCGCAGCGAGTCCCACATACCCACCTGGGGAGACCCACTCCCCAGGCGGGATGCCTCAGAGCATTTCCCGGCGTAAAAGAAAAAAAAAAAAAAGAAAAAAAAAGGATGAAAAGGGTTGACAATAATGACATTTATTACTACTACAATATTCTCGACGTTTCGGAACAAACTAAGACAATATCCATTAAAATTATTAGACAAAATGCAAATAGTTGGTGATCTTCACAGAAGCCACTGTACGGAGATCGTTACCTGACCTGGTTAATGGCCGACCAACACTTCGTCTACCTAAACGCGGGCTCCACTCTTGAAGACGATCCGGTCGTCTTGGCATTCTTTGAGGGAGGCCTATGTTCAGCAGTGGACGGATAGGGGCTGATGATGATGATGATTCCCAGAAGCATATATTTTCAGGACATATTCATTTTAACAAAAAATCCTGGGCCGATAGAAAACACAATGGAAAATGTAAGCAAATTGAACAAGCAACGTAAAGTGAATCGAGGTTAAAATGTTTAGCGTATTGGTAACCGATCTTGCACAACGGAGGATTTTCCACCGTTCCATATTTCCATGAATACCATTACCATTTACGACTTTCCGTGCGATACACGAAATTCCTATGATAATGGAAGGATACGGGCAGATTAAAAATAACTAGCTGTTACCCGCAGCGCCGAAGCTTAACTGAGGTTTACAGGAGTGATGATTGTTTATAGCACGTCATTCAGTGATTTTTGTTTTGTTTCCGTAGCCTCCTTCTGGGGCATAACTGCCTCGCGAAATGAGACCACCGCCGTCCAGGACTCGTCGTCATTCAGTGATTTGCGTTGTACAGGTGAAATATCTTTTTTAGAGTTTAGTTCCTTAAAATGACAATACGGAACCCTTATAGGATCACTCCGTTGTCTGACTGTCTATCCGTCAAACCAGAATCCATAGGTATTTACCAATGATATTTTGGTAAGAAGCTAGGTCTCATAACATAAATAGATGGAAAACTCTGCAACCCGTGAATTTTTTGTTTTATTACATAAAAAACGCGTATTTCAGGACAATCAGCGCGCGGGTCAAACTTGTGTTTGTCTGATTTTAATCAGAAAAGTTGGTTGGAAGAACTGGCCCTGCTCGGAGACCCTCCGTCTTTCCGAACGTGGCCATAACATCTTTTTTTTTACGCCGGGAAATGATTTGACCGCCGGGGTGTGGGTCTACCCGAGGCCCGGGCGGATATGTGGGACCCGCAGCGCCCGAAAGGTGGTAAGGTGAACCCAGCTCTAACCACTAAAACCCGGCGAGTGCCGCCTCTGGTGAGGTGCCCCGGATCTTTTGAGCAAACAGGGCTCCACGACGGCTAGTCAGTCCCTCAAGGGACCAACGCGACCTCCACAGAGGGGTTGTTCTGTGTGCGGGACTCCCAACGTCGGGACAGTACAATGGAGTGAGGTTCCCATCCTTGCTCCTTGTCCCCCTGCTCTTTTGTCCCCTCTTCTTATAAGAGGGGTACAAAGAGCAGCTCCCTCGACTCAATTTGCTTCGCTCAAGGTGCTGGGCTCACCTTAGGCTACTGAGCTCCATCGCCACGACCAGGCTTGAACCATAGTGGGGGTCTTATAACTATACTAGTTAATCCGATAGAGTTCTCGAATGTTCACATATTACATTATGGATTAAATAATTCTCAAGGAAACGAAAGTCCTCTCTTTTCCGGGAATCGTTTTCAAAATTTACTTCGTTTGTTTATTTTCCGAAGTGAAAGTTTCACAATTGTGTTGAATAATTCATGTAAACGAGGAATCTCAAATGTATTTAACGTTTTATCAAATTTTGCGTAAGTGGCATTGTTTTTTGGTTTTTATGTATGTGTGCCTTTATAGAGGATATTCTATATCCTCTATCTATTACGTAAAAGTTCCCCAGGCGGGCATGTGGGACTCGCTGCGCCCGAAACTGGTAAGTGGACGCAGCTCTACCCACTAAAACCCGGCGAATGCCACCAATGCCGCCTTTGGTGAGGTGCCTTGGATCTGTTGAGCAAACAGGGCACCTAGGTGGCTAGTCAGTCCCTCAGGGGACCGACGCCACCTTCACAGAGGGGTGAATTCGCACCACAGAACAACCCCTTCCAACGTCGGAACAATACAATGGGGTGAAGTTCCCGTACTCGCCCCTTGCCCACTGCTCTTCTGTCCCCTCTTCTTATAAGAGAGGTACAAAGAAAGCCCCCTCGGCTCATTTCGCTTCGCCCAAGGTGCTGGGCTCACCCTAGGCTACTGAGCCCCACTGCCACGACAAGGCCTGAACCATGGTGGGGACGTGTGAAGTCTAGGCTGAGTCACATAGATTCTTGCCTCTTGGTTCTAAAATAGCTTATAAGTCTAAATGGCCTTAGACTCTACAATGATATAAAGGTCTAGAGTTCAATTCACAGGCTTAGTTGGTGTAGAGTAGTACACATAAAGGATCTGAACTCTACAAACGATATGGTTTTCCGTGGTGCTCTGATTTGTTGTGTCTCTCCACCGGCGTCGGTAAGCACATACCCACGATTGCTCCTTTGCTTATTGGCGTCATCGTGGAACTAATATGAATGTGCCTCATCAGCCAGCCTTTTGTGGGACTGTGGCCTTTTTTAAAAAAATAATGTTAGTGTTAGTTGGATAGGCAAACTGATGAAAGCAAGATGGTGGTACCCATGCAGCCGGGAGCGCGGTGCAGCGCTTCCCTCCCACCGGTGAAGACTCTTTTTACCCACATACTGATCTCCCACTTGTCGAAGCGAAGGTGATCCTACACATTTTTAGCTGCTAAAAGAACTCCATTATCCTTCGTCTGCGAAAGGGACGACTCCTACCAACTTCTTTTTGAAGTGACACACCTATTGCGTGCCTTGGCTGTAAAATCGAGTCGAACGCCTAGTAAGAGATGTGTATGGGCGTCAGCGCCGTGAGGCTCTGACTGCTCGTTTGCCCCCTGATGACATAAAAAAACGTGATGGCAAACAGCATGATCAGAAAGAGAAAGAGAGAGTCATATAATTTATTTCACCTTTATATATCATCAACCCATGTCTCACTGTTGGGCCCAGGTCTCCTTCGCGAAATCAGGCAAGGAGGGTGTTGGACCGTAGTTCACCGATGCGCTGGCTCAATACGGGTTGGTGAACTTCACACACCTTCAAAGACTTGTAATCTCATCAGGCATGAAGGTTTCCTCGCGATGTTTCCTTCACCTGTGATCAAGCGATGGTGTCATGTTCAGGTGCACGTAAAAATCCATTTCAAGGCATCTCAGGGGTCAGTATCAAACCCGGACCTCTCACTCAAGAAGCCAAGCTCATACCCACTATAATAGACCATCCTCGCCCACATTTCGCCTTTAGTTATATTATCTAGATAGACCTTATAATTTTCTATCGAAGACATGTTAATTTTACTAAACCATCTTGTGCGCCATTCGAGTACCCTTCAGGGTACACCCATAGACTGACAGCGTGATGAATTGGGATCCAAGAAGTACAAGATCCAACTCGAATTGTTAATTAGATTATATCCATCATCATCAGGCTCTATACCGCCGTCGTGCTCCAACTTGGACCAGCCCGGATATCATCGCCCCATCTATATATTATATTTTTGCCTGTATATACTTTTTTCCGATTTAATTCGCTGCGAGACCCAAGGCAGTTTTTAAACCACTAAAAAAAAGGAGGAGGTTCTATGTTCGACTGTATATAGGTATAATTTTTTTATGTACGTTCACCGATTTTGCCGTCAGTTGTAGACCTATTTTTTAAATTCTTTTTTTATGACGTATACGGCTCCATGAGGGCTCCATGTTCATCTAGTTACCATCGATTGATAGGTGGACCTAGCCCCTTTCAAAATTCCCATCAGGCAGCAAAATCAAAATCAAACAACCACAACTAAATCAACAAAATATATTTTTGGAAGTCAATTGAATCTACCACCGGTTTCAAGCTGAGCCCACTGAGAAGAGCTTGCGAAACAAACTCAGTGGAACTAATCTTTTCAAATATTGTATAAAAAAATTAAATCATTTTGTTACCCTGAAATGCTGGGAGGAACGCCCTATTCCCAAGGTGTGGTTACATAAAAATCTTTTACTTTATTGCTAGTAACCACACAGATGCTCTAATTACTTTTTTGATTTTTTTAATGGAGAAGAAGAACGAAAGACATAGAAAGTAATGATGGTAATGATAGCATATTCATATCTGAAAGGCTGGCAACGCACCTGCTAATCCTCTGGTGTAGCGGGTGTCTGTAGATAACACTTTCACTTACCATCAGGTGAACTGACTGCTCGTTTGCCCCCTCTTCTATAAAAAAGCCTTCACAAGAGATTAAATTACATTACATTATAGGAGTTTCCGAATACAAAGTAATTTGATAGAACTCCTAATGTACTACCAACTTTATATCAATTGGATGTTCACGATGGGCAGTTAAATATTTTTACGACTGGCCGTTGTAAACTACAGCACTTCTTTTTATTTAATGACCACTTTTAAATAAAATTAATAATCCTACATAAAACAGGATTGGAGAAAAATCCTACTTATTTTATCTATTTTTATGTTACATAAAATATGTGCCACCTATGTGGTCAGCGTCACCCAAAAACGAGTTCACCAAAAACTAGACCAGGCAATCCATCCAAGCGTTGCCTATGGACGCGACATGGTATCATTAATGACACTACCCACTAAAACCCGGCGAGTGCCCTCAATGCGGCCTTTGGTGAGGTGCCTGGGATCTGTTGAGCAACAGGGCACCTCGAAGGCTAGTCAGTCCGCCAAGGGACCGTCACCTCCACAGAGCGGTTGTCCCGCACCACAGAACAACCGCTCCCAACGGCGGGACAGTGTCGGGTGAGATTCCCATCCTCGCCCCTTGTCCCCCTCAGCTCTTTTAATAAGAGGGTACAAAGAGCAGCTCCCTCGGTTCAATTGATGCTGGTTTCAACTTAGGCTACTGAGCTCCACCGCCACGACAAGGCCATTACTGACACTTTTTTTATGTTAGTTGTATAGGCAAACTGGCAAACGTGCCACCTGATGGTAAGTGGTTGACGTCGCCCATGAACATAAACTAGTATACCTGGAACGAGCCAAGGCAACTCATTTATGTGTTGCCTATCCTGAGACATAAGATGTTAAGTCTCGGTGCCAGTAATTACACTGCCTGTCTTGCCCTTCTCTCCGAAACACAGCAAAGCTGTTTCACGGGAGAAACAAGCAAGATGGTGGTACCCATGCAGCCGGGAGCGCGGCACAGCGCTTCCCTCCCACCGGTACACTGCTACGGTACGTGTACGTGTACGTGTACGTACTCTATCCTGCCATTTCAAAACTCATAAAGCTGCTTCACGCTAATATGGATTGTGGTGCGATTCAAACGGACTCCCGGTATACAGAAAACCACTCTCAATTATAAAATACGCAGACGAAGCTATAGGTAAAAGCTAGTTTTGTAAGGGTTATGTTCACACTCACTTTCCCGTTGTAACTTAGTGTTCATATTTTTACTTTGCTTTGTTCTATCCATTTGTATAATTTATACTGTACTATCTTTATATATATAATTATTCTGTACGTGTGTATATCACTGAACTCCTCCTAAGCGGCTGGACCGATCTTGATGAATTTTTGTGTGTTCAAGTGGATTCGAGAATGGTAAAGATTCACAAAAAAAACATATTTTGTACACGACAAAGTCTGTCGGTGCCACTAGTATATTATAATATATTTATTTTCCGGGCAGACATGTGACAGCCCCAGCTGTTATAGTTTGATATATAAATATGTAGAGATTAGATAGATAGAGATTTTAGTATGAGATGCGATCATCTCATACTAAAATCTCTATCTATCTAATCTCTACATATTTATATATCAAACTATAATAATTATAAACTAATATAATGAGATCTACATATTATATCATATCTAATTACACCATGTGCATCATAAGAATCAGTTCATTAGTCGAGAAGTTCGGACAAGTAACGTGACACGAAATTTTTATAGATAAAAAATGACGTACTAAGTATATTATTAGGGTCCCGTTCCTCAAAATAAGTACACGCAACGCTTATAGAGGATCATTCGATGTTCCGTCTATCTGTCTGTCAGTCTGTCAAATCAAAACAAAATCTGAAAACCGTGATATTACAGAAAAAAAATACGGAACCTTCAGCGCGTTAGTCCGGCTCACGATTGTCTGGGTCTTATGTGTATCAAATTCAATATTGCTAAGTTTCTCGGTGCTTGAATGTAATGCGCGTGCAGAACGATACAAAATAAAATTACTCAATAAAAAATATCTTAGGGTTATCCTGTAGTAGTTCAGCATATTTTCATAATTATAGGAGGGAATTACCGGTGGGAGGGAAGCGCTGTGCCGCGGTCCCGGCTGCATGGGTACCACCGTCTTGTTTGTTTCTCCCGTGAAACAGCTTTGCTGTGTTTCGGAGAGAAGGGTAAGACCCTGGCACCGAGACTTAACATCTTATGTCTCAGAATAGGCAACACATAAATGAGTTGCCTGGGCTCGTTCCAGGTAAACTAGTTTATGTTCATGGACGACGTCGACCACTTACTATCAGGTGGTACGTTTGCCAGTTTGCTTTTCCATGTATCATAAAAAAGGAAGAAATGCAAACGGTTTCCATTACTCATTTACAATAGTTATAAATATAAATTATAAACGGGTGCGCACATCTTATAACATTTAGACTTTATGAAAAGTTGGAAGTGTCCTATGTCATGCATCTCATATATGTCAGCAGTGATAACCATTCTCACCACCATGGTTCAAGCCTTGTCGTGGCGTAGGGGCTCAGTAGCCTAGGGTGAACCCAGCACCTTGGGCGAAGTGAATTGAGCCGAAGGGGCTCTTTGTACCCCTCTTATAAGACAAAAGAGCAGGTGGCAACAGGACGGGAACCTCACCCCATTGTACTGACCCGACGTTGGAAGGGATTGTTCTGTGTCGAGGTGCCCTGTTTGCTCAACAGATCATGGACACATCACCAAAGGCGGCATTGATGGCACTCGCCGGGTTTTAGTGGGTAAAGCTGCGTCCGCTTACCAGCTTTCGGGCGCAGCGAGTCTCACATACCCGCCTGGAGAGACCCACTCACCCGCGGGATTCTTCAGAGCATTTCCCGGCGTGAAATAAAAAAAAAGTGATCATCATTCTGTGATGATCATGACTATCTAAAAAAATACTTTATCGGTCAAACCTGGCATAACATCACATTGTCTTTGCTTACTCTTACTTTCAAATAAAAAAGTTTGCGGTTGACGTAAACAACCTGCGGTGCGGTCGCGCCATCTGTCATTTGACATATGGCGGATTTTTTACGACCCCACGATTTGTTTATATAGGCAACCCTTTTCCTCCCACCTGGAGGGTCTGCCCTCTCGCTCTAGGGTAATTGAAATTAAATGCATGCGGGCTGAGTGAAAGGCTCTTAGTCTTGGCATATATTAAGGCTTTTATGTATTGCCGATTAAAGGTATTTGTAGGGTTCAATAACCGGATGTATGTGATGTTTAGCAATGGACATTTTTTCTTTTGTGTTGGGAAATGCTCTTAGGCATCCCGCGGGGGAGGGGGGACTGCGCAGCCGGGTATGTGGGACTCGCTGCGCCCGAAAGATGGTAACGTGGAAGCAGCTCTACCCACTAAAACCCGGCGAGTGACATCAATGCCGCCTTTGGTGAGGTGCCCCAGATCTGTTGAGCAACAGGGCACCTCGACGGCTAGTCAGTCCCCCATGGGACCGACGCCACCTTCGCAGAGGTGTTATCCTGCACCACAGAACAACCCTTCCCAACGTCGGGACAGTGCAATGGGGTGAGGTTCCCATCCTCGCCCCTTGTCCCCCTGCTCTTTTTTTATAGAAGAGAGGGCAAACGGACAGTCGATTCACCTGATGGTAAGTGAAATTAGTGACATCCACAGACACAGATATTGGGGCGCTCCAGCCCAGAGGTGAGAGCAATATTCCATGTGAGGTCAGATCTGCGCCTTGTATAATTTAAGGCGGTGTGAAGGCATGAAATACTGCTTCGCCCTACTGAACACGCCGAGTTTCTTAGAGGCTAGTTTAGCTTTTCCATGGAAGGACATTGCACATCCCTCCCCAAGTATCTCAATTTAGGTTAGGACTTCCCTAACTTTTGAATTGTAGCCTTTGAATTGTAGCGGAACGACGAATTGGCTTCGCCCAAGGCGCTGGGTTCACCTTAGGCTACTGAGCCCCACGGGGTCACAATGGACATCTAGCTGGCATGTCCATCATCATTATTATCACCATCGACAATAGCATCTAAAAGAGTTTTTTTTTTTACTTTTTTATCGAAACATTAAATTTCACCTTGTAATCTGTATGAAAATCAGGTTATTTTTTAAGTTTCCAATGTCATAAACTCCTGTTTTTTTTATACTTACTTAACTTTTCCGAGGCATATTCCAATACAAGTCGATCATCACTGTTGCCACTAATAGAAAACATAATAATTATCTTGAAGAAAAAACGTGAATCCTAGTTAGTCCGTATATTTATCCAAATCTCATAAACAATAGTGCAATATACGCAATTTGCAGTTTGGCGCGAAAACTCCCCTGACAATAATGAAAGTTCTAATAAGAAAAGGGTAACAACCCTTATGTCGTTCGTCTGTCCGACAGTATCTCAGAAAATTGGGCTAAGGGAAGGAAAATAAAGGGGTGATTTGCTATGTAAATGTTTATTTTTATACTAGCTGTGCCCAGTGGTTTCCCTCGCCCAGAAATTTTAACAAAATCTCCTGAAAATAGCCTCTGAAAACCTACAACTGGTAGTAGCTATGGGGCTAATACGATATAATTGATTATGAACTTGTAAGAATGTATTCTTCTTTCAGAACATTGCAAAACTAGATGCGAATAAGCAGAACGGTTGAGGATTATTATTGTTATTTAAGGGTGGGGACACCAGCGAGGCCAGACGGGTGATCAGTCCTCATTAACGGGACCATTTCACCCAATTCCCCAGACGTTTGAGGATGCTAGTGGATCAAGGAAAATTTCATCATCATCATCATCAGCCTCTATTCGTCCACTACAGAACATGGCCTCCTTTAATGACCGAACCCTTGCCACTCGCATCCAACGGGGACACTTATAGACTGATAATTCTAAACCATCAAGTATCTGTCCACTCTATAGTCTATACCTAAGTATAATAAAATGTGTGAAACCCTATTTCTCGCTATAATCGATCATACCGATTGTGAATCGATACTAACAACGCCATATAGTCATTGTACATCACTCAACACTGTTCACTAGTGATGTACCATACGGTTGATATTCCATAGTTTTTGTCCAGACATCGATTTCACGGCTGTCCACTCATGGCATCGGTAATCACCGTAAAGGTATTCTGTTCCACCAATCGCTTAACTCAGGATGGTTAAAAGGATTGAGGTGCCAGAACTTATTTGCCCAAACGTACTAATTTGGTGTTATTGATTTCATAGGAATAATAATAATAATATGTTGGGACAACTCACATACGGCCATCTGATCCCAAACTAGGCAGAGCCTGTTCTTATGGCAAATTACACCCAGACACAGAACAAATGATCATGCTCACACAAACATTTGTTCTGGGTGGGGATCGAACCCACGACCTTCTGGTTTAGTAGTCAGGGTCACTAATCACTTGACCAACAGGCCAATAATAACTTAATGCCATACTTTTTTCGTTAGTAGCAAATGTAAGCTGGCAGATATGTTACGAAACCTAAAACAAGATGTTAAATCTTCTTCCATGACCATGGTTGCTAAAAAGTATCCGACACGTAGCGAATGTTAAAATTTCTAAAAAAACTAAAGAACTTTAACAATTTCAAAATATTTCTTTTTCGTTAAAATTTTTCGTCAATTTTAAAAAAAGAAATATTTTGCTATAACGCAGAAAACCTGTAAATTGTAACCAAGTTTATATTTTTCATAATTAGGAAAAGTTCAATACTGTTCCTAATTAATAGCGGAAACCTAAAGAAACTGAAAATGAATGGCATTTTTTTAGATCCTATAAAAAAATTAGATTTGTATATATATAATGTATAGATAACAGCATTAATCGAGAGCGAAAATAATCGAGATACATCGGCATATTTTTAGTTGCTTTAGAAATAAATAAATTTGAATTTATATAATGAACAGATACCAGCGTTAATCGGGATCGCGAATAATCGAGATACATCGAGAGAATTCAAGGGTTGGAGAGATGCGCTGTGCCGCGCTCCCGTCGTCGTGGGTACCATCATCCAACTTGCTTCTTCCTTAGGCTGGCTAATCGCAGATGTACTTGCTTATGTTCATGCGACGCTGGCTACTTACCATCAGACAACGTCTGTCCGTTATACTCCCGTCATCTATATTATATAAAAGCTCGCAAGTATTCACTGATGCAAAAAGTCATTGAACGATTTAATTAATCAATGACTGTCATTACTGGGAATCATGATACCATTAAATCGTAGAATTGGTCTATGATCTAGGAACTATATCGGACGTCGGACCCAGGCTGAGGCCACCTGCTTGTCACACGCTGCGTAGCACATGTGCTTCCGTTGGTGGACCGTTCCCACGGTTGGACGAAACACGAATTTAATATTATATACGATGGCACGGATAATGGATTGTTGAAGATTTTGAAACATAGGTCTAGGACTTTAAATTTTGATGACACATATATATGTATAGGAGATTGTAGAAGACTTAAGGAATCATATGTGTGGCTCTGGATTAGATCTTGAGCTGTAGCTAGCTAAATTTTTACCTTATACATTTAAATTGATGTTGCTTAAATCATCCTGCATGTCTCATAAGTAAAGTAACATCTTTGACTGGAATTTTGTTAAAATGTTTATAAAGAACGGCCAAATGACATGACTAGTTTTTGAGGACGTGAGGACAATAGAAACATACTATATTCAATAGTAATCTTTTGATATTAGGAATATATTTCTAAGATTATATTTCTATTATGGATAAAGTTGTACTATTTTGATATAACTGGATGTAACTGAAATGTATTGTAATCTAAAACTAAAAATCCATTATATATCAACCAACCTACATTGTTCTTGCATGCTTTTAAGACAAACTTAAAACCAAAAATATTTCGTAAAATAAAAAACTAGAACAACAATGTACACGTGGGCATATTTTATTATTATCGTAATAAGTATTATTTCTTATGTATAAAGCATTTAGCGATCGCGATTTAGACTCCACATTCTCAACTTGCATAGTATCCAAATGTCAAATATGTTTCATAAAACCTACCTCTCTCATAAAGTTCAGTTACTACATACGTCAAAATCGTGGTACAACAACACGTTAAAACCGCTGTCCAAACTCCAATGGAAACGCGCACGCGTTGACAAATCTTCTAAAATACACACGGCCACCCGGGCGTAGTAATTATTACACTAGACTCAGAATGGGTCGGCTAGCTCATAATTAGCGAAGCTATCACCAAATATTCCATTCACAAACCACATAATGGTTGGTGCACATGCGGATGTTTGCGAATTTTTTTTTGAAACAACTTTTACGGATTTTATCGGAGTTTATTAAGTTGTTTACATGCCCGATGTATTTATATAGCAACCATGGTCACGGGAGGACTTAATAAACCACGATAAAATCCGTAAAACTAGTTTCATTACGAGTGAAATTCGCGTTAACATTACAAAACAATATGAGAATTTAATCCTGCTAAACTATACTACTAATATGGTGTTTCCGAACCGATACGACTTAGGGACCTTCAAGAAAAGAGCATACTCATACCTGAAAGGCCGGCAACGCACCTGCTAATAAATAATTGTGTAGCGGGTGTCTGTGGATGTCGCTTTTACTTACCATCAGGTGATCCGACTGTCCGTTAGCCCCCTTTTCTATAAACTAAAATTATATATTATAGATATACACGCATGTGAAATTTGACACACCGATATTAACTGGATTCACATAAGCATACTTCTTCCCTGGTTTTTTTAATTCGTATGGTTTTATCAAGTCTCACATTTTAATATGTACCTACCCAAGAAACTAAAGAGAGTGGTGGCGTGTGATAAAATAAATAGGAAATTCCATCATGGGATAAGTAGTGCCTTTGTACCAGCATTGTTTATTTAAAGTGTAAAATGTAATATAGTTAAGAAAACTAAATATAATAAATGTAAGTTTAGTAAGAGGTAGTGCCATGCTGCTTTACAGCCGAACTGGGCCGGCACGACCGGGGTGGTGCCTCTCGCTCACATAACAACGGCGTCAAGTGACAGCTATGTCGCGTTTCGTGCGGTTTGTCAGTTTCCGGTGGGCCATTGGCGGTATAGGGAAAAGGAGGGCGGCGCATCTGCATAACTTTTGATTGAGCGGATGTCTATGGGTGTCACAATCACCATAAGGCTCCGACTTCTCAGTTGCCTCCTTATGACATAAAGAAAAACAAATCAAAAAATCATAACACACTGGCTACACCGCGTGGCTATCAAAACGTATTACCACAATTGTCTTAATTTGCCAGATATATCCATTGCCTTTCCTGAGACGCAGTATTATTTCGACATCAGTAGTTACATTACTTTTCTTCTTTTGGGACATGGCAAAACTTAAAAGAAGATATAAGGTTAGAAAGCATTAGAAGATTGACTAGCAAATAGAGTTGGAGCAGTCCAAGACCCAAAACCAACTATTGTAGGTAACGCAAAGATCCTTAGTCATAGCTTTTTTGTAGGTAATAGACAAACGGACAGACTAGCGTCATGATGGTAAGTGGTTAGCGTCGCCCATGACTAACTAGCCCAGCCCTTAGGCGTAAGATGGTAAGTGTCGGTGCCAGAGATCCAACTGTATTTCCTGTCCTTGTTTCTGAAACACAGCAGATCTAATTCACGGAAGAAACAAGTAGAATGATGGCATAGGCCCCTACTGATAAAAAAGGTGAACTTGATAATGGATGGCGTTGACCACTAGGCACTTACCATCAGGTGCCTCGTTGTGTGCACTAGCCTTTATCCGACTTTTCTCGCATTACGTCACCACCGATAACCGTCCCGTCCCACCGGTTTTTAAATCGATTATTTATTCACGTTGTCGAACGTCGTTTTTATTAATTATTATTCAATTAATTGTTAACATTTAAGATGTTTGAACATCACTCGGTGTAAAGTGAGCCTAATTTATAGGTGTTTCGAAGACAGTGCCGGATTTTCTGCTGAACTATTAACTATGTCGCCTAAAACTTGATTAACGAAGTTCTTTCGCATAAGTCATTATAGATATGGGCTTTATAATATACAAACGACGTACATAGATATTTTCATCTACTCCACTTTTCAGGTCACTAGTCCACTATTGGACATGGCAAATGTCAAAATAATCTTGGGCAACTGGAATAACTACATGAAGATCTTTCTCCCTTAAAGTTTGAAGACCATTATTGGACACACTCATAAGTTTATGCATAAGCCTATTTAATCTTTCTCAAAATGAGGCATTCGGGGTTATTCACGATGTTATCCATCTCCAAAAACCAAGTGATTTTGACCAGGTCAGGTGCGTAAGTCCAAAGCTGACCCATCGAAACAAACAGTAGAACTCTTCTTAAATAATTTACAAAAATTTAAATTAAAAGAATGCAAAAGCCTTTTCAGAAAGAGGCAGTTTTGTAAAAGGTAGTGCCATGCAGCCGAATTGGGCCGGCACGGCCTACCTCTCGCTCACATAACACCGGCGTCGCGTTTCGTGCGGTTAATAAATTTCCGGTGGCCAATTGGGGTGGGGGGGGGGTTAAGGAAAAGGAGGGCAACGCATCTGCATAACTTTTGATTGTGCGTATGTCTATGGGCGTCGGTAGTCACTATAAGTTCTAGTTAAGTAGTAACTGCTCGGTTGCCTCCTTATGACATAAAAAAATCAAATCAAAGATATGTCCAGAAGATACCACCAGGTCATTCATGACCATTTCACACTTCCATGAATCCCGTTAAAGACGCGGGCGAGTGTTCAACCAATGTCAATGTAAACATAATAATACCACCACGCTTATTACCGCCACCTTAAGTGACGGATCGGTAATTATCCCCTGCCTCGAGATGACATGTCATGTGACAATCTACACCCGCGGGAAAAAATTGAGAAAAAAATCTCCCAGAAAAAACAGAAAAAAGCTTTCGACCTTACCCCCATACACATAAGGTGGCAAACTTTACAGTAGGCCGGTGTCGATGACCGGCCTTTTTTACGCATTTTTTCCCAATATACAATAGCATGTGTTTTTGTTCATTAAAATGTAATATTATAACATCTTTTGTTTAACTGGCTTTTTCTTAAAGATGGATACACACGGGTAGCGTTTTGGTTTTGTTTATTGCTTTTAGATGCTTTATGACACAATACTTAGCAATAATGAATGAGGTTTTAATTACAAAAGCGTTAAAATTAATATAGATTACTAATTTTATACAGGATGTTTGTGCGTTTGAATGTAGCAGGTAATCTTCCAAACTTCTGATTTAAAAAATTGTTTCACCAGTATATCAAAAATAATAAAATAAAATTAACAAATTCCAAGGTATACATAATTATTATTATATTATTATTCTGTACACGTAACTAGTATGACACCGAAACGAACAATATTCACCATAAAATTTATGGTATTTAAGTTTCTACATACTATCACAGCATGTATAGACTGACCAGAAAAATAAAACCCCTCGCCATATTGCGGAAAATTTCGGAACTAATTTCTGTATGGACGATACTATGTGTTGACGTAAGACATATACAATGGCGAAACCACCCAGGGTTGTATATTTCTGGTCAGGTTATAATACCTCTGAAACAGTCGTCCTTCAAAATATATGGTATACTAAAAATGTCTTAACCGGAATCATAGTTTTAATGTGTTCAACAAATGCCTCGTTACTATTTTACGGTATTCAAAGAATTATTAATAATTATAAGTAATAACTATAAAAAAAACTTTCCTAGGGGCTAATAAATTGAATTAATTTACTCAAAAATTCATTCTTATTGATATTGTATGCAAAAATGTACATTAAACCAGAAATAACTTATTATAACGTTAGAATGTAAACTTAATTTTATAGTTAAGTAATATTTTAATATAATTACAGTACATACTATTTTATATAAATTGACATTAGTACAATATCTAATATATAAAATTTCCATGTCACAATGTTAGTTACCGTACTCCTCCGAAACGGTTTTACCGATTTTTACCAAATTTTATATGCGTATTCAGTAGGTCTGAGAATCGTCTACTATCTATTTTTCATACCCCTAAGTGATAAGGGTGGTCAACCCCTCAAATTTTAAAAGTTAACGCGGGCGAAGCTGCGGGCAACAGCTAGTATTTACATATATTTACATGATGTTAAACTACCAAATACTTAGTATAAGTATTTAAATATTATAATTCGGTACATATATTTTAGACTTGAGTTATATTGTCAGTTTAGTGGGTAGAGGCTGCGCCCACTTTACCATCTTTTCGGGCGAGACAGTCCCACATAGACCCCGGGCTCCCCCTGACCCAGTAGTATGCATAAGAGCATTCCCCAGCGGGAACAAAAAAAAATGTTTTATAAAATTGGCTACTACCACATTATAAGTATGGATCCCCACCATGGTTCAGGCCTTGTCGTGGCGGTGGGGCTCAATAACCTAGGGTGAGCCCAGCACCGGTGGGAGGGAAGCGCTGTGCCGCGCTCCCGGCTGCATGGGTACCACCATCTTGCTTGTTTCTCCCGTGAAACAGCTTTGCTGTGTTTCGGAGAGAAGGGCAAGACAGGCAGTGTAATTACTGGCACCGAGACTTAACATCTTATGTCTCAGGATAGGCAACATATAGATGAGTTGCCTGGGCTCGTTCCAGGTAAACTAGTTTATGTTCATGGGCGACGTCGACCACTTACCATCAGGTGGCACGTTTGCCAGTTTGCTTATCCAAGTATCATAAAAAAAAAAGCACCTTGGGCGAAGTGAATTGGGCCGAGGGGAGCTCTTTGTACCCCTCTTATAAGAAGAGGGGACAAAAGAGCTGGGGGTAAGGGGCGCGGATGGGAACCTCACCCCATTGTACTGTCCCGACGTTGGGAGGGATTGTTCTGTGGTGCGGGACAACCCCTCTGTGGAGGTGGCGTCGGTCCCTTGCCGGACTAACTAGCCGTCGAGGTGCCCTGTTTGTTTACTAGATCCGGGGTACCTCACCAAAGGCGGCATTGGTGGCACTCGCCGGGTTTTAGTGGGTAGAGCTGCGTCACTTACCAGCAGTCGGGCGCAGCGAGTCCCACATACCTGCGTGGGGAGACCCACTCCCCCACGGGATGCCTCAGAGCATTTCCCGGCGTTAAAGAAAAAAAAAGTATAAGTATGGATCTATGCTTATACTGTGCCAGTACGTATTTTTACCGTTACATTAAAAATACTACTTAACTTTAAAATACCCAAATAACCTAAGTATTAACATTGTGATATAATATAATAGACAGATTATTAATAATAATAATATAATCCCTCTTTATACTGGTGGGATAAGATGTTCAGCGTTCCCCTCTGTGTATCACTCTCTTGCTTATTTCTTCCTCAAAACAAGAAATATAATTAGATACTGGCACCGAGACTTGCCTTCTTACGGCTCCGGATAGGCCTAGGATATCATCCACATAGGTAAAACATGATTCAACAAGAGTCTTGTTCGCGAGTTCGATCCCTTATTCTTTCTATCCAAGTTATATTTGTAGGTAAGAGCGCTGTGCCGCGCTCCTGCTCGTCTCGTCCGTCAGACAGCTTTGCTGTGTTTCAGAGCTGAGCAGCAGCAGAGAGAGGATGGAAATAGCCGTGTAATCACTTACCATCTTACGTCTCAGGATAGGCAACACGTTGGATGGCGATGGTCTCCCGCGAGACATTAATGTCCCAGAAGGAGGCTGATGAGCAGGTGATAGAGGAGGCCGCCGACAAAGGCGACGAATGGGGGTTTTAGGAGATACTCGAAGGCCCACGCTACATGCCTCATTGCATTTCCCTGCGTTATCAAAAAAAAAGATAGGCAACACGTGAATGAGTTGTTTTAGCTAGTTTTAAGTTTACCAGGTAAATACAGGCAGTGTAATTACTGGCACCGAGACTTAACATCTTATGTCTTAGGATAGGCAACTCATAGATGAGTTGCCTGGGCTCGTAAACTGCAAACTGTAAACTGGTTTATGTTCATGGGCGACGTCGACCACTTGTGGCTCGACTGTCCGTTTGCCTATCCGACTAATATAAAAATATATATAAGTGCATACGTATTTATAACGTCAAACCGTTCGTTTGTAAAACGCACACCTTGGTTATCTCGATTCGCGTAGTCAGTACCCACCATAACATTGAAATGATCTAATTCGTCATCATGTCAATTGTACAGGCCAAAAGTCAGATAAAAAACCAGTCGCATTAGTAAACCCTACGTCCTTCAGATAGCAGATGTCGGAGACAGGAAACAGCCAATGGTGATAATTACTTGATACGAGTGCTCATAAGTTGGCTCCAATTTAAAGGAGTTGATAAGTTAATGTTTTATTAGATGGTGTTAGTAATAGCGTTTGTTTTACATGTTAGAATGGAGGTTACACATAACAGATATACAAAAAATATTTCTAGAAAAAAATATAAAGCTCATCAGAATAATATCAGAAAAAAGCCTTGCTTGCTTGTCTGACGAGTAGTCTAGCCAGCCTGTCGCTAAGGTGCTCCTTGAGGACTCGCCCTTTTTTATGTCGCAGGGAAATCCTTACCTATGGATGCTAGAATCTTCGGGTAGATCCTGACCCAATGTGGGACTAACATCTGGGAGTGCCCACCCCAACTAAAACCACTGCGAGCGCCTTCAGCCGCTTTTTGAGGGTCCTGGAACTGTAGGCAACAGGAATACTTCAGCGATAGGCTGGTCCCGGCGAAGGCCAGACTCCTCGTAAGTTGGGACTGTCTGGCCGCCCCAAACAATCCCCACGACGTCGTGCCTATAATACTGGACCAAGTTCCCATCCTGGCACGAGCACAGTGGCGTTACTGGAGGCGCATTATGAGGCGCTTACAATCAGGTGCCTCATCTGCCTATCCAAGCTAAATAAAAAATCAATAGATAATTATATTGAATTAATTATATTGAAACTAATTATAATTAACCATGGGAACGTACTAACGTTAGTTTCCTGTCCCATATGATGAGGAGTCCTGATGGGCCAACAAAGACGCGGACGGAGACACTTAAGCCAATTGCCAAATTGAAAGCTGATACAAAATGCCAAATTATTAGGAGGTCAATTGAAGATTATTTTTGTTAATTGTAATAAGGGGGGGGAGGAATATATTTGACCGCGAGTTTGATAATGTCTGACGAAAGGATGGAATTTCACACTACGATTAGTTTTACTTATGTTCACTGGTCACTGGTGGTACACTGAGTTCAGTGAGCGACGATGGCCCATTGGGTGGGCTCGGCCTGGAAGTGATAGATCTGGATTTGATCATGACCTAGGCTGTTCACCAAAATGGGATTATCTATTTTCTTAATTTCCCCATCCATCTGAACATGACATCGTTCGTTACTAAATGAAATTATCGTGAGGAAACTTGCATGCCTTGAGTATTGAGATTCAAGTCTCTGAGGATATGTGAAATGCACCTCTCCGCATAGGGCCAGCGTATACCAATCCTCACCACGGTTCAAGCCTTGTCGTGACGGCGGTGAACCCAGCACCTTGGGCGAAGCCAAGTGAAACGAGGGGGCTGCTCTTTGTACCCCTCTTATAAGAAGAGGGGACAAAAGAGCAGGGGGCAAGGGGCGAGGACGGGAACCTCATCTCATTGTACTGTCCCGACGTTGGGGAGGGTTGTTCTGTGGTGCAGGACAACCCCTCTGTGGAGGGTGGCGTCGATCGCCTGAGGGGCTGACTATCCGTCGAAGTGCCCAGTCTGCTCATTAGATCCGTAGCACATCACCAAAGGCGGCATTGGTGGCACTCGCCGGGTTTTAGTGGGTATAGAGCTGCGTCCATTTACCAGTTTTCGGTCGCAGCGAGTCACACATACCCGCCTGGGGAGACCCACTCCCCCGTGGGATGCCTCAGAGCATTTCCCGGCGTAAAAGAAAAAAAAGCGTATACATTTATAGCCTGTGGGCTAATTTAGTTCAGTAGGGGGGGGGGGACATATGATGATGATGATGATTTAAAATACTGAAAAGAGCTTAGACCAGACTCCGCCGTCAAAGTTCTAATGACTCATCAGCTAATATTGCACATGATCAGCATGATTTTAGCTACTTTCATTCTCTAATGGTTCTAAATAAGGAACCAAATAATATTTAATATAACATTTTAATATTATTGTTATTTCCACTACACTGTTTAAAACATTTTCTCTCGTCTCGTGAGAAAAGCATTCGTAGACGATGCTGAAATATCGAGCTCCATGAAATGAAAGCGAAAAAACATGGTATAAGTCTGTTTTAAACAGTTTTTAACCGACTTCAACAAAAAGCACGAGGTTCTCAATTCGATCGGTATTTTTTATGTATACACCGATTTCTCCGTCAATTTTGTAGACCGATTTCCGAAATTATGTTTTTAATAGCAAACCTACGCATCATTAGCAAAGCTGCGTTACATAATTGTTCAAGTCTGATTGGCAACTCGTTCGCTCACTATAGCAACCTCGAGTAAGTGCACGAATTTCCAATACACTTATAATTTCAATAAGGTTACTCGGAAAGAACCATTTTAAGCGTATTTCTTCTTCGTGCAGTTTTTGATACATCAGAATCATAATGTATGTTCATGTGCTCAATAAAGAGTATTTTTTTAATTCACCTTTTCGACATAGGGACCTTTTATTGAACGCCAAGACGGCCGCTATCGCATATAACTTATGGTAATAAAACCACTTTGCAGATTTTATCGCGTTATGTCTTTTTGGATACTTTACAACAACCATGGCCAGTTTATTACAATTAACATGAAATGTCTCAGACAACAAAGAATATACGTCATTACTGAACTTGGCCTTCTAAACTTCCTCCTTGACTTTTGAGGTTTTTTGGCTATAAAATATCATGAATATATCGAACGTGATGAAAATAATGGGGCCCTAACCATTTCCTGATGTGTAGGTTGTATGTTGGTAGTACTACCACATTTAGAGACATTAACTATTATGTTACCTTTTTAAATTAATCATACAGAAGAAAATATTTATCAAGCTTTAACAAATCATAACAGTGTTTGGTATCAAACAATTTCCAACCCGACGCCTGGAGGCCGTGCGGTCGCAGACTACACGGTTGGCGGGGGGCAACCCCCCAATTTAACAAACCAAAAGTGAGCCAAGTCGGCTCACGCTAATCCGATGTAGCATTAGGGTCTTTGGGTCTTTTCATAGATAATTCCGAAAAAAATACAACGAAAATGTTGGACGTTGATTTTTCTAAATAATAAAAAAATATCTTATATGTAAATTTCGCATTCAGTTCTACGAGATCTTGTCGTTTCAACGAGTTAGGGTTACAACTATCAAGAATCATCCGTTACTCTATATTTATACTGTCACAAGGTTTCGCGCCAAGCGGACAAAATCAATCAACACATTTTCAACAATTAATACGTATCGGTGTATATGAATGAAAAAAGGCAATCTAATCCTTCATAAAAACATAGATAGTAATCGAATTCTAATACAGGAATTCATCGACCGAATCTTCGAGCTAACATTTACGAAGTTTTTTCCCGCCATGATGTAAGCGGGGTCGACGGCCCGCACCTGTTGCTAGTTTTTTTTTTATTGACGTCTGGCAATGAACACTCGTCTATTAAGCACTCACTTTTTTGTTACAACCTTTTAGTTATTGCTTATTGATTTATTATAGCGGTGTTGCTATTAGTAAAACAGTATTGTGATTTTATTTGTTTATTATGGTTACATTAACATAATATGTGTTGATTAATTGATTGAGTCAGTGGGCTAGTCCACAATCATTACCGCTTGTTAGATCGAGTTAGACGTACCTTCTATATTTGTGATGTTTAAGATGATACTCTTGATGTTGGGGAATAGAATATAGATATTATGCTTATAATTAGTATTGCAGCTAAGCGGATTTCTGAACTAAGGCTACTATCCTTCTGCAACACTAGTTGATTTTGTTCACTTGGAGCGAAAACCTATTTTTAACAGATTTTAAATATAGATTATTACATATGTAGTAGTAGGACATAAATAATGATCGGTTAGACAAATTATCATGGGACTTATCGAGAGTGACCTTTGCTTTTGAGCTAATATTATTTGTTATTTTCGCAATAATATATCTATTAATCACGCAGATATCACTAATAACACATTGTCATAATAAAATTATTTATTCACTAAAAGGATTATCGTGTAGAATGATAAATTTTGCTATTGTTCAGTATACTTCAATAATTAATACAAAAATTGAGTCTAAATTTTAAATGCTAAGTAAGTTTTTTTAATTCATGACCAAAGTTTTATCTTCATACTGCCACAACGTAAAATTAGTTTAAAATTTAAGTGTTTCGATATTACGATTTTATATTCCCTTAATAACATTAAATTAAACGCGACTTAAGTCGGAAGTTTAATAATTATTGCCTTATTAGTTTGACATATTGACATCTGTCAGTTAATAGAGAATTAAAAAGGACATCCCTTTAGCCATAATTAAAAAAGTAAAAATAGTTTATGGTTGTTGCATATATTACTACTGTGCGCTTACTAGTATGATCAATATCAATGCATATAAATATTATCATTTCTAGGTTCTTTTATATTAAGGCGATTTTTAAAAGAAACCCTTTTTCTCGTTTCGCCTGCGGTGCGAAACGAGAAAAAGGGTTTGCCAAATCAAATTTTTGAGATACTTACCATGTAGGTATTGAATAACGGTCTGACAAAAATTTTTTAATTCAAATTTATCTCAAAACTTGAACGCTATCTAGCGTTTTCACAAGACGCCACAACGCTTGCTTCCCCGCCAAACTCGGTGACTCGCCTTAATTAATATAATTAGACAAGTCAAGTATAAATAAATTATTTTTTCAATTTACAAAACAAATTATTCAAACCGAACTATTAATTTGAAAATATTTTTTAATAGAAGAATTAGATGGGCTAACAAAATAAAATTATTTATTTTGTGTGCGTGTTTTTTAGTTTTTTTTAAAACTATAATTTATTTTTTACTTTTTGGTGTCGATTTTTTGAATTAAAGATTTTATTAATTTAAAGTACTCAACTAATGGCAATCACTTTAGAAATGAGTGAGAGACTAAAAACAACACAAGTGATGTAGGTAACTTGCGCGCCTTATGCGGTATGCCTTCCTAGCATGTGCTATCCTGATTATCTTGATCAGGATATTGGAATAATTTTATCAAATTATTGTATTGTCATCGGTCCTCGATAAATCTACAAAGTTTGAACGAAATCTGGCCGTTTAAAGTGGGTCAAAATCGCGCCCAAAGAAGTCGGTTTCAAACATACAAACATACATACAGGTGAAGCTAATAAAAAGCGTGTAAAAATTATCTATTGCTTATCAACGACCTCCGAGGCTCAGTGGTTAGCGTGTTAGCGCTCAAGCCGGAGAAAAACAAAAAGAAAAAGGGAACAAAAAGTTTTCTGTGTTCCTGGGTCATGGATGTGGTTTAAATATTATGTGTATTGTATAGTAAAAATCTTAAATATAAGTATAGTATAAATGTATTAAATATATTTCCGTTGTCTGGTACCCGTAACACAAGTTCTACGAGAACTTACCACGGGACCAGATTGACGTGGTGTAAAAGCGTCCATATATATTATTTAAAAAAAACTACTTCTACCTCAAATTAGTTGTTCTTGTACCAAGCCCAATTTATCCATCAACTACCTACCCTAAATCCAAAGCTGTTTCATGGGAGAAAAAAGCAAGATAGTGGTCCGTGGTACCCACCATGCACACGGGAGCACGGCACAGCGCAATCTTTGCAGAACACACGCAAGCTGCTTTAAAAAATTAAGCAGGATGGTGGTACCGACCTAAACTACATTTTTTACAATTACTTAAAACTCTTTACAGCCCTCATACAATAAAGAACAATATTTTTCAGATCAATAGAAGTATGGTTGAAGACCGGACGCCGTCACAGCGAGGTATTAGATGAGCAGAAGTTGACAGAGGGTCAGCTGCGGCTGCCGGGATCTACCGTCATCCTTTGGCTGAAGTGTGAGCAGGTAGGACGATTCATACATCATTACTATTTCTGATCACCATCATCATCATCACCTCCAGCATCGTGTCTCATATGTGCCACTGGGCATTCAGGCTAAATTCTCGAAATCACCTCCAGTCCTCTAAATCTGGCGAGGAAGGTGTTGCGCATTCACATGATATACGCTGGCCCAATGTGGAGTGGTGAACTTCACACCCTCAAAGACTTTTAATTTCATCGGGCTTGCTGAAATCCCCACGATGATTTCCTTTACCAGTAAACGAGCGATGTTCTCATGTTCTGGTGCACGGAGAAATTTAGGAAAAGCCATTTCATGGCACCGGTCAGGATCGAACCCAGATACCATAACATACACAGGACCCTGCAATTTCGAGTCGAAGTCCAAACCCACGAGTCTAAAGTCTAGACCAGTGTTTTTCAAGTGAAGTGAAGCCTTCGGAGGCTTTGGATGGCCGGCAAGGTAGAAAGAAAGAAAGGCAAGGTTCTGCATTACAGTAAAAACACAATTACAGTACAAAGATAGCCTTGTTCATTTTTTCTCTATAACGTGTTTTGGTGATTAGATTTATTGAAATAAGCGCAGTATTATATTCACTTTTGACGGGTTTTATGCATTATCAACATTTTAATATCTCATTAAACTATTGTTTATAACATGCTTGCATTAAAAAATAACCCCTACGTGGCAACCCTACTATAAAGTATAAACATAACTCAGGTCATCAACATTTAAATACGTATACATCTTGTGGCAAAAAACGTAAACAACAGTCACCTGCACGCTGAGATTGGCAGGTGGCAGGCCCTACACCCTACAACCATTGCCTTTAGGGCCAGCCGTCTTAAAGGGTTTCACCTGCGCGAAGGAATGTATATTGTTTACTTTGAAGAACAAAAAGTTTTTGTTGTTCATTTGACATCCATTATAAGTTATGTTAATTTTAATTATAGCCTGACCAGAAATGAACCCTGCGTGGTGTCGCCACTGTATCTTTTTTACGTCAACGCATAGTATCGTCCATTTAGAAATTAGTTCTAAAATTTTCCGCAATATGGCGAGAGTTTTTATTTTTCAATGCGATGTATTTAAGGACCTCAAGAGGTCCTTGATTAGAGCTAAGTAAGAACACATTATTATAAAACAAAAATTTAAACAATAATTTTGGAGGGTTTTTATATCCACAAAATAGGATCTGTTAAAACGCCTTACAGATATTAGGGAATCTGCATATTTGTTAAAAAAAATCGAGCGTGAAGTTTATCAACCGTAAAACTAGTTTAGACTACTACCCCTTACCATTTACTATTAGTCTGAAGTCAAAGAGTATACTTATAACAGTAGGGCTTATGTTTCTCAAAAATTCTATACAAAAATGGGACTAGAACTACCGAATCACAAAGGTATGATGATTGAAGCAGCTTTTTTTTTCTTTAACGCCGGGAAATGCTCTGAGGCATACGTGAGGGGGTCTCCCCACACGGGTTTGTGGGACTCGCTACGCCCGAAAGCTGGTAAGTGGACACAGCTCTACCCACTACTAAAACCCGGCGAGTGCCACCAATGCCGCCTTTGGTGTGGTGCCCCGCATCTAATCAGCAAACAGAGCACCTCGATGGCTAGTCAGTCCCGCAAGGGACCGATGCAACCTCCACACAGGGGTTGTCCCACACCACAGAACAACCCCTTCCATCGTTCGGGACAGTACAAGGTGTGAGTTTCCCGTCCTTGCCCCTTGCCCCCTGCTCTTTTGTCCCCTTTTCTTATAAGAGGGGTACAAAGAACCCCCTCGGCTCAATTAGCTTCGCCCAAGGTGCAGTGGCTCACTCTAAGTTACTGAGCCCCACCGCCACGTCAAGGCCTGAACTATGGTGGGGATGATAGAAATAGCTGAGTTATGTAAGTTTAGTACAAGCCAAAGGCTTTTTCTGAGAACAAAATACGGCTCTTAATATCATACAATATGACGATGTTGGGAGACGAACCTATGAACCATCTCATCAGGTGGGTTAGCTAAGATGACATTCTACAATCGTAAACGCTAGTAGAAAGCTAATGAAATGTATGTAAATAACATTTAACATCGATAAATCACGTGATCAGAGAAGACGTATCGAAAATCGTAGCCAAATTATCTATCCGTTCGTTACAAGAGAATATAACGTAATCGTTTTCTACAACGACCTACGATAACTCCCTTACAAACGCTAGCCAAGCAGCAATTTGACTGACACAAAGGTGTTTCATCTGCAGGCTACACCAATAATTATAGGGCTAGAGCCCTTTATATTTTTATCCTTAAAGATTTACGTCCTTGACAAAAACAAGTGGTTTTTCTATGGAAGGTGGAAACTCTAATTAACATAAGGAATGTTGGATGTTAATTAGCGCAATTTTATATAAAGGTCAGCGCCGACCAGCGCCTCGTATGGGCGACGGTGACAGCTCCATCTGGTGGTTTTTATCGTGATAAAATAACCAATATGTTATTGTATGGGGGCGTTACTTATTAAAATAAATATGTACTTCGTAGATATGAAAGAAATAGACAAACTAAAGTATTTTTGATTTTACTATATTTTTTGATGATTACTATGTATATGTATTTTATTAACGATATTGTATGATGTAGCAAACTGATTAGGTTATACACCTATACAAATAAATAAAATTGAAGTGTTTGTAAATTCACTGAATGCATATGAAAGTATATACGATAGGTACTTACAGCAAAAAGTTAATTTTTAAAATGTTTGTCTGTCTGTTCCGGGTAATCTTTGAAAAGGCTGGATCGATTTTGACGGGAAAAATAACCATCTTCACTCCGGATTCTCTCTCTCTCTCCGGAAAATGCATAGAAAGCTTCCTCATTAAAGGATAGCTTTTAACTAGAAAATTGGTGCTAAAAATTTAAAATCATATTCTTTGTTCTGCATTCATGATTGTTTTAATTCGTATATCTCCTTAAAACACATAATTCTGATTCAGTCCCTCCATTTTATTTTCAAATGTGTGTCTACGTAATTACATCTATGACAACTTTAAAGGAAGAATCTTTTTTACGTTCTAAAGAAAATGTTTTTATACAATATATTTAAGGGTCTTTTGTGCTAGTCCATTGTTGACGCATCTGCCCTTAAGTTCCCATTGAAAGTACCATTGTTCCTGTTGACCTCCATCATATTGACGCTGATTGCCCACCTGGTAAGTGGTAAGTACCACAATGCTTCTCGATGTGATCATTTTAGCCACCCTTTTCCGTCTTCTTCTAATTTAACTTATAGCCTGACCAGAAATATATAAACCCTGCATTGGTGTCGCCACCGTATCTTTTATACGGTAACACATAGTATAGTCACAGTATAAGCAAAGTCATTTCAAAATATCTTTATTTCGTAGGTAACCACTCGTACACTTGGTATAGGTTTTGGGGATTTACACTGTGGTATTATAGTCCATGCAGAAATTAGTTCCGAAATTTTCCGCAATATGGCGAGGGTTCTTATTTTTCTGGTCAGGCTATACTTAAATTATTTCACACGGCTCTCAGTGCATTTTATGCCATTAAACAAATGGCTATCACGTGTCGCGTGAAAGACATCTGATTCATAATGAAATCTACAACGATGGAATATTTAATACTAGCTGGTGCCCGCGACTTCGTCTGCGCTGAAACAAACATAGGTACTGTATGTTAATCGCTTTATTTTCGACATTTACACAAAATCTTTATAAATTACCTATATGCCTATGTATTACTTTGATGTATCATCATCATCAGCCTCTATCCGTCCACTGTTGAACATAGGCCTCCCTCAAAGAACGCTAAGACGGCCGATCCCTTGCCACTACACATCGTCTTTCCACCTGGTTAATGGCCAACACTTCGTCTCCTTAAACATGCCCTCCACTCTTGAACCTTATTGGCCCATCGGCCAACCGCTCTCCTGAGTGTGTGTGACCAGCCCACTGCCACTTCAACGAGTTTATTATTCGCGTGATATCGGTAACCTTAGTTCTCTGGCGGATGTCTTCGTTTCTGATGTAATAAGCTATATTAAATAAGCTATGTTATTGTAAAGTTCCATTAAAATCCGTTCAGTAGTTTTCGCGTGAAACAGTAACAAACATCCATATTTACAAATATAAGTAGATGGACGGAATCAAATATATGACAAATCACGTTTGCGGTCACGGCATTCGACTCTATTTTATTATGTCTATAGACGTTTCATTTTTTTTTAATTTCATGCTAAGAGCAGTCATCGACACATCAATCAGTGATAATATACTTTCCATATGAAAGACTTTCACTTACTTCAACCAACCTCACAGCGGGCATCTCCGCGTGATGTCGCCTGTTAAAACCCTAATGTAATAAAGGCATTATTTAACAAAGATAGTTTATCTATATAAAAAATTATCGCCCATTCCCGGTATCTGTACAATTTTCTAACTCAACAATGGTTATTAACACGTTTAATTAATGTCTGAATGTTTTAAGAAAAAATATTGTAATGAACAGCCGGCATGCAGGTGGGGTGCATCGGCGTTTAATCTTGTAACACTTACATGATTTACTGGTGACATTATCTTATCTTATATCTTTAAATGAGCAATTCTTGTATATATATATAATTGGAATCTCGGAATCGGCTCCAACGATTTTCATGAAATTTAGTATATAGGGGGTTTCGGGGGCGATAAATCGATCTAGCTAGAATCATTTTTAGAAAATGTCATTTTATTTAAAAAAAAAAATACCGAGCAAAGCTCGGTCATCCGGGTACTATTATTATTAAAGTAGCTGCAGAGGAATAAAATTGACAATGTCAAAAGCTAAAAAAATATGTAAGGTTTATATGTTGTCTACGAATGTCTCGCGAACAAGACACTCGTAGATAATGTCGAAATATAAAGCTCCGCGAAATAAGAAGGAAAAACATAGCACATTTCCCGTTTTAAATAATTTGAAAAAAAAAACTATCATTATCATCATCTATTTCATTACCATCCTCATCATTATCATCATCTTCTTCATCATTATCATGATCATTGTCATTATCATCATCTTGCTTATCATCATCGTCATCAATATCAGCCTTCCGTACACTGCCGTCGTGTAACTGATAGTTTCGAAGGATTACCGCGTCCAAAAAAACTTTTATCATCTAAGATATTTCTAATATTAACGCGGTTTATTAAGATTTTAGTGTCCTCCCGAGACCATGGTTGCTGTAAAGTATTCAAAACGTAGAGCAGTTGCAATTATGTCCCCTTAACCCAGGGGGGGGGCGGTACTAGAGTAAGTCTAGAGTAAGTCTGTGAGCTTGACTTTTGGACTAGAGAAGAATAAACCTAGTGATTTGGGCACTACTAGGTATTCTAATAAAAAATCATTGTTTGGTTTCCTTAAAATTATGGGGCCCCATGTAATGTGGGAGGCCTGGGCACTTGCCCAGAGGCCTCATACAAACCTTAATAAAACGCAATAAAAATTGTATAAAGTCGTTTCACATATGAAGATTACAATAAAACAAATTATCAAGGGATTTTATTGAAAACCTGTTCCCTTTACTAAGAAAAGCCGCCTGGTTACTGAGGGCCGCGGGTTCAAAGTCGCCAAGGACAAGAATATAAATGTACGGGTCATGGATGTGATATTCATATAAATTTGATATATTTATTTCCGGACCAATTTGGACAAGAGTAGCGGGCGTTTACCCTCACCTCACCCTAGGTTACTGAGCCCCACCGCCACGACAAGGCCTGAAGGTGTGGAGTAGCGAGCGTCTTAGCGTAAGAAGGCCCAGCATTGAAATGAAAAAGGATGATGATGATAGTAACACAAGTTACATGTTTAACGTGGTTTGTTCAGGAAATATTTATTTAAATAAAACTTACAAGTTGACTACGATTCGATGTTTGTTCCAACAAAATTAAACCATTTTTTTTTATTTTTTGGTTTCGCTGGGGAATGCGTTTAGGCATAGGTTATGTGGGGCTCTCTGCGCCCGAGAAGATGGTAAGGTGGACGCAGACTCTACCCACTAAACCCCAGCGGTGTTCTTCTCGTCGTTTGGGTGACCCGGCGCGAGAGCTGTGGACGTCCGTACCGGGCCACAACGATGTGCCATACGGCACTCTTCTCTGGAGGCGGGGGGTGGCATCCCCTCCTCTTTCTCCGCTTAAGGCACACTGAACACACAAGAGTGCCTTATAGCTCGGACCTTACGCGCGCGCAGCCGATCCCCCGATCGGCCGCGCACAGGTCCCTCATGGCGGTGCGACCGCCTGTCGCCGCCGTGCTCTCCTGCGGGAAGAGGCGCGGGGCGCTCCCTCTCCCGCTCCGCCTCCTCCTTCTGCGACATCACGTCCTCGCAGAAGGAGAGGACCACCTGCCATGTGCTCTCACTGACGGTCATCGCTCGGATGACCGCAGGGAGCGACAGGTCCGCCCCAACCTCACCGATGAGGGGCGCTCTTGCCTCCGCCCAACCTGGGCACTCCGCCAGGGTGTGGTCTGCAGTGTCTTCACTGCTGCTACAGTGATGACACCCTGGCGAGTCCTCCGCCCCTGCCACCTTCCACAGATACCTTCCGAAGCATCCGTGCAACAAAATTAAACCAAAGGTTCCTTGGCAACTGTTTTTACCTTAAAAATATACTGCAGTTGCAATTTCTAATAATATTTTTTCATGCATATTTGCATGGACACGCAAAGGTCGTAGTTAGAATCCCTTTATACAAGGGTCATGGATTTTATATTCATAATCATAATTTCTTTACGTTCATTGTTCGTAGTAGTAACGTAAAAGTTCTGTCGAAATAAGCACCAAAAATAATAATAATAAATATTTGTATACTCGATCCGATGGAAGAGCAGAGTCACCCAACACAAGCATAACTACATGCTCCCTGGGCGACTCTGGCCACAGAATAATGCTTGTAGACCTTATATGTAGTTAAAGAAATAAACTTTTTATTTTTATTTTATTAAATTACCGTGGGCCTGGATCTTCAACACAACGGGCAAGAGCTCTACGTCTAATCCTCTGATGTACCGGGTGCAGTCTATCACTTAAAAAAAGAACTTTCTTTTTCTTTTGATTTTGGCATGCAATCGCGTTTTGCCAATACCAATTAAAAAACTTCAAAGTTAGATAAAAGTTGTAGATATAAGTTAAAGTATAATGGATATGTCATCATCACCGTGATTGTTGTAAAGGAGATCAGTACTCGAATAATTATTTAAAAAAGGAACAAATGGCCCACTTTTTTTTTGGCATATGCATAGTACGTTGTTCGCCATTTTGCCAGTGTCATAAGAGAGGTTCATTGATCGTGAAAGTGACGATGAACTGGCAACTGGCAACAATAACGAAGGTACAAACGAAAGTAATTGTGGAGGATGCGTTATAACAGTTATTCAGCAAATCCACTAGCGGCACGCGAGTGTCTTACCACCTGTTCGGTGTATACAGGTTGGTTAAAATCGACTAATTGATTTAGGTACCTACTGTTTCAATTCAAAGCGTCATTTATTCTATTTTATGATTTTTCACCGTTCTAGCTAATTTTATTTATGTATATAAAATTGCCAAAACTCTATTTAAAATCTTTCTATTTTATGCGAGATTGGCCCATTGTAGTAAAACAACTTGATAGAATGCGATACAATCTGTTAAACACAGTTTTAATATAATAATGTTTACTTTAATACTCTTCTTGTATATTGCGAAGTCATACAAAATGATATTTATGTACTTACGACATTTTTTTTCTATAAAGAAAATCGACCCATAAAAATTCTATAAATACTTTGTTTTCGGTATTTTTTTGGCTTAGCTATTATATATTCTGCTAATAAATATTAGAGATAAACTAATTAACTTCATAGCATATATAAAAATTTCCTTTACGTGTACCTAATATACGTGTTAGGTAACAAGATTTTATTATAATAAAACACTTATTACGGATTATATTAAATTATTAAGATTATTAAAAATCTTCTGCGATAAAATCCGTAAAAAGTGTTTCATTATAATGAGTGAAATTCGCGTAAACATTAGAAAACAAGATTTTATCTTACACAAAAGTCAGAAGTATATTTGTTTATTTAATATTGTACTTACATAGATTATTCAATATCAAATTAAGTACCATAGGAATAACAGGATTAGGTTAACACGGTGCTCATAATATATGTATATGTATCTAAGTTTGTTTCGCCGGTTCTTCTCAGTGAACTAATTTTGTAACCGGTACTAGAGTTATTTTGACTTTAAATAAGTTACTTTCGCTTGTCGATGTCGCTTAATACACATCCTGTATAAGCCACACCTGTCGTTTATATTTTTTACTTATTTCCCTATCCTCGGCCCAACATGGCAACTTTAATAACCCGATACTTATTATGGTAGGTCATTCGACTTGTGTACGGACCGACGCCTGGTCTGTGGTCTCGTAGGCTCTGGGCTAGGGCTGGCCCTAAAGTCTATTTTTTTATGTCAAAAGGAGGCAACCAAGCAGTCGGAGCCTTATGGTGACTACCGACACCTATACACATCTGCATAACCAAAATTTATGCAGATGCATTGTGCGTGTACCCCTCTTATAAGAAGAGGGGACAAATGAGCAGGGGGGGCAAGGGGGAGGACGGGAACCTCACCCCATTTGACGTTGGCAGGGGTTGTTCTGTGGTGCGGGACAACCCCTCTGTGGAGGTGGCGTCGTTCCCCTGAGAGACTGACTAGCCGTCGAGGTGCCCTGTTAGCTCAACAGATCCGGGGCACCTCACCAAAGGCGGCATTGGTGGCACTCGCCGGGTTTTAGTGGGTCGAGCCTCCACTTACCAGCTTTTCAGCCGCAGCGAGTCCCACATACCCGCGAGGGGAGACCCACTCCCCAGCGGGTTGCCTCAGAGCAATTCCCGGCGTTAAAGAAAAAAAAAAGGGATCGCGAACCAGTGGCACCCGTGCCCATAATGGCAATATTTTATTATAAAACACGCCGCTACGAAGTATTAGTTAAAGACTTATTAGATGCGCTCTTCCCATACTTTGGCTGAAAGAAACTGTGTCAATGGTGGGACTATAATATAATAATCTATTTTGGTGGAGAATAAAGAGTTTTAGGTTGATAGTTTTAGTATTACTATTGTCCCAATTATCATGAAGCTAAAATTATTTGATGGCACCGGCTATGGCATCGTTAAACTTTTTTTTTTATGTTACTTGGATAAGCAAACTGGCAAACGTGCCACCTGATGGTAAGTGGTCGACGTCACCCATGAACATAAATTAGTTTACCTGGAACGAGCCCAGGCAACTCATCTATGTGCTGCCTATCCTGAGACATAAGATGTTAAGTCTCGGTGCCAGTAATTACACTGCCTGGCTTGCCCTTCTCTCCGAAACACAGCCAAGCTATTTCACGTGAAAAATAGCACATTTTCTAGAGACATGGCACGTTGATGCTCATGATTAACTCGTAATTTAGTCTAAATTAAATATTTGTTAAGTCCTCGTACGTTTTTATATACCCCTACTTTACGTACGTTTTTACTGATTACCTACAACTATATATCTTGTTAATTACTACATCTATCAAAGTCCAAATCTAATGACATCTAAAAATACCATCGCGGGAGTGTCCCTAAAAATCCCTAAGGAGCGGTTTAAAATCTGACTTTATATTCATCATCATCACTATCATGATCGACGGTATTTCCCATTCTAAAACTTAGAAGTCTCAAACAATACGTAATACGGTACGTACGTACATCGTTCATGAACCACACACCACATGTCATTACGAAATATGAAACAAATCAGCATCACGAAAAATATAAAAAAGTGCGTGCGTACAAAGTACACATGTCAGAAGTGAAACTTATTTGGCAAAGTAATTTTCTAATCTCGTTTATATTTATACTAATCTAAAGCTTTAAATTTCCGAGACTTGAGATGCGACGTTCGCTCTATCTCACTCTCTCTCTCGATCTTTCTCACTCACTTGCTCCCTACTCTCACTCCATGGCTATGTGCTTCATCCTAAGTTCGCCTTTCCTCACTCTCTCTCAATTAGTCTCAACTGTTCTTGGACAAAAACGTTGCAAATTTTCGTGACGTTTCATCCGTAAAAATTTTACCCTCATGCTCTTAAAGAAGTTTCACTTCAAAAACAAAAGCATATCTTGTATCGAACCCCGACTTCACGTTTTAGGTTAACCCCCGAGCCATCGTAATGCTACCACAGTGTTAGGTACAGTCGTCTATATAATATACATCGTGCTTCAGTAACACCAACATTTTCACAAATATTAAATTACCTAAAAATATAATTAGAATGGAAATATGTAGACACACGTATACATAAAAAGTTGATCATATTTGTGATTATACGAACAACATTAAAATTCTAAAGTAAGCTTGTTATATCCTCTAAAAATTAAAATCAAAATGTTTTATTCAAAATAGTACCAATAAAGTATCTTATAGAATGTCAATTGAATCTATCACCGTGCTGCCCACTGAATTGTGTCATTGTGACCATCTTCATATAATATGTAGTCAGGTACAAAAAAGGGCATAGACCATTTAGAAATAGTTGCATAGAAAAAACTTATATGTTATTATTATACTACCGTAAATTATATTGTATATATTTTATTAGACTACTTAAATAAATATATAATCTTACACTGTAAATACTTTTTTTTGAGTGCGTTTTTGGTAAATAAATGGAAAAAGAAAACCTGCATACCTGATGAGATTCAAAGTCTTTGAAGGTATGTGAAGGTCAACCCGCATTGGGTCAGCGCATCGGTGAACTATGGCCCAACACCCTCCTCGCCTGATTCGAGGAGAACCGTGGTTCCGAAAGGTTGATATTATTATTATAAAATGATTAAAAAAAACAATTTAGAACTCCATCATAACTTTTTTATAGCCTTTGATGAAGATGAACATTGATTACATTTTGAGTTAACCTGTGAGAGTCAAGAGTTGACATGGAACTGTAGTATATCATAGAAGTACTAAGGAAATGAAATTCTTACCTATACATCTATACAGATAAATAAAATTGGAGTGTCTGTTTGTAATATTAAAATACCCGCTATTTATTAAATACATATGGATGTATACACGGTACGTATACCAAAATAGCTTTTTTTACAATTTTTGTCTGTCTGTATGTCTGTTTGTTCCGGCTAATCTCTGAAACGGCTGGGCGGATTTTGACGGGACTTTCACTGACAGATAGCTGATGTTATAGGGAGTAACTTAGGCTATAAAATAATCATCATCACTCCGGATACGGCTGTAAATCTAAGTTAACGCGGGCGAAGCTGCGGGCAACAGCTAATAAATAATAAATGAAAATTATTTGTGTATTATTACATTTTAGTTAATTATCAATTTATTTTGACATATTGACTAAATTGTATGTATTATCCGGGCGACTGTACCACCAAAAACCAACAACGATTAGAGGTGAAGGTTTCATTGGACTGGTCGGCAAACGGGTGTAAGTCAATTTTGTGCTCATTTTGTTTTTGTAATACCATTCTAATTTGATGAGTGTATGTGGATACGTGTGAATTATATTTCATGCTTCAGTTTATTTATAATAGAACACTATTACTATATAAGATATAAAAAATAGAAAAATAGTACAAGGTGAATTAGACGAGATGAGATGATGAGACCGCTAAATGAGATATCTTCTAGACAGACTCTTTAAATGGTCAAATAAAAAAACATGGTGTTTTTCTTAATGTCTAACACGTATTATTTTAGCTATAAATGATTAAAAACTGATATTTTATTGATATTGTGCTAGTTAAATAATATTTTATAATATTTATAATTAATATTATATAGGTCATTCGTCATACTTCTATTTTCTATAAATTTTATAATCTTCCGTCGAATGTTTATTAGTTCCAGGGATTATCTCAATCAAATGAAAGTTTTAATTTTAATATATATTTGGGTTATATCGTTTTGCTTGTTGACCATGTAAAAGCGTCTGAACTGCCAATTATCCACAATGGATCCATCAAATGTTCATTATGTGGCCAGTGGCATTGCTCCGGCGCTGCGCACCTCACCTGGTGGGGCAACTCGGTTTACACTGAACGCCAAGACGGCAGAGCCACTGGCATTCAACCTGGTTGTAAGTGCCAGTTTTAATTTGAGATTTTTACTATAATGTTTTATTAAATATAGATTCAATATAATTTTATTTATTCATAGTTATTACAACTTTTTGAATCGTTATATCTCAAAAACGGTGGCTCGTAGGAAAAAAAGTATTGATATATTTTTTGTAGATAATTTTGTGATCTACAATTTTTTTCTCAAGTATTTTGATAATAAAACTTACCGTATTGTTGAAAATTGCGAAAAACTCATTTTTTTACCTTTGACCTTGAATATTTTTTTTCCACACGGGAAAGAAAAGGGGAACTTTCAAATTTTATTTTTAATCATATTTTAAACAATCCTACTGATTTTGAGCTTGGTGGGAACTTAGGCAGCTTCGAATGTCTAAATTTATCGGACTATTAGTTGACACTTGACGTTAATAAGCGAGCCCCGTGGTAGGCTCATTGGAACTTGTGTTACGGTTACTAGGAACTATAATAAATAAATTTATATAAATAAATATTATACACGTCCATGACCTGGTGTAGACATCTATATTCATCATATAAATTATCTGCATCCGGCGGGATTCGAACCCGCGACCGCTGCGTGTTGCGTCTTTACCACAAGAGCGTCAAAATCATCGTTGCCCTTGAACATAAACGGGTTAAAATACTAGGTTAATTTAATGTGATGTTGCTTGGATATTTATTTGATACCTACAAAAAATGGAGTAGGTTACGAATTCAATATTTTTTACTTATAAATATAATTTAATGACAAGCTTTAATGATACACCTGCCCATTCATAAACAAATTATTATTAAGCTCGATGATTAGATAAGTAATTATAGCATTACTAGCAATTGACCGCGACTTCGCTCGTGATGATTTAGAGACATCTGATCATGATGATGATTTTTCAACAGAAATTCTTAATTATATGAACACTTTATTTATAACAATCTATAGTGCTAGGTTAGCGTGGTGTTCCCATCATGGTTCAAGCCTTGTCGTGGCGGTGGGGCTCAGTAGCCTAAGGTGAACCCAGCACCTTGGGTAAAGCCAATTGAACCGAGGAAACTGTTATTTGTACCTCTGTTATAGGAAGAGGGCACAAAAGAGCAGGGGACAAGGGGCGAGGATGGGAACCTCACACCATTACACTGTCCCGATGTTTATAGGGGTTGTTCTGTGGTGCGGGACAACTCCTATGTGGAGGTGCCTAGCCGTCTAGCCGTCGAGTACCTCAGAGTTACTCAGCAAATCCGGGACACCTTACCAAAGCATTGATGGCACTCGCCGGGTTTTAGTGGATAAAGCTGCGTCCACCTTAATTACCATCTTACCATCTTTCGGACGCCGCGAGTTCTGCCGTCCCCCCTGGGGAATCCTCCCGCCCCCGCGGGATGCCTAAGTGCATTTCCCGGTGGAAAAAACAGGTTAACATGGTGTGATTGTTGGATAATATTTATGTATGAAAATAAAATCACGCGATGACAGCGTCACGGCATTTTACTGCAAACGCCAATGGATATTTCACATAAAAAACGCGATAAGAACAAGAAGTGGAATATTATACAGGAAAACAGTCATTCATACGGGATACAAATAGAAACAGGAAAAAAATTTGATTAGACATACTAATGTCGTGTACGAATGAATTATATCATATTTATGTTTAAATGTATTTAAATTATTAATTAAGTTCATCGTGGTTTATGTTTTATTTAATACTAGCTGTTGCCTGCAGCTTCGCCCGCGTTACTCAACTCCTATAAGTCACAGCGTGATGTTATATAGCATTATAGCCTTCCTCGATAAATAAGCTGTCTAACACTGAAAGAATTTTTCAAATCGGACCAGTAGTTCCTGAGATTAGCGCGTTCAAACAAACAAACAAACTCTTCGGCTTTATAATATTAGTATAGATTATTGTGCCATAGCTTTCTCATGTAAGTGAATGGTTATTGTTATAATTAACTAGTGGTACAAAATATTTAAGTTTTTTTTTGTGAATCTTTACCATTCTCGAATCCACTTGATCACACAAAAAATCATCAAGATCGGTCCAGCCGCTTAGGAGGAGTTCAGTGACGTACACACGTACAGAAGAATTATATATATTATATAAAGATAAAAATATCTCAAATCTATAATAATTTATATCGTCCTGGCGTTCTTTAAGACAGGCCTATATTCAAGTGGATAATAATATGGTTATTGCAAGCATTTATGACTTACATACATCAATTCAAATTTTTTGTCTATCTGATCTGTTCGAGAACGTTTGTACCCTTAATGAAGTTGGTATGAAGTAAGAACATAATAAAAATGTTCTATATTACTTATTCGTTACATTATTGTATACCTATACTGTTTTTAATGAACGCCAAGACGGCCATTTAATACGCCAATACGGATTCATTTACAGCATATCAATATGAAATTGTGAGCAACGATGGCCTAGTGGGTGTGGGCTCGGCCTCTTGAGTAAGAGTCGAGAGGTCCGGGTTCGATCCTGACCCCTGTGATTCTTAGAAATGGGTTTTTCTAAATTTCTACCTGCACCTGACCATCGCTTGCTCACCGGTGAAGGAAACATCGTGAGGAAACCTGCATACCAGATTATTTAAGGGTTGGGGACGCCAGCAAGGCCAGACGGGTGATCAGTCCTCATTAACGGGACCATTTCACCCAAATTATTATGCATACCAGATGAGATTAATAGTCTTTGAAGGTGTGTGAAGTTCACCAACCCGCATTGGGTTAGCGCATCAGTGAACTATTGCCCAAAACCCTCCTCCCCTGATTTCGAGGAGGAGACCCGTGCCCAGTAGTGGGACATATAAGGGTTGATATTATTATATATTTATTATAACATGAAATTAGCTCAATTTTAAAACTAACACCGGGATGATGATGATTATGTGATAATATTAATAATAGCGGAGGCGCGAGTATTTAGCCGAAGTCAAGGGCGGTCAACGGGCTTCCTTCTGAATTTTAATGGCGAATTCCAAACTACGTCTAAAATACGAGTTTTATGATCGTTCTCGAGGTCACGTGAACACTGGTCGTGTGTACGACACCTATTACATCACTAGACATTGTAAACGATCTTTTGTCTATGGTCTTTTTTTTCTTTAACGCCAGGAAATGCTCCGAGGCATCCCGCGGGGAAGGGGTCTCCCCAGGCTGGTATGTGGGACTCGCTGCGCCCGAAAGGTGGTAAGGTGGACGCAGCTCTACCCACTAAAACCCGGCGAGTGCCGCCAATGCCGCCTTTGGTGATCCGTGATGTGCCCCGGATCTGTTGAGCAAACAGGGCACCTCGACGGCTAGTCAGTCCCTCAAGGGACCGACGCCAGAGGAGTTGTCCCACACACAAAACCCCTCCCAACGTCGGGACAGAACAATGGGGTGAGGTTCCCGTCCTCGCCCCATGCCCTGTGCTCTTTTGTCCCCTCTTCTTATAAGAGGAGTACAAAGAGCCCCCTCGGCTCAATTCGCTTCGCCCAAGGTATTGGGCTCACCCCAGGCTACTGAGCCCCACCGCCATGACAAGGCCAGAACCATGGTGGGGTTTGTCTATGGTCTACTCTATCTGACTATTATGATATATAGCCTCATAGATATTGATGGAATTGGGAGGGTTGCTCTATGCTGCGCTCCCGTGAGCTTGAATATCTCCACCCTGTATATGTCTCTCTCGTGAAACGGCTTTGCTGTGTTTCGGAGTGTAGGACAGGATAATATGTGTAATTACTTGAACTTAACATCTTATGTAACAGGATAGGCACATGAATGAGAAGCCTACACTAGGTCTGGTTTACTTATGTCCATCAACGACGCTGATTTTACCATAGTGTGGTTCGTCCGTCCGTTTCTCTATTCCACTAACAAAAAAACCTACCTGTTATCTGTAAAGTCAGTTTAGGGACGATAATTTTACGTTATGACGTCATAGTGAGTCACTAACCGAACGCTTAGGCCGATCGTGCCTCTCTATCGCTTGTTCCGCTCTCGCTTGCACGCTCGGCTCAGGCGGAACGCGACACTTTTACGTGCATGCAGCCGGCGTTCATCATTTTATCATAATATCATCGATAATTTTAAGATGTTATCACGTCAAAAAAAAACATGTTTGGATGACTTCTTGGGAATAGGTAAAATTGTACAACTACACAAACTAGTGATTAAAACAGGTATAATGAGACGTCTACAAACACGATATCTCATTCTATTTCTACGTGATAAATCTTTCGTTTTCAAATATGATTCAAAAGCAATAAATATTTAACATTTCATTGAAAGTGAAATGAAATAGTAAACTTTCTGGTATAAGTTTGTTATGACACTTAACGTAGAGGTGGGAAAAAACCTCAGTTTTATTAATAGAATAAGTTTGTGTATTATTAAATAAATTATGTACATAATATGACATTACTCTGTAACTTAAAGGGGTGACAGACGTGCGATTTAGTTCGCATATTTGTGGCTTGACGACCTTTTTCGCTGGTGTGTCACCCTAAGTCTGTGTAATTTAAAACCGGCGAGTAGACTCGTTGGCAATCCAACAAGTTTGAAAACTCGTAACCAGCTTCGAGCCTGCCTCCGTTCGTACGTGTGACAGCACCGTAAGATTCAGATACACTTTTGAGCTTACGTTTGAGTTAGATATTATATAAACTTTAAATGCACACATGTGTCTGTACATAATATTAAATTAATTAATCTCACAGTATAATATTAAATTAATAATTAATAATTTTATTAATTATATATTTATCGGTCTATGGTTTCTGTAAGTATAATAATTAAATCACTTTCGTTATTAAAATATATGACGTTTATACATAGTTAAAGTTATAAATGTTATAATAAAAGGCTTGTGTTGCCAGCACAATGAATATTAGAAGTTCGTAACACTGTAAGCGATTATGTAATAAAAAATGTTGCCATTTTTGTAAATTGAATTACGATTAAAAATTTGTTCAGCTCCATAAATGTACATCATGACCATCGGTATGTTTTAACCTTTTCTATTAATATTTTCTATAGTATCTAAGTATATTGTGTTTAAAATGTATAATAATAATAATAATATCTATGGACGCTTTCACACCACGTCAATCTGTGACTGGTCCCGTGGTAAGTTCTGGAAGAACTTGTGTTACGGGTACCAGACAGCGGTAAATAATTATATAATACAAATATTTAATACACATCCATGACCCAGGAACACAGAAAATATTTTTGTTCCCTGGCGGGATTCGAACCCGCAACCTCCGGCTTGAGCGCCAACGCGCTTACCACTGAGCCACAGAGGTCGTCGTATGCGTATAAAATAAATTGATTGTAAAAAACGTCTGTACCTAGACTGTTAGGACCGCGTCGTCTGCAGTGTACGCAGTGCTGCCAACAACGGTATTTCACCCACACTATGGGGAAACAATAATTTAAGGAAAAAGTGGTTTTAATGTCAAATGAAAGACAATTAAACACTTTGTAAAACAATGTTTAATTTTAATAGGCTTGTAAATACTAACACATCAATTAACTGTGTACCAACATTTATTCGCCATATAACTTAAATGGGGCACTAACCGAACCAGCGACCGGCTTACCGTTTACCACTTTAGGCGTATCTTCCCCACCATGTTTCAGGCCTTGACGTGGCGGTGGGGCTCAGTAACCTAGGATGAGCCCAGCACCTTGGGCGAAGCGAATTGAGCCAGGGGGGCTCTTTGTACCCCTTTTATAAGAAGAGGGGACAAAAAAGCAGGGGGCAAGGGGCGAGGACGGGAACCTCACCCAATTATACTGTCTCGACGTTGGGAGGGGTTATTCTGTGGTGCGGAACAACCCCTATATGGAGGTGGCGTCGGACCCTTGGGGGACTGACTAGCCGTCGAGGTGCCCTGTTTTCTCATTAGATCCGGGGCACCTCACCAAAGGCGGCATTGGTGGCACTCGCCGGGTTTTATTGGGTAGAGCTGCGTCCACTTACCAGAATTCGGGCGCAGCGAGTCCCACATACCCGAGTGGGGAGACCCACTCCCCCGCGGGATGCCTCAGAGCATTTCCCAGCGTTAAAGAAAAAAAAAGGCGTATAACCTTGGTATCGACGATACACTTAGATAAAATAAGGATAAAAGGGAATCTTAAAATATGGAAAGGGTATTTAAAAAGCTGGTCTACTCGCTTCTAATCTAATGCACCGTCGCAAAGCGTCTTTGGGTTCTATTTTTGAATTTGACAAGTCAATTCTAATTTCATCCCAAATGGCTGAAAGCTTGTCTTTTTTTTAAACCATTTAGCCAAATGAATTTATGTATTCATTATTTATTTATGTATTTGAATTTTTATATTTTTAAAACTCAAAATAGAATTAAGCTCTCAATTCGCCGGAATCTTTTTTGTATGTTTAACGATAATTTATTACCGCGAAGACGATTTTGACAATTTCTATTTAGATGTGAATAGGCACAGATAAATATTAAAAGTCTAGATCACCAACAGAATAAAATCTATATGTATGTATGAAATCAGTATTTTATTATTCTTTTGAGTTGGCCTGTCAGTTTTACATAAAAAAACAAGCATATCAGAATTGGTTTCCGTATTTGTAACGTATGTTAGAACTCTGATTATTATTATTTAAAAAAAACAAATAAAGCTTTAACATGGAAGTGTGTGCGAGCAAAAGTTTAAAACGAATCGTATTTAATCGTACATACAATATCACCGTAAAATTAATTTTCATATGAATGAGAATGTTAAATATTTGCATAAGCTTTTCGAGTCAAGGCCAATCTTATCTGGTTAAAAAATTCGCAGAATTTACGCGTACGGTTTATTATCACCATCATTATGTTTGTTAACTGTTAGTCGTATTAATAATTCTAGACATTATATAATAATAATAATATCTATGGACGCTTTTTACACCACGTCAGTCTGGTCCCGTGGTAATCGAAGATCTTGTGTTACGGGAACCAGACAACGGAAATATATTTAATACTTTTATACTATACATATATTTAAGATTTTTAATATATAATATACATCCATGACCCAGGAACACACAACACTTTTTGTTCCCCGGCGGGATTTGAACGGGCTACCTCCGGCTTGAGCGCTAATGCTCTTTTACCATTGAGCCCCAGAGGTCGTCGTAAGTATATAATATTATGTACGTACGTTTCCAGTTACGATAATTTCAATAGCCCAAGCTAAGACTTTAGGAGTATTTTTTTTCTTTTTTTATGTAAGTGTTATCAAATCTACCTACTACCTATAAGAAGCTACCAGTGAGAGGGATGCCCTTGTGCTGCGCTCCCGGCTGCATGGGTACCACCATCTTGCTTGTTTCTCCCGTGTTTCGGAGAGAAGGGCAAGACAGGCAGTGTAACTGGCACCGAGTCATCTTATCTCTCAGGATAGGCAGCGCATGACGCATGACTGTGCCAGTGATATGTAAACTTGTTTATTTAAGGCGACGCTTACCAAGTTTACCATCAGGTGGCACAAGAACAAATTTCCTATTCTAGTAACACTAAAAAACGTCTCTGGAAACAACACAAAGAAAAACCTACTATATTATTCACGTAATAAGCTGTTGCCCGCCGCCTCGCCCGCGTTATATTAGGTTTACAGCAGTATACGGATTGAATATGATTATTTTTATAGCCTAAGTTACTCCTTATAACATCAGGTATCAGTATTTTGTATTATGGTATTTTCCGTGATAGGTGGAGCAAAGCAGGGGGCCTCTCTCCTGCTTTGCCCAGCAGTGGGATCCAATAGGCTATTAAAAAAAACTATTTTGGTATATGTATCGTAGATGCATTTAGTAAAACGCAGTCATTTTAATATTACAAACAGACACTCCAATGTTATTTATCTGTATAGATAGATGTGAACAATGCACAGTACTAAATAGACTCAACAAAAACTCAGCACTACTTGAACTACGTAAAAGCTGAGTAATGCTAAGTTAACTGAGTAGAAAACGTCTTAGAAAACTTCGAAAAACTTGAAGCACAAAGTAATATACTAGTCATACATATAAAAATAGTTTGTGGGAAAATATTCGATGTTATATTCACATCAATTAAACCGAGTGTTTTTGTAGGCGGTTTTTATATATAGAAGACTAGCTGTTGCCCGCAGCTTTGAATAGAATAGAATAGAAGAAAATTTATTTAGGTAGATTAACTTTGCCCGCGTTAACTTAGGTTTACAGCAGTACCCGGATTGATGATGATTATTTTTATAGCCTACGTTACTCCTTATATCGTCAGCTATCTCTCTCTCTCAGTCTCAGAGATTAGCCGGAACAAACAGACATACAAAAATTGTAGAAAATGCTATTTTGGTATAATTTACCGTGAATACATCCATATGCATTCAATAAAAAGCGGTTATTTTAATATTACAAACAGACACTGATTTTATTTATCTGTATAGATAATGGTAGATTAATGTTGTGGTCTTGGTTACGGGGCCGCTATTGGTTTAATATTGATTATCCTATCTCTTGGAGAGACTAAATAAGCTAATGGGTTTCAAAGAATGACGTCATGGATGTTAATTCTGATGAAAATGTCAACCTTAACGCTCTCCATATAGGCACCGCGCTCGTGGCATACTATTCAACACCGCTTAGGAGGCAATGCCCTTGTTTCCACCGCATTCTACTCGGACATGTTTGCCGCTAACCCGCGCATTACTCGTGAAATCTGTTACTGCCCCGCTACCGTAGGATATGACGCTCTCGTTTCCACCGCATTCACGACCACACGAGCTTCGACCCGCTCACGTTGATGAAGCAGGAGGTCGCTTACCTTGCCTAATCAACTAACATTTTTAGTAAGAGGTAGTGCCATGCTGCATTACCGCCGAACTGGGCCGGCTTGACCGGTGTGGTATCTCTCGCTCACATACCGGCGTCAAGTGACAGTCATGCGGTTGGTGAGTTCGGTGGCCCATTGAGGGGATAGGGAAAAGGAGGGCAACGCATCTGTAATAGGTTGTGTGGATGTGTATGGGCGTCGATAGTTACAAGGCTCCGACTGCACGTTTGCCAGTTTATGACATAATAAAATCGGATGATTGCCATGTCGTCTGTGTAGAGGCTTCTTTAGGCGTTTATTGAGATGAATTCATTCACTTATAACCAGGTCCAACCCGACGCCAGGAAGCCGTGCGGTCGCTGACCACACGGTTGGCGGGGGGTAACCCCCCACTTTTACAAACCAAAAGTGTGCCAAATGGGCTCACACTAATCCGATGTAGCATTAGGGCCTTCGGGCCGTCAGCATAGATCCATCCGAAAAAAAAAAGAAAAAAAAACTTATAACCAAAAGACTAGTAAATATACATATTTATTTACGTTAAATAAATATACGAATGAGGGTCTCTGTGTCCAAGATGCGGTGTGATTAGCCATCTTGGTATTCATTAAGACAGCAGTGGACAAAGTGGATAGATAATCTGATGATGATGATGAATGATGATTTATCGGCCGCCCACGAACCTACGCCATGAACCTAGGAACCGGAATTTATTATTATTCCAAATATTTACGCCCGTCAATCAAACGAATTCAGATTTAGATCTATCTAGAATTCTAATGTCCAGGTTCAATGGCCTCTTAATTGATTTCTGTTTTGTATGCATCTCAACTAGATCTTAGATACTATAATACATACTAATGCTTTTCACTATCGTCTTTTATTTTATTTCATGTACCTATAGGTACGCATTGCTTGCTTGTTTCTACCGTGAAACAGCTTTGCTGTGTTTTGGAGAGAAGGGCAAGACAGGCAGTGTAATTACTGGCACCGAGACTTAACATCTTATGTCCTAGGATAGACAACACAAGAATGAGGTGTCTTTTTTTCACCGGGAAATGCTCTGAGGCATCTGATCTGAGGGAAGTTGGTCTCCCCAGGCGGGTATGTGGGACTCGCTGCGCCCGAAAGCTGGTAAGATGGACGCAGCTCTACCCACTAAAACCTGGCGAGTGCCACCAATGCCGACTTTGGTGAGATGCCTCGGATCTGTTGAGCAACAGGTCATCTCCACGGCTAGTCATTCCCCAAGGGACCGACGCCTACACAGAGGGGTTGTCCCGCACCACAAAACAACCCCTCGGCTCGATTCGCTTCGCCCAAGGTGCTCACCCTAGGCTACTGAGCCCCACCGCCATGTCTAGCCCTGAACCATGGAAGTCCTAGAATACCTAGCAATCACGTGTGATAAGATCTCATATTCTAATGATTCACTTATAAATGCTTCTAATAACATGCGCCTGGTTTCTTCAATCGTGACTGGTTTTATCTTGATCAGCTCCTAGGTATATTAAAAAGCCGGTATTATCCAGATACGAATTATGCAAATTGATTTATCCCTCGTTGTAAATATAAATTTTAAATATTGAAGAAAATGATGATTATTGGGACTGAAAGTCTAAAGGTTTATCAACTCAAAACCAGCTAGGATTTAGAGCCGTGAGACCAAAAATGTCGTTTTATTGTTTATATGGGACCATGTCAAAAGTAAGCAGTCCTTAAATCTCTTTGTAATAGGAAGTGCCATGATGCTTTGCAGCCGAATTTGCAGCATATAACACGGGTGGCAAATGACAGTTATGCTGTCGCGTTTGTTGCGGTATGTGAGTTTCCGGTGGCCCATTGGGGTGATAGGGAAAAGGAGGGAACGTATCTGTATAATCTCCGGTTGTGCGGATGTGTATGGGCGTCGATAGTCGCCAAAAGGCTTCGACTGCTCGGTTGCCCTTTTATGCTATGAAAAGCCCTTTAAATCTGATATATTTATGTGCAAAAAAAAAGTTATCAAAAATATAAAAGCTATCAATTAGAAAATCCTTTACAAATACACTACACGTGTCTGTATCAATAGATTCTTTCACCAGTGTAATGTTCCGTTATCACTGAGTGACATAGGCTATATAAATAATCATCATCAGCGCGTACATGTGAATCCGCGGCGAAGCTGCGGGAAACCTCTCGTGCCTCAAGAATCATAGACTAAATCCTCCATTTTTAATTCCAGTCGGTACACGATGAACGCCTCAACGCCCGCGTGGACAACATGCTGAAGGAGGGCCTCATAGCCGAGCTGCTAGACTTCCACGACAGACACAACAGACAGAGGATCATAGATGGGAAGTAAGTAAGAAAAGCACTGGTGACGAAACTAAGCTTGATACAAGCAAAACATTAATAAAATTAACATTATAAAAACAACACAACCTAAAACATACTTCACAAAAGCAACATTTTTGACAAAAGTAGCACATATTTCATAAACGAATTTATTAAAAGTAATAAAAAAACGCATTTTATTGAAAAGTAAAAAAAAACCTTTTTATCCTGAATTCGATATAATTCTATTTCGTTCTAAATGTCTTGTTTCATTATTGTATAAACACTATCTAAAGTACATGACGGAACGTCACACACAGATGTCACAGTGAGTGGTGTGACAAGATTCTGCGGTCGCTACTGAGTACTGGCTACAGGAGACGCCTCACTGAACAATATGACATGTCTTGATTGATTGATTATTTTCATTTAAAGGCATTAGCTACTACGCTATTAGCCATACAAAATACAATATTCGGTCTGTAATACGGAGAAATGGCGGGAAACCCCAAGGAGCGCGGCTTCGCCCCTCTAGCCCCCATCAATCAACTATCATTCTCCATTCCATCCACCCAAGGCAGTCCACCACAATATTCGCCAACCAATCACAATATATAAAGATCAAGTTTTTAAAACAAACACTATAGAAAACCACTCTGAATGGACAAAACACAAAATAACAATTAATTAACGGGAAACCAAAAAAACACAACCGCGCGTCCCGATGTTTCCCGCCATTTCTCCTGACATGTCTTGATTCTTGATAGGTTAGGTTAGGTTAGTTGGCTTTTGACATTTATTCGTCTATTTTACTTTTTTAAACGGGCTTCTCATGGGATGGGATGATCTTCGAAATAGTCATCTTTGTAGTTTTATATATTTTTATTAGTTATTCTGTTGATTTTAATTAAAATATTAAAATCAACTAAATAGTAAATTTAGACAAGTATTTCCCAAGAACACGCAAAGATCCTTCTAATTTTTTTGAATATATTGCGTCACTAATAATAAGCCCGGGTGACTTAAACGCATTTATTTTTATATTAATATTAGGTATCTAAGATTAAGACCTACCTTTATAATATTGATTAAACAAAATAATGCATATTAAAATATGTAGTGCTTACAACGTTATAAAGACGGACCACGAAACTTGAGACCATAGACAACCGCAATGGCAGATGACGAGGCCTTTGCCCGGCGGCCATCTTGTTTTTACTTTTTTATTTGCACCATTGTCAATGACGATCGATCGGTGCGTTAATATAGTTTAATTTCACGGATAATTTGCACGGGCAGACTGATCTTTTGTTTCTTTTATATCGTCTGGCCTTGTGAACTGTTTCCAGATTCCCTATCTATGACTTTTTTGTAAATAAACACGATTTATTGAACTTATTCGCGCAGCATATGGAGTGCGGTCGAATGTTTGTCGACATTTGTTATATTTATGATCTATTTTTTTTAATTAACGGAACATATTGGTACTTAATTAGAGCCCTGCTGCTAAATAATATCTAAAACACTCAAAAATCTGTTGTTTCACATGGCAAGTAATACATTCGTGTTTAATATAGGGCGTTATTTCTGGTATCTTTAATATATATTTTTTTCTTTATCGCCGGGAAATGCTCTGAGGCATCCCGCAGGGGAGTGGGTTTCCACACGCGGGTATGTGGGACTCGCTGTGCTCGAAAGCTTCTAAGTGGACGCAGCTCTACCCACTAAAACCCGGCGAGTGCCACCAATGCCGCCTTTGATGACGTGCCCTGGATCTAATAAACAAACAGGGCACCTCGACGGCTAGTCAGCCCCCCAAGGGACCGACGCCACCTCCGCCGAGGGATTTTCCCGCACCACAGAACAACCCCTCCCAACGTCGGGACAGTACAATGGGGTGAGGTTCCCATCCTCGCCCCTTTTCCCCTGCTCTTTTGTCCCCTCTTCTTATAAGAACCTCTACAAAGAGCCCCCTCGGCCAAGGTGCAGCGGCTCACCCTAGGCTACCGAGCCCTCCCGCCTCGACAAGGCTTGAACCATGGTGGGGGTCTTTGATATGTCCTTTAATTGAGCTAAATCAAGTATATCTGTCGTTTGGCGCAGGTTTTCTCAAAATCAAATTCAAATGGTATTAAAGTAGTATTAGTCAAGGAAGGCTATCATTTAAAAGAGTAAACTTTTAAAAATCAGGGATGCTTTGTTGACGTAAATTGCTCCACCGGAAAAATAAGCTTAAATATATTCAAAAACCATGATGCCCCTTGCGTGTCGAAAGTCATTCGCATTATCCCATCCCTTCCCTGGATCTGAATAATCTGCATGCATGTATGCACGAGATTTACATATTGTTGTTTACATCAAAGAAAAACTTTTACTTCTCATAAGACATATCTAGGAACACTATGCCTATGTGATCCAACCCGACGCCAGGAGGCCGTGTGGTCGCAGACTGCACGGTTGGCGGGGGGCAACCTCCCACTTTTATAAACCAAAAGTGAGCCAAATGGGCTCACACTAATCCGATGTAGCATTAGGGCCTTCGGGCCGTTAGCATAGATCCATCCGAAAAAAAAAACTATGCCTATGTACCTATATAATATGTATTGCATCTTATTGCTCTTGTATTGAAAATTAAGTGCTCTTTTGTAATCAATTCCATTCTGAGGTACAAACATGAATACTGAACAATGACTACTTTTTTTCTAATTAACCTAATCTTCACAATCATTATCTCAATAAAATTAACAATCTAAAACACGTAACTTTTTATATCATATATAGATAAAACATTAAACAGTAAATACTCTATATAAAGCTAAATTCAAAGATAAATTGAGGTAACCGAAAATGCTGAATAAAAACACATTACCACATAAAGGTTTCACTGTGAATGCCTATCTCGTTTTCCTTAACGTTATTATATTTAAAAAAAACATATTATTTCAGGCCTCCAGATTACACAAAGGGTGTTTTTCAAACGCTTGGTTTCAAGGAATTTCACGAATATTTAATGTTGCCAGACGAAAAAAGAAACAGTGAAGAGAGCAAAAAGCTTTTATTAGAAAGCATAGACAACATGAAAATGGGCACGAGGAGGTATGCGCGTCGGCAAAACAAAATGGTGCGCTCCAGATTTTTGGAACATCCTAAGCGAGAGGTAGTTTTTTTACGAGTATTGATAATCCTATTATATGATTTTTTTTTTCAAAAAAAGAGAGGATGTGGAAGTTTAGGCAAGTTGGACCAGAATAAGCTATGGCAGAATCCTAAAAGATAGGAGGCCTACTTTGATGAGTCTGTCACAGTACAACTGTCTTGTCGTTCGTTAAAAGAGACTTGAATCTTACAATACAATATGTGAAAAAAAAACTTGTAATAAGTATAGCTAATACAACATAATCGCAAATAAAGCGAATCATATTAATTATTAAAGGTACTGTTTAGACTAAATAAATTCATATTCGAGTCCAAATTTTAATTCTACTAACTACAAACTGTCGAGCAAATTCTACTAACCAAAATATTTATGATATTTTTTAAAGTATTGAAATATCGTGAATATTTTGGCAATCATCATCATCGTTATAAACCAACCTTCAACTTCTGGACATAGGCTTCTTTCCGGCAGGCAAGAAGACCGATCCCCATTTAACTACATCCAGCTTCACAGTGACTGTAAAAAAATATAACCAATCCTAATCGATATTCGAATAAATATCGATTTATTCGATTTCGGAAAAATATTATATTATAAAATAAAATAATATATATTTAAACTTAAAAAGGTTACACAGAAAAAATGCGGCATCTGTCGTAATTTTTTGAACTACATTTGGAAGCGCCATCTGTTATCTAATAGTTGTATCAATTAATTATACTCCATCTATGATTGTGTAGTATTACTATTCCCTTACGTAGTATGTTCATAGATGGCGCTTCCTTTCAACTAAGTGAAATTATTAACATCAGTCTGTCTTAAAAATATAGTAATAATAAATATCATATGAACTTTTATTGAAATATATTTATTATAGTACAAATTACACCAATGCTAAAAAATGCGTTTGTTTTAGATTCCAGCTGTATTTGAATTGGACACAACAAATCTTTCTAATTGGGAAGAGAGTGTAAAGAATAAAGCAATACACATTGTGGAAAGTTACCTTAATGAACAACCCTGCCAATACCAACCCCTCACATCACATATACCAGAAGACAAAAAAAATCTGAACAGCTTCTCCTCAAATTACTGTGATGTATGCGAGAGACTTATTATTGGAGACGGACAATATGCCATACACTTAAATTCTAATAAACATATGAGAATGCTTAAGAAAAAAAAGGCAACTGCCACAAAGACAGGACCAGAACAGAAATTGGAACCTTAATATTATACCAAAGATTGAATGTTTTAAACAATAAATAAAAACTATTTAAACTACATTGTTCTTTATTTAAACTAATATTTACAATAAAAATAATTATTCAACCATTTTCTCAACCTCTACACTTTTATTTTTTGGTGCTCTATAATCATACTTTTCAAACTCAGGAAACTGTTTTATGATAACGCTATAAGCTTCGCATAGCCGGCTAAATTCGGAGTTTGCGATTTGAAAAGGGCGTGTGACTGGATCAATTTCAGCCATTTTATACATCCTCAAAGCCATTTCTTCTCGCACCTCTTCCGGGAATAGTGTTTGAGCCCCACGAATTGAATATTTTTGCCTCATTGAAAATATTTGCCGGATTACTTTCTCTACGAGTTTAAATGGTAAATTTATGATGGGACGCTTTAACGGAGTTAAGGTGACTACACCAACATCTACCTCGGGCTTTGGAAGGAATGCCGCTCCTGGTATATCAAATTTATAATTTACCCTGCACCAGTTTTGACACATAACAGACAACCTGCATCTCTGCTTGTCTAACATGGGTGCAACCATTCTTTCTGCTACTTCCTTTTGAAATGTCAATGTCATTCTTGCTCGTCCAAGTGCCCAAGGTCCTTCTTGTTTAGATATCATTTCCAGCCACCTAATCATGAGTATTGTAGACACACTAAAAGGTAGGTTTCCAATCAGGTTGATAGGTGGCGGTGAATCTGACCATTCTTTTTTAGTGTCTGAAGGAATAAAATGTGCTAAATCTGTTTTTAAAATGTCACCAGTTATAATGTCGATATCAACTTTATCTTTGCAAGCATCAGCCAGGAGCTCTAATGAAGGTATAAATCGTGGATCCTTTTCCACTAATATAAGTTTGCGAGGCGCTTGTTTAATAATTGACCTGGTGATACCGCCTGGGCCCGGTCCCACTTCACAAACTACGTGATTATCAATGTGGCCAGCTGCACGTACAATTTTGTCGATCAATCTAGGTTCCATCAGAAAATTTTGTGATAACTCTCGTAAAGCACGCAATTTGTACAATTTTATAATATCCTTAATACTCGGTAACGGAGGCAATCTTAATTGCAAAGATTTGTGTGCAACAGCCATTATTGTTGGATTTTAGCCGGTTCTTCGAAATCGTCTAAAAAGGTTTCCTGCTTTACAGCTAAGATAGAGTACATATATATACTGAATACTCCGGCACCGATCGCTAAGCCAGTAATTCTATTACGTTTTGTAATATTTTGCAACTTCAGTACCCGTTCACGATTTTTCTCCTCAATTATCTTCATATAATCTAGTTCTGCTTTTTTTAGCACGGGATCTTTTTCGCCAGTGCTTATTTTTGGCTTAAAATTATTATCACCCATTACGATTTACGAAATATAAAATTATACTTTATAACCTGAAAATCGTATGTCAATTTGCTATAGATTAAAATTTAAAAAGTAAATACAGCACTACAGATTATGTAAGCTCACAGATCACAGGCAAAGACAAAACCATAGGTGAAAGTATTTTTTCCACATTTATATTGGTAATCGTAGTAATAATTCAGATATTAAAGTGATTGCTTCTGAAAAGTGTATTTTTTTCTGTTTTCCAATAGGGATGTTGACAGTATTCATATAAAAATATTATTTTGATGTTAATTGGTAGTTTATATGATAGAATTCTGAAAAAATACAATATTTTCCCTTATTTTTATATGATTAAATTAATATTTTATAAATAAAATGTAACATAATTTAAAATAGGTTACGTGATAATAAACGGGAATGACGTCACCAGTTCCTATTTAGCGGAAGCGGAAGAATGTTGACGTACTACAATAAATACACCATTTTCCGTACGCAGTACATATTGTAAAAACTAATTTTCAGGCGTTTTGACAGTGTACACACGCATAGGCACCGTACAACACTTATAAAACTTAGAAGCCATTTTATAATAACGACAACTAGAATCATTTTATCACGTGACAAGTGTTAGCGTTTTGGAACGAAATTTAAAATGCATTATAAAATGCAAGATTTTATAGGCATTAGACGTATTTAAGCAAAAGTTGATTATATTAAGGCCTCCATTAGATATTTATAAATGATTTAAAAACATTTCTGAAAAATATCAACATCCCTATTACAGAGCATAATGCAAGTTAGTGCTGACTGCTGCATAATACCAAATTGTGCGACTGTTTAATAGGAACGTGAAAGTTTTCAAGTGCACCAGCGAGTATGCTAAGATTGCTAAGTTCAGTTTTGAAAAAAATTAATGAAAGAACGAGTTATTCTTTTGATAAACAAAAGAAAACTTCATCCATACTAAAATTTATTTTTTAGTACATTCTTAATTGAATTTTTTATTTCCAAAAAACTACGACGAGACAAAAACTTCAAATATTTTTGCAACAATAAATAATATTATAAAATATAATTTCAATCAATGCCAACTTTAAAAAACAACACTTGTTAATTTTCTGCTACTCTTCACTGGGTAGTGCTTACGAGTGATGCGGTATAGTGGTGCGACTGATATATTAGTATTCGTTAAGATATTAGTAATATTGAATGGATTCGTGGATTAGTAATATGACGAACTATGATATGCTAATATTTCATATCACCCTAATGTCTATAATGACCATCGAAAATGAATCGGATAATAACACTCTGCATAGTTCGGATTCACTCGGTTGGTGCCCATGGGTTCGTGAATATATAAATATTATGAAACGTTTGTATGAGAGAGATGGATTACATTTTACATATTTCGTTCGCGCTTTCATCGTCTCCGGTCTCGTCGATAAGGTGATGTTGAAAATTGATGTTTTTATGTATAAATAAAAAATAATTGAAAAAACATATATTATTCATTTATAATTCCATAAATTTCAAAATGGAAAGAAAAACTCAACTCGGGCCGGGACTTGAGTTGAGTTTTTCTTCCCATTTTGAAATTTAAAATTTGCCTCTGAAAATAGTTAAAGCTAATAAACTATATAATTCAATAAGCTGCCTTTAAAATGTTGTACTCATTCATTAAACAATAAGTAAAAATTAACATTCATCTAATACCAATATTATGAAATATTAGTTGCAATCGCACTCATCGCAGCATATTATGAGTAATTAAATTGAGCAGGAATATAATAGGTAAGGAACATGTAACCCCGTCATACATATCGGTGATATGCAGATATTAGTTTAGGTATTATAATATTACTTGAGGAATATATTAGTATTCGTTAATACTGACAAATATCGGTATTAATCCAACACTAATGCGGTAGCAGCTATTTACCGAGACGGATTTTATGCGCCGTCCCGATATCTTTTTTTTTTTTTTTTTTTTTTTTATTAAGAGCTGGATACATTACCGATATCTAGTTGGCAGTGTTACCAACCCTACTGTTTTAATAGTAGATTTGCTGTTTTCACATTGATGTCCCTGTTTTCTGTTTCATTCCTAATTTTTACTGTTTTTCAACTAGCGTTCTTCAGTGCCACCCTTTAGTAGTTAGTTTAGTATTACACTATGAAAACATTTTTGATAACCACTAAAATTGACTGTGAAGTGTGACGTAACCTCTCGGTGCTGCCAGTCCGAAGAAAAACGGCCCAATTTTAAGAAATGCGCCTGTCTTCTATTCACCAAATAATCAAATGTTGTTTTGTCTATGGTTAAGTACAAAAATTGGGCTGTACTTCATACAACCTAGAAGTCATACTCAAAAGACGTTTTATAAAAAAATGCTATAGTGAAAAATTGTCGATTGGGCCCCTCTTCGTTTGACCACTTCAATTATTTGTTGTTTAATTATATGAGCGAAAATATAAAATCTGCCATTTTACGATACCTACTGTTTTCTACTGTTTCTTTTTTGGCGAGTTGTTGTTTTTTAGTCTTTTGGGGTTGGCAGCACTGCTAGTTGGTATTGTTTCTATCGTATAGTCCATTTTTTTAGAAGTGTCCAAAATGGTAAACAAATATGACGTACTTCCGGCCACAGACAAATAGAGTCATAGTGTAGTTTAGTGAAGTGACACAAAGAGCAAAGGAATGAACAACATTAATAAGCCATAGACAAAAGTATAATTCATTATTAATAAAATATTTAACGTTACCACGTTGCTGGAATTATTTGATATATCTGATAATATATTGAATATATCTGTTAAAAAAGAAGAATATTAAGAAAATATTAGTCGAGCATCTTTATAAGAAACAAATTTACAAATTTATATTTCGTAAACACAAAATACCTGTTAGAAATTAGTTCCTCTTTTAAGTCTTTCGAAATTTCTGTAAGATAAGTAGGTTGATACATCAACGAATACGACACCGGCTTTAAAAGTAACAATAATGACGTGGTGAATGCAAAGATTGTATATTAGTAGAAGAACAAGTTGATTACAAATTGTAGGCACAAAGATTCCGGAAATTATTATATTACTTTTTAGTTTTTTTTAATTTGAAGTCGGTTTTTTGTTTAAAAAATTTTTATTTCTTAATTTTTAGTGATTGTAAAATTCGATAACTGATTTTATTTGTCTGAAATATGGGTAGAACTATTAAACGCGTTGCTCAGATTAGATAACGCTGTATTAATGAGATGAATGTAGAAAGGGTTTAAATCATTACATAACAATTAATGAAAAAACCGAAATGGAATTGTGTAAAACTTTATATACATGTAATTGAAAGCAATGACGGCAGATTTGCTGCTATTCATTAAATAATTCAGTTATATATAGGTATAGAACAGCACCATCACCAATATATAGGTATAGAATGGATATTATGATGACCTTGAAATACTATGATGCGCTTCCAAGGCACAGTTGTTTGTTGTTCATTTAACAACGAGAAGTAAAATTAAATTAAATTAATTAAACAAAATTACATGGTTTTGGTATATTGTTTAGCCGTATGAACTAAGCCCAATAAAAGCTGTAAATCGTCGAGGATTCCCCTTGACTGTGTAAGGTCTCCATCATCACACCTGTAATGGCGCTTATACACCATATGGGTGCAAATTTCTCCTTAATTTAAATTAATTAAGTCCAAACACAAGGTAGCTACTGTAAACTGTTGAGGAGTTCCCTTAACTGTCATTTGTCTTCATCATCAGACCCATAATGACAATCACAACCCATCTAGGTGTAAAGTTCTCATCATTACAAATTAATCAAGCCCAAACACAAGGTTACTGATGTAAATCGTCGAGGAGTTCCCTCGACTGTCTTTCGGCTCTAGTATCAGATCGACTCTAGACCTTCATTAAATTGTAGTCCTTCAAAATACTTTATAAAAAAATATATCAAACGCACTAGTCGCTCCTATGATTTTCGAAAGTTCCCCTCGATTTCTCTGGGATGCCATCATCAGATCCTTGGTGGATCTTGGTCCTTATCATGGGACCATTTGGGAAGTATACCCTTTAGAACATTTTTTTTTCAAATCGGTCTAGCCATCTTCGAGTAATCAGGTAACATACATATAAAAAGAAAAAAAAAAAAAAAAAAGATTCCGACGAATAGATAACCTCCTCCTTTTTGAAGTCGGTTAAAAAGTGGCCTTAGAGGTGTTTTTGTTCATTTTAGAGTCTTAATTGTAAAATAATCGATAAAAAGACGTCACAAATAAAAATTTAACATAATAGAGCAGCCAGTGTCTAGAAAAAAAGTCGATCCTAGTATTATTGTCACCTTATTTGTATTTACTATGATCAAAAATCCTTGCGCGGGCGGCGCCCTGTCTCGAACATGATAAACAAAAATACGGATACAATTATTTTTCATGAAGACCTGATTGAGTAATCCTAACTCTCATTTTAAAGTCCCACAAAATATTTCTGTAAACTTCAGTTGACTTTTATGCCAGTGGTATGTGCTTTTATATTATATAGGAAAGTGTCAAATGTTCAGGATGAAATTGATATTCAGAAATATTCATAATAAAAATAAAATCCTTACAATAAATACTTTAATATTATAAAATATTGATATTTGCAATATTATGTAAGCATTTTTTGCGCTCAATATAAAAAAAAAACAATATGTAACAACTTAATAACAAATCGCATTACTGTAACATTGTTTTATAATTTATTAACAAAATGTAATTTATGAAATTTTAAAGTATAAGTAAAGAACACTGTCTATTTTTATACTTCATTTTGTTCAATCGCTTATTCACTTCACCCCTAAAAATATATTGACCACATCCCTATTGGCCTTATAAAAAAAAGAAGATGAAATGTCATATTGAAAAATATTAGTTATCTGTGCTTTCGATAATCGTATTTTCAAAGTTTTTAAGAGTTTAAATGATACATTTATGTTTGTTTTCAGTGTAATAAATAGTAAATGGAGTTTTACATATGTCCGTAAACTAATATGTCATGAAAGTGAGTTATAAATGCCGAAAAATCGTGATATACGTTATAACAGGATTTGTTTACTAAATTGGATAGTTCCAAAAAAATGGACTATAGACTTTCAACAATGGCATAAATAAAAATATTGTTCACTCATTTGCTCTTTGTGTCACTTCACTAAACTACATTATTACTTCTCTTTGTTTGGCTTAAAGGTCTCGAAACCAGGCCATAAAATATTAATAAAAAAAAAAAAAAACTTCTCTTTGTCTGTGGCCGGAAATACGCCACATTTCTAAAAAAAATGACTTAGGTTATTTTTTTGTCTTACTTTATCATAGTTTTATAAAATATAATGACATGTCAAATAAATTCACAAATATTTATTATAAATCTATTATTTTATATTATCACAGTATATAATAGATATTATGTATGTACAAACATAAACATAAACAACAAATCAGCTGTCCGTGACGTATCCTACAACGACGAGCATGCGCACGGTTTTCTCTTTCTAAACAAAACTTCTCTGTCGCTCTACATGCCCGTGCCGATTACCAATTAAAATTATTCTCGTCGCGAGTCGTGTACGTTCGGTTGTCTTGTGTCACGTAGATTTTGCGAAGTTTATTGTATTTGTGTTACAAAATTATGCCTTTTATTTCGAAAGACTGGCGTTCTCCCGGTGAGGAATGGGTGAAAACGCAAGAAGGATGGGAAAAGAAGAAAGTGTTAGAATGCACAGCGCAACGGTGAGTTTTTATCGAAAAATAAACTATCCTTTGTTCGGTTTTTCCTTCACTTTTCGACGCAAATGCACAAATGCTTTCCTAATGCATAATTAATGTAATAAACAACAGATTGCAATGCTGTAAAAGTGATTTAGCAAATTAATATATTAACTGCATTTGTTTGAGAATGTATTTAGTATTTTTGTGTTTTGTCTTGCAGATACGCAGCTATAACTAGCTATAATAATTCAGATGAAAAACAGCAAAAATGGTGAGTGTTTACTTCAAATTACTTCCTGTTTGTAATTGTAACAGCGATCAGCTGTTGTTGACTATTGTATTGATTTTCGTCGAGTGTCCTTCGCTTCAGTACTAATACGCACTCCATTGTTTTAACTGTAACTACAGTTCTATAAAAATAGGTCAAAGCCAATGCTTCAATGCATCAACGAGAATAACAGACGGATTTTCCATTATATCGTATGATTACTTTTGCAACTAAAAAGGCGTTTGCAAGTTTGTAAAAAGCAACAAAACAATAAAAATTTATTAAAAGTAGATACGCAGTTATAGAGTTCCGGGATAATGTATCATTATATAACTTTAATGTCCATCATACTAGATGCCAAGGCAAGCAGACCGTCGTCTCATCTAGGAACGTCCTCATAGGTATATCCTCCAAATCTCACCAATCCTTTCCTATCTAGACCAGGGTATCCTGCCCTAATTCACAGTACTCAACACTCAACGCAGCCTCCGTGGTAGGTGGCGAAGACCTTGCTTTCGACCGTCGTTCTTTTTACCAGCAGGGAGGAAATTAGAAGCCCCACGTTCACATCGCTGCCCTGTCACAATACAAGACGGGACGGGGGTCCTTTAACGACCCCTACACCTAAACTCAGTAAAACTTACAACGAGGTTGAGCGTCCAGGCCTCGCCCATCAGCCATATGAAGTTGGAACAGGTCACTGGGTCCACTAGCTTAGGACATTCCAAAAGAACATTGGTACTAGCCAACATTCTTTACAGATACCACTTACAAGAATCCCTTCTTAAATTATAGCAGAAAAGAGAATACTATTTTACTATTACCTCTGCTCTGAAATGCTATCAGTATGGCTATTTGTATTCTTTATTGTTATATTGAATAGCTATTACTGTGCTTGTGCCGCGCTCCCGTCTGCTTGGATATCGCCATCTTGCTGGTTTCTCTCGTGAAGCAACATTGTTCTGTTTCGGAGAAAACGGCAAGACATACAGTGTAATTACTGGCACCGAGACTTACGTCTTACGTCTAATTAGAATACGCAACATAATATGATATTGGCTGGGGTAGTTATTATTTAAGGGTGGGGACACCAGCGAGGCCAGACGGGTGATCAGTCCTCATTACCGGTACCATTTCACCCAAGGCTGGGGTAGTTTCAGGTAAACTTGTTTAATTATTATGTTTATGGTCTTGGTCTGCCCAGCCAAGGCTATAACTAGACCATTATTTTTCAATATGTGAGTCGCGGCTCCCAGGGGGGTCGCCAAGCATTACTCATATTTAATCTAACTAGCATATTGAATCGGACATTAACACTACTCTGACATCTTTAATTAAATGGCTAACGTGCAATAATTTTCAAATGAATTTTAATAAAACTAAAATTATGCAATTCCATAGCCGAAATAAAAAATCTTTAAAATTAAATATTACATATGAAGGACAACAACTTACCGAAGTAAAAGAGCACCTATTTTTAGGAATAATAATTGATAAATATTGTAATTGGCATTCCCACATAGATAAAGTTTGCAGCAAATTAAATAAATTCGTGTACGTCTTGAGAAGACTCTCGAATACATCTTCTATACATATTACATACTGCTCTTATGGCATATCATGGTTATGTATCGGCAACATTAAGATACGGCCTCATTATATGGGGAAACTCTACCAAAATACAGAAAATATTTATTGTTAAAAAAATGCGTAAGGGCAATAGCTAATATCCCTCCATGGGAATCATGTAGACCAATGTTTAATAAACTGAACATATTAACTATACATGATATGTACATATTTGAAATTGCCAAATTTGTTAAAAATAACAGGGAAAAATTCACAACCCTAATGGATACTATGCCTATTAAACAATTACGGAATCAAAATAAACTAATTTTGAATAAAATACCTAACACAGTTTTATTTCAAAAAAATTGTTATGCTATGTGTATAAAAATATTTAATAATCTACCGTCTCAAATAAAGTGCCTACCTAAGAGACAATTCGAAAAAAAACTAAAAAACTGGCTGCTGACAAAAAAATTCTACAATGTTAGGGAATTCCTTGACGAAAAAATAAATAAATAAAAAATGGTTAATAGAAAAATGTATGTACATATATTATAATGTATAAATAATTGGTGTATGTGAATAATGGTATATATTATTGACATTATTATTTGATTTTTCTCTAATATAGTCAAGCTTCATTCATTTATAATGCTTTTAATGTAATTGTATATTTGAATTTATTTAATTTTAGCTTTATTACTGACTCTTCATTTTGTGACATCTGATAACAATTGTAATGTAAAGTAATTATGTACCTATCTGCTACCTAGTTATAAAAAACTTTTATAAACATTTGCATGCTGATTGTTCGGCGAAGCATGGTGGATTTTATACAATTATTGTTTAATGACGATCTCTGATGTACCATGCCTCTGCAAATAAGTAAATTCTATTCTATTCTATTCTACTCGGGGGGTCGCCGGCAAAAGGTAGAGTTAACAAAAGAAAGGAAAGGTTCTGCATTACGGTCCCCACCATGGCTTAGGCCTTGACGTGGCGGTGAAGCTCAGTAGCTTAGGGTAAGCCGCTGCACTTTAGGCGAAGCTAATTGAGCCGAGAGGGCTGTATATAAGAGGGGACAAAAGAGCAAGGGGTGAGGACGGGAACCTCACCCCATTGTACTGTCCCGACGTTGGGAGGGGTTGTTCTGTGGTGCGGGACAACCCCTCTGTGAGGGTGGCGTCGGTCGCTTGGAGGACTGACTAGCCGTCGAGTTGCCCTGTTTGCTCATTAGATCTTCACCTCACCAAAGGCGGCATTAGTGGCACTCGCCGGGTTTTAGTGGGTAGAGCTGCGTCCACTTACCATCTTTCGGGCGCAGCGAGTCCCACACACCCCATGGTGAAACCCACTCCCCCGCGGGATGCCTCAGAGCATTTCCCGGCGTTAAAGAAAAACCAGACCATTATTTTTCAATATGTGAGACGCGGCCCCCAGGGGAGTCGCTAAGCATTACTCGGGGGGTCGCCGGCAAAAGGTAGAGCTAAAGAAAGAAAGTCAAGGTTCTGCATTATAGTAAAAAGTAAAAACCTTGTTTATTTTAAAATATAATAATAAGCATATCATATAATCTTTAAATAATTCCACAGATATTTGATCTATGAATAATTCTAACTCATAGCTGTCCAAAGGGGGTCGCCAGAAATTTTGAACCTGTAAAGGCGTCGCGTATTTAAAAAGATTGAGAAACACTGACGTAGACCATAATTGCTTTAACTCTTAGGTATTATGCCCTCAAAATTATATTAATCACGTAACACTCACTATATAAACACTTACCCCTCTAAAAGAGGCAATAATCTCATGTCCTCTCTAAGGCCAATAGGATAATAAATTATAACCTTTGAATATCTAATTTCTGATATTTCTTGAATTATCTTTTCTGTACCACAGAATAAAACGTGTATTTAAGTGGTTTCAAAGTCAATAAGGGATTCAAGTTTTCAGTACCTACCTAAGTTTGAGATTAAACTAACCTAGTAGAAGGGCTTTTTAATTTATTTTTAACTTCAAATTTTACGATGTTAAAATTCTTTATGCTTTTCATTGCTTTATAAAGGGTAAACAAACCCCTTTGTGTCTAAAAATATATGGCCTTCATATATTTTTTCATTATAATGAGTGAAATCGCGTAAACATTAGAAAACATTATATTATGGCCTTGCTCTCTTAGGGATAAAAAGTATTTATTTGGACGCTTTGTAATATTTCTAAGTAAGCTAGTATACGCAAATAATTCTCCCGTATTTTTTACATGGTAAAGGTATAAATAATTATTTTAAACGTCGGGAATTTAAATATACGTTTTTCTAACAACCCTGATCTACATGTATACCTACATCTAGACACATCACACTCAACATCGCGAAAAAATCCCATAAAATTTGTTTTAATATAAAGATGTAAAAAAGTTATATTGAAAAAAATGTTTTATCACTGTTGTAATTATTATAATTTCTGAAACGTTTCGTGAGGATTACCTAGATATTTCCTAGGACTTTACTATCACATACTACATAGAACTCCTAAAACTATTGAGTGCTCTATAAATGATACCTGCACTACTAACTTGCGTCTCATCAAAATGAAACTACTCACGGAAAATTAGCTTGATAGTAATCAAGTGCAAAAATGGACCCTGGAACCTGGATCACAATTTATAGAAAACAATAAAATATAATGAACAGTAACAGTGACATAACGGAATATTATATTAAACAATTTTATTCCGCTTTCGTAAGGCAAAGGAATTTCACATAAAAGCCCTTTGTTTTACGAGTTTACAAATTTAGAGCATTACAATTAACATAGGAAAGTGCTTCCATTTTATATTCTGCATAAAATTACATCGTTTAAGTAAGAACTTATTATACGTTTCAAATAAGAATAGGAACGTCAATGACCTCTATCTGTCAAACATCACTTGAAAAGTACAGTTTACAAAAAAAAACTTATTTGCATAATTAATAATTTTAAAACGAATTTAAATAAAAACGTAAATAGTCGTAAATTATTAAAAAAATTAAAGTAATAATTCGTTTTTAAAAACATACAATAATTTTCATAAAAACACGTTAACACGTATCCGACGCGCACTCGGACCTAAATGCAGAGATGAGCGGAATCGAAGAGCTATATTCTAATTGATTTTTTTTTCACTTAATCGCTGTAAAAAAAAATAATTAAAAGAAAACTTGCCCACCCTACCTAACTGTTTCCATTGACAGCTGTAACGTCACAATATGGCGCTAAGTCCGTCCTATTCTCATTTGAAACGCACAGTACATATATTTATGGCGTTTTGTTTTTTTTTTTTTTATAAATTTTTATTGAGTTTAAAATACACATTTTGTAAATTATATATTATCTACGACATACCAACGTCGGTCAAATTATTTTATTTATTATTAAACTGATTACAGTAACTTTTAGAAAATCGCAAATGCTTTCTTGAATGTCAGTGTATTTCAGCGAGACATAATTAAGTCGCATTAATGTATGTAAAACTAAGATGTAAAACGTCCATAAATAGACAAGTTGCCATTAGTAGCTGTCATAAAGCACGTAATCAGTAATCTAACTCTTTCGCTTCTCCGATTTTATTAAAATGGCGTCCATGTATAATAAAAAAGCGGGAAATGCATATCATCACCATAGATACATCAATGTCAAATGGAACGCAACGCTCCAATTTATTAGATTGAATATATTATCTGTGAAGATTGGCTTAGCTCCTAGAACTTGGTCCTGTGTCCAAACTTTATTAGTTAAAACTTTTTTGCCAACGAAAGTTTTGCAAAATTGTGAAAAAGTATAATTTTGAAGTAATTGCCCTTGTCTATTATATATTTTCTTTAATTTGCAGTTCGTTTTATTAAAGTGAAGAATGAGGATTTTCTTATTACGGTAGCCACACACAGGCTAGGAAAGCCTGACCTTTAATATAGCCTGATGTTGTGGCGTGCTTTGGAAGGCTTTATTTTGTGGTAAGGCTTTGACAGCGTAGACCGAGTCTATATGCATCATAGTGATATAAACGTACAGGTTGGAAATGTCATAATTCGTAGGATAATCCATTACGGGAAAACTGAGTTCTAAGTTGCTTGCTGTGGGTAATCATAGTCATCTTTATATATATTTCTTGTGTGCGTGTGTATGTCACTGAACTCCTCCTAGACGGCTGGACCGATTAAGATGATTTTTTTTGTGTGAGTTCAAGGGGATTCGAGGATGGTTTAGATTCACAAAAAAAAATATTTTGTACAGGACAACGTCTGTCGGTGCCACTAGTATGACTATAATACTAAAAGCTTAATCATTACATTTTAATGTGTCATTATTTCCATGCCATAAGTAATCAAAGTAATGACAAAATAATGTACTCTTATTTTGGCCAGAAAGAAGTGGTGTAATAAACTTCCCAACAACTGTACGTTTCCGACAAAACATCACAGAGCCAAGTTAAGGGCCCCTTCTCCCAAAACTATAGGTATTTAACGCACCGAATCGGTTTGCACTTGCGTTGCGCGGGAGATGTCTTTATATGAACTCCGGTGACCTACCACGGCCGGCAAGCACACCACAGTATACGAATAAGCAGTAGATTGACTATGCTCGAATTATTCTTAGATGTGATAATTAATAATTATGCATAACAAAATCTTGTTATTGTTATAGTTATCTAGTTTTAGATTTATAGAAATACTAGCTGGTGCCAGCGACTTCGTCTGCGCAAGATAAGATAGTTTTATTTCTTCACTAATTAATCGAAAGGAACTTCGATCCATCCGGGTGTCCCTTGACACCCCTCTTTAGTTTTTTTATATAAAAAGTATCCTATGTTACTTCTAATACCTCCAATAATATGTGTACAAAGTTTCATGATGATCGGTTAAGTAGTTTTCGCGTGAAAGCGTAACAAACATCCACGCTTTCACATTTATAATATTAGTAAGGATTAGGAAGGATGAATTAGCTACATAGGTCTAAAAGGTAGTGCCATTCTGCTTGCAGCCGAATTGGGCCGGCACGACCGTAGGGGTACCTCTCGTTCACATGATAATGGCGTCAAGTGACACCTATGCTGTCGCGTTTCTTGCGGTGTGTGAGTTTCCGGTGTCCCATGGCAGGGGATGGGGTAAAGGAGGGTAATGCATCTGCATAATCTCTTGTGTGGATGTTTACGAGGACGACCTCTGTGGCTCAATGGTTAGCGCGTTCGCGTTCAAGCCGGAGGTTGCAGGTTCGAATCCCGCCAGGGAACAAAAAGTTTTCTGTGTTCCTGGTTCATGGTGTATTAAATATGTGTATTATAAATTACAAATCTTAAATATGTGTATAGTATAAAATATTAAATATATATCCATTGTCTGGTACTCGTAACACAAGTTCTTCGAGAACTTACCACGGGACCAGATTGACGTGGTGCAAAAAGCGTCCTTAGATATTATTATTATTATTATGGGAGTCGGTAGTCATCTAAGGCTCCGAATGCTCGTTTGTCCCCCTAAGGCCTAAGCTATAAAAAAAATCAATCATTCTAAGAATGCTTGTAGGAGATTAAAAAATTGTAGACAAACATATTCTTTTATACTATATTAATTGTTTAAATTGTTTTAAAATTCAACAAAATTTAGTTGTCGTATGCTAGGTCCAAGTTCATTTTCATCGACCCATACATCATCGATTAATGTTAGACACGGGTCTCCTCTGAGAAGAGGGTGAAGGCCAGGCTAGGAAATGATTGCAAATCAGAAATATTTTGTGATGAAGGTTCCTCACTTTCTTTATTGTCGGACAATTTGGATTCTTCAAGTGTTAACAATTTCTGGCAGAAGACATCACTACATAGTATAAACTATAAAGCAAAGTCGCTTCCCGCGTCTGTCTGTATGTATGTTTACATCTTTAAAACTACACAACGGATTTTGATGCGGTTTTTTTAATAGATAGAATGATTCAAGAGGAAGGTAATACATGCATAATATAGTAGATAAACACTGATAATATAGTAGATAAACACTGATAATTTTAGAAGTTTCTGATGTGATGTCGAAAATAAACACATTTTTTGCACTTACATTGCAAACGCTGGATGAACCCTAACAGATAGATCATAATAATGTACTACATTATTGTACACCTTAGCTGGACCCGGTTCCAAAAGTTAGGATTATTAATTATTATTGTATCAATGTATGGTAGAATTGTGTATCCTAAATATGCGTACTGAAAAGTCCGCAATGGCATAATATGTCTACATTAGTTAAATATAACATACTACATATATCCATTTTAATACTTTAAAAAATTGCCAATTATAAAGCGGTAATGTAGAATCTATTCACAAAAATACGGTATTAATCACTACATATTATAAAATAAAGTCCTACGCCCGTCTATAGATAAATAATCATCATCAATCCGTATACGGCTGTATATATAAGTTAACGCGGGCGAAGCTGCGGGCAACAGCTAGTTTGTGATAAAACTGTATTAAGATTCTTTTTCCTTATTTTACTTTTTTTATTCGCCATTTCAATTATATAACTAAGTACTACACAAACTCAAGTAGGTACCTATTTATTTACACTAATTAAAGGTTTTGTATTACAAACTAATTATAACTAAGAACAACAATTGTTAGTAAGTATTAAGTAGCTATATTATTTACACTGTGTCGTCTTATTTATTTAGAGGTATTTATTATATGAAATGCGCGGTAACAACGTTGTCACGAGCAAAAGCGACACAGGTCCTACTTCGATGACGCCCGGCTGGGTACTGGCGCGACGTGGTGCGATGCGCGAGAGCCATTTTTATCGTTTTTTATTTTTCAAAAATTTTTGAAGTGCCATAATAAAAATCAATCCAATCATTTCCACGTCATCTCCGTTTAGCAATTTAAACGTAAAAGTTTCATTAAAATTGAGTTACCCGAAGTCTTATACTACTCAAACTTCTTTTAAAATCGACGTTACTTTAGACTTTTTTTTGATCATGTAAAATGTTAAATATTGTATTTTTATCCAAAAAAATCCCTAGATCAAAGATGTATCTATACCCTATTTTTTTATTATTATTTTAAAATGACGACTTCTATGAAAACACCTCGATCTAGAAACAACAATTTGGGATAAGGGGCCCTTAAGTTATCATGAACAAGACATTCGTAGATAATGTCGAAATATCGAGATTCGCGAAATAAAAGCGAAAAACATTGTAAAAATACCGTCTTAAATAGTTTTTGAAGTGGAAATTTATTTTAAAATGTTATAAAAAATATTTTATTGAGACATAATGAGATATATAAGCGATCTAAAAATTTTCCTTTTGATGTACCACTCCAAATTATATAATAGTGCATGTTAGTAAAGCAGGGCAAAGCCCACTTTCTGTATACCTCCTGAAATATTCAGCGCCCCAGTTCAAATCTTTATGAAATGATTTTTACGTCATGTAATAGAATTGGATTGCTGTTTGTGAGCTCAAAACTCAGGCACTTTACATACAAATAACGAGTGTATTGTACTTATGTATGTATCATGTAACATTAACGAATACGAATATCTACGAATGTCTTGTTCACAACATTCGTAGTCACGTGAACAGGACATTACGTCCCTTTTAAATAATTTTGTTATGAAAATAACCATGATAACTTAAAATCTCATATTAGCAAAGCAAGTGACTGTGAAATGATGATTTAAAATAACTACGTCATGTAGTTTAAAATAACTACGTCATGTAGTTTAAAATAACTACGTCATGTAGTTTAAAATAACTACGTCATGTAGTTTAAAATAACTACGTCATGTAGTTTAAAATAACTACGTCATGTAGTTTAAAATAACTACGTCATGTAGTTTAAAATCTTTTAAAAATCATATTTCAAGACTTAAAACATTCGACACCTTCTAATCTTATTATATAAAAATTTCGTGTCACGTTGTTTGTCTCCGATTAACTTCAAAACTCCTAAATCGATTTTAATGAAATTTTACAAGCTGTTTGCGGCTTGGTCCAACTACAGATATATCATAGTTTTGGACTGATTAAAACTGTTCTTTGTTGTAGCCTGTAGAGTGCAGAGCGGAAAAAACTAAACTTTTTTAATTGTTTGTTGGTTTTTTTTAATATTCATAAACCATGTCCCGCAGGCTAATTACGTATCTTGAAATTACAAGCAACAGGCAAAAATTGCACAATATCTGCTGTCAAAATCATATTTTGTATTACCTATTAGCAACGCGACAGCAACAAGCTCAAATAATCGACCGCAACGCCATCTGCAAAGCGACAGCGACCGAGGAACTAAAAATGCATTTTTTGGTATGTTTGGCTGACGGTTTGGTATTACGTAAACTATTTAGCAGCCCGCGACAGCAGATTGAAATGTCAAACAGCGATTTTTTAACAACAACTAAAGTAGTGTCTGCAAGCCTGTTGCTATTCGTCTGCTTACTATATAAACTGTTTAAAATACTTGGTTAGTGATCGAAAAAGACTGTTAGAGACATTTTAGGCGTAATATTATCTTGTGTGACTATTATTGAACTTACCCTATTCGATTTTAAGTGGCAGTGTTATTGAAAAAGAAACTATAATAAAGAAACTATAATTTTAAAACAATGGCTCGTGCACTTCTTTTGATGGTTGCATTAGAGGCTGAGGAGATAAGACAGGAGACCAGGAGCACAGCCTCACTGAGACGTCGACTACGTGAGGAAGCCAAAGCATTCAACTTGTCCGACTGGGAATTTCAATCTCTTAACAGACATTCAAAGGATTTTAACTTATGAAATTAAATTGATCTAAGTACTATATAAAAGTCAAGAGTTTTGCGACTTAACAGTAGGATTCCTGCCGGCCTACTCTTGACTGCAATTCCAATCTCACAACAATATGAATTCAATCCGAATATATTGGTACTCTTGAACAAATCGAGTTTACGATTGATTTTGAAATTGGAAGCGATGACCGATGTGATGTGTATAATAAAATATAATACCAAAATAAAATTCAACACAATATGATGTTCTATGTTTTTTTTTAATTAAAATATGTCTCCAATAATGAATTATTATCTTTTATAATGTACCTAGTTCCTTAAATTAAACCTAAACTTATTTTGTAAAGCATTAAACGGCAAATAAATCATACATTCTGGCATAATGTGTATTGCTGTTATAAAAAAATCTTACGTGCAATTTTGAATAGACATCAAATTTCAAAATAGCTCAAAACAAAGTAAACAAAAAAATTAGAAATCATCTTCTTTCTTAATTTACCAGTAATGTTGGTGCCAAGGCTTTCCAAAATAACACCTCAAGTTCTGACAGACCACATACAAATTATTATTGTTATGTATTTTAGTGATTGGTCTTATTGAAAATGAGGTATTTTACTCATAAACAGAGGCTTAATTTGTTTACAGAATACTGTGATTTATTTAAATATTGCTACCTTGGGTTAAAAGATAATAAAAGACTGATTATTTTAGTACTTATTTTTATAATACCGTGATTGTAGGTAAGATTACCATATCAATCAATGACCAAAAATTTAATATACACATGGAAATAAAAACTGTGTTACATTTAAATATTAGAAGCTAAATATTGTGATTTATTTAAATATTGCTACCATAGGTTAAAAGAGAATAAAAGGGTTTATTGTTAAGTATTTTAGTTACTTACTTATTTTTATAAATACTGTGATTGTAATATTGATTATATCAATCAATGACCAAAAATATAGAATATAGTTAAAAAAAACAAATAATAGTTTAACAAGAGTTTAATGAAAACATTAAAAACACTTATAGCTATTATAGCAGCCTATTATAGCTCACGCACACTAACTCTGGAAGTTCCTGCCTACTTGTTTCCTGGGTGCTGTCTGTGCTACTAAGTAGGTGGTATGGTATCCTCACTGTCTTTTTGACTCAAGCTTGCTTCATTACAAATGTTGTGTAAAACACAACAAGCATTTATAATTCTAATAACTGTGTCCAGATGATAGAGAAGGACCCTGTGGCCTAGGAGACATTGCCACCTATACTTCAGAACACCCATAGTATGCTTTACTGTATAGTGTCCCACACAATTAAATTTGGTGTAGTGTTCTTCAGGTGAGCCAGCCGGAGCATCCAAATATGTTTCATCACAATAGTTCTTTGGGCATAGCCCGAGTCTCCTAAAACATAATAAATAATTATTGCATTATAATATTCATGTATGAAACAAATGCTCACTTTATTATGATTTTAACTTAGACTTAACAAGTGAATAAACAACTTTCCCAAAATTTAAAAAGGAAAGAACACATTCTAAGATTCCTTTATAATTTTTATGTTATTTGCCAATTTAAAGGTATTATGACTTCTTATACTGTGGTATTACTAAAAGAATATTATATCTATTAACATATATAATTAATTTGTTTAAATTGTAAAATATATTATATCAATATAATACCTATATACAATTTAAAGGTATTTATAAAACAAAAGGCATTATTAAAACTAACTTATACAATTACAGAATCCAAGAGTCAACTTACATTTAAAACATTTCTTAAGTGAAATCCTTTTCTATTACAAAACCTCTCATTTTGGGCTGGACATATGAGAGCCATATGAGTACCAACAATAGCACTTACTATGTCATATGGAAGTTTTCATAAAATTTGAAATTAATGCAAATATTATTATGTAGCTCAATAAGTCAAATAGATTATTATAATTAGCACTTATTTTATTTATATTAATAGATAGGTATCACATAATATGAAGAACAATGTAGAACCAATCAATAATAAAATAATTTGAGATATATTTTTCAAGTATCCTACATATGCATTGAACTATTATTACTGTAGTAATTACAACTCACTGTACATAGGCCGTAAATAAAGAGAAAAGATGAACTATAGAAGAGGTTAGATTAATTATAGATATTTCTATTGACATACCTTATAACCCGCAGATACTAGATAGTAGATACAAATCCAAATCGCTATGAATAACTTCAAAGCTCCTTGCTGAGGCGATAATATCTCTTAAACTCCTCATCACATTAAATTTCACTGTAATTGTGCGCTATTGTAGCATATTTTCGATCCCAATCCTAAATTTCTATAGGATCGAGTGTCAAGAGTAGGCCGGCAGATCACAGAATAATATTAGCATAGTGTTTATATACTCTTTGAATATTAGTTATTACTTATTAGTTATTACATATGTATGTACCCCATATTTAGTATTTACATTAAAATTGATTAAAATTTAAAAGTATTTGAAGTGTGTTAAGTGTTTGACGTTTTGTAGTTCCATCCATTGCTACCTGGCTGCTGGTGGCGCTAGTAAAAGTGCATTAGCGGCTAGTGAGCAGATAGCAGACGATAAACTTAGATAATACGTTTCTTTTTGCAACCTCTCGACCGGTCGCTGTCGCTCTGCTGTTGCGTTGCTATCGCGTGGCTGTCGCGCTGCGGTTGCTTTGAAATACGTAATTAGGGTGCCGGACAAAGACAGAATACTTATTATCTCGGTATTATTTCCTTGTTTCATTATATAGTATTTTCTATTACTTTTTTTTTCTTTAACGCCGGGAAATGCTCTGAGGCATCCCGCGGGGGAGTGGGTCTCCCCACGCGGGTATGTGGGATTCGCTGCGCCCGACAGCTGGTAAATGGACGTAGCTCTACCCACTAAAACCCGGCGAGTGCCACCAATGCCGCCTTTGGTGAGGTGCCCCGGATCTAGAAAACAAACAGGGCACCTCGACGGCTAGTCAGTTCCGCGAGGGTCCGACGCCACCTACACAAAGGGGTTGTCCCGCACCACAGAACAACCCCTCCCAACGTCGGGACAGTACAATGGCGTGAGGTTCCCCTTGCCCTCTGCTCTTCTGTCCCCTCTTCTTATAAGAGGGGTCCAAAGAGCCCCCTCGGCCCAAATAGCTTCGCCCAAGGTGCACCGCTCACCCTAGGTTACTGAGCCCCACCGCCACGACAAGGCCTGAACCATGGTGAGGATCTTCTATTACTTATTATAACATGACGAATATGGCAAAAAAGTCATATACGTGTAAATCTATGTCTAAGCGAGCAAAGCCGTATGCAAGAGCTAATAGTAATCTTTGAGCTTATTGCGTGATCTATTTGTTTTAGAATAATATTTTATGGCCTGGTTATTTCGTGATTAAGAAATTGAGGCCTAGAGAAGAAGTAATTTACTGATATGCAGTGACAGCAACTGTAATCGAAACACAGACAATCAAACGCAATCATCCAGATGATTGTGGGAACGGGCATAGACAAGGAGATTCTAGTGATGGGCATCGTGGCAATTTTGAATCAATATTTTTATAAGTAAGTAACACTGTAAAATGACCTTTCAACACTGTTATCCAGCTCATAATAAATTAAAGAAAAACCTTTCACCCCCAAATACTCAAACGAATCTCAAATGTAAGACGTACTTAAACTCATGCTACGACGTGTCAGATTCAAAGAAAAAAGAGGGACAAAACGAGTTTAAGTACGTCTTAAATTTGAGATTCGTTTGAGTATTTGGGGGTCAGACTTTCAGATTTTTAAAATAACTTCCGACTGATCCTAACGGAAAATCTTCGAGTAATGTTCTTTGTCTTGGCTACACTCAGTGAAGAAAGAAAAGTTTTGCATTGTAATTGGTAAAAGTGTAACAGTATTCTCATATACCTATCTGTTTTTATGGTTTACGTACCAATTAATTACTGTGACCGCCATAACATAATAAAAATGACATAGCAATACAAGAAAGGAATACAAGACTCGCTTGGCTTTTATTATTCCAAAAGGTATTAGCAGCCAATTTACTTACCAATCTATTGAAAAGAATACCAGACTAAAATTATTTTTTTCACACAAATAAAAAATTCCAATTTATTTTCTACCCTTACCAATCTATTTAACAAATACGCATTCAGATTAACTTAAAGCCTTTTGAAATCAAATTAACTTAACGCAATATAAAAAAAAGCTTTTAAATTTAATCAAATTATTCTTATCTGCAATCCAATCCAATTTTTAGTTCGGTCGAATCTATCAACTTTTTGCTCCGCTGTCCTAGAAATGAAAGTGGGTCAGGGATAGCTGAGACTGAACAGGAAGACCTCCGTAGGCAGATACGAAATATTTTGTAAAATTATAATACACTATGTTGTATTGATATTTATCCTTATTTAACTTTTCATGTGAAAGAATATTGCTCACTAGCAGACCCGACAGACGTTATCATGTACAAGACATTTTGCAGTAGAATTGTAAATCTAAACTCTCGAATCCAATTGGACACACGCAATATTTTTTATTAAAATCCGTCCAGCCATTAAGGAGACCCCACATTCCCGGGGACGACCCATACCTGGGTAAATGCGCAAAGCATTTCCACTGCGACAAAAAAAGCGTTAACTAACAATCGCAATTCATATTAAATATAGGTCATTATGACAAGTAACAGTAGAAATTTTACCTGTGCAAGGTGAGAACGGAGGAACAAAATACTGAGAGGTGAAAGAGGAATAAATTGTCTATCTATTTTTGTATTGTTCAAAGAGGTTTTGTTGCTAACTGACCGCATCGCTTATTTAAGGATAAATACAGGAAACCCAATACAAACACTAAAAATCTAGTAAGATAAGTAATATTTACTTTTGTAAATATAATGTTAATATAATAATGACGATCTCCGTTCAGTGGTCGGTACTAGTTCGGTTCGACTTTTCATCTTGAAGAACGCCTATATCCCAGACGCCTATATGCATTATGATGATGACATTTTTATTATACATATAAACAATTTTATATAAAAAAAAAAACATTTTCAGAAGGTCAGACTTGTCTATGGTAAAGGTTTCAGGGTTGCGGTATCTGTGGCTTCGGCGGGAAACCACTGTGCCAGCTGTTACATGAGACTTCGCTTGAATGATTATAATATCTATAATATAAACACCTATGGGATTAAAATGGCTACGTATTCTAATTAAAAAAAAATCCTAATGCAAAAGTCGGATTAAAAAACAAAAACAATTTCGGATTTAAGCTGATGATACCTCTTGTAATTAGCCAAGCCCTTATCAAATCGGTGCCCAAGTGTACGCCAGTTTCAAAGTGTACCAGAGCGTTGCGATCATTAACGCGCCATTAGAAGTGTAAAGGTAAGAAAGTGAAATAGAAAGTGAGAAAGTGTCGTAGTAGGTGGTCGATGAGCTGCGCTTATGTAATGCAATCGTTTAGAGTTCGTAATCTGAAGGTCTATATTCGACCCTGGATTTAAATGCAAGTTCGATATGCAAACTGACGGTCTGATACAATAGCTATGGAACAAAGTTGTTTCACTGAAGAAAACGTGGCAAGATGGCGGTACCATGCAATGGGCGTGCGGTACAAACACATCCCTTCCACCGGTAACTTGAAGTTCAGAAGTATGTGTACGTGATTACGTACGTAGGAAAGCGATACATTGCAATACATGATATAATGTTGAACGTTTATTCAAATTAAAACTCGGATTATTAACAAAAAGTGAAAACAAGCAATATGCTTCCGTTTCTGGACGGATGCGTGGTCGCGTTTACGAAGGTAATTAAGAAATATTTTAGATGATATTGTAGGAAACTAAAACGCAACAACATTTAAAGAGCCGTAGAGCGATACGAAAATGACGTCACACAAATCTAGCGCGCCATGTGATTGGTCGCCTTCGGCCCTGTGACGTCATGTTTGACCCCCACTATGGTTCCAGCCTTGTCGTAGCGGTGGGGCTCAGTAGCTTAAGATGAACCCAGCACCTTTGGCGAAGCACATCGAGGGAGCTGCTCTTCGTACTAAAGAGCAGGGGGGAACAAGGGGCGAGTATGGGAACCTCACCCCATAGTTCTGTCCCCGACCTTGGGAAGGGTTGATCTGTGTGGCGAGAACCCCTTTGTAGAAGTGGCGTCAGTCCCCAAGGGACTGACGCAGCCGTCTAGGTGCCCTGTTGCTCAGCAGACCCGAGACACCTCAACAAAGGCGGCATTAGTGGCACTCGCCGGGTTTTAGTGGGTAGAGCTGCTTGCTATCTTTCGGGCGCAGCGAGTCCCACATACGCCTGAGGAGACCCATTCCCCCCGCGGGATGCCTCAGTGCATTTCCCGGCGTAAAATAAAAAAAATGACATGTATGACGAATATATTTCGATTTAAGAATATATCAGACTTTTTTTCGACAATTGTATGGCATTTGGGTGTGTAGGGGCAGCATAAATGACAAAAACTTTGAGCACAAGAATGTAGAGGACGGGTATACGGTTTAAGGGGTACTCGAGCCTCCTAGGGCTAATATTAATTATAATATAATAAAAATTCGCCGCCATCTTGTTTTAAAGTTCAATTTTGTCGTTTTTCTGAAATAACTCGTTAATTTTCAGTTTTCGAGCAAAAATGGCGGTATCCAAAGTTGTTGGAAATTTAATTTCTCACAAGTTTGGTCATTATCATTTTTACGCTAGGATCAATGCAGAGTTATACTATCAAGTTTATCAAAAATATCGTAATGGGTGGAATTTTATTTTCTTCAACTTTTGAAAATTAACGAGTTATTTCAGAAAAACGAATGAACTTTAAAACAAGATGGCAGCGAATCCTCTATCGGGATTAGTTAGAAAATCGAGATTTATAAGTCCAACCACCTCCGACGTTAAAAAAAAAAGTCGCCCCCCGGATTTTTTTCTATTTCAGGCTAGTTTTATGTCTGCTCCGACTGGACTAAAGCATAATAGTCCTACGCGCATATATTTGTGTTGTTGATAAAAATCCTACGTAATAAAAATCTATAGGTACTAATATTATAAATGTGAAAGTAAGTTTGTTTGCTATGCTTTCACGCGAAAACTACTTAACCGATCATCATGAAACTTTGTACACATATTCTTGGAGGTATAAGAAGTACCATAGGATACTTTTTATAAAAAAAAAACTAAAATCTTATCCTGCGCAGACGAAGTCGCGGGCACCAGCTAGTAATATTATAAATACGAAAGTTTATACGGATGTTGAATGTTTGTTACTCTTTCTAATGAAAACTATTGAATGGATTTTAATGGGACTTTACAATAATGTAGCTTATTTATCAGGATAACACAGGCTACAATTTATCCCCGTACTCCCACGGGAATGGGACGTACGCGGGCGAAATCGCGGGGCTATTAGTAATTTATAAAAACATTCCCTTTTTTATGCATAATCCGTAAAAAGTAAGGGATTTTTTTAACATTTTATGCGTGTTAGATACTCGCTCTATTATAGATTCAAAATTGAACCAAAATAAGTTAAATATGTTTACATCATAAACAAACCATGACTGAATTTGTATGCCGAAATTAATTGAATTAATTCAGGATTTTCTCGAAATGAATGATTAAATTGTTTCATTTTGTTTCATTATATTATTTAACAATGAGTAATTATTATGTAATTCACTGTGTGTAAATTTGTGTCTGTGTGCGTGTATTCATATTATGTATCATATCACATTAATGTATGAATGCATGTTCTATGTCGTTTGTCTGCTTGTAACATTGTCTTGGTACAGTGCTGTAGTGATGTTATGATTGTGTCGAAATAAAGAAATAAATAATTGTACGTATTGAAAACAACAAAAATTTTTTGGAACAACTCTATATAATTCCATTGACACCTCAGTTCTTGCTCCTGTGGCCATGGTTGCTGCAAAGTATCCGAAACGTCGGACATAAATCTTGATAAATCGCGATGAAATAATAAAAACTTGTTTCATTATAATAATTCAAATAAGATAACCCTTTAAAATATTTTTTCGAAACAGCTCTATATAATTCTAACAAGATAATGACGCATTAAAAACCCCTATTGATAAAAATATCCCATTAAATGCCCGTCCAACAAGGATGACATTTAAGTGGTTCTGGAATTTTAGTTCTATATCGGGAATATACCTTACGGAACAGGGACGCGAGTTTTGGCAGGATGCCAGAATACTGAATAAGTATATCGAAACGGTTCTTAATTTTTGTACCAGTTTTATTTTAAAATTTAATTAATTATCAAGAGTCTGATGTGAGAGTCTTGATAATAATAATAATAATGTGTCTTTTTCAGTAGGAGAAACGAAAATGTTGACGACCTCTCCGGCGCTCAAGCCGGAGGTAGCGGGTTCGAATCCCGCCAGGGAACAAAAAGTTTTCGGTGTTCCTGGGTCATGGATGTATAATAAATATATGTATTATATAATAACAATCTTAAATGTATGTATAATATTAAATATATTTCCGTTGTCTGGCCGTAATACAAGTTCTTCGAGAACTTACCACAGTACCTACACCAGATTGACGTAGTGTAAAAGCGTACATATAGATAATAATTATTCTTATTATTGTTGGAAATCCTCGGGGGAGGCCTACCAGTGGACGTCTATCTGCCGAAACAAATAAAAGCATATAATATTCATATTATATTCAAATTTATTTAGCTAAAATATACTGAAGCTGAAAATGTATCTTATACTCAGAAAAGAAAGCAAGTCAACACAGTGGAGTGAAGTTTATTGCTTCTTGGGTTCCATTGAAATCTGACATTAACGGGATTAACCTAATACTTAAAATTGTTGGATCAATGAGAAATTGATTACATATTACAGAAATATATCACGTGTAGACGATCTCAATCAGAAATCTATATTTATAGAAATAGTCTATTCACGACGCGATTCGAAGACGGAACCAACTTGATTCGTTTGACAAATTCACATATCACTAATTTTTAAAGGGTCAATCTCGATACCGATAGTAGTAAGTGTAATACACTAAACGAGTAGGATAAAGGCATGCAATCAAGCAGATAGTATGATATTCTAAATCTGACTACACAATGGCCCAAATATGAAGCCCAGGATTACCTGTTAGTGGGTGAAACAGTAGGATAAAACAGCAGTATCTCTAATTAATCTCCGTGTACCCTGGACACTTAAAGGACAGGATGGTTTACCTGTAAATGAACACCAGCATAAAACAACAGTATACCTCTTATAATAAACGAAGATTAAGCTCGTTAAGGAGGCAATGGGCTGGTCACACACTCAGGAGCACGGATGGCTGTTGGACCAATAATGTTCAAGAGTGGAGGCCACGTTTAGGTAGACGAAGAGCTGGTCGGCCATTAAGTAGGGAAAACGAATTCCGTGCAGGGACCGGTACGTGTTAGATGCGAGTGGCAAGGTATCGGTCGTCTTGGGGTTCATTGAAGGAGGCCTATGTTCAGCAGTGGATATATAGGCTAATGATGATGATGATATCTCTAATTAATCTACATATATCTGCCCTGTTAATGGCCAGCGCTAAAAGGACACAGGATCATTTCAGCTAATCTCCGTGACATTGGCACTGGGGACGAGTTCAGCTATTATTGATACGCCCTCGCACCGACGCCAGGTGTTATGTAACTGTGTTGTGCAAGGTTTTATTTATTGTGACAATTGACAGCATTGGGTTAATACCTTTGTCTTCTTTTATCCCGTGAAATGCATTGAGGCAGCCCGCGGGAGAGTTGGCACTCCCCAGGTATGTGGGACTCGCTGCGCCCAAAAGGTGGTAAGGTGAACGCAGCTATACCCACTAAAACCTGGAGAGTGCCACCAATGCCCCCTTTAGTGAGGTGCCTCGGATCTGTTGTGCAACAGGGCACCTCGACGGCTTGGCAGTCCCCAAGGGACCGACACCACCTCCACAGAGGGGTCGTCCCGCACCACAAAACAACCCCTCCCAACGTCGGGACAAGACAATGGGGTGAGGTTCCCGCCCTCGCCCCTTGTCCCCTCTGCTCTTTTGTCCTCTATTCTTATAAGCACTGTACCCCTCTTATAAGAGGGGTACAAAGAGCGGCTCGCCCAAGATGCTTGGTTCATCTTAGGCTACTGAGCCCCACTGCTACGACAAGGCTTGAACCATGGTGGGGATTGGGCAAATACCTAATCCGGGATCTCGGATGAAAGGGGATACCTTAGGAAGACATTTTCAAAGTGTGTTTTCGAAAAATGTATTTACTTGTGTAAGACTGCATTTTTGCTCCGGTTTTTATCTCATTTGAAATCGTTTTTTATTTTTATTAAAGATCGTAGATGTAAGAACAAAATAATGGTAAAATATTAACATAAAATAATGGTCGAAAACAAATAACGTTGCAAGTTAAAAAGTATGTCACTCTACCTATACAAATATGGTCTTTTACTCCAGAATCCCGTTGACTAATCCTTTGACAGTATCTTCGGAAACATTATATCATGAAATATTCAATAGGATAAAAAGATAATATTGGTCATAATATTCTAATATGTCAGGTCATAATGGTAATATTAAATTTATTCAATCCGTTTCGACACGGTTACATAAATGTGCATTGAACGAATAATTTCGTGCTTCGGAGTTATTTGGGTTATACATAACCGGTAGACGCTTGCAGTCGGGATCGTTCGAACTGTCCCAAAATATACACTCCGGGCTTGAAGTATTTTTCCAATATGATATTTGGATATTTAGCTTGAGGGATAAGAAATGAAGATAAACTATTGACGTTCAATTACACTAATGTATAGCCTGACCAGAAATATATAAACCCTGCATTGGTGTCGCCTTTGTATCTTTTATACGGTAACACATAGTATTATAGTCCATACAGAAATTACTTAGTTCCGAAATTTTCCGCAATTTTGCGAGGGTTTTCATTTGTCTGGTCAGGCATTGAATATTTCTTTTATCTAGCCATGTTTCTTTTAAGAACTAAAACACTTTTATCACAGTTACAAAGTTACTTAATTATTTATGTGATGTAACACATTATCTAGATAAAATGTATCCTTTGTTCTGGGTCATGGTCTACATGTGTAAAGTTTTAGGAAATCTATTTAGCCACTTAACCTTGAATATTGATTAAGAAACATAAGTTAACAAACTTTTGTATATTAAACATTTTTTATAGCATCGGACTTAGGAGGGCAACCTGCAAACGAGCAGACGTAGACTTTTGACGATTTGCCAAACACACATCCGCATAACCAGTGATTATGCAGATGCGTTGCCCTCCTGGTCCCTATACCACCCAATGGGCCACCGAAAGCTCACAAACCGCACGAAACGCAGCATAGCTGTCTGTCACTTTACGCCGGTATTATGCGAGCGAGAGGTACCACCTCGGTCGAGCCGGCCATTTTTCCTTTTTTTGTGAAACATGACGCACTACACATAAATATTTCTATCATAATATACGATTTAAACACAGGTAAACAAGTCAAACAATACATTAAAAAACACATCTTACAAAAATACCTACTAATAATAACAACCCAAAAATAAAATCAGTTACAACTAGAAAAAAAACATTAAAAGAGAGAGCAAATTTTGGGCAGCGGCGCGTCTCACAAAAAGGTAAATCCTCGGCTTCAGTTAGGATTATAGTATGTACAAGTACATATTCTAATCGCAACACCGATTTTCAGGACCACCATTTTGCTGTAAAGCAGCATGGCACTACCTCTTCATAAGTAAACATTAGTGTAGCTAAACATCATCACCATACTAGTGGCCGCAGCTTTAGTCTCGTGGACTTAGATTCAGTCGTATTCGGACTGCGGATTTATGGAGCCCTTTTCACTCAGTGATACTTAGCATAAAATAACAAAAGATTTACAACTCATTTCATAGTATCTGTGTAAATATCATTATATTCGCGAGAAGGGCAAGACAGCCAGTGTAATTACTGGCACCGAGACTTGACATCTTACGTCTCAGGATAGACAACACGTAAATGAGTTGTCTGGATTAGTTCCAGACAAACTAGTTTATGTTCATGAGCAACGTCGACCACTTACCACCAGGTGGCACGTCTGCCAGTTTGCCTATCCAACTAACATAAAAAATGCGTCCTCTAGACACAGTCTTCCGCTAAACACAAAGACAACCCTTCTTGCCGGACGGCCCGCAGGGAGCCGTTGACAGTGTGTCACGATTGTGGCGCGGCGGTGGACTCGGCCCAGCACACCCTCGAGGTGTGCCCGAGATGGGCGGCGCTGCGTCATGATCTGACATCGGTCATCGGAGGGGACTTGTCTCTGCCGAGTGTCATCACCGCGATGCTCGGTGACGACGAGTCCTGGACGGCGATGGTCTCCTTCTGCGAGGCAGTAATGTCCCGGAAGGAGGCCGACGAGCGGGTGAGAGCGGCGCTATTTAATGCGCCTCCAGTAACGCCCCTGTGTTCGTGTCGGGCCCAGGATGGGAACCTGGGTCTGTATGGCACGACGTCGTGGGGACTGCTTAGTAGCGGCCGGGCAGTCCCCCCCTACGAGGAGTAGTCTGGCCTTCGCCGGGGCCAGCCTGTCGCTGAGGTGATCCTGTCTGTTGCCTGCTTATCCGGGACCCTCAAAAAGCGGCTGAAGGCGCTCGCAGTGGTTTTAGTTAGGGTGGGCACTCCCAGGTGCGAGTCCCACATTGGGTCAGGATCTACCCGAAGGTCCTGGCTGCATCCATAAGTATTTCAGAGTGGGTTTATAATTGCTTCGTCCCCGTCGAAAGGTTGCCCAGTTGCGACTGAATTAAACATGATACGACAAGAATTTCATGGAATACCTATAGCTTAATTTCTGGACAATGCTCATCATGATCAATTTTTGCCGATTTTTTTACCGCCAAGATTGGACCAGCTCAAAATATAAATAGTATTTCCCGCTAGCTGCTTACGGTTTCAACTGCACTAAAATAAAAATTAGAAAATAAGAAATTGTGATACGGGTACCTTCTAAAAATATAATTTTCTAAGAAGTGGGCACCGTACCGTTTATTATAAGGACACACAACACAATAAGAGCCCGCATCCTGACGGGCCCAACGTACATTTACATTAATACCTGCTAATAAATAAAAGAAGTATAATATCAGACATAAAATAAATATATATAATAATAATATCAACCCTTTTATTATGTCCCGCTGCTGGGCACGATTCTCCTTGAAATCAGGCGAAAAGGGTGTAGGACCATAGTTCACCGATGCGCTGACCCAATGCGGGTTGGTGAACTTTGCACACTTTATAAGACTGACATGCAGGTTTCCTCACGTTGTTTTCCTTCACCGGTGAGGAAGCGATGGTCTTATCACTTTACGCCGGTATTATGTGAACGAGAGGTGCTACCCCAGTCCTGCCGACCCAATTAGGCTGCAAAACGTTTTACAATTATTGCCTGTATTCCAACCCCTGAGCCACGACCAGTCACAGCACTTAGCAGTCAGTGACTAAAGATATTATAGAAAGCGGTGGCACGGCTAGTTAAATAACTGAACGGCTTTGTTCTTCGCGTTGAACCGCCACAATTGAAAGCAACTGCGCAACATATGATTCAACTCAGCGAATTATGTGTCATTGACCTTTCTACTGCGACCAACTTGCAATATTAATGTGTAGGAAATATTAAATTCAGCGGTGTGCAGGTGTACCTAGCACCGTTTGTTGTGATTCTGTGTATGTTGTGACGTTCGCGTCGCGCATTTGCGTCGCGCATTAGTAGCTGAGAGATTTCGTCAGCTGGATCTGTTAAAACATGCTTAGGTAACCTATGTCTAATTGGAACTGAGCTGGGGAATAGTTTGCCACGCTCACGATGAGCGGGTTTGGGTGGAGAAGTGCCTTAAGTGACGTTCTGACGTCATTTTGAAGTGGCCAGAACTGAACGTTCTCGTGAACAAGACACTCTGGACAAATATCGTGAAATAAAAGTAAAGAACATGGTTTATATCCCGTTTTAAATAGTTTTAATTTGTTTAGAAATAAACATGAGATTCTTACACAAAGTTTTAGTTTAGACTAGCTGTTGTCCGCAGGTTCGCCCACGTTAACTTAGATTTACAGCCGTATCCGGATTGATGGTGAATATTTTTATAGCCTAAGTTACTCCATATAACATTAGCTATCTGCCAGTGAAAGTCCCGTCAAAATCGGTCCAGCCGTTTTAGAGAATAGCCGGAACAAACAGACAGACAAAAATTGTTTTTTGATGTAAGTAAGTGACATTATGAATATACTTTCATATTAATTTAATGAAAAGCTGTTAATGTGAAATTACAAACAGACACTTCAATTTTATTTATCTGTATTCTGTATATATAAAAGGTTCCAGGAATTGGTTTGACTTGGCAATTTACGAACCCTCTCCTCTCACCACTGCACCCATGTGAAGACTTCACTATCTTCAGTTAATTGTGGTATTAAAAATGTAAGTCCATTTCTAAAAAAATGTGCATCGAAATGCAATAACAGAAAGACTGCAAAATACCGATGCTCAAGTATCTAGTTGCTGTGTTGGTGTTGGTTCGTGTAAGATACGTGAAGCCGAGAACATTTCGTTTTGGGGAGTCTGAAAAAGGTGGGAATCAAGGCTCGCACGAATCCAGTGGGGGTTGGCATTACTAAGATTTCTTAGTAATATGCTTGCCTTTCCATGCCCAAATGATGAGTGATGTAAAAAAACATATTTTTAATCATGCCAATTATTATATTATTATGAAGGCTTACGTAAAATAATTAATTTATTGCAACACATTTTCGCTCGGTTTGAACATGCCGATGTTCGTGATTAATTAAAATTTCACACTCCAAGCGCGTTATTTATCACTTTTTGTGCTTAATATAATAAATTTATTTAAATTATATATATTTATAGGCAAATAATTTCATCCTATTAAATGTTGATGTCGCGTTGTTTGTTAGCGATAAACTCCTAACTCCTAAGCTACTTGCACCAATTTTGACGGAATTTTTCACGCCGCGCCGCAATATGCATTTGGGCCCAACCTGGAAAAGGGAAGTACGCGGGCGAAACCGCGGGGCGCTGCTAGTAAGCTCTCTCTCTCTCTCTCTCTCTCTCTCTGTCTCTCTCTATTTAAGAGCCTTGCTCTTGTCGGTGGAGCAATCGCCAATCCTTCTTTCTGCTGAGCATTTTTTGCATTTCATACTCCTTAATTAGGGCGCTTAGATCGGTGGTTGCACAACTTGCCTTCCGTTCCGCAGTACAATGACCAATTTTTTGCTCATTGATATCTAGTGCAGACCCTTGGCCAGTACTAATACCGCTGCTGCCCGGTATTAGGCCCTAGGGGAGAAGCGCTTTATAGTAGCGGCGCTTACTCGTTACGTCACAAGATCGTCATAGGACCTATGTAGCATTTTATAGGTTAGCCCATCCCATTGGACTACCCACTACATCCTGGTAATCTTGTCACTGCTAGGTCGGGGACTGCTTATTCGTATATTCGCAGCTAACCACCATATTGATGGCCTTTCCACCATCCGCCACCTGTAGACCCTGTAGATAGCCTGCAGCTCAGCCTCTACATTGGTATTGTTGCTAGCTATTATTTTAAAGTTTCATTAAATCCATTCAGTAGTTTTGGCGAGAAAGAGTAACAAACATCCATACATACAAACTATGGCATGTCGATTAGTAGGACAGTTTTGTAGACGATAGTTTACGCTATTTGCGGTGTTGTAACCGTCTAAAGACTCGAACAAGAACCTAAAGGCCCATTTAGATGACGAAGGCTCAATCTATTGTAACAAAAATTATAACGTTAATTCTATTTATACGTAATATTTAAAATCGCATATTCGAATCATGTTACAAAATACATTCGGTGTTAACATGTTTCTGGCATCTATAAATACCCACCCTACTTTCTCCAGGCGGCCGGTTTCCTCGTCAATAAACGGTCCCGGCTATCCCAGTTCCGTGTGTTTAGTTAACCCAAATGTTGCTCTGATGTTGCCTTAACAATAATTTAAGACATGATAAAAAAACAGCGCACACTACACACTACCAAATAAATTTCCAAAAAGTGTAGTTGCAGCTGGAAATGTAAATCAATTCAAAATAGCTTATCCTCAATAGATAAATTAAAGAGTAGAATATCAGTGGTCTGAACTGCCTGTCTGATGTGATAAGTCCCACTTTTATATTGGCCACCCAGCTAAGTACCAGGGACTCAAATAATATGCCATATTAATATTAATACTGCCATATCTCAATCTTTCTTTTTATCAAAATCTGTCTAAGTCACACAATAGACCCACTCACTGTAATTCCTAGACTCTTTCCTTCCTAGAGTCCGTCTTTGGCCCAAGGCGGTAGCCCTTTTGAAAGAATTGTACTAAGATGTTTTCATTTATTCACACCTCGTCATAATATAGCAAGACTGCACTCATTATAAATAAAATAAGAAACTGGTAAAATCGATATAATGTTGGATAGTTTTTTAAATTTCGAGCGTCCTAGAATAATTAAGGGTAAAGGGACTGCAATTTCAATAAAAACGATCACATGATGAATAATTTTCACACAACAATACTAAAGCTGTAATAGTTTGATATTATTGTAGTAGCATCTTAACTATCTGACCGAGATTTAAATCGATACTATTTATTGGTTAAAATAGATTGCCAAGATTTTCCAACATAGTTTCTTAGTTACTGAAGCAATTAACATACTACAGTGACTTAAAATATCTTTAATAATTATAATAAAGAATAAATGTTTGAGTTTCGGAAGTTGCGTCGCGTCGATCCCTTGAGAGACTGACTAGCCGTCGAAGTGCCCTGTTTGCTCAACAGATCTGGGGCACCTCACTAAAGGCGGCATTGGTGGCACTCGCCGGGTTTTAGTGGGTAGAGCTGCGTCCACCTTACCATCTTTCGAGCGCAGCGAGTCCCATATACCAGACGGGGTGTCCCCTCCCCGCGTGATGCCTAAGAGCATTTCCCGGCGGAAAAGAAAAAAAAAGGGTGAAGCGGGCAACAGCTAGTATATGATACTTTTAGTTTCGTTATAATTATCTTAATTAAACAGATGAGCATTTGCAGAGTTTATTATTATAATATAGTAGATAGAACATGATTCTTGACGTATCAAAAGATCGGCCAAAGGAAAATCGTGTGAAAGCTGATTCACGGGGTAAAGAACGTAATTTGAAGGCGGTCATTAGATAACTCGCATTGCTAGTATAGACGGATAATTATGGCTAGCTATCTGTTCTGTATGTAATTCTAAAGTGGCATTATTTGTAAGAAAGTGCATTAGTTTAATAAACCTCGTACGAGCCCGAAGGTTGACTGTTATGTGAAAGTTTGAATTTTACGTAAATGCGTAAATCGGTGTTACGTGGTCTGTCAGTTGTGTCACTGAGATGTAGTACGCCATTATGAATCCGCTATCGTTCAATTAAAGAAGTGTTTCTCTGCTAACTCGAATCATTGACAAAATGATTGATACGCAACAATGAATGAATCAGCAATGTCAACATTGCTAACGATCACTCGTTTAATAATGGCTAGATTATGATCTTAGATCATAATGTCCATACTGAACAAGCTAATTTCGAACAATGATATTAATAACAGCGGATTGCTTTTTTTTATTCATACCACCGGGTCCGGGGGTTATATATGGGGCTCTCTGCGCCCGAAAAAATGGTAAGGTGGACGTAGCCTCTACCCACTAAACTCCAGCGGTGCTCTCATCGTCGTCTGGGTGACCCGGCGAGGGAGCTGTGGACGTCCTCACCAGGCCACAACGGTGTGCCATCCGGCACTCTTCTCTGGAGGCGGGGGATGGCGTCCCCTCCTCCTTCTCCGCTTAAGGCATCCTGAACACATAAGGGTGACCGGCAACAATGCTGCCCATTCCTATCCTTTATATCTTCTAATGCAGACTTCATTATTCCTCTACTTATATTTATTATTAGAGATCAACAATAATTCCCTTTGAGTCTGTAAACCAATTTTAATTTTCAGGGTTCAACCGAGCGAGGAAGGTGACAAGAGCTCAGATAACGAAGTGGCGAGGATACCACCACACTGTCACATCACAATCAAATGCACCAGGGAGGTACGTATAATGTGACTGAACTAAAATAATATCTATAACCCAAAGAATACCTCTGTCAGGTTCCACTTATACAGCACCGTTAAGATCTTAATTGAGCATTATTAAAACTGCTTAGAAACGAGACAATTACCCTGGTTTTCTCTTTTATTTCGCGGAGCTTGATATTTCGACATTGTCAATGAGTGCCTTGTTCACGAGAAGGTATTCCGTTTTACTAATGAAAATATGTATCTTATATTTAATCAAAAATCACTGCTAAAAGCTCAGTGCCCTTGTATAAAAACCAGGCTTTAATAAAAAACAAAGAATTGGCAGTTATAAATATAAATACCTGACATTATAAAATTTCAAATGTTAAAACTAAGACTTTATAATAATGTTTCAACGTGTGCGCTATGTCCTCATATAACATTGGCATGACTCTCCTGAGTAACTCTCTCTCTATCTCACTCTCTCTTTCTCTCTTTCTATCTTCACTAACTTATATCACTTCCGCCTCTCAACTTCCGTAACGCTCTCGTCAAGTATTCACCAGATTACTCCTCAAGTCCAGCGTGCGTAATGAATTTTACTTTAAAAATTGGTGGAAAGGCCTTTTCCAAAGAAAAATTAGATTTTTTTTTCCGGGAGTTATATAACCTCATTCTATATTTTACCATTACACAGATAGCAGGTTTCAACGGTTTGTCAGAGGCGGTGCGCCGTCTGGACTTCTCCTCAGCCGTCCGTGACGTTCGGAGGTTCAACTACATCTGTGCCCTGTTAGAGCTGCTGCTGGGCGGTCAGAAACTGACCAACTTACCTGGAGCGGCGCAGAAGCTATTGCTGTCTATGTTAGAACAGCTGGCTGACCAAGGTATTACCAATTTGAGTATCAAAACTTTGGGCATTTTAATTATATGGGAAAGAAGTGATATTTCCATTATTATTATCATTTGTAAACGTTGCTTCCTGAAGTCTTCGAAGAAGCTATTTAATTTTTAGTTTGATCAATATTGGATTGGATTTGCAAAAAAAAATTGTTGTTCTAATAAATGTAAGTATCCTAAACATAGGTAATGTAAAATAGTAAAGAAACTGCGATAAAATTCGTGAAAAGTAGTTTTATTACAATGGGTATTATTATTTAAGGGTGGGGACACCAGCAAGGCCAGACGGGTGATCAGTCCTCATTAACGGGACCATTTCACCCAATACAATGGGTATATAAGGAACCTTCTTCGTGTCAGCGATAAGGAAGTTTCCATTTTTTAAATTTATAGTAAAAATAGCATTAAACTCACAATAAAGCCCATTGAATGTTTTTTTTTTCAATTATCTCCATAAATGACAAAGTTATGATATTTTTCCCGTCCGCTTTAAAACATCTCGGCGTGACTCGCTCGCTCGAGTCGAACTACCCACACCGTTGACCTGGCGAGACTTGTGACGTCACAGAGCAAATAAAAGTTGATTTGTTTTGTCATTTTTCAAGTTATTGAAATAATTCTTTAACCATAAATATATTATAATTTCTTTGCCTTACAATTTATATAAGAATTTGATATTTTTGTAAAAATAAAAACTTCCTTATTCCTACATTTCTGAACTTGGTATATTCTACTCACCTAGCATGCAGAGCTACTGTTTGTGAATATGGTTCTCCATCTCTCATCAAGGCTGTGATTCCAGCACCGAAATTGCTCAGCAATATTTCTAATTTACAGTGGCAACATCAAAGCAGAACTTGAACGCGTTACGAGCTCTCCTAGTGGGAGTGACGGCGCTGCGCGAGGCGGAACGACGCGCCTGCTGGGGCCGACCGCTCGGGTCCCGGGCGCTCTGGGGACACCACGACACTGCCATCGATAGGATCAACCACATCGCCAACAGCATACGGATACAGGAGGTGATTGGGAAAGATTTGACGAAGTTCTTGTCCCCTTTTCATGTCGTAAGGAGACAAAGAGTCCGTGATACCTATAAGTTCTTGCTAGTTAATAGTCTCACAGCTCACAGTCCTTTATCTTTTATTTGTAATCAAAAAAACCTATTTTCCCTAAAGTCGGTTTACGGACTATAATAAAATTACGTGATAACGTCGTAAAGCGTCACAAGCCAAACGCACGCCGATGGTGCTCGATCAATTTGGAGGGTAGTATTGAGTTGATCCTAGAGTGTTTGCGCAAAACAATATTGTTCATTAAGACTGTACATCTAAGCGATCGACAGTTTTGTATCTGACTAAAATCGTTATACAATTTTAAGAGTAATTTAAAATTACAGCCAGGGCCGGAGGTTGTCCCTAAACTCCACGACCTACCTGAAGAATGCATCAGGGAGATATTATTGAGGATAGCGGATCACAGGGATTTAGACGTAAGTGTTACGATGTAAATTGTTCAAATTTTGTGTTTATTCATTCATCCGTTCGAAAGCAAGTTAAAAAAACTAGCACTTTAGTCAAAAGGCAAGCGTAGCTCTTCTAATAACTTTAAATCCTAAATATGCAAAAGATTTTTTTTATGTCATAAAGACGCAACCGAGCCGTCGGAGCCTTATGGTACGACGCCCAAAGACATCCGCACATCCAAAGTCATGCAGATGCGTTGCTCTCGTTTTCTCTATCCCCCCAATGGGCCACCGGAAACTGAAAATTTAAAACACAAAACGCGACAGCATAGGTAGCTATCACTTGACGCCGGCGTTATGTGAGCGAAAGGTACCACCCTGGTCGTGCCGGCCCAATACCTCTTACAAGCAGCAGCATTGGATCCATTTTGACGCTCAATAAAGTACTTTGCAAATCAGTGGCGTAGCTTTTCCTAACAGGGCTCGTATCGCCCTGTCGGAGAAAATTTTAAAATGGGATTTTACATACGCACCTGTTGTAAGTACAATATTTAATAAAAAATATTTTGAAACCTTTAACTTTATGATGTGATGATGGCGATTGTCATCGTCATTCGGCCTTCGCTTCTATATTCACCCAACAATCGTTAATATGTCAGGCGGCGTCCTCGGCGTGGTCGGTGATGTCGTCGGTGTGCTCGGAGCAGCGCGTGTGGCGCGAGCTGGTGTTGTTCCACTTCACGCCGCACCAGGTGGACTCCGTGCAGAAGGACAAGGATGTTGACTACAAGAAGCTCTTCCATCAGCTGAGGAAGTGAGTGTTGTTGAAACTTGAGTTTATGAAACATCCCCTCCCTTTTCCCACGGTTTTATAGGCCCAAAGTTGAACTAAAAATGAAAACTTTTCTTTAAAATAAATAGTCTAGAACCATTGAACTTATTACTAGCGTATAGTAGTACCTCAGTGTCTAGAACCTTCTTCAATAACTTGGATAGCAGAAACAAAATATTTTTCGCGTTGAAACAACAGTGGCGTAGCTACTGAGATACTAGTCAGTGCAGTGCCCTGGAGCTCGACCTAGACAAGTTCTCATACTTCTTTTTTCTTTAACGCCGGGAAATGCTCTGACGCATCCCGCCCGCCTGGGGAGTGGGTCTCCCCAGATGGGTATGTGGGACTCGCTGCGCCCGAAAGATGGTAATTGAACGCAGTTCTACCCACTAAAACCCGGCGAGTGCCACTAATGCCGCCTTGGTGAGGTGCCCCGGATCTGTTAAGCTAACAGGGCACCTCGACGGCTAGTCAGTCCGCAAAGGACCGACGTCACCTCCACAGAGGGGTTGTCCCGCACCACAGAACCACCCCTCCTAACATCGGGACAGTAAAATGGGGTGAGGTTGCCATCCTCACCCCTTGCCCCCTGCTCTTTTGTCCCCTCTTCTTATAAGAGGGGCACAAAGAGCCCCCTCGGCTCAATTAGCTTCGCCCAAGGTGCGGGGCTCACCCTAGGCTACTGAGCCCCACCGCCACGTCAAGGCCTGAACCATGGGGAAGTTCTCAACAGTTTTATTTTAATTTAAAATAATAATCTTACGTGATTTTTTTAAATTCGAATTCATAAACAAAATGTTGATATACCTTACATTTATTTTGATAGGGTCCGACTTGTTTGACACCAAGGTCCTTACTTTCGTAGCTACGCCTTAGATTGCTCCTAGAACTTAGAGATCCAGGATTTGCTTAGAATAATAGCGTTAAAATTTAAATTTGTCCTTATTTGCATTCGGGACTTGTCACGAGAGGACCCCAATGGTTTTTGTGACAGCTTGAATCCTCACCCCAGATTTCGTCATAGCTTCCAAGTTAGCGAAGCTAGATGCACTGGTGTGTCAAAACGTGTGTCGTGTCATGAACTTTCAAACGTGTCGTCGATCTTGAGGTCGAGTGCCGCACATACCACTCAATCCTCACGACGTGCCGTGGCGCGAGAGGTTGCGTTATATTTGTCACTTTCATTTCAAGCATGAGATCGTGTGTAAATTATGAGTCTAGCTGTAACGAGTTGGAACCTCACGAGTGCTGGATTTTCGCCTGACCTGTGCCTGATAAAATTTATAACAATACAAATTTTCCCACCATCGTGACGATATAATTATATAAACATCGCTTGATCTGTTTGGAAGAAGAATAAGAAAAAGAATAAGGAAACTTGACTATTTATGTTATTATAGATATTGAATTATATTTTTTATGATATAAAAAAAAACCATCAACAAGGCATCTGTGACCTGATTTACTCTTGGTTCAGTTCAAAATCATCGTCAGCAAACATTTTCCTGACACAATGCTGAACTGGACCATTTTGACCCACACATGAAACACGCTATATTACAAATATTTGTTTGCAATAATTGTTTTTATTTTATTATTTTTTGTCTTATTTTTAGATGTGTGCGATCAAAAATGTTTTTCTGTGTTTGTGTCGAATCTTTCTTTCTTCATAAAATGAAGTCTGACGGTGTGTTTTTGCCAAACCAATGGCTAGCGAATCATGGCTACAGAACGTCCTCGACTGATTTCGAGGTCTTTCGAGGATTCGAGGATCGTCATTAACCTTGTACCGTCCACCGCTGGAGAAAGACCTCTTACCCAAAAGTGTAATATTATAAATAATGGGGATAAATGAAAAACCAAAGTTGTAACATTTTTCCAGGCTGTATGGCTTAAGAGAAGATGCGCGTTACGCCGAGACTCTGTCTCTGTGCCGTCACTGCAAGTGCCTTTTCTGGCGATCGCTGGGACACCCCTGTATCGCTGATCAGGTCAGTTTATATCATAAGTTTACTAGTTATCAATCAATGTAATATAGGTATAGCCAGACATTAAGGGTTCGAATCAATAAAAGCTAACAATTTGAATGGTTACAAATGTGTACGAGCATATACCGGATGTATTTGGAACGCTTGCAAAAACGAAGAGGTATGATAGTGTTGGCATAGCCTGACATGATACGTTTAAAAAAAACGCGTTTCTGTTTTTTTTTTTTTTGGTTGCCTTTTTGACGTGACAACGTCTTATAATTCGATGGAGCCGGCTGCACGCACGAAAAACATGACGCATGCGACGTTACCTCGCTGTGAGGCGTTCCATTTTCTTATGACGTTGTCACGTTCAACTATCGTCAGTAAACCGACTTTACAGACAAGCGATTTTTTGTATAATCCGGTTTAGTAAACATAATGTTACGTATGTAAACGAAATTTGATGATAATACCTTAAAATAATCGTTTATAAAAAAAACGGCAATGTAATTTGTTTATGGTTCACGCCGGCCAGTGACCTGCATCAGAGTTCGCGTGTATACATACATTGCGGGTTTGCAAAGTCCTAAAATTTTCTGAGAGTTTCTGAGATAAATGGTTATATGAATTATATAGTATATAAATAGTTTATTATTAGGGTTAAATCTTTGCAAGCGTTTAAAATACACCCGGTATATACCTATAATATATACCTTAAAAAATCCGTTATGTAGACTGGCACACAAATTCTAACACTAATTCTAACTTTGATTTGTTTGATATATCTGAACAAATCAAGAAAGAAAAAATCTGCACGCCTAATGAGTTTAAAAGTCGTTTAAGGTGTGTGAAGTTCACCAACCCGCATTGGGCCAGCGCATCGGTGAACTATGGCCCAACACCCTCGCCTGATTTCGAGGAGGAGACCCGTACCCAGCAGTGGGACATATAAGGGTTGATATTATTATATTATACTAGCTGGTGCCCGCGACTTCGTCTGCGCAAGATAAGATTTGTTTTTTTTTCATAAAAAGTATCCCTTCTAGTATCTCCAAGAATATGTGTACAAAGTTTCATGATGATCGGTTAAGTAGTTTTCGCGTGAAAGCGTAACAAACAAACTTACCTACTTTCACATATTATTAGGAAGTAGTGTATAATATTATATTACAATATTTCAAGGTAAATGTCGAAAAAAATATCACTAACGTGGATTTTGTTCCAGTGTCCAGAATATAGGGAGCGACTGAAAGAGGCGGGCGGCCCCCTCCCGCCGCACCCCGTACCGCCCGCGGCCTTCCTCAAGTTCTTCTCGCTCTAAGTACTGCGGCCTAAAGCATTCCGTTCCAAATTCGTTTTTATGATACGCATTGTACAGCCAGTGAATATGATACCAAAAAAGTTTTGATGTAAAAATATTACGGGATTATATTTATTTATATTATCGATTTTAGTTGCCAACTGTATTAATATAAAGGTACTGTCAGCAAATAAAGCGACATTAAAAGTTACTAATATGGAATCATTGAAAAAATCTAGTTTTTCTTGTTCTGATTTTAAATGTTTTTTTCACAAGAACTATTGTCAGGGTTGCCAGATGTTATAAAAAAATATTACAAGGTATAGTGGAGAATTTATCTCAGCATAACTTTAGTTGAGCCACATACTGATTGACTTAAATATATATCCTAAACGGCTCACAAGTTAACTTTCACTGTGTGCGTTCTAACACTTTTCTTTCTAAAAAAGGCGTAGCGTAATTTAATTATGGGCTATAAAAGTACACAACCAAAGTAGTTCGTATATTTTAGTACCATTGCTGTTTTTTATGTAAAAATACCCTTGCCTTTATATTTTCCCTAACTTCATTTCTGCCTTAAGACTGGGAAAATTATATTCAAATATGTAAGTGCTGGCTTAGTTTGGATATAATATACAATTTATGTACATTTGTTATGTGCATTTTCAGTAACGAAAATTAATTACTGAATAATTTCAAAACTGCCAAATATGTATACGTAATAGAAATTTATTTTGGGTATGGATTTTTAAAAATTTAAAACTTCAATGTAATATTGTCGGGGTTACCAGGATAAAAAGCGGGAAACTGATAATTATGAAATATTGAACTGATTAGTTTCATCTTGAAGAGACTAATTTCCAGTGGGAAATCCATTAGATTGTGAAAGCCAGAGAATGTGAGGCTAATAACATTTTGAGAACCTATGTTTAAGTGTAGTGTAGTGGAAGACCATAAAGTATTCATAAACAATAATATATCAGCTATAAACTAATAAATAAAACATTAAATATGCAATTAATGAATTATAGGGTATATAATGAATAAATTTAAACAATTGTTAAATTTTAACTAACAAAAAATATTTGTCTGTAAAGTCGGTTTACTGACGATAGTTGAACGTGACAACGTCATATGGAACGCCTCAGAGCGAGGTAACGCCGCATGGGTCATGTTTTTTCGTTCGTGCAGCCGACTCCATCGAATTGACGTTGTTACGTCAAAAATGTATATATATATTATTATCAATCACAGTTTACATTCTGTGTAAGGAGAATCCAAAATAATGTTTTTTTTTTAATTGTTTACAATACATATTTTATGCAAACTATAATTAATTAGCCGAGATGGTAAATTGAACATATCTCTAACAAAAAAATGTTGTAAAACTAATAACATGAGGTTTGTGCGTAAAAATTCAACAGTTGTTTCATGTCAATGTAGAAATTCATTGCACTAGGATAATGAGTAGTAAGCAAGTAGTTGGAAGATTTATTTTAATACGAAATACTATGAAAGCGGAAAAGTTACTCTAAATATAAAAATAGCAGCTTACGCAGCCATTAGGTATTTAACATCACAATTTAGTTATGAAAATGTTGTCCTTGTGTAATTATTATAATGTTTTGCTTCTAAACTAACATGGTTACACGATTTAAGATTTTGTGATATGTATATTGTATTGAAATTTAAATTGATATGTTTATTGGTGAAATGTGTTGTTTTAGTGATTGGTTTTCATATTTTTGTTGACATGATTTCTCTTTCTTTTTAAATGTATATCACTTTTTTAGCCTTTTATAAGATTACATAACTGCTACAGTGCTGACTTTTATAAGTATCAATTAAGAGATATATTGTCGTAAACTGCCTAACTATATCAATATTCTTTTGAAATTCAAGTTAATATTAAATAAATTGTTAAAGATTAAATTCTATTTTGTTTTTGTTGTTGCAGAATAACAACTTAAATAACTTTTTATTGGTTCTATTTTATTACACTAAATAAAGAAAAAGCCAGATCTCAATTTTGTTAAGTAGTTTGCCCTTACATTTAGTCTGTTAATGTATTTTGTACTGCTTTCAATGAGCCTATTTATATAAAATATGGATTTAAAACACCTAAGTCTGAAACTATCATGTTCATTGTATTCAGTAGTGGAGTAGTTGTTGATATTGTGATATTTTAAATTAAATATAAAAATTATTTATAAGTATTTGATGTTTCTGAACTAACATTTAGGTGTAAGGACTAAGGTAATACCCACTCACAATATTATTTTTTATTTAATCTGTGATGTTTTTTGCAAGGGAATTGTTTTGAAATTTTGTTCGTATGCTATTATACTTTAAATAAAGTATTTTGAGTACTATGAAATTTATTTATATCTTTCCTATAAAACCTTCCTAATCTTACTATGCAAAAGTTTGTATGTTTGTTCCTCAATCAGATTTTGATCAAACTTGGCAGTGTTGTAGTTTATAATATTCACCAGATAAAAAATAAAATTAATATGATATATTAACCAGAATAGCACATACGCTACATTTTATCCCGAAAGAATCATAGTTCCTACGGGAATTACATTTGCCTTATTAGTAGTAATCCATAATTACGTCAATAGAAAATATGTCTTAAAGAATATAATTGTCAAACACACAAAATTTATATGTACTGGCCAAAAGCAACAACTCTTTTAATATCATAGACTTATTGTACTGTACGACAGCATATTATTAGTTTATGTTCAATATAGTATATAGAGATGACATAAACACATGTTTGCATTTATGATACTAGTAAGGATAAACTCTATTTGGTCTTTTTATCTCATTCTAGCAAGGTAATACATAAGCCGCCTTTTCAAACTACACAAGAGAAGCTGTGGGCACCAGCTAGTAAAGAATATCTTTAGATATACAATCTTGGTGGCAACAGAAGTGTTCTCACATTCAGCATAAATGTGTTGGCCTTTTCCTCAAGCATAAAGGCACCAAATATTTTGAAATACAAGAAATCTGTTTTCAAACAAATAATAATAATATAGTGACAATAAATCCCACGAACATAGTCTAGACTCTAGAGTAATACCAACCAAGTCAGGAAGTTGCAATTGTATCTAGTGTAATATATTCTTAAAAAAAGAAAGTTGTTTTTTTATAGAAGAGGGGGTAATCTGACAGATGTTTCGCCCAGTGGTAAGTGATAAGCGACATACGCTACATCATTAGCATTAGGTGCATTGCCAGCCTTTGAAGTATAGGTATGCTCCTTTCAGGTTCCTTGAGTTATGAGCAATTGTTATTTATTAGTTATTTTGTATTTTCCATTAGTAAATTAAACATATATATATATATATATATATATATATATATATATATATATATATAATACAATAAAATACAATTTATAACATTTAATTAATATAGCTCATATAATTTAGGTACAACTCATATAAATCATTTAATTCCATGTATTACACTCACTTTGCACATTATACACAATTTGAACCGGGCGGCTATAGAATCAAGGCGCTGGAACACTAATCAACATCAACCGAGCTCACTTTTAACTCTTTCACAGTGTCGGACTAAATCTTTAAGCTTGTAAACCAAATCTTGAAGTTGCTGGGATCCACAAGTAAATCGAATATCATCACCGTCCGTCTTTAATATAACCGTGTATAGTAAATTATCGCAGCCTACACCAGGTGTATTAGTCGTAACTTCCAATTTCCATTCAACATCAGTAATATTTGGTAAAAAACTTGCGGAAGCTTGATTGAAATTCATTTTTGTTTTTAGGGGCGTTGATATGGTATAAAATATTACCGCAAGCTTTTATGCAGTACAATAACAACTATAAAAGCTTAATATGTCCTTACTGCTTAATAGTCGTGTGTATTATTGTGTTAACATTATTATGAACTTGATAAATGTATAATTTGCTATCTAATTTTATTTTATTTATCATCCTGCATCTTGTAATGACAATTGACAGTAGTTTTTTTTTTGTTCCTGTTAGAACTTAGAAGTTGGAAACGGCTAAGACTAGACGTCATGCTGCCAAGTCTGTTGTGTTAAGTTAACAATATTTTGTCTGTACTGTAAGCCCCAAAAACCGCGTCTTCGCCTCTCTAGCCCCCATCAATTAACTATCACTATCCCATTCCATCCACCCAGAACAGTCCACCAGTATTCGCCAACCAATCACATTATAATATATTACACAGATGAAGTTTTACTATAGAAAACGGCTACACACTATAGAAAACGGCTCCAGAACAGTCCACCACAATATTCGTCAACAAATCACATTATATCTATGCCTTCTTTAACATATCGGATGCCCTGGGCACTAGGATAATGGGGCCCCGACGAAAACAACAATTTTGATATCTGTGGGCCCGATTTTTTGGACTATTAAGAAAAGAGAGCAATTAGAATACTATTAAGTATTCTAGCCTGCAATCAATTACTGTTTTCCCTAAAATTATCACTCAAATCATATTCAAATACAAATATTGGGGCCTATAGATGGTGGGGCCCTGGGAACCTACCCAGATTGCCCAATGGAAAAGACGGGCCTGTATTATATACATATTAAGTTTTTAAAACAAACACTATAGAAAGCAGCGGCTCTGCGGCTCTGCGGCTCTCCAAAAAGTGTTGGTATCCATAATGATGCGTTGGAAAACTAAAGTACGCGTCTACAAGACTGTTATCAGACTGATTCTTACGTATATAGGTATGGCTACGAATCGTGGAAACAACACTTAGCTTCTTGTTGCCAAGTTAAGAATATTTCAAAAAAAATCTGGGGCCAGTGATGAGGGAAGTTGGCAGCTGGAGAAAATGGAAGAACCAAAAGCCTGAAGATATGTCTGAGCCCAACTTCTATAAAGGAGTTTTCATTCCGCTAGACTCCGTCGGCTTGGACATCTCGAGTCGAGGGAATGCTAGTTGACAGGGCGGTTAGATGAGCCTATAAGGGACAGCCCTGCGGCCGCCGACCGGTTGGCCGACCCCAATGCCACTGGAAGGAAGTGAAAAAAAAGGAAGGAATTAAATAATGAAAAACTACGCGCCCTGGGGGCCGCAAACTGGGAGGAGATCGCACAAGACAGTGCGCGGCGCCATCTCGTTGTAACGTTGCGCTTGCACGTTACCTAAATTTAAGCTGATAATTAAATAACATAATAATAAATAAGTTTTAAACTTAATACTACCAATAAATAAGCGCCATTTATCCTTGATTGACGTTAACGATTGACTGTTTATCGACCTATTGACGTCATATTTCTAATTTACTCAATAGATGTCGCTATGAAATTCAATAATTGTTTTGTAATCGTTATCTCTCTTAAATAAAATCAATTTACCTGTTATAATTAATAATCCTAAATCTAATAATTTAATCTAATCTTTTAACTAAAATAACAAAATGTCTAAATTAAAACTTAACTATTTATAAAGTCAGTTTGACATTTAACTGTAGAACGGGATGTTGATTTTTGAACGATGGATCGGATGTGGTCAGGATATGCATTGTTTTTGACTGCCGGGCTTGTCAACGGGAGTCTGGGGGACATCGCCACCGATGGCCCCTCGGCCATCCCGAGGCTAATCCTCGAAAATTAAACACGGTTTAAATTCCGCTGGAAATTTACTAAATTTGGCTACCTATCTAAATCTAAGAACACAGCCGGACGGCTGAATTACCGGCATTGAATACCGGTGGAGATCTCCCCGTGTCCAGCCATCTTCGCCAGGAGTCACTAGTCAGGCCAGTGTCCTTCCCTACCGTACAAGTACGCTATCGGAACGGTGGTTAGCTGAAGAAAAATTTCGACTTTAAAATAAGGTACCCCTACAGCATCTTATTTCGAATCCCTACTTCTATCTGGTCGCATCACGGGTCCTACCACCCTCCAAACGCGACATCGTAACGGAGGCCACGATCCACTTCGGGTCGTTGAGCCAGTAGAGTAAGTAATTAAATAATGCAGAATCAAAACAATAAAAACACAACTTACAAAATGATTAGTATATTCACATTACAACATTTTATTTCACATCAAGTCAATTATAATCTTATACCATAAATTAGTCAAATATTAAAAATATCTTAAAGGCATTTTGGTTAGACATATTGAAGGCACATTTATATTTAGAAAATATATAGTATAGTATAGTATATATAATAGTCATTGACCATTACGGGCATACAGCCAATATTTATAATAAATAAGCATGTAAAAAAACATTGAGGAAACCAATGTTCCTAAGATCTTGTATCAAATACTACAGTAACATACAAAAATATGTAGACATACACAACACTTCAATTGTGTCACGGCATCTAATTTCAAATTATTATATAACATTTTTTAGTCAAATATTACAAAATAGCAAATACAATATTTATTTTAGTATAGGCACTCCAAATGTGGATTTATAGGCACATATATTATAAACATTAAAAATTCTATCGGAGATTCAAAAATATAAATATTGCAATAAATAACCAGCATTACATTTTAATGATTGTTGTGCTTCATAAATAATAATATTAATTAGTATAATAAAGAAAATGTAATTTCAAGACATTAACTAGTTAAATAAAAAAATATGAAAAAGAAAAGTGTAAAAACACAACCTTAATTGTTAACAACATTAAATACTGGCAGTTACGATGCTAAATAAAATATTTTGTACAAATTTTATAATATAGATGGCACTGTTAGGAGATTGTATAACGCTTACATTGTGACGTGTATAAAAACCGTGGATATAATTTAGAATTTAAGAGTACAACATGATCTTTTTAAACTTGATTCTTTAAAATTTATTTTTCTCGGAAGTGACTCAAGCAACAATAAATATACTAAAACACCACATTAACTTAGCATATTTTAAAAGAGCTTAAGTTGTGTTTAGTTCGAATATAATGTAACAATGAGGTACTTAATTATTACTCATAATAAATATTAATATAAAGAAATTAACTTAAAAATTAGTTATTAAAAAAATCCGTCATTTAGTTTTATGGCAACACTTCCCTGAAATCTGTCTAATTCTTAGGATCTGTTTTAAGTAGTTAGCCATATAACCATGACTATTACCCATATGACCAGTCTGCATCTGTAGACTTGTAACTATATAGATTAGAATGTCCTTATTGGTGGGATACAAAAACACAGTTACAATAGAATTAACTTTTTTGTGTAATTTTGTGGAGGAATTTAGTACTACATTATGCTCTACGATATTAATTTTATTGTCTGTATATTACATATCATCCGTCACCTAAAATAATAGAAACAAATAATGTGAAAAAAGTAAATGATAAGTTAATAAGCATATTCATTTATAAGTACGGAGAAATCTCTATGGTCTACTATAAAATTAAAATGTTCGAGCCCATGAGAGGTATAGACACTGTAAGAGATTATTAGTTGTTGTTTCAACTGATAAGTGATAGTTTATATCACATTTATTTATCTGTTGACATAATGATAGAGTAAGGCCAACTTGTTAAAATTAGTTATTGTTACCATTTGACAGGCACATAAATATATTTAGTTAGTAGTTCTCCTTCTACTTTTTTTATCTTGGCAATATGGCAACTGACATCAGGTGTTCAAATTATGATGTCACATTACATTTATAGGATCTATTAAAAATATTGTTCAATCATAAGTCAGATTTACTGATTGGCCAATATTAAATACAAATTTGTAAGTTACCTATCTTTTTTTTTTTCTTTTTTTTATTGCCTGTTGACAGACATGGAAAGTTAAGACATTGTTTGTAAGCTATGTTACATTTTTAAACTACATACTGAATATTACCAGTTACAGTTTCAACGTTTCATTTTTTCCAATATGGGTAGAATCATTTCAAAGGTGGGTCGCTTGCCGGGGTCTTCGTTCATGCAGATCTTGATGAGTTTGGAGATGTGAGGGGACACGCCCGGTGGGATGGTCACTCGGAGCCCTTCCAGGGCTATCTTCATACCGCACTCCATTGGGGAGAGATCAGCAAACGGAATCTGGAAATATAGTAAGACCTATGTCAATGCTATTTGTTATGATGTATGTAAGAATGTACCTATATATTATATAATCTTTGTTACCGGTAAGAAGGATACGCTCATCTGCATTAATACCACCATCATGCTAATTTCGTACGTCCTACAGTTTTGTTTTGTTTCGGAAAATTGGACAGAAATACAATGTAATTACTTACCATCTTACATTTTTTTATGTAATAGTTGGATAGGCAAACTGGCAAACATACCACCTGATGGTAAGTGATACCAGGATACCATGCTACCCCACTGCACCTTGGGCGAAGCTAATTGAGCCGAGGGTGCTCTTTGTGCCCCTCTTATAAGAGGGGACAAAAGAGCCGGGACAACCCCTCTGTGGAGGTGGCGTCGGTCCTTTGGGAACTGACTAGCCGTCGAGGTGCCCTGTTTACTCATTAGATCCGGGGCACCTCACCAACGGCGGCATTGGTGGCACTCGCCGGGTTTTAGTGGGTAAAGCTGCGTTCACTTGCCAGCTTTCGGGCGCAGCCAGTCCCACATACCCGCGTGGGAAAGACCCATTCCCGCGCGGGATGCCTCAGAACATTTCCCACCGTTAAAGAAAAAAATAAAACCATGCTATCGTCACTCACTATAACTACGGGCTCTGTTAAGGTATGGAGCCCCAAAGAAGTACAGTAGTTATGATGGGTGCACTGACCTCTCTCGTGGCAAGCTCCCACATCAGCACGGCGAAGCTCCACATGTCGCAGGCCTGCCAGTTGCGGCGCGCGCCCGGCTTGCTCAGCGCCTCGGGCGACATCCACGCCGGCGAGTACACGCGCCCGCGCTCCTGGAACGAGAACTTCGCGTCCGCCATGTTCACGCGAGCCGTTAGGTCCTCGTCGATCTGAAAATTAATATTCATTTGATTAAATTATGTTTATAAATCATACTATACTATGCGTCGTCGTAAACTCGTCGGTGGGCAAGGCCTAAATGAATGCGATCTCATCTGACATGATGTGTGCTAGAATGAAATGCACAATGATTTGTTTCTAAAACGACTTCGTAAAATATGTGAATAGACTTTTAGCAAAATAGTAATTATAAAAAAAAAAAAAAACTATTAAATGTATCTTTTCAAAATAATAACTAAACTATGTGCCTACGGGCTTTATTTTAGAGCTTTCTTTCTACTTATTTTCGTCAAAAGTTGGGCTAAAATCAGTGTTGAAATACGAAAGTTTAGAAGCTTGTATTTTTTATGGATACTTTTTAACGGTTTTGACAAACATAGATGATGACGAGATTGATATTATCCTTAGTCTTCGATATTCAACCTCAAACATTGTAGTAATTACTGTTTCACGTTTGTATGGAAAGATGAGCGCCTTGTGTACTTTAATGCAGATTATTGTATAACACCACCATGCTACTTCACACAGGCACGTACGCAAAGAAGTGTTCACGCACGTAACATCCTAATACGTACATGACGTGCATGTTGGCACTTTAGCGTATTCTGCGGCTGACTGAGACGGATATGTAAATTAATATACTAACATAACTAAAGGATAGAAGTGCCAGATAGATCGAATAGGAATGCTGAGTAGGGAATAAGGTTAACAGGTCAGGGTTATAACAGTTCGCACACTAGCGTTTGCATACGCACATTAAAAGCGTGCACGATCGAACGCCAGCGATATACACTTACACTATCGCCCCTTACACACATTAGTGTCCTCAAACGTACACAAGCACAAACTTACGCATAACAACTGTTTACGCACACGCAAAGTGCACACACATTAGAGTACACACACACAAGCGTCCTTCTACACATATTAGCATGCACACGCACACACATGTATGTACAAATGCGCACGCACGTTGAAGAGCGTATGATATGTGTATGTACGCTCACTAGGATGCATTTAACTCCCCACCATGGTTCAAGCCATGACGTGGCGGTGAGGCTCAGTAGCCTAGGGTGAGCCCAGCACCTTGAACGAAGCTAATTGAGCCGAGGGGGCTCTTTCTACCCCTCTTATAAGAGGGGACAAAAGAGCAGGGGGCTAGGACGGAAGCCTCACCCTATTGTACTGTCCCGACGTTGGGAGGGATTATTGCGGTGCGGGACAACCCCTCTGTGGAGGTGACGTCGGTCCCCTTAGGGACTGGCTAGCTGCCGAGGTGCCCTGTTTGCTCATTAGATCCGAAGCACCTCAAAGGCGGCATTGGTGGCACTCGCAGGGTTTTAATGGCTACAGCTTTCGGGCGCAGCGAGGCCCACATACCCGCCTATGGGTGTGAGTGCCGAGTGGGACTCCCCTCCCCCGCGGGATGCCTCAGAGCATATCCCGGCGTTAAAAAAAATGTGTACGCTAATACGTATACAAGTGTACGCATGTATGTACGCTTACTATGATGCATTGTACTCACCATAACGTGCTTGCTGTTGAGCTGGTACGCTGGCAGCGTGCGGTCGTGCAGCGTGTGTAGGTAGGCCATGCCCGCCGCGACGTCACGCGCTAGCCGCACCGCCGCGCCCGCGTCCACCACCAACTGGCCGCCGCCGTGCAGCAGCGCGTGCAGCGAGCCCCACGACATGTGCTGCGAGATCACAACCAGCGACGGTGGCGCCACGCAGCACCCCACCTGACAACACAACAGTAAGAGGTAGTGCCATGCTGCATTGCAGCCGAACTGGGCCGGCACGATCTGGGTGGTACCTCTCGCTCACATAACACCGGCATCAAGCTATCCTTTCGCGTTTCGTGCGGTTTGTGAGTTTCGGGTGGCCTATTGGGTAGGGGGGATAGAAAAAAGGAGGGCGGCGCATCTGCGTGGCCTTGGTTGAGCGGATGTGTATGGGCATCGGCGCCGTGAGGCTCCGACTGCTTGTTTGCCCTCTGATGACATAAAAAAAACACATTCGGTACCACCGGCTTAGGGATTTGGGCCTTCCTTGACTCATCTTATTTGATCAACATATTATACAGCCTGATTTTTTGAAGAACGGACATAATCATGGACGTGATAGAACTTGGTTGCACCAATCAAAGAAAATTATATTCACCAAAAAAAACCACATAAATAACAAAATATAGACAAATGTAAATAATGCATTGTTGGCCTCAGAATATGGTCACCCTATTGTATTATCACGTGCATTTTACCCGCAAAATTTAGACAGACGGTGTGGTGGTAGTGGTAGGTATAAAATAATCGAATGAACTATGATAAGTGGTAAATAAATAATGTATGTAATGTAAAGTAAATATGATCTCATTTTTCCTTCATACTTTGATCCTGGCTTAGGACAGGCAAAACTACCTAGGTACCTACTAAAGTAATGATACAAGTTAATTTAATTAAATTGATTTATCTTTATCGTTAATCCTTTGTATTACGAATTTGAGACACATTTGATTTTTCATTGTGTCTGGCTGCGCGCGTGCTTAACGAAAGCCAAGGGGTTAATGTATTCACATGACGTTAGATAAAAGAAACTGTAGCACTTATGTACTTCTGGCGCATTTAAAAAATGGAATCATACTATTTACAACAATTGAAAATAAGATATTTACACAACCTACATAACTACTAAATTAATCTTACTAAAATAATTCTTCCCTATCTGCGTACTCTGTCACATAGACTAGGCGTTTGATCTCGCCCCACAGATAAAAGTCTAAGGGTGTTAAATCAGGCGAACGAGCCGGCCAAGACACGGGGCCTCCACGACCTATCCACCTCTCGCCAAACTGACAATTGAGATACTCACGAACACGAACCTGGTAATGCGTGGGAGCACCGTCGTTCTGGTAGTAGAGGTTACGGTGATAGATGAGAGGCACGTCATCCAACATATCATTCACCACATTTGACACAAGGTATGCGACGATTCGGAAACCTTTCGCGGTACAAGTCTATCGCACCACGTACACTGTCACCAGATAAAGCATAAGCTCTTACCATCTCCCAATATTCTCCATTTGAAAATTTATTCGACATGATTAATTAATACGTAATTAGTAATTACGTATTATACGCGACACGCGGTTGACACAAACAAAACATACGCTCCGGACAATGACGCGTATCGCACTGCCCTTTCTTTGTGAAAAGCCGACAGTCGACACCGGTCACCGGCCATAGCGCGCCGTGTTTCTTAGGCCCCGTGCGCACGAACGTTTTTTGACCGACCGTTAAAAAAGAGTTTGAATGGGACAAATGGATAACCCTGTATCTGTTCACACGAAAGCGTTTTTAAAGTGAGGCGCATTTTTGTCAAGTGCTGTTGGATTTTTGACCTTAAGTGTTTGGCGTTAAATCGAATTGAGCATACCAAACTCCAAAGTCGGGTTTTACCGCGACACTTTTAAAACGCTCGTGCGAACGGGGCCTTAGGTATGTCTCGCGGTAGAACGTTCGGCCACTTTATTTTGTGCGTCGGCGTATTTGATGCATCGTATCTTACCTATTTCATAATACTGTGTTTACTTTAATTCAAGTGTGAAGGATAATTTTGAAAAAAAATAAGACCCCACTTGTGATATATTTTTGGAATGAGGATCTTTAGCTCTATACGCTACTTGAATATGTCCGTTCTTCAAAAAATCAGCCTGTATAATGCTAGCTGTTGCCCGCAGCTTCACCCAAGTTTGTCAAAAAAAATAAGGGGTGGACCACCCTGAATATTTAGGAGAATGTATTTGATATTGGCCGATTCTCAGACCTAACATAAATGCACACAAAATTTCATTAGAATCGCTCGGGCCACGGTGTTTTTATATACATATTAGATTATTGAATTCGCAAGACCCCGGTGGCTTGGGCGTTTCAAAGAGTGAAAGAGAAGTGCCGTGAAAAGGATCTATGAAGGACGCTTCTGCGGCCGCCGACCGGCTTCTTCTCGATACGATTTCTTATTTTCATTTGCCTTGGTTTAAAGCGCCATATTTAAACTTTCGTTAGTCTACATCCTGAAGATGCCTCGGTGTCGGTGCGAAACGTGCGTAGATTGTGTGGTGGTGGTCTTTTATTGTGGTGTGTGGCGGTGGTGTATGCGAGTGTACGATATACAGTGTGGGAAAGGCGGTGCTATATGCATGCATATGCGTGTACTCACACATTTGCTGTAAAGATTGCGTGTTTAGCGGGATTACTGCTAATTAATATATGATAATATATTAGATACAGATGTTGCTCAACTCTAGTAAAAGTCGTCAATATTCGTTCATCGTCATCGGCCCACCGATCACGTGACGCGTAGCTAGCGTAACTATGCGTGACACGCGTTGTTACCAGAATGTTGGTAGTAGTTAGACAGCAGCATATTCCGTTATTGTCGTACTAATGAATTGTAAGTCAAAACCACAATAATTTACTGGCTTTTATCGAAAAGGAAATCACTCCTGGCGTCCCTATTAGGTCTTGTCTCCTTATTCGACACGACAATTTGATAACTACCATATACATGATAGTTTCATGTATATTAATACATTACGCACGTAATAGACTTTATTTGCCTATTTAACTTGACTAAATAGAATTAGAAACTCACCACCGGCAATATATTGGGATGCGAGAAAATTCGTAGTTTCGGAAACTCTTCGTTGAAGTCCCTTTGAACCCGCGGCGTGCACTCTCGCACCGCGATTATTTTGGCAACGATGTCATTCTTCTGCCACCTACCACGCCACGTTTCACCTGAAAAACATTTTATGAAATCATATTTACAATAGTTCCCATTTGATTTAACTTGTAAACTATGATAATGATATGCCAATAAAACAAAAAATATATTCGCTACTATTTCAGAAGTACATTACGCCTTTAGGTAATTAACTATCATTAAGCTAATGCTCACGCACCGATGAACGCAATACGTACGTACGTACGTACGCACGTACGCACGCACGCACTCACATACACACGCTCACACATGATAGTTCGTTTTCATTTCACTATTAAACTCACTGTCTCCTTTGCTGAACAAAGCTCTCTTTTAATAAACGCCAAGACCACTGCTCCTTACTAGTATTCAACTAGGATCGTCGTCCCGTGACCTTTTTTTTTGGTATCGCAGGGAAATGCTTTTTACGCATATAGCCAGGATCTTTGGTAGATCCCGACCCTATGTGGGACTCGCACCTGGGAGTGCCCTACCCATAAACTAAAACCATTGTGAACGCCTTCAGCCGCATTTTGAGGGTCCCGGATCTGTGTTCTACGGGATTACCTCAGCAATAGGCTGGCCCCGGCGAAGGCCAGACTACTCCTCGTAAGGGGGGACTGCCCGACCGCTACTAAGCAGTCCCCGCGACGTTGTATCATACTGGACACAGGTTCCCATCCTGAGCCCGACACAAGCACAGGGGCGTTACTGGAGGCGCATTAAGTAGCGCCTCCTACGCACCCCCGTTCGCCGCCCGCAGGGAGAGGCTTCATCGGCGGCCTCCTCTCTCACCCGCTCGTCGGCCTCCTTCTGGGACATTACTGCGTCGCAGAAGGAGACCATCGCTGTCTAGGACTCGTCGTCACCAATCATCGCGGAGATGACGCTCGGCAGAGACAAGACCCCCCCATGACTGATGTCAGACTATGACGCAGCGCCGCCAATCTCGGGCACACCTTGAGGGTGTGCTGGGCCGAGTCCACCGGTCGTCCCTTGACCTATCTAATCGATCCCACTCCAGATACATATATATAATGTAAGATTTTTTTATGTATTTACCTGACGGTGTGACTGCAATGCGAGTATGCAACGTCAACTCCTTAATGTTGATCCCTTTGTGACGAGAGAGTGTGGCGTCCCTGCTTCTTGTCTTGAGACCCAACCACGACTGGTCCTTGAATTGAATCTTCTTAAGATCTTGTCCTTGGTTGACTGCCATCTCATGCAGTCTGTAAACATGAATACATGTCCATTCAAAATGCATATGAAAATCAATACTAATAAGGTACTTTATATTCATTTATAATTCTCAATGATAATGTGGGATATTTTGTTTGTTTTTTAAGTTAATTGTTTACAAAATCTCAATCTCAAAAGAATGGAATTCGAATATCTAATATTAATAACAGTGTAAATGAAAATAGTAAAAGAAAACTTTTGCAGATACCGAATTCTGCTTACTACCAAATTTGGTGACACATTTAAAAATTTATTCCCACATATCAACATCATATATTAATTACCTTTGCACAAGTTGTCCTTTGGTCTTATCTAAAGGTGTGTCTCCATCTTTGTTAGCCAAAGACACCAAAGCACCAGCAAGAACCAGATCCTCGGCTATAGCGCTGTAGCCCCAGAAGCATGCATAGTGAAGAGGCGAGTTGCCGTGTTCATTTGTGAAGTTCACATCAACTCTATTTTGCAAAAGCTGCAATGAAGAGTGTATCTAAATATACATTTTCTGCTTATTTTATTAATAATAATGACTGCCCCCTGTGATGTTACAGAAGAGATGTAGAAAAACTACTAAATTAGCAAAAGAATATATTGCCTTGCCACTGTTACAAGGGTCACAACCGACGCCAGGAGGCCGTGTGGTCGCAGACTGCACGGTAGGCGGGGGGCAACCCCCCAATCAAAAGTGAGCCGAATGGGCTCACACTAATCCGTTGAAGCATTAGGGCCTTCGGGCCATTAGCATAGATCTATCCGAAAAAAAAAAAAAAAAAAAAAAAACTGTTACAAGGGACATGTACAAGGGACAACAATTTCAAAGAAAAGAAAGTTTAATCAAAGGACCTTTTTAGGGAATAGAAGTTTCCTTAAGATTTTTTTTATGTCATGAGGTAAACGAGCAGTCGGAACCTCACGGCACCGACGCCCATACACATCCGCACAACCAAGGCCACGCAGTTGCACCGCCCTCCTTTTCCCTATCTCCCCAATGGGCTACCGGAAAATCACAAACCGCACGAAATGCGACAGCTATCGACAGCATAGCTGTCACTTGACGCCGGTGTTATGTAAGCGAGAGGTACCACCCCGGTCATGCCGGCCCAGTTCACCGGCACAATCTCTTACAGATTTAAAGATAAAAGATCTATTCTAGCAACATTTTTTTTTTAATTACTTACACATTGTTTAGAGCAAAGGACTCATATCCAGCTTAATAAATAAAAATTATATTATTTAATAAATAAATAAAAATCATTTACCAACTGAACAATTGGTCTATGGCCATGTGCAGCAGCTAAATGCAGTGGTGTATCATCACCCATGTTGGTCACATTTATCCTCGCACCCCTTCTGATCAACATCTCAACAATTTTTATGTGGCCCTCCTTGCAAGCCCAGTGTAGTGGACTGAAGCCATGATCATCCCTATATGTAAGAATATAGTTTATTTAGTACTATTTACAAACATTGAGGACAAATATAAAAACTATCTGGTTCCCACAGCATCGCCTGCATTAACTAAGATTTACAACAGCATCCAGATTGATGCTGATTATTTTTATAGCCATGTCCTAATCCAAGGTATAAGTCATCACCATTTAAACTTTCAGCCAAATCAGTTCAGCCGTTTGCTGTGAAGGATCAACAAACATCTAAACTTACAAACATTTGCCTTTAAGGCAAAAGGGTGCTCCCTCACTAGGAGCATTCGCGTGTAATGTAACGTTACAGATTTGAGCATTACATCAGTGAATTAGGAGAACCGAGCATTACAATGCGCACCTTATAATGATACAATGTGTAATATCTTGATACAACTTGTAACATCAAATAACAAGTAATATGGAATCAAATTGCTATGGAATGCTCAAAGTCGAATCTATAATGTTACAGTACATGTGAATGCTCCCGGTGAGGGAGCACCTTTATAGTATTAGTAAGATACTAACATCAGTGTAACTTTCTGATTCTTCATTGAAGAGCTTAGTTACATAAATAATGAAATTTTATTCTATAACTTAGGGTGTTGTATGTAAGTATATACAACAAAAAAACAATACCCAAGTAATACCAGTATACTGAAGAATATAAATCTATATTTAATACTATATTACATATTTTAGATCATAATAAATATAACAATCATGTTTTGAATTACAAAAAAATATACATATTCTTGCACAGAAAATAAGTTTTTTTTTATAAATTAATTAAATTATTCTCAATTTCTTTGGCTACCCCTGGATTATTATTAAAGCAGTATCAATGGGAACATGTTCAAAGAACTACAAATTATTGATAACACATTCAATAAAATTGCTATAAGAGAACATTGCTTAATTCAATAATTTCCTTATTGCAATTGGATAAAAATATATATATAAGATAAACCCTACATTTTAATTAAGTGGCCTATAGTACTCGATGTTTTGATTTGAAACTATTTCATGGCATGATTTAATATTTATAAAAGGTTTATGCTAAAATTAAAACAATAAGTAATGGGGTCATATAATGAACAGATATTCTAAATTTAAAAGTAATTTCGCTTTTTTATGCTTTTATTATAACTATCAGTAATTAATCCAAAAACAGTATTAGATGCTGCGAATAGCGTAATAATAGCAAAAATTCGATAACCTACAGGATGCATGAATTTGAGGAAAACATTTGTGTAGGTTGCATGAATCATTTTCAATGGTATTACTAATTAATCATACATGAATTGTTGGTTTAGTAATAAAGTACTACCCGTTAGGAAAACGAATGAAATTTAATAATAAACGGCCAAGTTGTTAATTCACATTAAAATCGTCTAATATTTCGTAAACTGAGTAGAATCGACAAGAAATGGACAAAAAAAATTGTAAGACCTTGGCACACTTTTAAATAGAATTGGACATAAGAATGTTCTATTGGAGTTTGAATTACGATTATTTTCTTAATTTTTTACTTAAATTAAATAAGAATACATACCCTTGATTCATATCATGTTCAGTATCATCGAGCCAAACTCGCACCTGCAGGGCATTTCCTTCTCTACACCATTGAAATATATCTTCCATGTTTAAATGTGATTAAATATCTCTTTATTTGTGTAAATAAATTAAATACTATACGTTATATTCGATGAGAAAACTAACATAAATTTACAATAATTTACGAAAATAGATGTGATTACAAATTTTGCAATCTGACATGAGTTATGACATCATATTTGTCATTTTTTTTTTTTATTTTTTTTTTTTTTTTTGGCAGTTCTCGTACGTAGTACATTTGCCATTATCAAACGGGAGAAATTTTTCCATGTATATAAAGGGACGAGAGATGTTAAATTTAGGAATCATTCAGGGCAGGATATAGGATATGTATGACAAGATAATAATAATATTATTATGAAATATTAATTTATATAGCTATACATATATTTAAATATATTACTTATATTATAGACACACAAGACTTTCATCAAATAAATACTAAACCTAAATTTCTATATTATTAGTAATTATATAATCTGAAATTATTTTATATATGTAATATTTTTTTATAAATAACAGACAAGTAATTGAGGTTGGAAAAGGGATTTGATGATCTAGTAAGGATTTCAGGAAATCGGAACGGTCATATAAAGGACAAGAAAAGAAAAAATGATTTACATCGCCAGTTTCACAACCACACAAACAAGAAGAGTCGTTAATAATTTTAAACTTGGAAAGATGAGCAGGTGTACAAGTATGGCCAAGTCTCAATCTTGAGATGATACTAGAGCACCTCCTATTAAAATTCATTGAGAAAAACCATGGTTTTGATAAAATATCAGGCTGAAGAGAGTAATAATAATTACCTTTTTGTTTACTGCTTTTTTCCCATGACGTTTTCCAACATGTATCAAGATCGAGTTTAGGTATTGATAACAAGTCTGAGCAGTAAATCTTATACGGAACAAGGTCACCACATGAAATAGCTTCATTAGCGAGAGCGTCTGCTATAACATTTCCTTGGATTCCAGAATGTCCAGGAATCCAAGAAAATTTAATATTGTAATGTTTTGCTATGCATATTGTTAGTAATTGTCTTGTGTCAAATATTATGGGGTTGTGTTGCTTAATTTTAAATGGGTTTTTTTCTAAGGCTTGTAAAGAACTAAGTGAGTCAGTAAAAATGATTGAATTTTTGAGTTTAGCTAGTATTATATAATCTATGGCTTTGAAAATACCCAAGCACTCTCCAGAAAAAACAGAAGATTCTGGAGGGAGTTTTACCTTCTGTACAATGTTATATTGACGGTGGAAGATACCTACGCCTACTAAACCGTTAACATTATGTTTCGAAGCATCTGTAAATATGAGATGGGTATTTTTAAATTTTTTCTCAACAATTGCATTAAATTTTTCATTAGCTATTAAAAAATCTGACTTAGCTATACCAATATTTAATATTTGTGGTGATAGAATAAGAGATTCGAAGGAACAAGAAAACAAAGGTAACATGTTAGATTGATGTAAAGGTGCAGAGAGAGATTTAAACTTATAATAGCTATTAATTAAATGTGGATTCGATTTATGTATCCAATACGGTGAATTAGATACTAAGTAAGCTAAAAGATGAAGTTTTTCAATAAGAGGGTGATTGGAAAGCTGTAGACGTCGAAAGAGAAATTTATCAGACAAATACTGACGACGTAGTTGTAACGGAGGATCACAGCACTCAATTTGTAAAGCGTTAATTGGGCTAGACTTCATTGCTCCACAAATGATTCTCAAACATTTGTTTTGAATTTTGTTCAACATTTTAAATCCAGAAAGAAGGCCCGGTTCCAATAGGAAGGTTCCATATTCGAGGACACTACGTATGAGAGCATTATACACGAGTTTCAAATAAAAGGGATGGGCACCCCACCAAACTCCTGCTAAACATCTTATGATGTTTATTATTTTTTCACACTTATTTGCGATGAAATTGCAATGAGGGATGCCTGTAAGTTTCCTGTCTAAAATGACACCTAAAAATTTAAAATCATTTTTTTGTGGTATAATGGTCTCATCGTAATAAACATGAACTGGAGTGATAGTTCGCATACGGGAGAATAAAACTACTGAGCTTTTAGATGGGGACAAATATAGTCCATGATCATCAAGCCATTTTTTTAAATATTGAAGTGATGACGTTAACTCTGTGCATGCTAATTTAATGTTTTTACTTTTTACATATAATAATAAATCATCCGCATATTGCAAAACTTCAATCTTTCTATCAATAGCTAAGTCTAGATCATATGTGTATAAATTATACAATAAGGGGCTCAAAACGGACCCTTGTGGAAGGCCTTTGGATAACACTCTAGAATGTTTTTGTTCACCATCAGTAAACAAAATCGATCTATCATTAAGCATATTTATAACAAAAGAAATAATTTTTCTGGGAATCTGAAGGCATAAAAGTTTTTGTTTAAGAATTGGTATCACGACATTGTCATAAGCATTAGATAAATCCAAAAATGCTGCAATGACAAAATTATTATCAGAAAAGGCTAGCCTGATATCGGTTGTAAGTAAACTAATATTATCTATACTACTTCTGTTTCGTCTAAAGCCAAATTGAGTTGTTGATAGCATACTGTTGCTTTCAACGAACCATTCTAGACGATTCTTAATTAATTGTTCGCAGATTTTTAGGAGGACAGATGAAAGGGCAATAGGACGGTAAGACAAAGCAGAAGAAGGATCTCTATTAGGTTTTAATATTGGAATTACAATTTGTGATTTCCAATTTGCAGGAATGTGACCAGAGTGAAAAATAGAATTGATTAAATTTAAATAATATATCATGCTTATGTCATTTAAATGAGTAATGAAAGAATAATATATCCCATCTGGACCAGGTGCAGAATCTGATGCATATTCTAAAAAGTTCTTTAATTCTGTCATTGAAAAGGGAGAGTTTAATTCAGATGATTCATTGTATAAGGCACAGTTATCATTTAAGTTATCTTTACGAAAATTAACAGTGGGAGGAGCAATTCTATCAAGAAAATCGTCTACTAGAAAAGATGGAAAAGTTGGGGATGGGGTGGTATTATAAGCTGATCTAAATCTTCCAATGTTTTCCCAAACACTGGATGAGGGAGTATTGGGAGATAAAGATGAGCAGAACTTTCGCCAGCTGTCTCTTTTTTTTCTTTTAAAAAGTAATTTTGTTGCGTTTGTAATCTCCTTTAGTGATAAGAGGTTTTCTAATGTCATATTATTATTAAATATTTTTTCAGCATTTTTTCTTTTATTTAAAAATTCTTTGCATTCGACATCCCACCATGGAGGACTTGGAATATAAGGGTTCCCATGTTTTATATTAAAAACTTCATTGGCACTTTCAATTAATATATCTAAAAAAATTTGGGCACCGCAAGAATCACTAATATTTTCTGATATTTTCTGACTAAGTTTTAAATCAACTTTACTACTAAATTGAGTCCAAGTGTCAGAATTGACTTTTGATATATTGTATCTCGGGAATAGTTTATTGCAAGTTTTAATTAATTTGCCAGGAGGAAATGAGGTAATAATGGGATAATGATCACTGCCAAATGTGGATGTTAAAACAGAACTTGACAGCTGAGATACAAATTGGGGTGAGCAAATAGTTAGATCTACTACACTATTTCCTTCAGATAAGTTTGTACGTCTAGTAGAATTACCATTGTTGATGATACACAAGTTGTTTTTATCTAGAATGTCCAAAAGTTTATTACCATAACAGGTTGTCATGGAGCAGCCCCAAGACTGGTGATGACAATTAAAGTCACCAGTTATAATTAATGGTTTAGGGAGGGATAAGAATATATCCCCAACTTCATTTAATATATTAATAGAAATATGTGAAATATATACAGAAACAAAACAAATTTTATTTACAATTACGGCTAAAATAGAAATTTCAGAATTATGTACAGGAGTGGATATTATATTAAAAGGGTAGCCTTTCTTAATGAGAAATGCTACACCACCATATCCATCTAATCTGTCTTCTCTAACAGTATTATATTTTTTAATATTTAATGTAAAACCTGGTCTAAGCCAAGTTTCACATAATGAAAATAAAAAAGGGTTATATTTATTTAATAAGTAAATTAGATCACTTTTTTTATTAATTATGCTTCTAGCGTTCCATTGTAATATTTTGTTGGCCATTATTTATTTTGATTATATTTACAATTAACTCCATTAAGGGGGCAACGATGGACGGTATATTATTATTGGTCTGGGCAAAGGTTTGTAATAAAGATATAATATCTGATATTTTTGTTGGTTCTTGTGTGGAGGGAGTATCATTTGAAATTGGGCTATAATTTTTATCTAATTGATTAAAGGAAAATTATTTTATGATATTATCATGTGCAGTTTTGTCGTAACCTTTTCCAACTTGTATAGGGCGGGAAGGTTTAGATATAACTGTTTTCTTGTAAGATTTTTGTGGAGTATAAGAAGATGGAGTATTAATATTTTGGAAAGATAATTTTCTTTGAGGACTGGACAAGGTTTCAGCGAATGATTTATTAAGTATAGGGAACATTTTACTTGCTTCTTGATAAGAAACACAATTTTGGGACATATATAGTTTTATTTCTTTTTGTCTGTTAAGTTCCGGACAAGATTTACTGTTTGCCATATGGCGACCAGAACATTGACAACAGTAATAGTCATCTTCAACATTACATGAATCACTAACATGATCCTGACCACACTTGAGGCATCTTGGTTTGGAACGACATTGCATCTTTGTATGACCATAACGACAGCAGTGATAACATTGGATGGTGGGAAAAACATATAAGTCTACGGGCAGAGAGTTGTAGCAGATAAATATTCTTTTTGGGAGTACCTGACCATCAAAATACATTACTACCGACTGTGTGGGTTTCCATATTGGAGACCCATCAACAATAGTTTTATAATTAAGTCGTCTAATTTTAACTATTTTGCCACAGCCAACAGGGGTTGAGATATTAGAAATAATTTCCTCAGGAGACCAATCTGTTGGAACTCCTCTAACAATGCCTATTCTTAAAATATTAAATGAAGGGACATATGCTTTATAATTATTGTCGGTGATTATACTATTGTTAATAAAAGAGTTAGCATCAACATAATTTGTGAAGGAAACAGACATACGGTTTCGACCAATTCTCTTAACACTACCATTAACTATATTATAAATTTTATTTTTTAAAAGAAAATTTCCGAAGGTTATCGGGTGCAATATTTTTCCGTCATTATCAGAGGATTGGATCTTCTGAACATGAATAATGTAAGGAGGTGCATCTAGTTCATTGTAAAGATTTCGACCAATTGGAGTATTTGGTTTACTGACTGAATCATTAATATTATGAGGCACTGGATTATCTGATTGTAATAAAGGCTGTGCAAGTGGAATATTTGTTAAATTTTTACCCTCATCTGATTTATCGGACTCTACACAACGACATCCAATGTCCTTTTGGTTTCCCGTATTTTTTCTTTTCTTTTTGTTACAATTTTTGCATATTTTATGCAGGCGACCACGTTTTAAACTAACTTTTTTGGAAGATTGGTCAGTGTCCATACTAGAATCATTATTTTCTACTGTAACAAAACTGCAAGCTTCGGGCACTTTACATGTTCCCCCGGGATCCGGGGGTTCATTCATGTTGCAATAGAATGTAAAAAGAAACTTACCAACCAAGAATTTTCTAACTAACTATAATATATACAAATAAAATTTATAAAATAAATATTATAATAAACTGATCTGAATGACTAAAATAATAAAAAATTAATGAGAAACAAAAAACCACAACTGCGCGCCTTGAAATTTCCCGCCGTTTTTTTTTTGTCATTTATTTGTTGATTATTATTATTTTCATTTGAAGGCATTAGCTACTACACTATTAGCCATACAAAATACAACATTCGGTCTGTAATGCGGAGAAATGGCGGGAAACCCCAAGGAGCGCGGCTTCGCCCCTCTAGCCCCCATCAATCAACTATCATTCTCCATTCCATCCACCCAAGGCAGTCCACCACAATATTCGCCAACCAATCACAATATATAAAGATCAAGTTTTTAAAACAAACACTATAGAAAACCACTCTGAATGGACAAAACACAAAATAACAATTAATTAACGGGAAACCAAAAAAACATAACCGCGCGTCCCGATGTCTCCCGCCATTCTCGTTTTGTTTGTTGACTATAATTATTGTCTATTGATAACACTTTGACAGTTATTACTTTTTATTTAATATTTTATGGGCACTAGCAAATATTAATAATAATAATCTATGGACTTTTGTTACGGGTACCAGACAACGGAAATACATTTAATATTTTTATACTATACATATATTTAATATTTTTATTATATAATACACATATTTAATACGATGTGTATTAAATATGTGACCCAGGAACACAGAAAACTTTTTTGTTCTCTGGCGGGATTCGAACCCGCAACCTCGGGCTTGAGCGCCAACGCGCTAACCATTGAGCCACAGAGGTCGTCAAATTTTGGATGACAGCTGTCTTCAAACAAAATTTAATACGATAAATATAAATAAAAACCAGTAATCTGAATGTACGGCCCATCGGCCAATCAGAGCGTAAAGCTAGCAAAGCGTCGCAGCACAAATTTAACGGAATTTGTTTTTATTCAAAACACAACATAACCGCTCCATTCCGGTTATACCTATGCTCGATGTCTTTACTAAACACTTACCTATATACCTCGTATTTTATTTTAGCCCGAAGGTGACAGTGATACTGCGGTATTGTTTCATGCAAACTCCTTTGTATAGCATATATAATTGCATTAATCTATGAAGTCAGATATTTCCCTCAAAATGGAATCAGCAATCATATTCTTTTAAAGTTTTTTAGATAGACAAACTGGCTGACGTGCCTTGAGGTCAGCGTCGTTCATAAACGTGCAATTTGGTCTGGGAATAGCCCAGGCAATTCAATTTTGTTATGTTAGTTGTATAGGTTGTACACAGCAAGGCTGTTTAAAAAAAAAAAGATGTTGGGAAAAAAAGCAAGATGGTGCTACCCATGCAGCTGGGAGAGCGACACAACGCATCCCTTCTACCGTAAATCTTGTCCTACTTTCCAACACAGCAACAAGCAGGATAGTAGTCTGTAGTAGTGATGATACTGACACACGGCATAACTCATCCTCCTCACCTGTAAATCTATAATGTGATAGGAGACTTAAGTCTTAACAAGAAGCATGGCCTAGGTCCTGTGTCAAGATATACTCATACATCCTCAGGATTCCCAAACAGAAAATTTTCTGTATTTTGTATGCCTCCCACTACTATTAATGCTTTGTATTTTAATTAGCATACATTAGTAATATTAGGGATATCTAAATGGTAGGTTTACTAAAGGTGAATACTTATAATAAATAATATATTTCTTAAAACTAATCACAGCCAGAGAGCTGTTAAGGCGTAGTGCAATGCTCAAAACAGTTCTCAATATACTTAAACACATTTATTTAGACTTAATATTTTTTAAACTACATCTACTTCTTGGCAAACGTAATTTTCATTGCATGAGTTGGGGTAATCTTGAATCCTTGCAATGCTTCTTTAGCGGCAGCTGATTGCATTTCATTTGCGAACTCAACGAATGCAATATCATGTCTATTTGGTACAAGTCGTACCTCTTTAAATCCAGGAAATCTGAAAAGGAAAATAGTAAATTAATTAAAAATTTAAAAAGAAATTGTAATTTGCAACATGTATAACATAATCTTTATATCATTTTTAAGTTAACATATGCCAGAATTGAGTTAGCTCAGCTAGAATATTTATAATAGCCATACAAAAATGTCCATAATTGATATAAACAAGTCTTACTGGTTGAAAAGCATAGACAACATCATCTCGGAAGTCTCATCAGGTAGGTTTGTCAGGAAAAGAATCTGGTTGGGTGGTTGTTCCACATTGACATTATTAAGTAGATTAGGCTGACCAAAACCAGGTATTGCTGGACGGTTAGCATCTTTATTCTTCTTTTTCTTAGACTCATCTATAACCTTTGGTAACTTAGGTCTTTTAGGCCTTTCTTGGAAAGTGCCCTTTATTTTGGAAATGACATCACTGTCAGTTTTTGAATATTGGATTCTCTGAAAAAAGAATATCATTATTACAAACATAAAATATGGTTATCATCACCCTCATAAGTGACCCTTATATGGCTCACAGGTATACAAGAAACACTTTCACTAAATCGGATGAGGAAGGTGTAAGCCTATAGTTCAATTTAGAATTACACTCAAATATTGCATTAAAACATATCTTACTATTTATCAAATCAATAGTTGATATCTAATAAGAAATTAATAATACTAAAGAAGTTGTATTGTGAAATAATTTCTGTCAAATTACTCAAATTCATACATGATTTTGACTCCCATAATATTTTTATAACAATAGGGTCAAAGCATACTAACCATAGGTTTATCGTAAAATGGAAAACCTTGCATACTTCTTAATGCAACAGTGGCACTTGATATTTCTTTGAATATAACAAAAGCTTGCCCTTTCATTTTTAAAGTTTTCATTGCAACTATATCCAGTATTTGACCAAATTGTGAAAAGATTGCATAAAGGGATTTCTTGAGTTCCTCCTTCTTGATTTTCTCATTGAGATTGTTAATATAAATGGTATGGTTGGGTCTTATATCCATTGCTAAAATCGAAATCACATTTGAGGTTAGGATTATAGTATATAAACAAAAATTGTATTTAACATGTCTACATGTTAACATTCTAATATTCGATATATAAATCGCTGATTAAAAGAATCAAACAGAATTTATAATTATACTCACTCATTGTGATAATAAACCGGTATCAAATTATAATAAAGACGTACTTTCGTAGGTTACTTATGATTTATGTAACTTAAGATAATTATTTCTGAACTTAATAAAATTCTTCTTGTTAATTGTTTTCGAAGATTTTATATATCATTAATGATAATATTTATTACAATTTACAAAATAATACATTGAAATTCTAATCTCAACGCCGCTTGACCCAAAGACTAAAGACCACAGACTACAAAGAGTATAAAAATATTCTAGGAACAAGTATAATATGGAATTGACATTCGCGTATACCCGAAAGGGACAGACATATTTTACAGGGATACCACATTCATAATAACAAGTCTACTTATTTTCTTGAAACAAGTGACTTAAAAATAATAAAAAACTGGTAAAGGTTGATATATAACTATAAGCATTAGCCCTAACCAAACATTTATTGTAATTTTAGACAGCTGCATTTTTCCGGATTATCGAAAATATTATGTAATGACTAATAACAAACCGCTAAAAACATAAATAATAAAAAGAAGGCTATATACGTCTTAATATGTATGATCTATAGTACATAGCCTTTAAGGATAGCATTGTTTTTATTGTGTTTATTTCGAAAATTCCAGACACCCTTTTTAAATAATACCACATTCTTGGGTAATCTGCTTATAACAAAACTGGTATCACCATACGTTCGCGAGTGAGAATGTTTGTATGGCATTCAAATTTAGTCGATAATTTTTTGTTTGGTACATCCCTGTTGTGCGCAACAAACAAAGGGTGATATTCTGACAAAGACAAAAGAAAGCGTCTATGTCTCTGTCACTCTTGGATTTTTCGTATGTTGTTATCTCGTATATTTAATTATTTTTTTATAATTCAATACGGTATTATTATTAGCTTGTCAAATCTATTGATACTTGATCTTAGAAAATATTAAATAGGTACAGACTACTATATATATAATATAATGTCTATGGGACTAAAAAGTATAATCCACAGAGTATAATCCAAGTTCCAAAGAGTATAAATATTATTATTTATTTTTAATATTGGTCCACATTTCACGGAGTACTTTTATATATGTAGGGTAAGCAGTAGTAATCTTGGCCCCCTCACAAATATTGGCCTTTTGAAAGTTAAATCAATACATTATGAGTTGCATTACGATATGACATACGAAGAAAATATATATTTTTCTTTGTTGACTACACGCTTAAAAAAAAGAGTATGGAAAAAATGAGGGCGCCACTTTCAATTAGGTCTCATCATATTATGGAAAATCAGCAAGATAATTTAATCAAATCGTTAAAAATAAATATGAAACACTAAGCTTTACTCAAAATCTAGTATTTGTCGGTCAAGTATTGTCAACATCATAGGTTTCCATTTAGTAAAATATTTAGTTCCACCATGGTTCCACCTGTCATCACGTCATACTCTTTTCTGCCAAGCTATAAATGATAGTTTTCAAATTGAACGGCTAATAACATTTACAAAAAATACTTTCCTAGTGAACTACAAGAAGTGTGCAACTTAGTCTTAGACTAACAAAAATGACGGATCAATTAAATATCCAAACAAAAACAATAACCGAAACCATTACTGCAACCGTCCTACAAAAAGTAGATGAAAAATTAAAACCAATAATAGAAGAAAATACAAAATTAAAAGATGAAGTCGAAAAACTGAACAAAAAAATACAAAACCTCGAAGCAAACAGTAAGAGAAACAATGTCATACTCCATGGACTTCCAGAAACGGAGGAAGAAAATCACGACGATCTGAATACGCTTGTTACATCAACGCTTAGAGGAATAGATGTGGATATTGAAAAAGGGGAGATCGATAGACTGCAGAGACTGGGAAAAAAGGGCGACAAAACAGGCAAGACTAGACCAATCTTACTAGGTAATACCACCCTGCAGAAAAAAATTCAGATACTTAAAAAAAAAAAATGAAGCCCAACTCTTACATTACTCAAGACTTGCCAAAATCAGTTTTGCAAGCAAAAAAGGATGAAAAAACAATTACAAAAATGATAATGAAAAAAGAAAAAGATCTGAAACACCAAGTCCAGGTAATCCGAACAAGACCCTCAACAAAATCCAAAGGAAAGATGCATTTCAGTTCATGCGTGAAAGATCTTACTCACTGTCAGACAAAAATACTTATAGAAACTAGCACATTGTCACCCGAAATCGAATATCCAATACAACTATACAAACCACAACAAATAAAACATCTCCCACCACGGCCGGTCCCCGCGGGAGATTTAGACCGCCACCCTCTAAGAAAAAGAGACAAAGTACATTGAACACGAGAACCCTCCGGACCCATGAAAGCTTGCTGGAACTTGAAAATGCCCTTAAGAATATAAATTTCGATATTTTGGGTATAAGTGAAATGCGAAGACAAGAAGAAAAAATAGAGGAATACACAAACTACATCTCATACCAAAAAGGAAAAAAAGTTGGGCAGTGAGTTGGCTTCCTAATTAAACAACACATGAAACAACATATCCAAGAAATAATAGGAATTTCTGATAGACTAGCAATCCTCACCGTAAAATTACCAAACTACAAAAAGCCATGGTCGATAATTCAAGTCTACGCGCCTACTGAACAAGCAGAACCATCTACCTTAGATTTATTTTACGAAGACCTATCACTTACAATACGAAAATATATGGAAAACCACATTATCTTAATGGGTGACTTTAATGCACAAGTAGGAGCAAGACTAAACCACGACGAATATGTACTAGGGACGTTTGGTCACGGGAAAAGGAGTCGCAACGGACAAAGGCTAGTCGAATTTCTTATGGAACACAACTTAATAATACTTAACTCCATATTTAAGAAAAAAACCCAACAACAAATGGACCTGGATGTCCCCTGATGGAACATACAAGAACGAGATAGACTACATAATATCCAACCACCCAAAAGTTTTCACGGACACAAATATCATAACAAATCTAAACTTCAACGCAAACCATCGTATGGTGCGTAGTTCATTCAAGAGAGCCCCAGAAAAACTATCACGGAAACATATAAAAGTAAATGTATACAATCAATTAAGGGCATCCCACAAACAAGGTGAAACCAATTACCAAAAGATTATAAAACAAATAAGCGAAACGACAGATCCTATACAGAAATATGAAATCCTGGAAAAACATCTAATAAGTTACTGCACTGCAAACAAAAACAAGAAGACTCAGAAATACCAACTAAGCGACCGAACTCTACAACTTATAAATAAGAGAAAAGAATACATAACACAAAAAACTAATAAAGAAAATATCAAGAGGATAGCAGAAATCAGCAAGAAAATCAGAGAAAGTATCAGAAAGGATCGCAAAAAAAAACGGCTTAAAACACTGGAATTCCACATACAAAGAACTGGAGGTATTAAAAAGGCTTTAAAGGAACTACGAGAAGCAGGAAAACAATGGATATCAAAACTAAAGTGAAAAGAAAAGGCAATCACAAACCGGACAAGTATCAACGAATTAGCTACCCGATTCTTCACCCAACTCTACGCAGACCAGGAAAAAAACACGGACAAATACACTGCGAACACCCATAATCTAACAACTACTGAAACCGAAACTGACCCTGTCCCAGAAATTTTACTATGTGAGGTAGAAAAAGCGATAAAGAGCCAGAAAATGGAGAAATCACCAGGACCAGACAATATTACCAATGAGCTGATGAAAGGAACAATGGCAGAGTTAACGGTTAACTTATGACGGTACTTTAGATTTAGACGGTACAGAACGTTTTAAATTTGAGTTTAGTAATATGTCAGGGTTTAGAAATTCTTCAACCTTTGTCTGTGCTCATCTTCAAAGGAAAGGAACTATTTTATATTTGATAAATACTTTCAATATAAAATTCAAGACAATTTTATTCTGGATGAATACTGTTTCGTTTTTTAACAATTTCGATAGAAAATACGTAGATTTTAAGAGTTTTTTTTTTTTTTTTTTTTTTTTTTTTTTTTTTTGGCAATTCTCGTACGTAGTACATTTGCCATTATCAAACGGGAGAAATTTTTCCATGTATATAAAGGGATGAGAGATGTTAAATTTAGGAATCATTCAGGGCAGGATATAGGATATGTATGACAAGATAATAACAATATTATTATAAAATATTAATTTATATAGCTATACATATATTTAAATATATTACTTATATTATAGACACACAAGACTTTCATCAAATAAATACTAAACCTAAATTTCTATATTATTAGTAATTATATAATCTGAAATTATTTTATATATGTAATATTTTTTTATAAATAACAGACAAGTAATTGAGGTTGGAAAAGGGATTTGATGATCTAGTAAGGATTTCAGGAAATCGGAACGGTCATATAAAGGACAAGAAAAGAAAAAATGATTTACATCGCCAGTTTCACAACCACACAAACAAGAAGAGTCGTTAATAATTTTAAACTTGGAAAGATGAGCAGGTGTACAAGTATGGCCAAGTCTCAATCTTGAGATGATACTAGAGCACCTCCTATTAAAATTCATTGAGAAAAACCATGGTTTTGATAAAATATCAGGCTGAAGAGAGTAATAATAATTACCTTTTTGTTTACTGCTTTTTTCCCATGACGTTTTCCAACATGTATCAAGATCGAGTTTAGGTATTGATAACAAGTCTGAGCAGTAAATCTTATACGGAACAAGGTCACCACATGAAATAGCTTCATTAGCGAGAGCGTCTGCTATAACATTTCCTTGGATTCCAGAATGTCCAGGAATCCAAGAAAATTTAATATTGTAATGTTTTGCTATGCATATTGTTAGTAATTGTCTTGTGTCAAATATTATGGGGTTGTGTTGCTTAATTTTAAACGGGTTTTTTTCTAAGGCTTGTAAAGAACTAAGTGAGTCAGTAAAAATGATTGAATTTTTGAGTTTAGCTAGTATTATATAATCTATGGCTTTGAAAATACCCAAGCACTCTCCAGAAAAAACAGAAGATTCTGGAGGGAGTTTTACCTTCTGTACAATGTTATATTGACGGTGGAAGATACCTACGCCTACTAAACCGTTAACATTATGTTTCGAAGCATCAGTAAATATGAGATGGGTATTTTTAAATTTTTTCTCAACAATTGCATTAAATTTTTCATTAGCTATTAAAAAATCTGACTTAGCTATACCAATATTTAATATTTGTGGTGATAGAATAAGAGATTCGAAGGAACAAGAAAACAAAGGTAACATGTTAGATTGATGTAAAGGTGCAGAGAGAGATTTAAACTTATAATAGCTATTAATTAAATGTGGATTCGATTTATGTATCCAATACGGTGAATTAGATACGAAGTAAGCTAAAAGATGAAGTTTTTCAATAAGAGGGTGATTGGAAAGCTGTAGACGTCGAAAGAGAAATTTATCAGACAAATACTGACGACGTAGTTGTAACGGAGGATCACAGCACTCAATTTGTAAAGCGTTAATTGGGCTAGACTTCATTGCTCCACAAATGATTCTCAAACATTTGTTTTGAATTTTGTTCAACATTTTAAATCCAGAAAGAAGGCCCGGTTCCAATAGGAAGGTTCCATATTCGAGGACACTACGTATGAGAGCATTATACACGAGTTTCAAATAAAAGGGATGGGCACCCCACCAAACTCCTGCTAAACATCTTATGATGTTTATTATTTTTTCACACTTATTTGCGATGAAATTGCAATGAGGGATGCCTGTAAGTTTCCTGTCTAAAATGACACCTAAAAATTTAAAATCATTTTTTTGTGGTATAATGGTCTCATCGTAATAAACATGAACTGGAGTGATAGTTCGCATACGGGAGAATAAAACTACTGAGCTTTTAGATGGGGACAAATATAGTCCATGATCATCAAGCCATTTTTTTAAATATTGAAGTGATGACGTTAACTCTGTGCATGCTAATTTAATGTTTTTACTTTTTACATATAATAATAAATCATCCGCATATTGCAAAACTTCAATCTTTCTATCAATAGCTAAGTCTAGATCATATGTGTATAAATTATACAATAAGGGGCTCAAAACGGACCCTTGTGGAAGGCCTTTGGATAACACTCTAGAATGTTTTTGTTCACCATCAGTAAACAAAATCGATCTATCATTAAGCATATTTATAACAAAAGAAATAATTTTTCTGGGAATCTGAAGGCATAAAAGTTTTTGTTTAAGAATTGGTATCACGACATTGTCATAAGCATTAGATAAATCCAAAAATGCTGCAATGACAAAATTATTATCAGAAAAGGCTAGCCTGATATCGGTTGTAAGTAAACTAATATTATCTATACTACTTCTGTTTCGTCTAAAGCCAAATTGAGTTGTTGATAGCAAACTGTTGCTTTCAACGAACCATTCTAGACGATTCTTAATTAATTGTTCGCAGATTTTTAGGAGGACAGATGAAAGGGCAATAGGACGGTAAGACAAAGCAGAAGAAGGATCTCTATTAGGTTTTAATATTGGAATTACAATTTGTGATTTCCAATTTGCAGGAATGTGACCAGAGTGAAAAATAGAATTGATTAAATTTAAATAATATGTCATGCTTATGTCATTTAAATGAGTAATGAAAGAATAATATATTCCATCTGGACCAGGTGCAGAATCTGATGCATATTCTAAAACGTTCTTTAATTCTGTCATTGAAAAGGGGGAGTTTAATTCAGATGATTCATTGTATAAGGCACCGTTATCATTTAAGTTATCTTTACGAAAATTAACAGTGGGAGGAGCAATTCTATCAAGAAAATCGTCTACTAGAAAAGATGGAAAAGTTGGGGATGGGGTGGTATTATAAGCTGATCTAAATCTTCCAATGTTTTCCCAAACACTGGATGAGGGAGTATTGGGAGATAAAGATGAGCAGAACTTTCGCCAGCTGTCTCTTTTTTTTCTTTTAAAAAGTAATTTTGTTGCGTTTGTAATCTCCTTTAGTGATAAGAGGTTTTCTAATGTCATATTATTATTAAATATTTTTTCAGCATTTTTTCTTTTATTTAAAAATTCTTTGCATTCGACATCCCACCATGGAGGACTTGGAATATAAGGGTTCCCATGTTTTATATTAAAAACTTCATTGGCACTTTCAATTAATGTATCTAAAAAAATTTGGGCACCGCAAGAATCACTAATATTTTCTGATATTTTCTGACTAAGTTTTAAATCAACTTTACTACTAAATTGAGTCCAAGTGTCAGAATTGACTTTTGATATATTGTATCTTGGGAATAGTTTATTGCAAGTTTTAATTAATTTGCCAGGAGGAAATGAGGTAATAATGGGATAATGATCACTGCCAAATGTGGATGTTAAAACAGAACTTGACAGCTGAGATACAAATTGGGGTGAGCAAATAGTTAGATCTACTACACTATTTCCTTCAGATAAGTTTGTACGTCTAGTAGAATTACCATTGTTGATGATACACAAGTTGTTTTTATCTAGAATGTCCAAAAGTTTATTACCATAACAGGTTGTCATGGAGCAGCCCCAAGACTGGTGATGACAATTAAAGTCACCAGTTATAATTAATGGTTTAGGGAGGGATAAGAATATATCCCCAACTTCATTTAATATATTAATAGAAATATGTGAAATATATACAGAAACAAAACAAATTTTATTTACAATTACGGCTAAAATAGAAATTTCAGAACTATGTACAGGAGTGGATATTATATTAAAAGGGTAGCCTTTCTTAATGAGAAATGCTACACCACCATATCCATCTAATCTGTCTTCTCTAACAGTATTATATTTTTTAATATTTAATGTAAAACCTGGTCTAAGCCAAGTTTCACATAATGAAAATAAAAAAGGGTTATATTTATTTAATAAGTAAATTAGATCACTTTTTTTATTAATTATGCTTCTAGCGTTCCATTGTAATATTTTGTTGGCCATTATTTATTTTGATTATATTTACAATTAACTCCATTAAGGGGGCAACGATGGACGGTATATTATTATTGGTCTGGGCAAAGGTTTGTAATAAAGATATAATATCTGATATTTTTGTTGGTTCTTGTGTGGAGGGAGTATCATTTGAAATTGGGCTATAATTTTTATCTAATTGATTAAAGGAAAATTCTTTTATGATATTATCATGTGCAGTTTTGTCGTAACCTTTTCCAACTTGTATAGGGCGGGAAGGTTTAGATATAACTGTTTTCTTGTAAGATTTTTGTGGAGTATAAGAAGATGGAGTATTAATATTTTGGAAAGATAATTTTCTTTGAGGACTGGACAAGGTTTCAGCGAATGATTTATTAAGTATAGGGAACATTTTACTTGCTTCTTGATAAGAAACACAATTTTGGGACATATATAGTTTTATTTCTTTTTGTCTGTTAAGTTCCGGACAAGATTTACTGTTTGCCATATGGCGACCAGAACATTGACAACAGTAATAGTCATCTTCAACATTACATGAATCACTAACATGATCCTGACCACACTTGAGGCATCTTGGTTTGGAGCGACATTGCATCTTTGTATGACCATAACGACAGCAGTGATAACATTGGATGGTGGGAAAAACATATAAGTCTACGGGCAGAGAGTTGTAGCAGATAAATATTCTTTTTGGGAGTACCTGACCATCAAAATACATTACTACCGACTGTGTGGGTTTCCATATTGGAGACCCATCAACAATAGTTTTATAATTAAGTCGTCTAATTTTAACTATTTTGCCACAGCCAACAGGGGTTGAGATATTAGAAATAATTTCCTCAGGAGACCAATCTGTTGGAACTCCTCTAACAATGCCTATTCTTAAAATATTAAATGAAGGGACATATGCTTTATAATTATTGTCGGTGATTATACTATTGTTAATAAAAGAGTTAGCATCAACATAATTTGTGAAGGAAACAGACATACGGTTTCGACCAATTCTCTTAACACTACCATTAACTATATTATAAATTTTATTTTTTAAAAGAAAATTTCCGAAGGTTATCGGGTGCAATATTTTTCCGTCATTATCAGAGGATTGGATCTTCTGAACATGAATAATGTAAGGAGGTGCATCTAGTTCATTGTAAATATTTCGACCAATTGGAGTATTTGGTTTACTGACTGAATCATTAATATTATGAGGCACTGGATTATCTGATTGTAATAAAGGCTGTGCAAGTGGAATATTAGTTAAATTTTTACCCTCATCTGATTTATCGGACTCTACACAACGACATCCAATGTCCTTTTGGTTTCCCGTATTTTTTCTTTTCTTTTTGTTACAATTTTTGCATATTTTATGCAGGCGACCACGTTTTAAACTAACTTTTTTGGAAGATTGGTCAGTGTCCATACTAGAATCATTATATTCTACTGTAACAAAACTGCAAGCTTCGGGCACTTTACATGTTCCCCCGGGATCCGGGGGTTCATTCATGTTGCAATAGAATGTAAAAAGAAACTTACCAACCAAGAATTTTCTAACTAACTATAATATATACAAATAAAATTTATAAAATAAATATTATAATAAACTGATCTGAATGACTAAAATAATAAAAAAATAATGAGAAACAAAAAACCACAACTGCGCGCCTTGAAATTTCCCGCCGTTTTTCATTTTAAGAGTTTAATTAAGCCTTTGTCGGTTCACAAAAAAGCAAAGGCGTAACACCATTCAGCCGTATAAATGACGTCATGTGGTTATTTAAAATGGGATTTCCATAGTTAAAATAAACATCAAAATAGATAAATCTCAAAAAATATAATATATATGGGTATCCTTTTGTTCAATCTAGTGTCAGTTAAAAATATAATATTGGGGTGTTAAAAAAAATGAAATGTTTTCTATTGGCAGCGTGGCCATTAGTCTTAGCCTATTTCAATAGGAACGAAAATAAAAATGTCTTGGTCACTGTCTGTCACTGTCACACGGGAATGGCGGGAAGCATCGGGGCGCGCGGGTTGTGTTTTTTTGGTTTCTCGTTAATTAATTGTTATTTTGTGTTTTGTCCATTCGGAGTGATTTTCTATAGTGTTTGTTTTAAAAACTTGATCTTTATATAATATTGTGATTGGTTGGCGAATCTTGTGGAGGACCGTTCTGGAGTGGTTTTCTTAGTAGGACTGTTCTGGTGGTCTTCTATAGTGTTTGTTTTAAAAACTTAATCTGTGTAATATATAATTTGATTGGTTGGCGAATATTGTGGTGGACTGCTCTGGGTGGATGGAATGGGGAATGATAGTTGATTGATGGGGGCTAGAGGGGCGAAACCGCGCTCGTTGGGGTTTCCCGCCATTTCTCCGTATTACAGACCGAATATTGTATTTTGTATGGCTAATATCCTAGTAGCTAATACCTTTAAATGAAAATAATAATAATAAATGTCACTGTCACTGAATTTATTTTCGCGGTTCAAATTTGTAAATTGTAAATATTATTAAGTAAAATTGGTCATTAATTAAATATTCATGAAAGCTTCATACTAGTACAAATAATAATTACAAACAAGTATATTATAGTATATTTACATTTGATTAATTAATTCTCGATTTGAAAAGATATCAAAAAAGTAACTCATTATACCTCAAAATGCAAGAATGTATTCATGATTTCGATAATGTTACTCCTAGTATTTGGATGTCAAATGAAAATACATGGAAGGAAAAGCTTTTAAAATCACCAAATTGGAATAAGGTAAGCATCAAACAAACAAAAACACCTACATTTAATTGATAGAATTTATAAAAACATTTTTGACCTTTATCTAACCTTTTAGATACCTCTTATAAATTCAAACGCATCCCATAATCTTTCTGATGGTACCCTGGTGCGGTTCCGAGGAATGGTTCAGGATATGTACAATCCTGAATTTTACTTAGAGCATTTTAATGTTTTAAATACTACTTCAAATACTACCAAATCAAAATCTGGCAAATATGTCGAAACGGCTGATGTACTTGTAAGTAAACCTAAAATTATTTTGATGATTTTCAAGTTAATATAATAACCTGTTTGGAAATATTTATTTATTGCTTTTTTATTATGACAATATATTTATAATACTACAAAATAAATACAATTATCACTTATTATATATTCTATTATGATATATTTAAAATGATTCTATATTTATAAATTATATTTTTAAGTTAACAGTATTGTGCAATGTGAGGGACTATGGTCTAGTAAGGTCTAGGTAGTACTTGAGTGAGAGCTGTGTGTGATGTGATGTGATGCTTAGAAATGGGATTTTCTAAATTTCTATGTGTACCTGAACATGGGACCATCGGCTGCTCAACGGTGAAGGAAACATCATGAGGAAACCTACATGCCTGATGAGATTTAAAGTCTTTGAAGGTGTGTGAAGTTCACTAACCCTCATTGGGCCAGCACATCGGTGAACTACGGCCCAAAAACAGTATTGTTAAGGATTTTAACTTTATTATGGTAATCAAGTAATGTCATTTTACAGGAAAACGAGAAGATATTACACTCTGAAGAGATGAAATGTTCACAGCGTCAAAAAATGGTTGTAGTGTCAATACCAGGCCTCAATGACTGGGCACAAAAATTGGAAGATGAACAGAATCATTTAACTCACTTGGAGCAACAGCCAAATTCCACTAAACGCCTCAACAATTCCACACAATTCAAAAGAAGTCATGATGAAACTGAAGATGATCCCGAAGCTATGGAAATTGGTGATAATGAGTTTAGTAAGAGGGAAAGAAAAACAGACGAGGTTGTTCCAGAGAAGGCTATATTGGTGTCTAGAGAACATTTATTAAATTTTCCTTTGCCAGATGTGGCCAGCAAATCATGTTTAGTCAAAGTGAGCTTTTAAATGCCTCTTTTATTCCATTCCTTTTTTTTTTAATCTGGTCCCGTGGTAAGTTCTTGAAGAACTTGTGGTACGGGTACCAGACAACGGAAATATATTTAATACTTTTATACTATACACATATTTAAGATTTTCATTATATAATATACATATTTCATACACATCCATGACCCAGGAACACGGAAAATATTTTTGTTCCCTGGTGGGATTAGAACCCGCAACCTCCGCTTGAGTGCCAACGCGCTTACCACTGAGCCACAGAGGACATTCATATCATAAATTTATGTCTTGAGAATTTTATTGGAGGGTAGCACAACATTCTTCTTCTATGAATAGAGTTTGCATATGGAGCAGGGAAACCAAGGTTCAGCATTTGCTATATATGTACCATTCTTGGACATTAACCAGGTGGGAAGATGATCTCCGTGCGGTGGCTGGTCTGATGCAAGTGGCAAGGGATCGGCTGTCTTGGCGTTTATTGAGGAAGGCCTACGTTCAGCAGTGGATGAATAGATACTAGTGATGAACCATAAAAATGTTTGTTAATCAAACTTAAATAGTGACTGTTTATATATTGACAATACATGGCTATATTAATATTAAAAAGAGGAAAGTAACTCTTGGTTGCCATTTCACACCTAAATTGCTTGTCAGAACTTGATAAAATTTGACAAGGAAGTAAATAGGCTACAAAAATATCATCAATCTCAATCCGTACTTAATATGGACAAAGCTGCAGGCAATTGCTAGTTTAATTCAATTAAAAGTACAATTTACTATGTAATGCAATATATACATAATATTACAATTAAAAATGGAGCTTTTTTATGTTCAACTCATATAAACTTAGCTCACATTCTTTTATTATAAGTTAAGGCCACCCTTAGAGTAGTATATAATATTATAAACATCACACATTTATAAAATTGAGAAACAAACACTTACAGATATATGACCATGAGGATCTGAAAGTGAATGACCTGGTAGAAGTAATTGGATTTCTATCAGTCAATCCAGCATTATCTGGAGAATTCAAGCCAGAGAAGAATTCATTAGTGGAACCAGAGGTTGAGACAGATGTGGAAATGATTACTCACAACCCCCCTTCGAGTTTGATACCCAGAATACATTCGGTGCATGTGAAGACTTTGGATCATTGTAATCCATTGCTGAATACTGAATTTGATCAAGGTTCGCTTACTTTTTATATTTTTATTATGTTGGACAAATATATTTTTATCTATTGCTATCTTGATTGGTTTTCGAAACCAATGTCTGCTATATTTTATGTGATCATCGGCGTGTGAGGTTTGTTCTTCAAAGGGAGATCATTTAGCAAAGTCACATATTATGTCAGAGCTTGAGTCTTTGTATGGTAGAGCATTGAACCAGAGCTGTGGCTCCCCACCATGGTTCAGGCTTGTCATGGCGGTGGGGCTCAGTAGCCTAAGGTGATCCCAGCACATTGGGCGAAGCGAATTGAGCCAAAGAGGCGATAAAAGAGCAGGGGGCAAGGACGGGAACCTCACCCAATTGTACTATCCCGACATTGGGAGGGATTGTTCTGTGGTGCGGGACAACCTTTGTGTGGAGGTGGCGTCGGTCCCCTGTGGGACTGACTAGCCGTCGAGGTGCCCTGTTTGCTTAACAGATCTGGGGCACCTCACCAAAGGCGGCATTATTGGCACTCGTCGGGTTTTAGTGGGCAGAACTGCATCCAATTACCAGTTTTCAGGCGCAGCGAGTCCCACATACCCGCCTGGGGAGACCCACTCCCCCGCGTGATACCTCAGAGCATTTCCCGGCGTTAAAGAAAAAATTTATAAACAAAAATTTTTCATTTTTTTTCAATAGATCTTTGTTTTACCATCTGGGTCTGAGAAAGAAAACTTCTTACAAAGTCCAGAAAACCAATCATGGAAAAAACGAGATGAATTAAATATGCAATTTAGAAACTTACATTGGTAACTAGGATACACATTGCATGTGTCACTAGAAAACTAAATACGAATCTCCAGTATATAACCTATATCCAGTCATATAACCTATACGGTCATACAGTATTGAGCTGTGGGGCTTGTCCAAGAACTCCATATCAAGATTATACAAAGATTTCAAAACAAAACCCTAAAAATCATAAAAAATGCTCCATGGTTTTACCAAGATTTCTGAACTGCATGATTTTCTACACATAAATCAGTTAAAGAGTAGTTAAAGCTCAGGGCAAAACAATACAAACAATGCATTAAAAATCTAGCCACAGCTCTTTATTTTTAACCGACTTCAAAAAGGAGGAGGTTATCAATTCGTCGGAATCTTAAATGTATGTTACCTGATTACTCGAAGATGACTAGACCGATTTGAAAAATTATTTTTTTGTTCTAAAGGGTATACTTCCCAAATGGTCCCATGATAAGGAAACCAGGATCTGATGATGGCATCCCAGAGAAATCGAAGGGAACTTTCGAAAATCGTAGGGGCGGCTAGTGCGTTTGATATTTTTTTTTAAAAGTGTTTTGAAGGACTTCAATTTAATGAAGGTCTGGAGTCGATCTGATGCTGGAGCCGAAAGACAATCGAGGGAACTCCTCAACTATTTACATCAGTAACCTTGTGTTTGGGCTTGATTAATTTGTAATGATGAGAACTTTACACCTAGATGGGTTGTGACCGTCATTAGGGGTCTGATGGTGAAGACAAAGGACAGTTAAGGGAACTGCTCAACAGTTTACAGTAGCTACCTTGTGTTTGGACTTAATTAATTTAAATTGATGAGAACTTTGTACCCATATGGGTTATAAGCGCCATTACAGGTGTGATGATGGAGACCATACACAGTCGAGGGGAATCCTCGACGATTTACAGCTTTAATTGGGCTTACTTCATACGGTAAATAATATTATGCCTAAATCATGTAATTTTATTTCTTGTCGTTGTTAAATGAACAAAAAACAACTGTGGCTTGGAAGCGCATCTTAGTTTTTCAAGGTCTTCATAATATCCATTCTATATCTATATATTGGTGATGTTCTATACCTATATATAATGGAATTATTTAACGAATAGCAGCAAATCTACCGTGATTGCTTTCAATTACATGTATATAAAGTTTTACACAATTCCATTTCGGTTTTTTCATTTGTTATGTAATGATTTAAACCCTTTCTACGTTCATCACATTAATACAGCGCTATCTAATCTGAGCAACGCGTTTAATAGTTCTACCCATATTTCAGAAAAATAAAATCAGTTATTGAATTTTGAAATCACTAAAAATTAAGAAATAAAAAATTTTAAACAAAAATTAAAACCGACTTCAAATTAAAAAAAAAAACTAAAAAGTAATAAAATAATTTCCTTAATTTTTGTGCCTACAATTTATAATCAACTTGTTCTTCTACTAATATACAATCTTTGCGGTAAACGCCGGTGTCCTATTTGCCTGTACCTACCTCCTAACCTACCTACCTTGGCTGACACCGACTCCAAAAGTACAGGCAAATAGGACACCGGCTTCAAAAGTAACAATAATGACGTGGTAAACGCAAAGATGTTACCTACATACATTTAAGATTCCGACGAATTGATAACCTCCTCCTTTTTGAAGTCGGTTAAAAATAAAGAGCTGTGGCTAGATTTTTAATGCATTGTTTGTATTGTTTTGCCCTGAGCTTTAACTACTCTTTAACTGATTTATGTGTAGAAAATCATGCAGTTCAGAAATCTTGGTAAAACCATGGAGCATTTTTTATGATTTTCAGGGTTTTGTTTTGAAATCTTTGTATAATCTTGATATGGAGTTCTCGGACAAGCCCCACAGCTCAATACTGTATGACCGTATAGGTTATATGACTGGATATAGATTCGTATTTAGTTTTCTAGTGACACATGCAATGTGTATCCTAGTTACCAATGTAAGTTTCTAAATTGCATATTTAATTCATCTCGTTTTTTCCATGATTGGTTTTCTGGACTTTGTAAGAAGTTTTCTTTCTCAGACCCAGATGGTAAAACAAAGATCTATTGAAAAAAAATGAAAAATCTTAAAAATTATATTCTTGATTTTAGAGAAAGCACTAAAGGAGGCTAATATAGCAAGGGACCATCTTCTGAAGGCGTTAAAGGAACTATTGCTGGGTGATCAGTTGGCAGCTGAATATCTAATATGTCATCTCATAGCATGTGTGTGAGTATTGGTATTTAAAACTATCATAAGATTTAAAAAAAATGTAAGCGCCATGCTTTCAGAACACCAACATTCAATTTCCTTGTTTAAATTGTTGCATCCCTTTTAAATTTTCTGAGTTTAATTTGAGACCAATTGGTATAGAAATGCATATTTTATGCACAAACTAACATAGTAGTATTTATTATTATTATTTATAATATAGATTTCTTGACATTTTACTAGTCTTCACAGATTTTGATTTCCAATCCGGGACCCTTAAAATGCGACTGAAGGCGCTCGCAGTGGTCTTAGTTTACGGTTAAGGCACTCCCAGGTGCGAGTGCCACATAGAATCTACCTGAGATCCTGGCTACATGCGTAAAAAGCATTTCCCTGCGAAAAAAAAATGTCTCCACAGATTACATCGTACATAAAACTTCTTTTTTTGAATACTCTTTCACTGTATCCGCTATTCGCCTGTAGAATGCTATACCTCAATCGGTGCAGAATTCGCAAACAATTGCGATATTCAAAAAGCGCCTTAAAGACCACTATCTCGCCTTAGCCGCACTGTAATACACTTGTTCTCATTCAGTTTTACTTCAATTTTATTTATTGGTATAGTAGCAACATAGCTTTGTACAAAACTAGATCTGTATTTGATGACTACAGATGTTTGTATTGATTCTATGTTTATTTTAGATATCTTCGGCAGAACACACTCACTTTAGGACAATTCGGGCTAAATATATCGAATCTGCCTACACAGAAATACCCAGAATATGCCAAGCAGTTATATGATATCATCAAACAATTTGTTACACAAAGCTATTACCTGCCGCTGACAATTGACAGTCTGAATACTATAGCACTACTGCCAAAGTAAGTTGTCATCTACTTTGGACAATAACTGTACAGAAGAGAATTGCCAAGTATTTTAGCTTTAATAGTAAAATGAGCATGACTTGTATGGTTATGTTACATAAGAAATCTACTGCTTGTTTACCTACTAGGTACTAGGCTGTATGTTGGATGTAAATATATTATTTTATTTTATTTATGACAGCTTTTAGTTCATACATTTTTAAAAGCAATTAAAGTTACTTTTGTTTTTATATGCCAACTTTAATTCTTAAAAAAATATTGAAAACTGTGATAAGGACATAGCTAAAATTGAATTTAAGGTTGAACTAGTCGACGGCGCGAACTCTAACAAAATGATTGCTATCTCACCTGACATAAGGCGCGAACATGTGTACTAGAATGAAATGCACAATGATTCATTCCGAAAATGTCCTTTTATTATAGAAAAACTAATAAGTGTATCTTTTCAAAATAAAGTTATTTTATCTCTTGAATAACTAAACTATATCTGTACGGGCTTTATTTTTGAGCTTTCGTGCTCGGTATACTATTTATTTACGACCAAAGTTGGGCTAGAATCAGTATTGAAATACGAAAGTTTAGAAGCTTGTATTTTTTAAATGTATAATTTTTTACGATTTTGGGTACATACACACATAGATAACGACGAGATCAATTTATATTATACTTAGTTTTTCATGGTCAACGTCAAACATTGTAGGAATGGAAAGATAAGCGACTTGTGTAACCTTAAGTCAAAATATGTTTTTAACCAAACAATTATCATCATCAACCTTTCCACACCGTAAGTCTTCAATACAAGCAAAGACGGTCCATTCTACTTCTTCCTAATAGTTTTCATGAAATATCTTACCATTCTAGAAAAGACTATGAGAGCAATCGTCTCACAAGTGGCATCCTGCAACTCGGCAAACATACCCACCTCGTTCTCGATGAGACGAAGATGGAACAGGGTCGTCTAGACAGTACTGGGGTAAACAATGTAGCAGCTCTAGCTAAACTGGTCACACAGCAGACCGTGGAGTATGACTTCAAGTTCTATAAGAAAGATTTTGACTGTGACATATCCGTGCTGATCTTGTCTGAAGGAAAGTCGTTATTGCCAGTGAGTACATATTACAGTGTCCCAGGTGTACTTCAAAATGAAGTGTTTATTACTTATGTTGAATTAAATTTGATTTAAGCACTCCATATTTTCCATACAAATTTGGAAATATATCAAAGATCAACTTTTATGATAATTAGTTTGGGAAATATCGAAAATAAGTAACGTGCTGCAGGTCGCGTTACCTGTGTGTGACGTCATATTACAACACTCAATACATTACGCGCTTAACAACGATAAAACACGAATAACTTAGGAATTAAATTTACCAGTCATAGGGACTGCTGATAGTGAAAACTTATAACTTACAATTTTAGTTAATATCAGTAGAAAGCACTATAATGCATATGGTGAAATACAATTGTCATTTTTAAATTCAAGGAACTCACAGATAATTATAAATCTTGTCACCTACATCATGTATTGTCTCTTTCGCACTTATATAGGTGTCTCTTATCGTATATATAGGTGACTGTATCTTTCTCGCGCGGGCACACTCGGTGGTTCCCAGTTCATCCGATCGAGCCTTTCACCTCAGAGCGTGACGAATCAGCTTGAATCCTCACTCACAGCCTACAAAAATTTGTGCGCTGTGAACCAAAAGAAGTTTTCACTTCAAATATTGATAAATCACTTCTACTAAATACAAATGTATTTTTATATTACAGAGTGATTACCATGTTGTTCTTCAACCGGAGGAGTCCTCTCTTCAAATATTTGATGCTATTGTAGAAGCAGCGACGTACTATTTAAAGGATGAGATTATGAACACAATAAGGGCATATTTAACTAACTTGAAGCTTGCAAAGTACACTGTCACTGAGAATGTACAGGTATGTTGTTAAAGATTTTGTTTTGTTTCACGAAAGCAGGTCGGCCATACTTGTAGTGATGCGACAGACGTGTGTTCTTGTGTGCGTAACTACGTAGCGTATTAGCGTACTGAACTGCGCGCTCCCGAGCTTACGCACGCTAAGATAATGTGCATGTACGTGAAATATAAAATCTATAATTTATCATATCAGCCTACATTAATTACATAAAGTGAACAAAATGCTTCTCTAATAATAATTCTAATCGTTATTTTACAGTATGTTGAAGAAGATTATATTAAAATGAGAAATAATGCAGACAGTGACAACCCTATCAGCGCTGATGATTTACACCGACTGCTAGTATTAGCCCGACTCGTCAGCCTGTCTAGAGGTTTCGATTCACTCAACAAAGAGTGCTGGGATATCGCCAAGTCGATGGAAACAGAGAGATTACACAGATTGAAAAATAGAGTGGCTCCAACGTTATAATTTTTGTGTGAATAAATGTTTTATTTTTATTTTTTCCATAGTTATAATTATTTATCCTTGCTCCTCAACTGAAATAAAAGTTTAGAAACAATTGACAAAATAAGTAAAAATTATAACCGACTTCAAAATAAAGTAACTAAAAAGTAATAAAATAATCCCGTTTCTTTAATTTTTGTGTCTACAACTAATAATCATCTTATACTTCTATTAATGTACAATTTTTGCGTTTACCACGTCTTTATTGTTACTTTTGGAGTCGGTGTCAGCTAAGTTAAATAAGTACAGCAACAAATACGTCACCGTCGTCCGTCACCGTTGTCGTATTTATTGTTGTAGGTACCTACCTACCTACCTTGGCTGACACCGACTCCAAAAGTAACAATAATGACGTGGTAAACGCAAAAATTGTAGATTAATAGAAGTATAAGATGATTATTAGTTGTAGACACAAAAATTAAAGAAACGGGATTATTTTATTACTTTTTAGTTACTTTATTTTGAAGTCGGTTATAATTTTTACTTAAAATTTTTATTTCTTCATTTTTAGTAATTCATTAAAGAAAGTCATACAGAGATAAACATTTTTGCATATCGAACCGTATGAAGTAAGTTCAACAAATGCTGTAAATCGTCGAGGAGTTCCGTCGACTGTCTATGATTTCATCATCATATGAAATCATCACCCATATGGGTGCAAAGTTCTCATCATTAAAAATTAATTAAGTCCAATCACAATGTAGCTACAGTAAACTATTTAGGAGTTCCCTTAACTGCCATTCGTCTTCATCATCAGACCCCCAATCATAGTCACATTAATCAAGCCCAAACACAACGTTACTGAAGTAAATCATCGAGGAATTCCCTTAACTGTCCTTCGTCTTCATCAGCAGATCTGTAATAGCATGTAACACCCATATGGGTGCAAAGTTCTCACCAGTATAAAATAATTAAGTCCAAACACAAGGTAACTACTGTAAACTATTTAAGAGTTCCGTTAACTGTCCTTCGTCTTCATCATCAGACACCCAACCACAGTGATAACCTATCTAGTTGTAAAGTCCTCATCAATACAAATTAATCAAGCCCAAACACAAGGTTACTGAAGTAAATCGTCGAGGAGTTCCCTCGACTGTCTTTCAGCTCCAGCATCAGATCAACTAGACCTTCATTAAATTGTAGTGCTTTAAAATGCTTAATTAAAAAAGTTCTAAACGCGCTAGTTGCTCCTACGATTTTCGAAAGTTCCCCTCGATTTCTCTAGGATACCATCATCAGACCATTTGGCAAGTATACCCTTTCAAATAAAAAAAGAATTTTGAAAATCGGTCCACAATTGACGGAGAAATCGGTGTACATACATATAAAAAAAAACCGGCCGAGTTGAGAACCTCCTCCTTTTTGTTGAAGTCGGTTAAAAAGACAGTCACATTTGTAACGGTAGACTAAAGCTAAGCATTATCGGATGGGAGTTTTTTTTTTAATAGCTGGCGGTGGTGCCCGTGACTTGGTCTGTGCTGGATTACATTTGGGACAATTCACACTATATCTTTACAAATTATAACCTACTAGCTGTTGCCCGCAGCTTCGCCCGCTATAACTTAGATGTACAGCCGTACACGGATTGATGATGATCATTTATCTATGGACGGCCGTAGGACTTTATTTTATAATATGAAGTGATTAATACCGTATTATTGTAAATAACTTTTACATTACCGCTTTATAATTGCCAATTTTTAAAGTATTAAAATGGATATAGGTAGTATGTTATATTTAACTAATATAGACATATTATGCCATCGCGGACTTTTCAGTAGGCATATTTAGGATACACAATTCTACCATATTACATTGATACAATAATAATTATTATCCTAACTTTCGAAACCGCGGCCGGACCAGGCTCGGGCGCGAGGCGCGGCTCGGTCGAAATCACGGTGTCGCATTATTTTGATTTTGCTATATCTTCTAAGATATGCATTTCATTTGCATGGTGTAAACGGGAAAAACATACTTCATGAAATGCTCAAGCTAACTAACATATTTAAAATGATAAGAATTAATACCACATTTGTGTAAATAGCTTTCCAACTACCGTTTTATAATTACCCATTTTTTAAGTATTAAAATGGATATAGTATGTTATCCTTAAGAGATACACATATGCCATCGCCGACTTTTTTGTAGATCTTTCTAAGGTATACAATAATGTATTACATTATTTTGATCTATCTGTTAGTGTTCATCCAGCGTTTGCAATGTAAGTGCAAAAAATGTGTTTTAAAAAATTAGAAACCTCAAAAATAACCGTATTTCTCCACTATTTAATGGATGTTATTATACATATAAACCTTCCTCTTGAATCACTCTATCTATTAAAAAAAACTGCATCAAAATCCGTTGCGTAGTTTTAAAGATTTAAGCATACATAGGGACAGAGAAAGCGACTTTGTTTTATACTACTTATGTAGTGATGTGTTATTCTAATGTAGGTATGTAAATATTAAGTAGTTTTTGTGGAAAAGAGTAACAAAAATCCATACATAATAACGTCCGCGTTTATAACATTAGTAGGATATAACTACTGCAAAATATATTTTCTATAAAATGAATAATTTTATTAATCCTTAAAAGATCTCAGTTACATTATTTTATTCAGCCCCGTGAGCAACAACTTCGAGGCGCTAGCGGAGGAGGAGGTTCCCATGGAGGAGTAGTAACCCTGGGAACCTCCGACAGGCCGCATGTTGCACCGCCGCAAGAGACCTGTGCGCGGCCTATCATGGGGTCCGCCACGCGCGAGTAAGGTCTGCAGTAAGGCGCCCTTAGGTGCTCAGGGGGCCTTATTAGTGGACAGTGCTGATGGGTATAGCGTCGGGACCCGGTCAGGCCTGCACCATGAGGAGAACACCGCTGGGGCGGTGTTTTCGATTATGATTTCCCCAGCGGAAATAAATACATTATTGATTCCTGATGTTCCATAATATGTATAATCAACTGTCTCAACTCAGCAGGAGAGATTAATATAATAAGATATCAGTCCCCATCCCAACCCGACGCCAGGAGGCCGTGTGACTTCTCGGTTGGCAGGGGCAAACCCCCACTTTTACAGACCAAAAGTGAGCCACGTCGGCTCACACTAATCCGATGTAGCATTAGGACCTTTGGGCCGTTAGCATAGATCATTCCGAAAAAATAAAAGATTTCAGTCTTTATAATATAAGCAATTAATTCATTTTTATATTTAACTGCGGCTCTATATTAGTGCCGTGAATTGACGGCGGACCACGCGCCGCTCTACTGTCTACACTACATTTGTGAGTGAAACCTGCCGTGAAATGGATGTAGAAGCTGCTGCTATAATTTTTTTAGATAAATCAACATTTACAAAATAAGAAAATAATTAGAAACCATAGGAGACGAAGATGGTGAACGAATCTGTAGTCAAAAGAAAACTGGCGGCGCGGTGCCCCGCCAAGAGAACGTTCGCATAGTATAGAGTTGTGAGTTTATCAAAGGAATATTTGGAACAGGAGAAGTTTATAGGTCCGCGTAGACGCAACTTGAACAAGCCGGGTACATATTTCTAAAATGAGTTTATTCTTCACGTGATATCGGTAACGTTATTTATCTGGCGGATGTATTAGTTTCGAATCCTATCTGCCAAAGAAACATCCAGCATAGCAGGATAACTTTCGGACCAGTCGTAAATTTAGAGCTAAGTTTTAGTTGGATATAATAAATACTCATAATTAATAACTGAACTAGTAAGGATACTATGGTGGGAGTATTAAAATGTAGGGTACTCCCAAGTGCGAGTTCCACATAGGGTTAAGAACTCACCCAGGGTAACCTGGCTACAAGCGTAAAAAGCATTTCCCTGTGTCATCAAAAAAAAAAAAGGTATTAAAGTGAACGAATCGCCAGTCCAAACTCGAGTTAGAAAGAATTCAAATCGAGTTAACTCGAATTCAGCAAAACTCGATTTTGAGTTGACACAATATCTCTAAACGAAAATGACATGAAAGTTGAAATAAATCACAATAAAATTGTCAGGGATTTCGGCGGGTTTTTGGGCGCGTGGTTGTGTTTGGTTTCCCGTTAATTAATTGTTTTTCTTAATCGGGTAATGCTACCTATCAAAAATAATTTGGTGTATTTTATTCATTTGCATGTGTTATTTTGAAAAATTATAAGTAATAATCCGACACAAGGTAAGTAGTAAATAAATGGATTTTTAAAAAAGTCCAAATATCTCGAAAATGGTGAGGTTTTTACTAAGGTCAAATTTGAATATTCTGACAGGTATATGATCCAAGCTATCAACCCCGTAAGTTTGTCGTACTAGTCCTTGGACAGCCAGTATAAATATAGATACGAAAACTATATATTGGTCCAATATCTAAAAATCGCTTACTAGCTCGTTTATCATTGGCCTTAGTCCGTCTGTTGCAGAAGATTTAAACAATGTCAGCATGAGTTAATTACACAGCTCTTTTTGTGATTGCATAAGCAGATTCGTGAGTGGCAGACTCTGCCACACACTTTACAGGTAAACTGGGTGGTGTTTATGACGGAAGAATCTTGTTTTGTCGCTTTCTTTTTGCCGCTAAGGCTCGTTCGAAATCTGTGTATTTTGCGATGTATCGAATACTCGCACTCGCATCTATATCCATGCAGCATACTATACGATACGCATTGGCCGCTCGGCCCGCGGGAGTGAGTGAGATACAAACATTACAATACTTACAATTAAAGCGGTACGGCAATATTCGCAATATTTCACTGTTGTGACTCGCACAATATCAAATTTTTGAATATGATATTGTTATGGATTGTAAAATCTTAATGTTATATAAATAAAGATTAGTTTCAGTTAAATATCGATAATCGGATCAGATTTATGAATTTAAAGAATTCAAAATCGAGCATAAAATATCTAGATATTAAAATACATTGTTTTGAAATCAGATATTGAAAACCAGTATCTGATTCAGATACGATACTCAGAAAAAGCGATACGACCCATGCTTAGTCGAGTGATAGGGATTGGAGGGGTGAAGCCACGCGCCTTGGGGTTTTCCGCCGTTTTTCCATAGTACAGACTAAATATTAACTCGTCCTTGGCATAGCACTAAGTGCAGTCCATTAAAATAAAATAAATCACAATTGGCAATTGACAATTTGACAGGGGATGGCGGGAAGCATCGGGACGCGCGGTTGTGTTTTTTTGGTTTCCCGTTAATTAATTGTTATATTGTGTTTTGTCCATTCAGAGTGGTTTTCTATAGTGTTTGTTTTAAAAACTTGATCCTTATATATTGTGATTGGTTGGCGAATATTGTGGTGGACTGCCTTGGGTGGATGGAATGGAGAATGATAGTTGATTGATGGGGGCTCGAGGGGCAAAGCCGCGCTCCTTGGGGTTTCCCGCCATTTCTCCGTATTACAGACCGAATATTGTATTTTGTATGGCTAATAGCGTAGTAGCTAATGCCTTTAAATGAAAATAATCAATAATCAATCAACAATTTGACAGTGGAATGGCGGGAAGCATCGGGACGCGCGGTTGTGTTTTTTTGGTTTCCCGTTAATTAATTGTTATTTTGTGTTTTGTCCATTCAGAGTGGTTTTCTATAGTGTTTGTTTTAAAAACTTGATCTTTATGTATTGTGATTGGTTGGCGAATCTTATGGAGTACCGTTCTGGAGTGCTTTTCGTAGTAGGGCTGTTCTGGCGGTTTTCTATAGTGTTTGTTTTAAAAACTTAATCTGTGTAATATATAATGTGATTGTTTGGCGAATATTGTGGTGGACTGCCTTGTGTGGATGGAATGGGGAATGATAGTTGATTGATGGGGGCTAGAGGGGCTTCCCGCCATTTCTCCGTATTACAGACCGAATAATTGTATCTTGTATGGCTAATAGCCTAGTAGCTAATGCCTTTAAATGAAAATAATAAAATACAATTTGACAGTGACGTGTAATTTTTTATCAATGGACGTGTGTACTGTATAGTGTATAGTAAAAGTCAATCGTAATGTAATATACCTACTTGTTTTAAAATTTAAATGATATATTAAAATAGTAATTGTATCAAAAGTTAGTAATAAAATGACAAATAAGACTAAGTCATCAGATGCCCTGAATAAGGATAAAAGCCTGGAGAGTGCTTGGGTGAAGGCTTTTAGACCGAATGCAGAATGGCCCGACAAGGTTAATAATCACGAGATATTATGAGAATATTTATGATAATAAAGGTTTTTAATGTTTTGAAATTATTTCAGGAGGAGTTCTTAGATGTTGTTTACTGGATGAGACAGTTTATAGGCATTGCCTTAGGTTTAGTTTGGGGTCTGCTTCCTTTGAAAGGCTTCTTCGGTTTATTTTTGTGAGTTGATTGCCTCCAATCAAATAATTAAGACTGTGATATTTGGGATGAACTTAATATAACGTTTGTTTATCTCATAAAATTTCAGGTTTGTGGGTGCAAATGCTGCAATGGTATATGCATATGTCAGTAACTATCAGAAAGTAGATGAGGAGGAATATGGGGGAATGTGGGAAATAACTAAAGAAGGATTCGTTACATCATTTGCTGGATTTTTGGTAAATCATTATCATGTTTTAATAAGCACATCTATTTTGCTGATTATTATATATACAAATGATTCAAAAGTAAAACCATAACATACTATCTGTATCTGTATCAGGTAAATCATAACCAGCTCCTTAAATAAACTTAAGTAAAACTCTATCTTTATTCTAACTAATATGTTTAAGGATTAGTTAATTAGTTCTCAGCATATAATGCATTTCCTTGTAATAAACATTACAAATAATTCCTAATTTATACATGGATGTTTTATAAGTTAAAGTTTCTAGTATCTAGAATACATTTTTGATTACAGGTTACATGGATAATTGTGTATACAGGACTACATAGTCAAGGGAGTTTATGAGAAAGAATAAATAAGACTAACATACAACAGGGTGAGATCCTAAGAGAATGGTTCCGAAAATACAAAATGATTTTATATTGATTGTTTTTAGTTTACATATTTGTTGTTCATAAGATTAATTACCAATAATAAGTAACACAAATCTTTTGAAAGTGTATTACTTATACAAATAAAAGAAAACGCAAAATAAAAATATGAGCTACTTATTTTTAAAGTATATAAGCATTTTTTATGAATGTTCTTGTCAGCATTCAATAAATTCATAGTCATTAAAAATTCCATGTTCTAGAAATTTTAGAATTAAACATTATCATGTTTCTTAATGTAGATATTGTAGAAAAGTGTGACCGTGTTTGGATAGTTTTGTGGGACTGTGTGATCAATGAGATATTTATGTAAATTTTTATGCAATTCCTTAGGCTTTCCTATGCTTGCTAAGTATTCTGATAAGTTATTTAATACAAAATAGTTATGCTCAGTTTGTCTAAATAATTTTCTTGGAATAAAGTTATTCTTCTTTTGGTTAAAAAATATGTAATGACTCTAGACTTTAGATTTTTAGCCCATGTTACAGATTTTTTTTTTATTTTTAGCTCTGGCAAGCCTAGCTTTAGCAGTGATACCTCACTAGAATTATGTATTTTCCCTAATTCAAATAATTTATTGTTATGTTTTCCAAATGCAATATTTCAAATTATTCTGTTTATTTTAAATCTATTTATAGAATTATAATAATTTACATGTATTATTTTGTTTTTATTGAAATAAATCAAAAGGATTAGATAAATAAATAGTTACTTATTTATTTCTATGATCTTTAATGCTCTGGTTAGTCCATTTTTTATTTCCTTAGTATAATGAGTGTGATGTATGTATGCACCAATGATTAGACTTTCGAAAGTAAGCAATTCTTTTAAAGGCAACTGTATACGCTTTTACAATAGGATCCCAGAAAATGTTCAAAAGCTCTCCATAAAAAAATTCAAAAAAGTTGTTAAAGAACGTTTGTGTGGTAAAGCATATTATAAAGTAAAAGATTTCATGGAAGATACCACACCCTGGGAATAAGGCGTTCCTCCCGGGCATTTCAAGATAAGATGTTAAAATTGTTATTAATATATATTATTTGAAAAGATTAGTTCCACTGAGTTTGTTTCGCCGGTTCTTCTCGGTGGGCTTACCTTGGAACCGGTGGTAGATTCAATTGACGTTCAAAAAGATACTGTATTAGTACTATTTTGAATAAAAAAAATTTGATTTTGATTTTTGTATTTGTACTCAACTAAGCACACCATTATAAACGCAAGAGCTAAAGTTTTATGAAGGAACGCACTATTTAATATGGAATAAGCAAATCACTCAAGATGGTTTATATATATGTACATTATTCAAAGGAATGAAAAACTATTTAAGATTAACAATGTACCACAAGATTTCTATAATTTTGCTAATTATCTTAGTAGCTTAAATAAAATTTTTGGATTAAATTCCTTTAAAATTCTATTTAAATAGTTTTTCTGTATAAAGGTGTAATACTTATACTAGCTGGTGCCCACTGATTCGCTTGCGTTAACTTAGATTTATAACTGTATCCGTATTGATGATAATTATTTTATAGCTCATGTCACCCAGTGTTAATATAGCATTCAACAGGTGAAATAATTTTTGAAATCGGTTGTGTAGTTTTTGAATTAATTCGTACCAAATAGAAAACAAACTTTCTTTCCTTTCACCTCCGAGCGTGACGGCTCAGCCTCATTTATACCCTACAAAAATGTGTGTGCGGTGCGCCGAAAGAAGTTTTTACTTCAAAAATAAAATAAAAGCCACAACTATAGTAATCATTTTATTTCAGTCATCCTGTGTCCTCCACGTGACCAATACGTCGTCGGTTCTATATCTCTGTGTGATGGTGGCATCTTTGAAGTCCATCCGAACGCCAGATTGATAAGCGACGGCGCCAGCGTGGGCGATCATAACTCCATTGTCGATGCAGAATCTTTCGTCTGTCGCAAATATTTTAGCCCCTCTCTCTGAACACATCACACCCATCATGTCTTGTAGACGCTCATTACAACCAACGCCTCCAACTAGTAGAACCTAGAAAAATATATTGCCTTACCGATGTTACTACACCAAAAGAAATAGCAAACATTATACGGCAAAAAAAATGTCAATTACAAGATTAAAAAACTCTTAACTCCTTGATCGCCGTTTCATCGGCGACTTATTTAGCAAAAGTTACTGCTATAACTAACAGTTGAGTATTTATATTTCGGACTGAGTAATAAAAGATATGGACCAATTTACATTTGTAATGTTGTAGTTAACCAACCTCATTAGAACCACAATGAGCCATAGCTCGTTCTGTTATTTCCACCAGCATAGCGAAAATAGTTTCTTGTAGTGAATAACATAGGTCTTCTGGAGTGTAATCTTTGAGCAACTCATCTATTTTATCTTCCATATATGAGAGTATCCCAGAGAAACTCACATCCATTCCTAAATCATCAGTTTAGTCATTTAATAACAGTTAATCGAGGATTTTCATTTGTTGATAGTTAATAGAATCGGGCGTTGTTATGCAGAAATCCGTAACATAAGATTTTTTATTATAAGTTTGTTAGAAATAATTCTGTGAACTACGCCCCACGCAGAAAATGTGTTTTACCTAATACCCCACTTCAGTTGTAACAATTATATGGGCTCCAAATCTTCATGTGGGCTATAAGCTCACACATACATGGTAAAATTCTTTAAATTTCATTCAGAGAGGACAAAAGTCTCAACATTAAAAATAAAAAAGAAACGCATATACAGAATATACCTTTAACACAATATGGCAGATGTAAGTATTTCTTTCCTTTCTTAGCCATCTGCTCAATATTATATCCAGGGCTGGGAGCATTTGATAATTTTAATACTCTGGCAAATCTATAAAAAAAGACAATGAAGTAGAGATTCCCATTTTCAATTATGCTAATATGCAATAAATTGTCAGACTTTTTTGTAATAACTATGTAGAAAATAATCAACCCAAATTATAATAAAACTTAATATTTTAAGCCCTTTTTAGTAAACTTTAAAATTTATATAAAAATAGAATATTTTTCTCACCTATCTAAACAATTTCCAACAGCTATGTCAATGGTCTCTCCGAATATCCTGTATCTCTGTCTGGAATAAGCTATAATTTGTGTATTACCACCGCTTACATACAACACCGTTGGATTGTTGGCCTTTGTTATTAACCTGCCCATTTCTATATCTGTGACTAGGTTAAGGCTATTGAATACTTTAACAATAATTAGATTGATTAATATTCCTCATTTATAAATTAAAATTACAAGTTTATAAGTTTAAATAAGTAATTTTTATTTTGAAAATGATGTGGCAGACTTCATCTATATTCTATACAATATAATAAAGTTAAAGATAACTAAAAATAATTAAAGTATTTATCAATACTATTTCTTATTTGAAAAAAGAAAGACATTACACAGGTCAATAAAAGGATACGTCCAATACAATGATTGACACCTAATATTGGTTTGTTCCACAGTTTAGCGCAGGTTCTTGCAACAATAGCACATACCATTAAAGGGGCCCCCATTCCTGGCCCCTTGGTATAACAGACCACATCAATATCCTCCGGTTTGATGCCAGATTTATCTAAAGCCTCCTTCAGAACTTCATGGATGTTTTGTTGGTGATGCTCAGCAGTTTCTCGTGGTAGGAAACCTATAAATCAATTTAATTCGAAATATACTTAACTTATCCTATCTACTAGTGTTTACAAGAATTTTTTAAGGTTATGCTGTTAGTATCAGTGTGTTGTGTGTCTTTGTTATAGGTTTTTTTCTATATTATAGTTATTATTTTCGACTACTATATACTACTATACTAAAATAATTTAATGTAGTTTCAATATTTTTCAATTTATACCTTCGCCTGGTGGTGTAATGTAAGTTCTTCTGCAATTTGATAATATTTCGCCATCTCGAACAATGCCTATGCCAAGTTTATTAGCACTACCTTCAAATCCAATTGCAATAACCATTATTAATTAATATTATTAAAGAAAATTATTATTTGTTAACTAGAGTTTTGTTTACAAAGTTAATATTTCTTCTTCTTCTTTAATTTATGGCATACAATCGCCTTTTGCGACATTCTGCCAGTGTCAACTGTCAAGCATGGAGGTTAGATATAGAAGGAGAAAGAACGAAATGTATAAAAATGTCTACGGAATATAGAGAAAATAAAGTTTTATAATCCCCGATTTAAATCTGCTCCATAGCTTAGATAGAAAGGAGAACGATTGACATAGGCGTTATAGACCATAAATTGTCCACTGAAAAAGTGGCTATTTATTATCTCAGTGTATTTTTACCACCAGAGTGGCGTTAATATCACTCCGATCCCCGTGACGTCACTAAATAATTTACATATACATTTAGCAAATAGCAGCTAATTAATACAAACGTTGACTTTCTGAAAACTTTTATTCATATTACCTATTTAATTAATTACTTTTATATTTATTGATAAATTTTTCTTTAACATCACTCTAATCCCCGTGACGTCACTAAATAATAACCTTTTTTTTATTTTTTTATTATACCTTTTTAAATTCTATTACCTAAGCTCCGGGCTCCATGGTGACACCAGTTTAACTCGGGAACAATAAACACTTGACGATCGTTCAGTATTTTTCTACTCCTTTGTTTCTGGCAAAAGCCAGCTATTTGGAACATTTATTTTCCTTTATTTAGAAACTATAAATTTATATACAGAGAAACTGATCATCATCATCCATTAAGTTTGAAGTGTCATCATCAACCAGTACATGTCTCGTTCAATGGGCACGGCACGGTTCGGTCGTCGTCCCATTCATACTTGGAAATCGACTCACACTTCATTTAAAAGAAAAACTCAGTAAACATGAGCAGTTTATTATATCAATTAAACAATATTAGGCAGTCAAACATAGTATGCTTACCTGCTACCAAAAAATTAGGAATATGTTTTTACTTGACAAAGTAGATATTTATATATTATTTGACATAGATTGGTAGTACAAAACATAAATGCTTTAAAAGCCATATTACTAAGCTACTATAGCTTCTTCATTTACTTCATCAACAAAATCTGCTAACATATCATCAACAGAAATACCATTATTCTTACTAGCAATTTTCGAAGCTTCTGCATTTTCAGTTCCGTTTTGTAAATTGAGTTCATTTTCCTTATTTTCTGTCTCATGCCCATTTTCAACAATTTCTTCAGAAATGTTACCATTCATCTTTGATTCTACATTTTCATCAATACCATTAGATACCTTATCCAACATCATTTCCTGAGAAGGTTTCATTACTTGACCACAAGTTATTTGTATATCATCAGTCTCATTGGTACTAGGAAGGTTATTATCATCTTCTTTTTCTAAAATCGTAACTCTCTCTGTTCCTGTATTTGGATAGTCATAGCTAACTTCCATTGAAAGTGGTGTTTCGTCACTTTCAAATGTTTCAGTTGAAACATTCAATGGTGCTTGTGTTGCTGCTTCATGTATGGCTGCATTATTGTCTTGGTGTGCTGGTGTATTTTTAGTATCACTAGCCGTGATTTCATTATCTGCAGGTTTACTAACTTCTATCTCTTCAATAGGTATTGGCTTGTCAACTTGGTCTTCATTTAGTGTAATTTTATTAATTTCAGCCACAACTTCTACTTCTTCAATGTTATCATCTGACTCATCACTAATTTCAATTGAGTGATTGGACTCACTGCTAACACTGATGTTTTCAGTGTCTTCTTCGATGCGTGGTTTTTTGGGCGATGGCTCATCGGGTACTATTATTTCGTCATCAAATTGTGATAACCTGAAATGGTATAATTATGTATATTAAAAATGTATTTTTTTTAACATTCTAAATCAAGGTCCAACAGTTAGTTGTGACATTTTAATAAACACTTTAGTATATACAGCGACGGCATAACATGCGGTAAAAAGTACTCATACCTGTCTTTTCCTAATAGGGATTCCAATACAGCCCTGTTCTTGTTTGAAACTGTTTTCCTCTTTGATGCATTATTCAGCTCTTGCACTGGTGCTTCAAGGTTAAAGTTGAGTGATGGGGGAGAGCAATGCAAGTGTAATCTTATGTCCAATAAAGCTTGTGTGCAGAACTTTGAAATCTGAAACAAAATAATGATATTAATTTAAAGAATCAATGTGAGTACTGTCTACTTGTTATGGGTTCGGTTCTCAAAGTGGAACGTCTGGGGTTTGACTTTCTTGAAATTTTTCCCCCGTACACCGTACCATGCCCATAAAGTTTGCTTACACTTGTAGGAAAATATCGTGAGAGATCGTGAACTTACGTGTCTGATAAAAATTATAATTTTTATCGGTATGCTTAATTCGCAAATCCAGGAAAGCTAGTGAACTTTGGGAAATGCTCTAAGGCATCCCACCTGGCGAGTGGGTCTCCCCAGGCGGGTATGTGGGACTCGCTGCGCCCGAAAGATGGTAAGTGGACGCAGCTCTACCTACTAAAACCCGGCGAGTGCCACCAGTGCCGCCTTTGGTGAGGTGCCCCGGATCTGTTAAGCTAACAGGGCACCTCGACGGCTAGCCAGTCCCGCAAGGGACCGACGCCACCTCCACAGAGAGGTTGTCCCACACCAGAGAACAACTTGTTTGTTTGGTTAAACACCAAACAAACACGAACTTGTCAGCTTAATAATATAGATGGTGCAAATAATATATTGTAGACAAACCTATATACTTACTTCATCATTCTGCCGATTAAGTAGCACGCTGTACAGATGTAGACAGTACTGTGTGGGAGGAGGCACACCACTGGGTGTGGTTTTTCTAGAAGCTTCCAGAACTCGGAGCAGCGCTAGCAACTGCTCATCATCATAGGTTTCATTGCTGTAGCACTCGCGGATGATACGCTCTTGGTAAATCTGTAACAAAATATTCATTTAAGGCACGAATGACTACAATAATTTCACTCACACAACCGCATTTCTGCCCGCGATACCGCGTAATCTAATGTTACACTTGCGACACATAGAATAAGGTTGAAAATTGCAAAGCATATTTTTGTTAAAGATGCGAAAAATAGCTAGGCTGCAACTAAACATTTCACTAGCGGGATTTCCTTAGATAACTCTGATACACATTGAATTCAAATATTTGCCTAGTCTAAGATTTAATATATTCCTATTATATTCTTTAAAAAAAATTGTTGTTAACGCTGAAAATACAGGGAATTTCAACGACAAAGTTTTTTTGTGAAGCAAATTACGATTTTTTTTATTGGGAATATTAAACAAATATTTCTATTCTATTCAGTTAAAATTTTTCCTTAGACCTTTTTCTATGATCTGTATTTTTTGCGTGGGATATTTTCCATGAGTTTTATCGTACTCGAGCGTTTTGTAAATGTTGAGGTAATATTGCGGCTTAAATAATTGAAACACTTTTTTCTTATTATTCTTATTTGGTGAAAAAATTAAGTAAAGTAGTTTTACAAAAGTAAAATATTTACAAAAAACAAATTTATCAAATAATTTTCTTCTAAAACAATTAATGCCACTAATATTATATCTCATAAAAATAATAATACTTACATATTTTATTGCATAAAGTTTATTAACATATTTTGTACCTTATGAGTTGTTGGTTTCAGAAATCTTCCGCACACAGTCAGGAACATTTCAGCACAGTTCAGAGCAGCCATTGCTACTTTGTTGCTCACAGCTTCGTTGCTAAAAATAAAATTGAATAATGCAATGAATTTTGGATGGAAAGTAATACAATTATACTTTTTGGAAATGTTAATGTTTGTAAAGATAAAATGTAATTTTATTTAAACATTTTAATAATATCTTTTCAAAATTTTATATAAATAGCAATTTTAATCTGTATAAGTAGTAGAGCCAAGTTACTTTTGTATTTTCAATTGATTAAGCTTAAGTTGACTTTTGTTCAAGTTTTGCGACCATACTTAGCAGATAGCTTACATGTTTATTTTATTTTTCTCCCCTGGCATATGTGCAGCGATGGAACTCTCCTTGAGCATTGTGTTGGCTTGCTTCCTTCTGGCTTTTTTACTCAAATGCTTTATTGGTTGAGCGCCAATCTACATTAAATAATTACATTATTATTATTATTATTTAAGGGTGGGGACACCAGCTAGGCCAGACGGGTGATCAGTCCTCATTACCGGGACCATTTCACCCAATTCCCCAATATTGTTTTTTTAAATATGATATCAACAGGCAAATGTGCCATATGAGTAAGTGGTCAACATCAGAACACTAGAATAGATGTATAATTGTTACCTTGGCATTATTAAAATAGTCCTTTGTGCGGTATGACAGTGGACAGAATAAGGCTAAATGATGAATACAAAACTATTTTTTCAAATTTAAGTTTAATTATAATCAATAATTAGTGATTTCAAACTGTTTTACAATAACAGCCTTAAGCTACCCTGCAATTAGTATATTTCCAGCCTCATAAATTATGATACAGAGTCCTGATAAGGCTACAAAATTGCACCGTATATATTATGTCTTTTTAACCCCAATTTTTTTTTGTCGTTTTCCATTAGACTTAAAAGTATGCACTCATAATATCTGGGATATTTTTTATATTTTATCCCTGTTTGACATGGATACAAAAAACTTACCCACGTACATATTTCAAATTACCATTCATTAATTATTTCATCAAATCATTATATTTCGCATTGGCATATCCTCTAGAAACCTAAAATTGAAGAAGAGGATAGTTTCTTCAATTTTGAATCTCTTTAAATTTGAAAAGACGACCTCTGTGGCTCAATGGTTAGCGCATTGCCGCTCAAGCCGGAGGTAGCGGGTTCGAATCCCACCAGGGAACAAAAATGTTTTCTGTGTTCCTGGGTCATGGATGTGTATTAAATTTGTGTATTATATAATAAAAATCTTAAATATATGTATAGTATAAAAGTATTAAATATATTTCCGTTGTCTGGTACCCGTAACACAAGTTCTTCGAGAACTTACCGCGTGACCAGATTGACGTGGTGTAAAAGCGTCCATAGATACTATTATTATTATTAGTTTAGAATAACTCACAGTGAGTTGCACGACGTGTCTCTGAGGCGTGACGTCACACAGTACGTGCGCTGTGAGCTGGTCCTCCCACGCACGCTCGCCGGCGCGGTGGCAGCGTACCGCCGTCAGCCAGCCTCGCAGGCTGTTGTACGCACAACACCGGACCTTGCTGGAAATACTCATCATCATTACTAACCATTTCCGTCTAATGCTTTCCACAGACAGAAAAAGCCACCTATTGGTCAGCTTTGTAAAGAACCTACGCTGTTGTACACGGCGCACCTTGCTGGAAGTAGCACATCATTTTTCTGTAACACCGCTGAACATAGAAACACAGCCTTTTCTACAATCGGACAGTTTACAACACCAGATACCCATGGAGAAAGATCTTACGAGATAAATAAGACGACCTCTGTGGCTAGCGCGTTGGCGCTCAAGCAAGAGGTTGCGGGTTCGAATCCCGCCAGCGAACAAAAAAAAAGTTTTCTGCTTACCTGGGTCAAGGATGTGTATTAAATAATAAAAATCTTAAATATATGTATAATACAAAATTATTAAAATATTTCCGTTGTCTGGTACCCGTAACACAAGTTCTTCAAAAACTTACTACGGGAACAGATTGACGTGATGTAAAAGCATCCATAGATATTATTATTATTATAAAATTAATTTATTATTAAATTAATGCTAAAGGGGGCATCCCTTGACTTGATATACTGAAGAATATGATGCAAGGTGGAGGAGCTGGATTACGGCCTTTTCAATTAACGCCAAAATGCCCATACCCCCGTCCATGGAGATATTCATGTTGTCTAATTCGGGATCAACCGACTTACTTACCAATAGTAAAGTTAAAATAAAATAAATTAGCCGAGTGCAAGTCGTACATGCAAACGAGAACTTCTGTACCGTATACAAAACTGTATTTTTTAAATTCCAAATTTTTGCGAACCTTTTAGCATTATACTGTTTGTTCTATTATAGTGAATATAGTAATGCACATACTGAGAAAGTTTCAAGTGTTCAAGTGTTCCTGTTACGGTTCAAAAGATTCAGTTCTATTATGTATGGATAGTCTAATCTTGTATTCTAGAACAGTCAGATTTATTGGAATTCCTTTGGCATAAAACCCTTTACAATGTGACTTCTTGCTAGACTTCTGAAGTATACCTGGCTTCTTCACTGGGGTTATCGCTGCTCCACCTCAGGGTCTGCATCACAAATCGGACGACTAGCGACGAGAATGGTATCAAATTGGATCCCAAGCTGAAAATATATTAAAGATTATCAAAATTTGCTGATTTTATAGGAGTTTATTAAGATTTTTACAAGCCCGACATTTCGGATACTTTACAGCAACCATGGTCACGGGAGGACTGAGGTGTCATACGTTCTATCATTACAAAGTTATTCGAAACTACCCTATGGTACATCCATATTTCATAAAAAAATAAAATCCGTAAAAATTGTTTCATTATAATGAGTGAAATTCGCGTAAAAATTAGAAAAGAATATGAAATTTTGCTGACTTCATAATCATTCATTATTGTAAGCCAAAAATAAAAATTTGATATATCTGGCCAAGTTGTTACTACTGTACATTGAAATATAATTAAATGTATGTGATAAAGGCGCCAGTTAGACAATATGTTTTAAGCTAACTAGTGAGAAAATAATAAAAAATTCTTACCATACAATTAACGCATCAAGAGTTCTCAGTGCTTCTATTTTTATATCACTAAGTTGTTGGTTAATTTTTGCAACGCTGGTAACACTTTGCGCTCTCAACACCAAGTCTAATATTAAATGTGGTTCCACTTGTTTTGCTACTGGATATATTTCCCTGTAAATAAAATTATTCATTGATTACTTAGTCATTTTAGAGTTTTTTTTTATATAACACTAGGAGACCCTGCCATGTGTTACTGTGGCTAAGATATACGTTAAAATATATTGTAGTAAACTATTTAATACAGTAAAATTATTATTTATGAATAAAAAATTGCGATTATAAAATGAGATATAAACTATCCTATCTCTCAAGTGGAATCAAACTGCACACTACATACAAAATTTGATTGAAATTGGTTCAGTAGTTGAGGGGTTCATCGCGGACTAACAACATGACACATATTTTTATATATAAATAATATGTATTTATGAACAATCACATATCTAGTCACTTGCTAAGTTAGTAAGAGCTTGTGTTATGTCTGAAATGTATCTATAAATATTTGCTTTGTGGTTTTAATAGAGCTCATATAGGGGGCTATTTGATTGTATATATGTATAACCAGAATAGAGCAATGATGTTATGCATTTTGTATGAAAACAAATTCCGCCAAATTTGTGCTGCGACGCTGCGCCAGTTCTGCCTTCTGTTTAGCTAATGGGACGTACACACAGATCACTGGTAGTTTGAATTGCTATTAAATCAGTGACTGATCAGATCAGATTTTTATGGCTCCCAATACTACTCTACCCAGTTATATGCATGATATTTGCACTCAAAGTCCAGGGCTAGCCTTTGTTGTACCATGGTAACGCATTCATGTGTCCCCTCTCAGATTTATAGAACCAAATTTTTATGCAATACAAATTGTTAGGTCAAGACAAATATCAAGAAAGAAATATCTTGGTTGGTAAGCAGAATCAGAATGCTACACAAAGTGAAAGGCAAATAAGCAGTAACGACAAATTCAAAACTTACACTAGCATGGCTTGTATATATATAAGTATATTTCTTAGCCTAACTTGAAGATGTGTCTTTTTGTTGACATTATTCGGGACTTTTGTTACTTGATCGAGTGCAGTTGAAAATGTTGAGCTTATAGTTGGTGTTTTGTTCTGAAAAAAAAAAAAAATATAAATCTTAATATCAGCAGCATTATGCAATAAATTTTACATGTTAATAAAAACTCTGTTATATGCAATAACTTTCAATACAGTAACCATAATTGTGCATCATTAACGCCAGACAAGTTGCTAGCAATTTAATGCTATGCTTAGGAAGGCAAATCTATGTAATTGTATTGTTTCTTTAACATGGCTATGAACACAACCATTAGAAAAATTTTGTTCAAAGTCCAAATTAAAATCCATTCAAAAAACCAACTTACATCCGAAATTCCTTTATACATGTCAACAGCATTCTCAAAAATGGCATCTATCAGTACATGAGCTGCCTTACAGAGTAGGTTTATTTGACCCCTCCAACAAGACTTTGGTGTAGCTGTTCTATCTTGGGTCAGTCTGACCTGTAATTGTCAACAAGAGGTAACATCTTAAGAAATTTAAAATTACCACAATTTCTGCTAGACCAAATCATTAGGCTTATAGAGTATTATTAGGCAGGGGAGTCAATGTTGTTTTTACCCAGCATTGTCAAGTTGGTTAATCAGTTACATAATGGGTTAGCAAAATGATTGGCGGACTTGACCTAAACAAATAAGTTACAACAATTTCATTGAAAATCATATTTAATTACCTAATTATAAATTTAAAATTATTAATTGTCATCATTAGCTAGTAACTGTCCACAGTTGGACATAGAACCAGCTACTGCACAGTTTAACAATCTCTATACAGTATGCTGAGTAAGCAGTAGTTCACTTTTCCGTAACTTTAGTATAAGTAGATAATTACCTGTTGCACAGCATGCGCACATTTAGCTGCACCAACTACTTGATGATAATCATTGGCATCTAAATAGCTGCTCAAGTATACTTCTATGTTGTTCCTATGTGAAGCACAGTATTTTGGGTACCTATAGGAATTTAAATGATCATTTATTTGAAATAAAGTTTTAAAACTGTTATCTATTATATTGTGCATGTTATCATAACATATTCAAATATATACCGGGTGATAACATTTTCTAATGCCCTTAACCAAGTATTTTTTTCGACGTCTTTATGTTTAGGCAAATGCTGAAAAAACGACGTGAGTGCATCCTTCACTGCGTCACTATTATTTGGATCTATGTCATATACTTTCTTCAATATTTGACCTGCAACGTATAAATACTTGTTCAAACTGAGAGGGTTGAAGATTTGCAAATATTGGCCAATAAAAGTATTCGCAACTTACACATTTTATTACTGTCATATATTATACCCGATTATACTTCACTTAACACTACTGGGCAGTACTGGGTGACTACTGGAATCTTTATCTTCTCAACAATAGATTATATTTAAGACAGAGAACAATAAGAAACATAAATGAGAAGAAATTCGCACGTGTTGAACGTAAATAAAAGGCAACCATGAATATTTTTTGAAATGACAAACGTCAATGACATACCGGCATTGACAATTGACATTACGTATTTTTAATACTTTTTTGGAAATGGTTCAAATCTAGATAAAATTTAATATATATTCCTAAATAAGAAATAAGTTCCTTATTTTTCATTTTACCCATAATAATTGTCACTATTTCAAAAATCATAACTCATTGTTCAAATTTTTTAAATAAAATATTTTACCCGATTTTACCAGTTTATGACGATTATCAATTCAATAAAGTCTCAAAAGTTTGAACTGCAATATTATATAAACATTGATTGAAAAGTATGCTGTGACTTTGAAGGACTTTGAGGATTGAAAAGGTATGTAAGGAAAACGCTAACAAAATAAAATTCTTAACTTCTTTTTTTTTACATAACGACTTTCTTTCTTTTTCCTTTAGAAAAAGAAGAGAAAAAAGGAAGTATAAGAGAACGGCGGGAGTTGGCGACTATTGTGAGGGACTCTTCTGGAGCGGTTTTCTTAGTCTGTGTAATATATAATGTGATTAGTTGGCGAATATGGTGGTGGACTGTTCTGGGTGGATAGAATGGGAAGTGATAGTTGATTGATGGGGGCTAGAGGGGCGAAGCCGCGCTCCTTGAGATTTACCGCCATTTCTCCAATGCACAGACAAAATATTGTTAACACGACAGACTTGGCAGCATGGTCTCTGGTCTCAGCCGGTTCCAACAGGAACAAAACTAAAAAACGCCTCACCGCGAGGTAACGCCGCATGCGCCTTAAAGGTCTCGTAACCAGGCCACAAAATATTATTAAAAAAAAAAAAAAACGCCGCATGCGTCATGTTTTTTCGTTCTTGCAGCCGGCTCCATCGAATTATATATAAGACGTCGAAACGACGTGACAACGTCTTATAATTCAATGCTCTGAGGCGTTCCATTTTCTTATGACGTTGTCACGTTCAATTATCGTCAGTAAACCGACTTTACAGACAACCAATTTTTCATAAAAATGAGTGACGAGTGATCAGAAGTGTACTTTGATACAAAATGGCACCCCAGAAGACGGTTTGTTACTTGTGAAATCTAGGAACAAGTATATGGAATTGACATTCGCGTATACCCGAAAGGGACAGGCATATTTTACAGGGATACCACATTCATAATAACAAGTCTACTTATTTTCTTGAAACAAGTGAATTAAAAATAATAAAAAAACTGGTAAAGGTTGATAGATAACTATAAACATTAGCCATAACCAAACATTTATTGTAATTTTAGACATCTGCATTTTTCCGGATTATCGAAAATATTATGTAATGACTAATAACAAACCGCTAAAAACATAAATAATAAAAAAAGAAGGCTATATACGTCTTAATATGTATGATCTATAGTACATAGCCTTTTAGGATAGCAATAAACATATTTGTTTTTATTGTGTTTATTTCGAAAATTCCAGTCACCCTTTTTATTTAATACCACATTCTTGGGTAATCTGCCTATAACAAAAATGGTATCACCATACCTACATAAACCGACCAATATAGCTAAATGTAGAATAAACCAAGGTCTTAATCAATTGCAATCTTTTTACCATAATAAACTCAAATTAAATATTAATTCATCCAAAAGTTCTGTAATGTTATTTGGAAAATCAAACTGTAATGTACAAATTACTTATAACTATGAAAACATCCCTATTGTAAAGGAACAAAAATTCCTTGGTGTAATTATAGAAAATAAACTTAAATTTAATAGTCATATTGATTGCATTTGTAAAAGAGCGTATAAAAGAATTAATATATTGAGATATCTAGCAGGCGTTTTTTGGGGCGCTGATTCAAAGATCTTAAGTATATTATATAAAAGCATCATAAGAAGTCACTTTGACTATAGTTGTATTGCCTACATAAATGCTAGACCTACTCTGCTAAGGAGACTAGACATAATTCAGAATAGGGCATTAAGAATAATTACAGGCGCAATGAAATCTACACCAATAAACGCAATGGAAATAGAAACCGGTATTCCTCCTCTTATAATAAGACGCTTAATGTTAGCCCAGAAGTTTTTTCTAAAAATGATTGCAATTAACTCTTCTTTACCTGTAAGGAAGTTATCGTTAGTAGAAGAATTATCAAGTTCTGTGAACTTTAATGTTATTAATGCTCAATCAATAAGTTCTGCGATGCTTCCACAAATGTCAGTAATTTTACATTTAACGATGTCAATCTCAAAATCTATTTATTCTAGCTCTCTAAAACATAAAGGAAAATGGTACGGAAGTATTCAAGAGAATTTACCGAGAAAACCCTGGTATGATGAGTTGGATATAGCTAGCCGTGAGTACATCACCACAATCAACAGATTAAGATTTGGCCATAACACTGCTCCCTCACACCTAGCAAGACTCAAGATAATAAATAATAATATTTGTACTTTCTGTAACAACGGGATCGCCGACATTGACCACATTTTCTTCAAGTGTCAAAATCCAATGTTTATTTTCCAAAGACTAATAATGGCAAGCGAAATAATAGAATTTAGTGATACCTCCCGCCGCCACTTGTGTGATTTGCTGAAAAACAAAAAGTGTTATAGTGCATTATATAAATACATAAAAAATACCGTAGTGAAAATTTAAATTTAATAGAATAAAATAAAATCAGTGAAGTGTAGTTGATACATTAAAGGATAAAAGTTTGTGCCCTAAAATCTGACTTGGCTTAAAGGTCTCGTAACCAGGCCATAAAATATTATAAAAAAAAAAAAAAAAAATGATAGTACTCTGGAGAAAAAATTTAAAATTATTCTTGATATTGATAGTAAATCAGAATTACTTAGATTATTAGATATCAAAAAAGATTTTTATATAATTTATACGGATGGATCTAAAAGTGCCCAAGAAGTTAAATCAGCATATTTCGATAGTAATTTAGGATGTACAAAATGTATATTACTAAATAATAACTGTTCAATTTTTACTGCTGAATGTTATGCTATATATATGGCTATATCATATGTAAATTCCAGTAGCAATATTAGAAATGTCATTATTATTTGCGATAGCAAAAGCGCTTTATTAGCTATAGACAGTTGTAAATTATCTTTTAAAACAAATTATTTAATATTTAAGATTAGAAATTTATTGTACAATTTAAATGAAAGAAATGTTTACGTTGAGCTAGTCTGGGTACCCTCCCACAGAGGAATATCAGGTAACGAAAGAGCTGATCAAGCTGCAAAAAATGGATATGATGAGGACCACAGAGATGTTGTTAAAACACCTTTCTCGGATTACTTTCCAATTATCAAAGACGGGATTAATAGACTTTGGAAAGATTATTGGACTATAACAAGTCAGAATAAAGGACAATGGTACGCTAAAATTCAAAAAGACTTTAATACTAAGCCCTGGTATAACATCACCAGTTGTGAATCAAGAAAATTTATCTCCATAATTACTAGAATGAGATTTGGACATTGTCTGGTTCCCTCTCATTTATTCAAATTGAAAATCATTCAAGATCCTAAGTGTACTAAATGCAATACTAGTAGCCATACGCTGACATAAACCACATTATTTTTAAATGCGAATCTTTAAAACTACATAGATTAATCCTGGCTTCGGATATAAATAACATTTGCTCAGAATATAAAATAAATGTTCCCCGTCGCCCAGAAGAAATATTATCCAATCCAAGTTTTTTAAACCCTTATTCAAGTTTATATGTTCGTCAATAGAGAAGATATAGTAAAGGAAAAATATGAAGTGTAGAAGATTTTGTTTAATGTTATGTAGATTACATTGTCGTAGTTTAATATGTTAAAAAAATGTACAGTTTAGAGCAAAGGACTCGAATCCAGCTCTCAATAAATAAATAAAAAAAAACCGACCAAATTAAAAAGTAGTACAAATTTAGTCGATAATTTTTTGTTGGGCACATCTTTGTTGTGCCCAACAAACTCAGAGTGATATTCTGACAAAGACAAAAGAAAGTGTCTATGTCTCTGTCACTCTTGGAGTTTTTCGTATGTTGTTATCTCGTTCCAATACGGTATTATTATTAGCTTGTCAAATCTATTGATACTTGATCTTAGTGTGAAATTTATGGAAATCGAGCAAGTCGTGTAAATTATGAAAAAATGATGTTTATGGCGAGATTTCCTTTAGGTTAAACCCGATAAGCACATAAATGTGACACTTTGTAGTAAAGTAAAGCAGGCAAGTAACAAATAAAATTAACAAATTAATTTCATATAAATTGTGTGATAGTGATGTACTGCAAATGTAATATCCACATATCGATAACAACATTGCTCCTTGGGGTTTCTCGCCGTTTCTCCATATTACAGAATAAATATTGTATTTTGCATGGTTAAGAGCCTAGTAGCTAATAATGCCTTTGAATAAAAAAAAAATATTGACATATGACAATTGACAGTTACCAGGCCATAAAATATTAATAAAAAAAAATAAAAGAAACAATTGACAGTTGACATAAATATTAATCGTCATCATCAGCATTCAGCATTTCGGCACTCGTATAAAATTTAATTAATCTTTATGATTTACTATTATCTTTTAAAATACATGATAAAAATAATACCCGTATTTTCATGCTAAACAGTAATAAATATTATAAATCCTAACAAACCAATTGTCATTTAACAAAGTGTTTATTTATACGCTACATACATATTGAAATCAGTAATTGTATAAAATGACAACATTCACCGGTTTTAGTGAGGAAGATTTACAGCGAATGAAAATATCTGGAAATGAAACCAAAAATGGTAAACTTACATTTTGATGTATACTTTTACGGTATAAAGTTCATTTATGATACACACCAATAGTTTATAAAATAATTCTTTGCATTTATATGAAGCAACCTAAAACTTTAAAACTCTTATTTGATATTCCTTTTGGGTTATTATTTTTGACCTCCTGGAGTGACATATTTATCTTAATTTATTTTATAGCGTTTCTAGATATAATATTGTTTAATATATTTGAAGAATAAATACTCTTTGATGTAACTTCAATCGGATTCTTTTAAAGGTATTATTGTCATTGTCAGGTCATTGTTAATTCAACTTTTAAGAATTTTAATTAAAACTTTTGCTTAGTTAAAAAGTTGGTACTCCGGTGTTCTGTACATATCGATATACAGACACCAGAGTGTCTAGTTAGTGAGTTAGTCATAACTAGATTACAATTTGGTAAGGATATGTTAGAACATGACTACAGCGTGCGAGCCGAGCGAGCAAATCGAGCATGCCTTGGCAGCGGCCTGCAAAGCGCCAGGTCCAACTTTACAAATTATTAACTATTGTTGTTTAAGAAATAACAATTTTTATGGTTCATGTTAAAATATACTAGTGTCCGAATAACATCAGCCTTAAAAAAATCAGCATATAAAAACAGTATTTATGAGTAGTTAGTACAGGTTGTTGTAAGAAGCTAAATAAAAAAAACTAATTTGCACATTCAAACCTTGGATCATTAGTTGAATATATACAGATGGTGTATATTGAAATATGCTATCACTTTCAACAAATAACATAGATACAACTCAACAGGATGTGTTTGTAGATAACGATTACTATAATTACAATAATATTGCGAAAATTATTCATTCATAAATGTAGTCTTTATTGTTGATGGCTTACGTATATTCGGATTGCTGATTTGGTGCTACAATGATCTGCATTTAGTTTACTACACTGTTCTGTATCAATGTTTGTGTATCTTTATTATTTAATTTTATTGTTAAATGTTGAATTAATTGTATTTTTCATAGGCCCTGTGAACTCACAAAGCATCAGAAAAATTGACAAAATAGGTTTCAAGCCCAAGAAAATTCATACACAGATATCATTAACCCCAGAATCTGAAGATGCATACAATGAAACATTTGATAAATGCAAACTGAGCTTAAAATCTTCTACTCCAAGTGTGGCAGTTGATGAAACTTATGAGCAGGAGATTAATGTATCTAGTAGGGAAGAAGATACATTGCCACAAGAAGAGAATGAAGAAAAACAAGAAAGTAGAAGAAGCAGTACAAATATAACACCAGATGTTATAAGATGTGTAGATAATTATACAGAAGATGAATTAGAAGTACATAAAGCTAAGCTAGAAGACTTACAGTTAAAACAGAAGATAATGGAAGAACAAAACAAGAAGAGAAAAGAAATGCTAGCAAAAGCATTAGCAGATAGGTAAGTTTTAATTGAGCTAGATTCTACTCCGCTTATGTGTGCAACTATTTTGTTGTAAAACATTTAATTGGTGTACTTTGCAAGTCTTATAATAATTTGGTATACATTAAGTAAGTTAAATCTTGTGTACTGGACTTGATCTATAAAAAAACTTATCAAAACCTATGTTTTTTTAATGATTAAAAAGGACTTGTTAGCATTGGTATTACACAAATTTTATTTTAAATATTTTTACAAGAATAATATTTAATTTTGCTTAAGATTCATTAATTTTGCTCATCAACTATAGTATTGTAATTTTAGGTGAACGAAATTTATATGAACTATCATTAAAAATGAAATAAATATAAACTATGATTTTAGAAAAAAAAAAACTTTCAACATGTAAAATATGTATTGTGAATTTAAATAAAAGAAAAAAAAAGAAAACAAATAATACAACAACTACACACATTGCCGTATAAGCTGATTTAAATTAAACAGATATGAAGTTATGTCAAAACTTTATAAATCGTCTGAACTCCACTTCCATATTTTTTCATCTCACCTTATCAATGGGAATATTCTGTTATCAATATTGTATCGAAACTACATCCTGTCAGATAACAACACTTGTAGCTGTGTTGGAAAAATGGTATATCAGTACTTAAAAAAACAAAATGTCAAACAAATTTTTAAATTTAATAACCAAAACTATTTGGTAATTTTGTTTTGTGAAATATTTGTTTAAAATCCAATGATTTGGTTTAGCTTAGTAAGGGTGATTAATAATATGTACCCACATTTTATCACTTCGATCCTATACATATGGGATAAAAAAATCCACAGCAATTTTGTTTTAGACATAGTATAGTATTCTTAGCGGTCTTCATATTTGTTGTAAAAAGGCTTAATTTAGTATAAGCAAAGGAACATTATTGTTTTTGTTTGTGTTGATTATGTATGTATTTGTATAGATGTGTTGTTCGGACTAATTTTTTGTTATTATTAGATACTCATGATAAAAGAATAAGTAAATGACCATGTTTTTAGAGATTTATTATTAATATTCATTTATAATTATTTTTCCAGGACGAAACAAACAGAAGAGGAGGTGTTGAAATTAGAAAAAATTAAAAAAGAATTGGAAATATTAGATGGTCAGTTGTCCAAAGATGTTGCCATGTTGAGGAAAAAGATTGATCAAGCCTCTGTTAGTTATTCTGAAGCAGAGTATGTGTTAAACTAATATTTTATGTTTCTTTTATTAAAACTTTATTTTTCTAGTTTTAGAAATACTAAAAACTATCTTTTAGAGTTAGAGTTGTTTCTACAAATTCTAATTCATATTAATTAAAGAAAGTTCATTTTTAGTGTTAGTACAAATTTATATACAAATTATTAACAAAAATTATTTTACTAAATCAAAATTTGTATTTCCAGAAAGCAGTATTTAAAAGTGGAAAAAGAATTTTTGCAATCAAAAATAAATCTTCAAAAAGAGAAAGAGAAGAAGGAATTATTGATCGAGCATTTATGTACTTTGATTACACACAATGAGACGAGAAAGGCAGAGAAGTTGGAAACTTTGATGTTAGAACTTGCCAATGGGAAAAAAGATATTTGCGATGACAACACCTCAGTGGACGAAAGCCCGATTATAATAGACGGAGTGGATGAGAGAACTGGAAAAATTATGGACTATTATATGGATAGTTGACATTCCAATTCTAATTATTTCTGGTAAAGTGCAATTTTTCATGTCATTTTCTGTTTTCTAATTTTTTACTTGAGTTTTATATTAATTTTGCAACTTAAGTTTTTACTATGAGCTAATCTAGGCAGTCTCTTGACAATAAATTAATTATTTTAGATTTTATAATATTTATATCCAATAGTATTGTTAATTATCTTTCACTAAGCATATAAGAGGAATAGAGAGCTTTTGTATGAAAATAAATTCCGCCAATTATTTGTGCTGCGACGCTGCGCCGGTTCTGCACTCTAAGGTAGTTTGTCTGCCAGTTTGCGTAAGCTACAAAATTTTATTGTAACAAATTGAGTTTTATACTTGTCAACATACCGATGATTTCTAAAAAAGCAATGTGCTTTATGTGGTCTTTAAAATAAATATATTTGAAAATAACTACTGTTGAGATTATGAATTTTTAAATTATATCTTTACCCTACCCTACATATTATTAGGGTAAGGTAAAGATATATATTTTATGAAGATATTTATTTATATGTTAAGTACTTTTACACTTTAATACTTGTTAAACTACCATTATTTTATATTTGAACACTAAGTATTAATAATAAAATAGACATAAATCTAACTTTTTAATGGCTGCCTACTCTACTCTACTTCTCTACTTTTTAATTATCATTTCTTTAATATAAATTCAGCATTAAGTATAATATATACGAATGAGTATAAAACAGTTGAAGTAGCATATTATGCTATTGTCCTGAAATAATAAATATATTATTAATAATGAAACTTGTTATTGCAATGAATTTAGAGTATAATATTATTGTCCTAAATGTTTAGTAAAAAAGTGCCTTAAATTTAATTATGTAAATCAAGTACCTACCTACTTATAGTAACAAAAACGAATGTATTTTTTTAAATATATAAAACAATGCAATAAAAATGAATAGTCAATTTTTGTATAAATAATTATGTAGCAATAAAAGTTCTAGTTAATATGGTCAATGTTATAAACTTACAACTTATATTAGATAAAATAATACATTGTCGGCGTTATGATTATTTAAATATTTATTTCAGATAACTACTTAGTATTTTTTTAAGTTCACATGAATTCACTCAATGGGTATAATAAAATAACTTTTTATAGATTTTTTCGCGGTCTATTAAGATTTTTACATTTCCGACGTTTCGGATGCTTTAGAAGTGTAGAGCAACACAGCAACCATGGTCACGGGCTTACGGGAACCTTGGTCAAGGTTGGGCATGTAAAAATCTTAATAAAGCGCGATAAAAACCTTAGTTTTTTCATAATAATAATAAATTTTGTTAGAGTAAATCTTAGTATCCAATGATTAACATATTCTATTAAAATGATGATGATTAAAATGGTTAGTAAAGATTTAATACAATTGATTCTAAGGAGATTAAGTTATGGTTAATTTATTTTAAGACATCTATGACATATGTAGTTGAAAAAGCAAACATAAAAGTGTTTAAACAGGTTTTCCCTTTATATTGTCGAACGTCATTCAATGCGCACGTATTTTCCGTTGATTGTTGAACAACTATAGGTGTTTTAATAAAAAAAATGGGGCTATCATTCGTCGATTGTACTTCGTTATGAAGAAATATAGCGTGATTTCCAATTACAGAGCACAATGCGGAATTGTATTAAATGCTAATGCTTAATTGGAACGTGAAAGTTTTCAAGTGCACCAGCAGAATGCGCTAAGTTCAGTTTTGAAAAAAAAAAGTGAAAGAACATGTTTTTTCTGTATTTTTTAAAAATAAATAGTCAATTTGTATACCTTGATTTATAGTTATATTCATTTATGTGTTGCTGTAATTGGAACATCAACATTGAGCATAATGTGCGTTAGTGCTGTAATTGGAAAACACACGTTAGCATGACAAAATACATGAACAATTAAACATATTGTATACTTATAAAATTATTTCAATAAAACAATTTGATTGTTTCAAATATTTTATTTTTCTTTGCAGGCTATGTATGGTCATTAGGAATAAGATACTTTTCAGCTTTCAAAACAACCTTAAAGGAAAGTTTTAAAAAACTAACTCAGGTATAAGTTTAGACACTAAGAGTGTTTTCACACGTACTGCCTCGACTGAACGAAGTCATGGAATTGGAACAGGAAACATTGTTGTTGGTATCCTTGTTATGGTGTTAAGAGTCAAAATCTTCAAAAAACTTCTTGCAAACAATTTCCCATGCTTTGTTCTTTAGTATGCGATTAGAATACTCCTCTGTCCTATAATCCGGATCTATATACATATATTTACTGATCTGCTCCATAAATAAATCTGTATCAAGTCTCGGTGACGGACATTTTGTTTACCGCACAACCACGCGGCACCTCAGTACAACCACATAATATCTGCGATGTGGCCGGTCGCTGGTGGTTGCGATATGGTCGATATCACCCACGCGGTCGATAATGACGGCAAAATGTGGTTCATATAAAAAATTCACACGTAATTATAATATTCATTTTCAATACAAAATATGCGCCCAACCACGAGTTGTGGTTGTGGTACGTGTGAGAACACCCTTATGGTTGCTCTCTGAAAATTAGGAACATCGAAGTGACGGTTGTGATTGCCTACTTAGCGTTCGTCTAAAGCATTAACAAATTGAAGTATTCTTAAATACTTTTGAAATGCCTTTAATATGCATTCACTTTACATTGTATGAGTGCCTCATACAATTTAGAGGACTAGCTTAATTGCCACCAACCTCAAATAAGGTAAATAAATAAACTTGTGCTATTGTGTAAAAGAAAATATTTTTTGTGTCTAATAAGTAATGTTGTATGTATATAATGGTACGGAACCCTTCGTACGCGAGCCCGAATCGCACATATACTTGCAAATAGCAATAATTACTATTTTCTTATATCGCATTAAGAAGGGTCTGGCTATCGACATCCTATGTCCTGCCATTTCTGTTTCTAGTCTAATAATATACAATCTGCACATACTACACTAATGATTTCATCATATGTATGCTACCTATGCGTCAATTAACTCAACCGTACTGAAGCTAGCTACAGTTTCGTCCCGAACGTCACTTTCTCTTCTTCTGTTTAATGCTCAACGTGCATGCTCAAACTCGGTAAAACTACCTTCAATTCGGTTAAATTAAATTACGCGTACTAAATTTCCTAAAGCCTTAATTATTTACGTCTAACGTCAATAGTAAAATATAATCTAGTAAATTATTACACTTACGCCATTACAGATTGTTAATAATACTGTGAACAGTATTGTTCATAATACTGTCATTCATGAAGAAGATCAAATCAAGGAAAAGTCAGCTAATGTTGCGATATTCTTTTTCCTTTGGTGTTGTCTAGGTGTTTTATAATAATTTATTTATATATTATAACATAGTCTAATGCTCAAATTAAGTATTAAAACATTTCTTAGACTATACCCAGCAAATTATATAAAAAATATTCTTATATATATATATAAGATGTTTGGTTGTCCTAAAAAAAATTAAATCTCTTCGTTGACAATAATTGAAATAGCACAAAAATTTCCGAACTACTATTGTATCAAAATCGAAAATGACGCCAGAAAATGAATATTGGCAACCAACGCCTCTGGTTGGTCGTTTTTTGTTGCGTGACGTCATTTTTGATAATACAACATCTTTTTGTACGATGAACAGTAGGTAAGGTTCAGTACGACGATCAGTATAAACTATCACATTATTTTCTTCACGTGGAACAAAGTTGATATATTTCTGACGTGTCAATTTCAATTTCAGCTAGCGGAGACGTAACCTACATTTGTCTACGCGTAGACAGATCAATCGGCAGACGACATCGCGGACGCCATGTGTAGATGCGGTGATTTGATAGTCTCTTGTAGGTATTCAACGTCGGCAGATGCATCCGCCACAAATCCGTTTGTTATCGGTTTTTATGATATTTTATGGATAGTGTTGTCTTGTCTACACGTCAGTGGATGCGTCCGCCGATGACGTCTGCCATGTGTCCATGTGTAGAAGGACTATAAGATATATCTTTTAATCGAAGCTAACTTTTGAGTGCGTATCCCGCCTTCGCCCTGCGTTTTCCCTAGCGCCGGGATGCACGGGGCCATGCACATGGTTTTCAGGTGGGGGTCGCTGTCATGCGCCTAATTGTTTTGTTTAGGTAATTAGTACCTGATTAAGTTGAAAGACAAAATTTCTATTCGCATTCGTGTATATAATGCGGAAGTTTTATATAGAACTGCATTGCACTCTGTCCATGTCATTTCCATGATATGTATGTTGAAAATTCTGGAAGTACATCTAGTATCTGCAATGTCTAGGACATCTAAATTACTAGATAAACGTGGTTAAGGGAACATGCAGATGCAAAGAGATACGTTATGTTCTAGCGTTCTGCTTTCCTTGTAATACTATGACCACACAGCAGTATTTCCGTGTCGCAGTGCTGCCAATTTCTATAAATTCGAGTGGCTAGACTCAATTATAAGAGTCGCTTAAATTTATACTACACGTGGACTTAGGATTTTGATCTAAGACGTGTACAAGAGGCGAGTCCTAAGTTAGCTAGTCGTCAAAACATTTATTGTTGCTATGAAGTAAAAGTAAACACTTCTAGAGACAAATTTATTAAATTGGCAACACTGCTGTTTCGAAACACGATAGCATAATAAAATTACCGATTGAACGCAGAGCGCGAAATATTTGAATGCAGAATTCACGAGCGCAGAACGCTTGAGCGCGCACGTCTCTTAAAATATCATATCTGTCTCATTTGAAGGATGTTCAACGGCACTTTTTGAAGAACATCCTTCTGCCCGTATGCTATCCCCAGTTCCAATAAGAATACTTCTTTCCCTGGTCCTTCAAAATGGCCTTGATATTGACGTCTGCGTCGTGAAGTTCTCTTCTTTTGGCCTTCTCAATTTTGATCAGCTCCAAGCCCCGTTTAGCGGCGCAATGGTAGCGCTGACTGAGGGATGCCTCCGAGCCTTTTATCCTTGGAATGTGGCCAGTGTATCCGGCTATGGGTGGAAACTCTGGTGATATTGTGTTTTCTGAAATTTCAAGTCAGTATCAGTATCCAACTATTGATATTATAAATGCGTAGGTACCTATGATTGGAAATGTGAATAGTTCCACGGATGTTATAAGAATCTTTTTTTCTTTTGTTGTTGAAATGCTCTTAAGGGGGGAGAGGGGGGACTCCCCAGGCGGGTATGTGGGACACGCTGCGCCTGAAAGATGGTATGTGGACGAAGCTGTAACCCAGCGAGTGCCACCAATGCCGCCTTTAGTGAGGTGCTCCGGATCTATTGAACAAACAGGGCACCTCGACGGCTGGTCAGTTCCTCAAGGGACCGACGCCACCTCCACAGAGAGGTTGTCCCGTAACTGAGAACAACCCCTCCTTACGTCGGGACAGTGCAATGGGGTGAGGTTCCCATCCTCGCCCCTTTTCTCCTCTTCTTATAAGAGGGGTACAAAGAGCAGCCCCCTCGGTTCACTTATCTTCGCCCAAGATGCTGGGTTCACCTGAGGCTACTGAGCCCCAACGCCACGACAAGGCTTGAACCATGGTGGGGCCGTTATACGATTCTAATAGGTTCCGGTGATATCAGTAGCACGATTAGATCATCATAATAATTTATTTTGAGGATTCTTTCACATTGAACGTTTTGGAACCTTAGATAAAACATTGAAGAAAGGAAGATTACAAACGAAGGAAGTTTATATCATATCGAGTTACCTTTATATTTATTAATCTCAACGAAACGGTTGAGATCTCTTCGTATCTCATCTCTGGAGTGTACGGTCTCCATTTTGGGCGCACTCTTCGACCGGACATAGCTTCGATTCAGATCTGTCTTGCGCCGTAACTCACTCTGACTAATGTTGAAATTAGCCATGCAGTCATCAGCGGTGCGACCATACGACTTTCCATATCTGGAAGAAAATATTGGTGGTAGTATCGCTAGTGCCAAGACATGGTTTTCGGATATCGGTAAGTAAAAAAAAGGAAAATTTGCATTACTATTATACCATTACAAAATAGACATTTACCATTTTTACCTTTTTTATAGTATAGGAGGACAAACGAATAGTCGAAGCTTTTTGGCGACTATCGACGCTCAAGACACACGACCAGAGATTATGCAGATGCGTTGCCCTCCTTTTCCCTATCCACCCCAATGGGCCACCGGAAACTCACGAACCGCACGAAACGCGACATACGACGCATAGTTGTCACTTTACGCCGGTATTAAGCGAGCGAGAGGTGACACTGGCGACACCCCGATCGTGCCTGTCCGCTACTACGCGCTTACGGCGGATCCAGTGTCTCCAGATTAGAAAAGTGAAATTAAGGCTGTTACGTGTAGGTTATTTGAAATTACAGTAGATTTATAAAAAATACAGTGTTTTCCTAACCTGAAATACAGTATATTTTACAGTAGATAATAATAATATTTTAACTTCTTTTTAATGACTAAATCGAAGGAGCATGAAGTTTGCCAAGTTAATATAAGATAGGGCGGATCGGATCAGGATCGGGCTCATGTCACTGTAATAATAAAAGAGAAAAAAAAAATCCTCCTATGACATTATTTACGGCGGCTTGAAGTTATTTAAATTATTTGCGATTTCCGAATCCGTAATTATATTAGATAGTAATTTAACGAGGTGGTGATGTGTGAAATTGTGTTCTCTGCAATAAAAGCGGCTAGTTTTATTGCAGTTGTTTTCTTATTATCTTTCCTTGAACCCAACAAAATAAAACAAACAAACTTTTCTCTAACGCTTTAGAAAAAAATAGACACAAAGCACGTTACTAAATTAAAACCCTTAGGGAAAGTAAAATCCCTCTATATAATTTTACTGCCTAATAGTAATAGGCAATAGCTCCACAGTCCACAGTTTGTCAGGGAATTCCCTCTCCCTTGAGGACCATAGGTGTCAACTATTGTCAAATGTCAACTAGCCGATGAATCATAGACAAACAGTAAACTAAAACGTTTCTTTTCATCCATTTATATAGTTTTTTTTACTAATAAACTGAATAATTAAGTTTATTTTCTTATTTTGTAAGATTTTTTTAGAAACTCGAAATTACAGTGACTTTCATACACTGTATTCACTATAATACAGTGTATAGTAAATAGACTAGAATTACAGTAAATCTACTGTAATTACAGTGCATCTGGAGACACTGGGCGGATCCACGATCGGTGTGCATTCCTCTACTGCATCAGAAGTTTTTTATGTTATTTTATAAATATTTTATAAAAGTAAACTTCAACTACTGTGACATGCGCCTCGCTCAGAAGTAAGACGTCTCTATTGATTGCTGCTGCGCCCTATTGTTTTCCTAAATTATCCCGTGCTCCTAAACACGACAATCGCTTTCTCATCGCTTAAAGAAAACACCGAAACGCCAGCTTGTCTGATGAAATTATGAGTGTGTGAAGTTCAACACCTCGCAATGTGTTATATAAATGAACTATGACACCTTCCTCGCCTTATTTCGAGGAGCACCGTGCAGGGACATATGAGGGTCGATGTTGATGCTGATGGTCGTGGGATACTCACGTGAAGATCATGCCGGGCACGTATCCCGTGTAGCCGGTCATGTACGCAGGCTCCCGGTGCCTGGTATCGTCGTACACGTCTCTCATGGGTGTGCTGCGTGGCATGCTGTCCAGCTCGTAGTTGTCCCCGGGACGGTACTGGAGCGGCTTGCTAGTAACATTGTCTAATGTTGTATCGTCTCTATATAAGTGTGTGCGTGAAAACAGATTAACTCCTTTTCAAGCTTTAAGCTTTATGCTCTCATGTTGTATCATCTTTATATATGTACGTTAAAGAAACCTAGCACTTATTTTATATATAAACGACGCTTGGCAGGTTTATCAGGATCTACCTGCACCAAATACTGCACGGAGTCTTTATAGTTTAGTTTACATACTTGCAAGCCGATAGCTTTGCTTTTTCCGAAACACGGCTACTTTACGGAAAAATAATGCTGGGTACGCCTTACCATTTGCACTACTATTAGGCTCGGCGCACACGGGCCATCGACCACAGCCATGACTGTGAGTGGGCCGTGCGTGGGGGCTAGCGACAGTGACTTTACACACTCCCTTATTATATGCTGTACTAGCTGTTGCCCGCAGCTTCGTCCGCTTTAACTTAGATTTACAGCCGTACGCGGGTTGATGATTATTGACGATAAGCTATCTGCCATTGAAAGTCTCATCAAAATCTGTCTAGCCGTTTAAGAGATTAGCCGGAACAAACAGACAGACAGAGGAAAATTGTAAAAAAGGCTATTTTGGTATAAGTACCGTGTATAATATATCCATATGAATTCAATAAAAAGCGGTTATTTTAACACTTTGAGGGCCAATCACGTGTATAGACGTGATGTTAAATATGTTCTCATTCGCCGATCACGTCATGACGCGTGATCCGATTTCCGTATTGTTTATATGGAATATCACGTGTCTTGCCGCGTTCGGACTTTATTGAATAGAAAACCACATACGTTAGGAACATACAAGCAAAGTTATAGGCGCGTAGCGCTTCAAATGTGTGTGTAAAGAGGACTTGTCCGAACGCGCTCCTCGCGCTCGCGCCACTGCGTCGGCCGGCATCGTTGATTGAGGTTGCGTAATTATTTCCCGCCAAAATGCCGCGCGGACGTTATATGTAAGTATGTGGCTTACTATGCGCTAAAACGAAAATCCATGAAGTGGTGGAAGAAAATGTTCTTTCATCTGTTTCCCAGGGCCACAGTGAATGCCTACATCATTCATTATAAAACAAAAACGCCCGGGCAAAGACGACTCCAATTCTCTCAGTTCTTGCGGGAGTGTGGGTCATCCTTGGCTGAAAAAGCTGGCTTGGATGGGTCAGGTGAAGCAAGTGGCTCCAGGCCACACTTTGTAGATGCCACACGGCTAACCGGATGTCATTTTTTGGAGCCTATTCCGCCGACTGCCTCGAAAGCGACAACGTTTAGAGTTTGTAAAGTTTGTGCGGACATTGGCAAGGCCAGAACGGGAACCAGGGGGAGGAAAGAGACCAGATACCAATGTGAGATCTGCAAAATACCACTCTGCGCCCACCCTTGTTTCAAAATGTACCACACGAAACGTGATTATACGAGATAAAATGGTCTTTTCTGAAACAAGGGTGGGTGTAAGACTTTTTTTTTTTGTTGAAAAAGCATGATTTTTTTCTATCCATATGAATAAAAAAAAATTAAATTCTATTGTTTTATTTCATAAATCATAAATATTAATATTAAAATTAAATAAATAAAAACAAATAATTCGCTACCTCTTATAGTTTTCTAATGGTAAGCCTCCCAAATAGTGCGAAAAACGCCGGCGAACCATTATATACTGCAATATAATGGCCCGGCCCTCAAAGTGTTAATATTACAAACAGACACTCCAATTTTATTTATCTGTAAAGATGTAAAGATAGACGCGCCGCATAAGTGTAGCCGATGGCGGTCACTCGCTACAACTACAACCACCTACCATGGGTGAAATATATGAAGAAGTATGTCAAGTCTCAAGTTGCTGTCGCTGGCCACCAGTAGCAGTGGTCGCTGGCCACATGTTATAGTATTAAAATTACGTGCAATTACTTACTTAAATAAACCCTTGGTGCGTATTTCTTTTAAAATTTGTCGCGTGTTGTCGCCGTAGCATTTGCCATACCGAAACTTCAACAGGGGGCAATGTCCCGTGTACCTGCAAATAATGCATTTATTATTTAAAGTTATTACCCTGCGGTTTAAGGAATAGAAAATATACCTGCTTCAATGAACGTCATTAGGGCCGATCCACGCCACTGTCATCTAACTATGATCTATGTTCAGTAGTTGATAGAAAAAGTTTGATTTTTTTTATATAGCATAGGAGGGCAAACGAGCATCCCCACCATGGTTCAGGCCTTGACGTGGCGGTGGGGCTCAGTAGCCTAGGGTGAGCCCAGCACCTTAGGCGAAGCTAATTGAGCCGAGGGGGCTCTTTGTACCCCTCTTATAAGAAGAGGGGACAAAAGAGCAGGGGGCAAGGGGCGAGGACGGGAACCTCACCCCATTGTACTGTCCCGACGTTGGGAGGGATTGTTCTGTGGTGCGGGGCGACCCCTCTGTGGAGGTGGCGTCGGTCCCTTGCGGGACTGATTAGCCGTCGAGGTGCACTGTTAGCTTAACAGATCCGGGGCACCTCACCAAGGTGGGACTGGTGGCACTCGGCGGGTTTTAGTGGGTAGAGCTGCGTCCATTTACCTGGGGAGACCCACTCCCCAGGCGGGATGCCTTCTGAGGCATATGCCAGAGCATTTCCCAGCGTAAAAGAAAACAAAAAAATAAAAACATTTTACAAAAAATTAAAACCGACTTCAAAAATACTAAACTAAAAAGTAATAAAATAACAGTTTCTTCATTGTTTGTGCTTACAACATATAATCAACTTAATCTTCTACTAATGTACAAACTTTGCGTTTACACGACATTATAGTTACTGGTGTCAGCCACAGAAATCTAAATAATAAGACAATATTATTTAGATTTCTGTGGTGTCAGCCAAGGTAGGTAGGTATGTAATGTACAGCAACAAATACGACACCGACTCCAAAAGTAACTATAATGACGTGGTAAACGCAAAGTTTGTACATTAGTAGAAGATTAAGTTGATTATTAAAATAATTAAAATCTCCTCAGCGTCAGTTTGACTAAAGATTTTAGCAAGAGACAACACCACAGAAGCCTGTGACTGACCTTGGTTTTACTTGGACAGAGCAGATTTTACTTAAACTATAATATAGTTTAAGTAAAATAATATAAAGTAAAATATTATAAAGTATACTTTAGATTTTAAATAATTTAGAAGTGTAATACCTAAACGCTATCAAAAATCCATCTCAATATCAAGGTAAATAAAACACGTTGTAGTAACTAGATTTTATTCGGTCTGATGATCTAGAAAATTCTTCAGACAAATCGAATCACGGGCAATCTTCGTACGCGAAGCAGTATCCTGATGGGAGATGTAGGACGAAGGGAAAGTCGCAGTCACACCTCGACCAGTGACAGATGACCCCCATGGGGACCGCCACTGGTTCATCGCAGGTCCTCTGGGAGGCGGTTGGTCGACATTCGCTGTTCACTCTATGCATGAATTCTGGGCATTTTTCTACACCTGGAAAATCCTTGAAAGTTTTATTATTTCTTGGAAAAAGTCAAAAGGGTTATGATTTTAGTAATCTATGTGTCACCATGTGTTTTTTCATTTTTTTTGTATCGGAATCAATATGTATAATTCTATTTCGATTGATATTGCATTGCGGTTCAGGCGACATGTGCTACATTGTCTGTAATTTGTGTGTTAGTTTAAAAAACAAGGAGTAATGTATTATTACACATAATTATTACAATTTTTACTTGTAAAATTTGTAGAGCATCTATTCTGATATTTTATGATGTTTTTTGAATCTAACTAAAGCCGAAAAAATTTAAATAAGGCATAAGACTCTTAGACAGGAGAGTTTTTATTTCATTTGATAGAATCCAATCTAAATAGTAGAGAAATAAAGGTTTAATAAATTGGTATCCTTATATTTTGCTCTTATTCTCCTCAACTCAACAAATCAATTTGTTGCCTATCCTATCCTATTGATATATTCTTTGACGAAAACAGTATAAAAAAGTTAGTGTTAAAAATGTTCTTTATTTAAATTTGTAATACGTTATCCGTCACTCATATTATGCGGGAGAACGGCGGGAAATTTCGGGGAGCATGTTTTTTTATTGTTATTTATTACGGAACGGGTATAGTGTTTGGTCGGCAAAATCTTGGTTGATATTGTAGGTTGGCATTCTCCACTCCACTCACCCGTTCTGGGTGAGTGGAGTGGAGAATGATAGTTTATTGATGGAGGTCTGGAGGGGCTTTGGGGTTTCCCGCCGTTTTTCCATATTTCAGACTTGGCTTCGGCCTTACTGAATAAATACAGACTGCATGGACTAGTCCTTTGCCTTTCCCAATTGGGGATAAATTATTAAACAATCATAATATGCGTTTTTATAAAAGAGGGGCAAAGGGGCAAACGGACCTTCAGGTCATGGTGGTAAGGCTGGTAAGTGATTACCGACATCCATATTTTATACTTCATAGACTCCTTCTACAAAGAAATTAAAAAATCTATTGAAAGTAATATTAGGTACTTACATGTATTGTTGTATGATAAACAGCCTATTTGACCAATTTTAGCGTAATAAATTGCATTTGTGACTTGTATCACACAAAATATAAGTATTATAGAATACATAATCAGCATTGAATAAATGTCGAAGAATATCAAAACGTTTACTGAAGACGAGCTAGAAGGAAAGCGAAAACATTTGTGATTGACGGCTAAAGGTTATTTAGGGCTGCCACTTACCTCTTTTTTCATAGAATTCAAACAAACGTTTTAACTGTCATTATGACAGGTCTATATAGATAACAGTGTTATAAAAATAGGCTGATAACTTGGAGGAGTTAACACCCTCAGAGGCTGATCGCTGTCACTGTACGTAGGTATCATGTGAGCGAGAGGTACCACCCCGGTCGTGCCCCTGGCCCGCCCAAGTCAGGCAATGCAGCATGGCAATACCTCTTTTAAAAAATCGGTTGTCTGTAAAGTCGGTTTACTGACGATAGTTGAACGTCATAAGAAAATGGAACGCCTCAGAGCGAGGTAACGCCGCATACGTCATGTTTTTTCGTTCTTGCAGCCGGCTCCATCGAATTATAAGACGTTGTCACGTCAAAAACCTGAAACTAGGCCAGCGAAGCCCAGTAAAGGTATTTGTCGGTATAAATAGCAGGAAGTAGTACCCGTGCAGACAGCAGCGCGGCAAGCGCGTCCCTCCCTCTAGAAATGATGAAAAGATGAATTGTAGTCATCGAGCATATAACCGGAATGTAGTGATAGAGCGGTAATGTTATGTGTTTTATATGAAAACAAATTCCGCCAAATTTGTGCTGCGACGCTGATGCCATTGATGGATGATTGGCCGATGGGAAGTACGTACAGATCACTGGTTGGGTGAATTTCTATTACGTCAGTGTCAAATCACTGACCAGTTTCGGAATTTTATGGCTCACATCACTCGTCTTTCTCGTTATATGCTCGATGATTGTAGTGTACAAATGCACATAGTGACAACCCTATGTCCACGGCGTTGTGTATGCTAAATAAACAGTGCCTTCTGCAAAACATTATCTACCTAGTATTTTTGAAGACCGGCTAGTCGAGTGGTCGGGAGGACATTGCATACATTAGACGCGGGTTCAAATCCCACCGCAGATAATTTGTATGATGAATATAGGTCTGCTCGTAAGTGACGGTTCGGTATTAAGGGCCCTTGGTAGGTGAAAACGGCAAAATTAGCTGTTTCCTATTAGCTGCTATTTAACAACTTGAAGATTTCTGGCACTGAAATTTCTAATATGTATTACAGAACATATGTATGAGGTGATGACAGTTTTCAAAACACGATTGGAAAAATTTTGCTCGATAGAAAAAAAATCTGAAGTAACCTCTAAAATTTCATATAAATGAATATTACGACCGTGTTTTACAATAATCATTCTTATAAAATCACAAACACATAGGTTTTTACCCTGACGATGTGTTAACAGTTTTAGATTTCTAAAAACTAAAAAGAATATTAACTTTTTGATAAAAATTATAAGTTTCCATACTAACCACGGACCTCGGTCCACACATCACCCGTGAGACCCAGTACCGCTTCGGCGTTCGCATGCGGTGGTTGTGTCGCTCGTCACGCGGAACCCGCGGAGGTTACGAGTTCAAAGCAAGAGTAAACAAACTAATATTACCTTGGGAAATAAAAGAAAGTCGCTATCGATATTGACTTCCTACTTGTCTGTCTTTACAAAATAATTTTTAGCTAAATATCACAATATATGGTATGGTAATGGATTTTAGTAATTTTTAAATTGTAAATACTTACATGTGCCGGACCGTATGGCAATGGATCAGCCGTCTTTGCGTTCATTGAAGGAGGCCTATATTCAGCGGTGGACGGATAAGGGCTGATGATGATGATGAAATACTTACATAATTTACTTAGATACGAACGTGAAGAGTGGTGTGTGGAGTAAATACTATAAATTGTTATAGAATACATACTATTTGAAAAGATTAGTTCTAGTTTTTTTTGAATTTGAAAAAAAATATTAAAACTATACAAATATATTATTTTATTATAAATAAAATTGAAGTGTCTGTATCGTATTATACGAGTAATTTCAAACTTTTCACTAAATATGACGACCTCTGTGGCTCAATAGTTAGCACGTTGGCGCTCAAGCCCGAGGTAGTGGGTTCAAATCCCGCCAGGGAACAAAAAAATTTCTGTGTTCCTGGGTCATGGATGTGTATTATACATATAATAAAAAACTTATATATACATGTATAGTATAAAAGTATTAAATATAATATTTCCGTTGTCTGGTATCCGTAATACAAGTTCTTCGAGGATTTACCACGTGACCAGATTGACGTGGTGTAAAAAGAGTCCATAGATTTTATTTGTTCGGTACTTACATCGAAAACCATTTTTAAAATCTGTCTGTTTATCTTACTTAGCCGGAAGTTTGGCTAATCTCAGAAACGGCTGGACCGATTTTGACGGGATTTTCACTGGCAGATAACTGATATTACCAGGAGGAACTTAGGCTACAAAACTAATCATCATCAATTCAAATACTGCTGTACCGACTACCGATGATATATCATCATCGTTATCATCATGTATATTATAATATTAGGAGATATTATGATGATATTTATCATCATCATCATCATGTAATGTCGTGATATGGGATCGGCCGTATTGAAGTTCATTGTGGGAGGCCTATGTTCAGCCATGGGCGGATAGAGGCTAATGATGATATATTATATCATCATCATCATCATAATGTTCATCACACAACACAACACAACAATCACAGCAAAGCTGTTTCACGGGAGAAACAAGTAAGATTGGGCGTTTTTCCATTCACCGGCACGGCCACGGCACGGTCACGGCACGGCGGTGGCACGGTCACGGCCCGGCACCGGTGCCGTGGCTTCGTTTTTCCACTGTGCTGTTGTCAATGACGGTTAACGCACGTTTTCATAGTTCAGTACTGACACGGACTTCAGCAAGACGACACGTAGATCATAATATTATTATAATTTATACATGATGATGATGATAATGATGACATGTATCATCATCGGCCTCTATCCGTCCACAGCTGAACATAGGTCTCCCTTAATGAACGCCAAGACGACCGATCCCATGCCACGACATTACATTATAATGATGATATTTTATAAATCAGCATCAGTATTGATCCACCCATGGCTGGTGATAGGTCTCCCTCACTGAACACCAAGACGGCCGATCTCATGCCACGACATTACATTATAATGATGATATTTTATAAATCAGCATCAGTATTGATCCACCCATGGCTGGTGATAGGTCTCCCTCACTGAACACCAAGACGGCCGATCTCATGCCACTACATTACATGATAATGATGATATTATATATATATCAGTAGCAGAATTGATCCACCCATGGCTGGTGATAGGCCTCTCTTACTGAACACCAAGACGGCCGATCTCATGCCACTACATTACATGATAATGATGATATTATATATATATATATATATATATATATATATATATATATATATATATATCAGTAGCAGAATTGATCCACCCATGGCTGGTGATAGGCCTCTCTCACTGAACACCAAGACGGCCGATCTCATGCCACTACATTACATGATAATGATGATATTATATTTATATCAGTAGCAGAATTGATCCACCCATGGCTGGTGATAGGCCTCTCTCACTGAACACCAAGACGGCCGATCTCATGCCACTACATTACATGATAATGATGATATTATATTTATATCAGTAGCAGAATTGATCCACCCATGGCTGGTGATAGGCCTCTCTTACTGAACACCAAGACGGCCGATCTCATGCCACTACATTACATGATAATGATGATATTATATATATCAGTAGCAGAATTGATCCACCCATGGCTGGTGATAGGTCTCTCTCACTGAACACCAAGACGGCCGATCTCATGCCACTACATTACATGATAATGATGATATTGTATACCTATATCAGTAGCAGAATTGATCCACCCATGGCTGGTGATAGGCCTCTCTTACTGAACACCAAGACGGCCGATCTCATGCCACTACATTACATGATAATGATGATATTATATATATCAGTAGCAGAATTGATCCACCCATGGTTGGTGATAGGCCTCTCTCACTGAACACCAATTTTTAGCCTAAGTTACTCCTTATATCAAACAACATACCTAACATCAACTATCTGTCAGTGAAAGTCCCGTCAAAATCGGGCCAACCGTTTCAGAATCTCTGGTCTCCAAATCGATTAGGGTGTCTATTATATAGAGAGCATGGGTTGCATCTGGATAACGTAAATGGCAACACACTGCAATAAATATAGGGTAGTATATTAAAATAGACAAAAACTCGTATTTCTTTTAATGTTCTTTACTTTAAGGGGGCTTAGGCGGTCAGCGAAAATTCAGATTTCGTACCGTGAGGTGAGGGGAGCGATCCGTGTGCGCGGGGGACACGCACGAGCCCCGCGCCAGCCCCGCGCGAGCCCCGCGCGAGGGGTAATCAGTGTACTGTGTAGGTCACCGAACTTAATAATATCAAGCGATCCTATTTCGTTGTAGGTATTTTGAATGATAACCATTACATAATGTTTAGCCCTTTCGCTATGTATACCGAAACCTATTTTTTTTATTTATTAAAATGTATATTATTATATATAATTATTATTTAAATAGCTATGTTGTTTGTGTAATCTATACAGATAAATAAATTTGGAGTGTCTGTTTGTAATATCAAAATAACTGCTTTTTATTGAATGCATATGGATGTTTACACGGGACATATTATAATACTCAAATAGTGTTTTTTACAATTTTTCTTTGTCTGTCCGTCTGTCTGTCTGTCTGTTTGTTCCGACTAATCTTAGGAACGGCTGGGATAATATTGACGGGACTTTCACTAACAGATAGCTTAAGGAGTAACTTAGGCTATAAAAATAATTATCATCAATCCATCTGCGGCTGTAAATCTAAGTTAACGCGGGCGAAGCTGCGGGCAACAGCTAGTCAGCAATGAGGTCGAAATAAAAAAGATTTTAAGAGATATTTTTAATTAGTAAAAAAAAAAAATATGAATGTCAAAGAATGTTTATCGCAGATTCTTCATAAACATTTTATGCCTACGACTATTACAATCCTACGCCACTTAGCGCCGACTCGTGGTATTTAACTTTTTTAGACAGATGATATTTTTTGCTTCTATCACTTTTCCTGTGCTCTGTGAACCTGTCTTTAACCCGCCTGTTTATCAACAACGGACAGTCTTCCAGTCTTATGCAGTTTTGAGTTTGTTCATCTAGCACAAGATCACCATTACAATCACATCTCGACCAGCCGCATGTATAACCTAAAATATTATTTTCATCAATTATAAACCATAATCTATCTCATTATCAAATTTCATTGATTTCTGTTCAGGGATTTAAGTGTGAAAAGGTAATAAATAAGGTTCCTCCTACTACTCGACTACAACAACTAGACGCATGATATGTGACGTCCGCACCCTGCCTGCGTCTCGCTCTGTGGTCTCGCTCTTCTCCTAATCAGCGTAAGCGCGGGACCTAGGCGGGGTTCGGGCGTGGATTGTCATGAGCCTAATTAGAGTGGTCGAGTAGTAAGAACTAATTTAAGGGCCCCTTATCCCAAATTGTTGTTTCTAGATCGAGGTGTTTTCATAGAAGTCGTCATTTTAAAATAATAATAAAAAATAGGGTATAGATACATCTTTGATCTAGGGATTTTTTTGGATAAAAATACAATATTTAACATTTTACATGATCAAAAAAAATTCTAAAGTAACGTCGATTTTAAAAGCAAATTGAGTAGTATGAGACTTCGGGTAACTCAATTTTAATGAAACTTTTACGTTTAAATTGCTAAACGGGGATGACGTGGAAATGATTGGATAGATCTTTATTATGTCACTTCAAAAATTTTTGAAAAATAAAAAACGATAAAAATGGCTCTCGCGCATCGCACCACGTCGCGCCAGTACCCAGCCGGGCGTCAGCGAAGTAAGACCTGTGCCAGTTTTGCTCGTGACTACAGCTTGGCAAGAAAGAGTATGACGCGGTGACATGTGGAACTAAATATTTAACTAAATGGAAACCTATGATGTTGACAATACTGGGCCGACAAATACTAGATTTTGAGTAAATTTTAGTGTTCCACATTTATTAATAATGATTTGATTAAAATCTCTTAATGATTTCCCATATTATAATGAGACCTAAGTGAAAGTGGCGCCCTCATTTTTTCCAGACTCTTTTTTGCCAAGCTGTACGTTGTTACCGCGCATTTTATATTATTACGTCTAAATAAATAAGACGACACAGTGTAAATAATATAGCTACTTAATACTTACTAACAATTGTTGTTCTTAGTTGTAATTAGTTTGCAATACAAAACCTTTAATTAGTGTAAATAAATAGATACTTGAGTTTGTGTAGTACCTAGTTATTTAATTGAAATGGCGAATAAAAAAAGTAAAATAAGGAAAAAGAATCTTAATACAGTTTTATCACAAACTAGCTGTTGCCCGCAGCTTCGCCCGCGTTAACTTAGATATACAACCATATACGCATTGATGATAATTATTTATCTATGGACGGGCGTAGGACTTTATTTTATAATATGTAGTGATTAATACCGTATTTTTGTGAATAGCTTTTACATTACCGCTTTATAATTGGCAATTTTTTAAAGTATTAAAATGGATATAGGTAGTATGTTATATTTAACTAATGTAGACATATTATGCCATCGCGGACTTTTCAGTATGCATATTTAGGATACACAATTCTACCATACATTGATACAATAATAATTAATTATCCTCCAGAAATTGTTAACACTTGAAGAATTCAAATTGTCCGACAATAAAGAAAATGAGGAACCTTCATCACAAAATATTTCTGATTTGCAATCATTTCCTAGCCCCCTACCCACAGGGCAGTGTCGTGAGGACTATGGCCTTGACCCTCTTCTCAGAGGAGACCCGTGTCTAACATTAATCGATGATGTATGGGTCGATGAAAATGAATCTGGACCTAGCATACGACAACTAAATTTTGTTGAATTTTAAAACAATTAATATAGTATAAAAGAATATGTTTGTCTACAATTTTTTAATCTCCTACAAGCATTCTTAGAATGATTGATTTTTTTTTATAGCTTAGGCCTTAGGGGGACAAACGAGCATTCGGAGCCTTAGATGACTACCGACTCCCATAATAATAATAATATCTAAGGACGCTTTTTGCACCACGTCAATCTGGTCCCGTGGTAAGTTCTCGAAGAACTTGTGTTACGAGTACCAGACAATGGAAATATATTTAATATTTTATACTATACACATATTTAAGGTTTTTTATTTATAATACACATATTTAATACACATTCATGAACCAGGAACACAGAAAACTTTTTGTTCCCTGGCGGGATTCGAACCCGCAACCTCCGGCTTGAACGCTAACGCGCTAACCATTGAGCCACAGAGGTCGTCCTCGTAAACATTCACACAAGAGATAATGCAGATGCATTACCCTCCTTTACCCCATCCCCTGCAATGGGACACCGGAAACTCATACACCGCAAGAAACGCGACAGCATAGGTGTCACTTGACGCCATTATCATGTGAACGAGAGGTACCCCTACGGTCGTGCCGGCCCAATTCGGCTGCAAGCAGCATGGCACTACCTTTTAGACCTATGTAGCTAATTCATCCTTCCTAATCCTTACTAATATTATAAATGTGAAAGCATGGATGTTTGTTACGCTTTCACGCGAAAACTACTTAACCGATCATCATGAAACTTTGTACGCATATTCTTGGAGGTATTAGAAGTAACATAGGATACTTTTTATTTTAAAAAAACTAAAGAGAGGTGTCAAGGGACACCCGGATGGATCGAAGTTCCTTTCGATTAATTAGTGAAGAAATAAAACTATCTTATCCTGCGCAGACGAAGTCGCTGGCACCAGCTAGTATTTCTATAAATCCAAAACTAGATAACTATAACAACAACAAGATTTTGTTATGCATAATTATTAATTATCACATCTAAGAATAATTCGAGCATAGTCAATCTACTGCATATTCGTATACTGTGGCGTGCTTGCCGGCCGTGGTAGGTCACCGGAGTTCATATAAAGACATCTCCCGCGCAACGCAAGTGCAAAGCGATTCGGTGCGTTAAATACCTATAGTTTTGGGAGAAGATTTAAGTTAAGATTTGTACAGAAATGATAAGAGATAAATATGTATTTGATATACTTTAGATTGGATTGTGTGGAACAGTCTTATTATAGGTCCATAATATTAGTGTCAAAATTGTCAGGTTTTTTAACAAACGCTACCTACTCAAAATTTTAGTAGAACTACAAAAAAATGTTTTCTATATATGTATATTATATTTTCATAGTTTCACTATAATAGTTTTAGCGTTGAGGTAATGAATGGCATTCCGAATAAATTATTTTAGAAAAATGTCGCATTTCATCTATTATTATTTATTATCTAATAAGTTGAATGATATTGTAATTTTAGAAACCGTGCAAATTTATAACACAAGTTGTGAGTGGAAAGGAAAGATGGATCGGTACTCTCTTTCGCACAACGTACGGGACACATTGACGAAAGTTTTATCAGTGGATTCTTCTGTATAAATAAGCAAGACGGTGTTTAGTAATAATAGAGCATCCCTCCCAGCGGTAAATAGGAACAAATGATTGACGCCAGATTTACAAGATGGAAGAGATTTATACTTAGATAAAACTGGCAGTCATAGGGACTGCTGATAGAAATAAAATCTTATCAACTTTGACAATATGAAATTTCAAATTCTATTACAAAAAAATTGAAATTTCATAACGGCGTCAAAATGTCACATTAGAAGCGTTCAGTGATGATGACGCGAGTTCCATGACTTTTCTTCACCCAACAGTAGAAGAGTTTGTTTGTTTGAACGTTCTAATCTGTAGATCAACCAGTAGGATTGCTAAATATTCTTTTTGGAATTGTGGAAGGAGGAATAAGGAGTAAGGACTCCTTAGTTCTTAGTAAGGAGGGCTTTCAACCTTGGAGTAGCTGAAACCGCGAGAAAACAGCTAATAACAGTAATATCAAGATTTTTTAAGTCGATTTAGTGACGCCACAAACTTAGTAAAATATAAGGTACCTAGGTAGGTATTTTATTTACTTTAGAGTTTTTTTTTAAATTTAGAAGCGCGTAAAACCCCGCAATAGTCTATACAGATAAATAAAATTGGAGTGTATGTTTGTAATATTAAAACAACCGCTTTTTACTAAATGCATTTGGATGTATACACGGTACATATCTATTGCAGAATAGTATTTTTTAAATTTTTGTCTGTGTGTCTGTCTGTCTGTTTGTTCCGTCTAATCTTGGAAACGGCTGGGCCAATTTTGACGGGACTTTCACTGGAAGATAGCTTATGTTATAGGGAGTAACTTAGGCATAAAAATAATCATCATCAATCCGGGTACGGCTATATATCTAAGTTAACGCGGGCGAAGCTGCGGGCAACAGCTAGTTAGTAATATTTGATACGAGCAAACCTAATATGTAATTAAGCGGTTCGTCACAAGTCCTCTGCGACCAGGTGCGACCGTCACATCGTGTGTGGTACATGTGCATATTGGTAGGACAGTAAGATACGCCTGTAACAAACATTTATAATTATATTATAGTTTTTTTGACGTGACTACGTCTTATAATTCGATGGAGCCGGCTGCAAGAACGAAAAAACATGACGTATGCGATGACGTATGCGGCGTTACCTCGCTCTGAGGCGTTCCATTTTCTTATGACGTTGTCACGTTCAAGTATCGTCAGTAAACCGACTTTACAGACAACCGATTTTTTAAATACACTAGCGGATCGATAGACCTTGTCCTGGCATACATTTTATAGTGGACCGAATTGTGAATCTAAACAATTATCGAGTCCTTTTGAACTCACAAAAACTTTCATTATAATAGGCTTAAAACCCTCGGAATAAAAAAGTTAACCGGCATTCGACGCCCGCCAGACGTCGTATCATTGATGCTAATATAAAAATTCGTATTTAATAAAAATCTATAACGAAAGATGCCGTCTGCCGTTACGGCAGTCGATTTTACTGCGAAGACCGCGCCAATTGATGTTTCAGCTCAAAAATACTCACATTTTCCATCAAAAAGTATGCAACGGTGCCGGTATTCGAAACCATAGACAATATAGATTAAACATATCACCAGCAGACGCGACACCATCGTAACGTCTTTCACACGAATACGGAAAAGGAACGGCATGGCAATAACATCCGCTTTATGAGTTATTACATAACTATACTTTATAACAAAGAAAGATATTTACCGCGTTTAAAAAGGAGTATAAAGTTTTAAAGTTCTTTATTGTAGGACAAATTTCTTATCTTTGTAAGAGGTAGTGCCATGCTTTTTTCCAGCCGCCGGCACCTCTCGCTCACATAACATTGGCGTCAAATGACAGCTATGCTGTCGCGTTTCGTGTGATTAGTAAGTTTCCGGTCCCGGGGGGGGGGGAAAGGAGGGCAGCGCATCTGCATAAACTCTGGTTGTGCGGATGTATAAGGGCGTCGATAGTCGCCAAAAGGCTTCGACTCCTCGTTTGCCCTCCTATGCCATAAAAAAACCTATATATATGTCTCATGGACCATTGTGAATCTGAGATGAATGCACAAGTCAGCGGTAGAATCAAATCATTTGACATCACATACATACGTTGATACAGATTAGCTGCCTAGTATTGGTAGTTTAATATGATTTGCTTAAAAGTACAAGTAAATACATAGTTCATTTTTCGGTATGGTTTCGTTTGCATATTGTTTTCACTCGCACAATTATAAAGACACAACTTTTTGCGGGTTTTATCGCATTTGATTATTATTGATTATGATTATGATCTTTAGGTAGGTACATTTCCTACTTACATCAACCATTGTGTTTTACGAATAGCTTTATCTCATCTCTATGATCCCGGGAATCGTTGCCTCTGAAACTTTATTTTTTAAGAAAATGTACACGATATTCGAAGTCGCAACCCCTGTTTTCTTTAATAACCTGTGCGTAATATTTTAGGAGTTAATCTTTCGCGGAAATCAAATCGTGCCCATCGCTAAAACGACAGTCACTTATTCAGAAACCCCATTTCCCTAACCCATAACCACATTATCGATGCTCCATCAATCTTAGCTTGGCTTTTTCTAAATCCTACCCACATTAAGGGAATATCTAAGGGGAATATTCTTTATTGAGCCGTTTAAGAAAAAAAGATACTAAATCTTGTCTTCTTAAACGGCTCAACAATTTTGGTGAAAACTTAACAATAATCATTAATCGTGTGTACATTAGAGGACGTTAAGGTTAAGGCATTAAATTTAACCCTTTATTCATACCGGTGGGAGGGAAGCGCTGTGCTGCGCTCCCGGCTGCATGGGTACCACTAACTTGTTTGTTTCTCCCGTGAAACAGCTTTGCTGTGTTTCGGAGAGAAGGGCAAGACAGGCAGTGTAATTACTGGCACCGAGACTTAACATCTTATGTCTCAGGAGTCAGGATAGGCAACACATAAATGAGTTGCCTGGGCTCGTTCCAGGTAAATTAGTTTATGTTCATGGGCGACGTCGACCACTTACCATCAGGTGGCACGTTTGTCAGTTTGCCTATCCAACTAACATAAAAAATATATATATATATTTTTCCCCTCACATCTTCATTTTTATAGGGTTTATAATTATATCGGCCGAATATAATTTACGCTTAGACATTTTCCAAATTCATAATTTGTTCAATTTAAAAATCGAACGACGTTGCTGAAAATATTTTTAGAGCAACGAAACGCTACAATCCAACGATCGCTTTACATTCATCCTTGCACAAAACTTTCGCGGTAAAACTTTCATTTATTTAAATAACAGCAATTTAGCAAAAGCTAACAAACTGATTCGGATCACGAACTTGCGTTTTACTCGCCTTAGCTGAATGTAGGTGACTGGGTAAGGCCATGTTTATGTTAAATGTTACGCAAAGATATCCGTGGCAAAAATCCTATTTTTAATATCACCAAGGAAACATTTGTAAGGTTTCCTTAGTGATATTAAAAATAGGATAGGAATTTCGGCGGGAAATTTCTGGGCGCACGGTTGTGTTTTTGGGTTCCCGGGACTGGAGGGGCGAAACCGTGCGCTTTGGGGTTTACCGCCGTTTTTCCATAGTACTCACTAAAATATATTAAGTCATCGTTGGCAATGCACTAAGTGCAGTCCATTAAAATAAATTTAAATAAATAAAAGTGCATGGGCATCTCGTAACCAGGCCATAAAATATTATTAAAAAAAAAAAAAAAAAAAAGTGCATGGGCAGACGAAGAACGAATTAGTACAAATTTATTTTAAAAATTCTTGTCTGATTCTTTTCATCATACAAACCCTTAGCGGTAATGTAACTAATATTAGTTGGTACAGATGTATAGATCGTTTAATGTTTTACCCAAACAGACTTTAATGCCACTGCGCTTAAAAAGGCGCCTCCCTAATACCACTATTCAATAACGATTGATATGATGCTGATTGTGTTCAATCCTCTATCCTATCACGACTATCTCCATCTCTCTAATTCTTCTCTCTTACTATTAATGCTTATAGTATAGGCATAGCCCAATATAGGTCACTTAAAACCCTTGCGTTTAACACTGTCTCACCTGAAGGATACCTTGATTGCATCTTATTTTTGGATGACTGTAGTGGTTAAGTAGAAACTAGGTATTTCTTCAAATGACTCCTGTATTTAAGAGAATAACAAATATCCTAATTACAAACAAACTAGAGTGCGTACCTACTCTAGGTTCATTCATGATAGTTCGATCCAGAGTACCTATAATATATTATATTGGTTCGATCCCTTATAGAAAACTATGTTTTAAAGTCCTTCCAAAAAAACCATTCAAAGAAATTCATTTAAAATAATCCTTGAACATAGCTTCCATTAAAGTTTCTTTATCATGGGGCAGGTAATATAATGTGCCAGGAACCGAGCGTACGGTGCGGCCTTGCTACGTCGAATGTGATAACGGTTTAATGATCTTCAAGATTGAGTACGATAATTATTGTCGTAGACAGCATACGGTTTACACGGCAGATTAGATTTGTGCATTCGAATTAAAGCCTCCATTCATAATTATTGCTGATGTTTAATTGTGTTGATTGCTTTTCTTCAACTACATGATTTCAGACGTGTCTTGAGGATATGTCGTACGTTATGTTACCTTTTATTTTAATGTCACAGGAGGCCCCGTTTCTTAAAAAATGGGAACCCCGTTTCGTAGAAAATTCCTTTTCAGGGTTCTCAAATTCATTCGTTCACTCTTGACTGGTCAGTTTTAGCTAATTTCAGCAAAGCACATCCTTAATTTCCTGATTAACTATCCCATCCATTGTTTAATCAAAAATCTTCTCAGTATTACCACTTAATAATTCCTCGTCTAGCGTTCTATATATTGCACGCCTCACAAGCGAAGCGTTGACGTAGTAGACCAGTGCCGAAGCCTTTGAAAATCGCAAAAAGTGAAACAAAATTATAGTAGAATGAAACCCATTGAAAATGAAGATAATATAACAGAAATGAATGGAAAAATAATTTACGGTCGATCTGATGGCGGGAAAGTAGGGGGGGGGGGGTCTAATGGTAAAAAACGGTTTATCTCTATTTCCGGCAAAACTACAAGTCCCACGGAAAAAGTTAAATGGAAAAGTTGTAGGTAGGTAATAAAAGAATCTACAACTTTAGTATTTCACTTTTGTCACATTTTATATATGTAAGTATATATTTTGCTCACCAAATTTGGTGAAAACTTACCTTTTTATGTGCCAAATATACTGTAATTTTCGGTGTTGTATTTGTTGTTGTACACTACCTACCTACCTACCTCGGCTGACACCGACTCCAAAAGTAACTATAATGACGTGGTAAACGCAAAGTTTGTACATTAGTAGAATATTAAGTTGATTATAAGTTGTAAGCACAAAAATTAAAGAAACTGTTATTTTATTACTTTTTAGTTTAGTATTGTTTTATTATATATATATTTAGTTACATTACAGGAAACCTAAAAGATGGTATATTGCTGAATATAAACAATTGTAGAGCTATTCCCAAAGTTAATCAATGGACGTCTGCGTGTTCATAGCCGATTGGAATTACGAGCATTTTATAATGATGTTAAATAATAGCCGAAGGCTGAATTTCTATACAAGGCCGAGTCCAAAATAGTATTTGGACTCAGCCTTCACGTGACCTAATATTTGTGCGATGGACTTCGTGCACAAGAGAATAAATAAATAATTAGTGTTAAGCGCGCTTGAAATGTCACTTCACTTTCAGAGTTTGGTGGCGATATGAATCATATTTTGGCAGAAAGAAAATTCTTTACACAGAGATTATTAGTCTAATAGACTAGTTAGTAGTGTCGTTGACTGATCTAAGTCTTGCACTATCTAGGTAAGGATCAAGTAGCTAGTAAAACCAAAATCCTCTGTATATGATCTAGAACTAGGAGAGTAGAGGAACATAAAATGAACGACCAATCAAATATGTTGAATTAGAGTTTAGTCCATTGAAAAGTATAAGCCTTTACTCGCTAGCTCGACTTTATCTGCGCAGCATTAGATTTTGGACAATTCGTACAATATCTTAATAAATTATAGTCTATGTGTTATTCTGATGTATAAGCTATATTATTGTAAAATTTCATCAAAATCCATTCAGTTGGTTTTGTGTGAAAGATTGACAAACATCATACAAACCTTCACGTTTGTAATATTAGTAGAAAGTAGGATTATTTGTAGCAAATTATATTGTCTAAAACTTTATTTAGTTACAAGCAAAAATAATTAAAAGTTTTTGAACAAATTTTCTTTTTGGTGTTATATTTTTCTGGTCATTTTACACTAAAATTATATCAGAGCAATCTTAAAGAGGATTTTTTAAGTAATAATTTCCACTACAAATTTGTTTAATTTAATTAATTTATCTGGGTTCTACAGCACTCTGAAACTGACCGGGTTCTTGAATATTCGTAAGACGGTTAATGTCCTCTGCTACTGGTCATAGAATCGGGATTGAGATGCAGCAAGCGCAAAACGGATAGTAGTCCATATTTTGTCCCCAAGCAGTAGATATCTAAATTCTAAAGTATCACCTCTATTTCAATATGGTCGAATCCACATTCTTGTCTTTAATTTTCGTTTAAGTTTGCTTTTAAAATAATATAAGCCGCTGCGAAGCGTATTTCATTAGTTATTGTGCGATTGTGTACAAGAGGAAGAGGAGACAAAATTGTGGGACATGCTGTTGCAGGCATATTGCCGAAATATATAATTTTCAGCCATGTGCTGTTTAAAAATGATTTCGTGATAGCCGGGCTGTAATTATTTTAATAATTGTAGCCAATACGGTAGCCACATATTGCACTTGGTAAAAGTATTGCCCGCTTAGCATCTTTAAAATGTAACATTTCAATAATAATAATATCTATGGATGCTTTTACCTACACCACGTCAATCTAGTACCGTCGTAAGTTCTCGAAGAACTTGTGTAACGGACCAGACAACGGAAATATATTTAATACTTTTATACTATACATATTATTTAAGATTTTTATTATATGATAAACATATTTAATACACATCCATGACCCATGACACAGAAAAGTTTTTGTTCCTTGACGGGATTCGAACCCGCTACCTCCGGCTTGAGCGCCAACGTGCTAACCATTGAGCCACAGAAGTCGTCTACTATTTTTATTTCTATTTCAATGGACTACGTTGGGGACTACGAAGGGTAGTGTAATTACTGCCACAGACACAGATTTTAGATAACTTGGGTAAACTCATTTAGATTTGATCCAGCTATTTAAAATATAATGTTGATGTTTAGTGGCAATTAAAATGATCATGACTCATGAGCGACGTTGACCACGTACTTTGAGCTGATCAGCACGCTTGTCTTGTCTTGTTGGAAATTTAGAGCTCATCTAATTAATGGTTTCTATCATTTTCCTAATTTTAAGATGGCTGATTGCCTTAAGACTTGTCAACTTGTCGTAACTTTTTGCAATCGGGTTTACATTCTTGTCCATTAGCCTGGTTGTCCATTGTCCATTAGACTGGTTGTGGCGGTTTGAACAGTAATGAAGGAGTTAACGATGTACTTTAATCTTAATTTATTATTATTGTGTTCATCGCTCAGTTGAAAGTACAGGAAAAAGTGAATCGTGGGAAACAATTTGAAGTATCTACTACGTATTATGTTTGTTTGAATATATTTTTTACTTTTGCTTTTATAAAGCAAATTAAACTTACAATTTTAGAGAGGGATGCGTTGTATCACTCTCCTGTTTATATAGGTATCACTATCCTGCTTTTTTCTTCCGTCAATCAGCTTTGCTGTGGACAGGAGACTAACATATCTCAGGATAGGACACGAATAATAAATGTTTTCTGGGTAAGTCCCGGGTAAAGCTACATATGTTATTGGGCGACGCTAACCACTCACCACCAGATGGCTCGTCTGCCCCTTAACCAAGTAACATAAAACAGTTTTCTATCAATAAAATATTTTATAGAAGTGTACTTATACTTGCGATTAAATACTAATGAAAATGTATTAAGTTGACCGAGGCCGGTCGACTCACCTTACGACTAAGGTTAGCTTAAACTGGTCCAGTAAAGGTAATTTTTATTTTCCTTATGCGACGGTATAGCTCAGCGACAAAGTCCTTTATAAAGAGACAATCGATGAAAAAAGGTTCCACAATCCTGCTTTTCTTCTTTCAAAAAAGGTTCCACAATCCTGCTTTTTTTCTTTAAAAAAGGTTCCACAATCCTGCTTTTTTCTTTCAAAAGAGGTTCCACAATTTGATTGTAACGTTTTATTGAGAACTAATGTAGTAAATAGTAATTTACATAAAATAAATTAATCTATAACAGTATTACTAAAAATATTAATCGAGCAGCAAGTGACATATTATGCCCTCTTTATACTATCGGGGGCCACTAGGATAAAAATAACAATTCTGATCTGGGCCTGATTTTTGTATTAGAGATTAGAGAAGATTAAATCTAGTAAATAGGACACTATGTAGGTATTCTAATCAGAAATCGTCGTTTGTTTTTCTTAAAACTATCACTCAATCATATTCTGATACAAGTAATGGGGCCCGATGGATCGCGGGGCCTTGGGCACCAAGAGTGCCCAATGGGAAAGACGGGACTGTGAGTGACTGATCAAACGATCAATCGAATAAGGATTAAGCTTCTGAAGGGACTGGTCGACCAAGATTGATTCTCTGATCCACCATCTTGAGATTGAAGTGGGTTCAGTAATGGGGCCCATGGATCGCGGGGCCCTGGGCGCCTAGAGTGCCCAATGGGAAAGACGAGCCTGTGAGTGACTGATCAAACGATCAATCGAATAAGGAATAAGCTTCTGAAGGGATTGGTCGACCAAGATTGATTCTCTGATCTACCATCTTGAGATTGTAGCGGGTTCCTGATGACGGTATTACGCGGGATTTCCCATGCTATAGATTATAGAATATGCAGAGATCCGACTTCTAGATGTTCTCTTAGTTTAATACAACTTTATTAACAATATTTGATAGATTTTATTCTTTAGTAAAATGCTAGCTCATCGTTTCACGTATAATTAAATCCTATATTATTTTCAATATCATGAAACGATCAAAGTGACTAATGACATACACTATGATTATGGTTCTTATTCGCAATTATTTTTACAAGAGCTAGAACAAATCACAAAGGACTGTTGGTGATTTTTCTAATAATATCTAATCATACGATATGTAGAAAATCCATGAAACTCTATAAAAATATTTCTGCAAGCCGAAAAAGTAAAAATGACCTTTATGAAATAAAATACGCTATGTTAATCAAAAAATAAAATCCGCTATAATAAAAATATTTTCGCTCGAGAATTGTATAAATTACGCGGGTAAACGCTATCCTAAATTTAAATTAATATATTCAAAACTTTCACGGCTTTTTAATAACATTACAAGTAGGTATCTCAATCTAAACTTACCCGGGTATGAACGATCCGTTGGGTTCGCTAAAATAAGGTCCACTAACTCCATACATGTTTCTTTTCACTTATTTCATTACGACGCGGCGTTTGCCCGCCAAGCTATGGTGTTTGTGACTTGTGAGTTGTGACTGCTTGTTGCTACTGCTACTGCTAGACTAGTGCGTGCCGTGGGAAAATAACACGACACAGTCTGTTGCGCACGCACGGGTGGATTATAATATGCTTGTGGCTTTGGCTTGTGGCTGTATCCTTAGCAACTATGTTCACTTATGATTTTTTAAGCACGACCAGTCTTACGTTATTGGCGGGAAAAATATTAGCCTTTTTTTTCTTTTGCGCCGGGAAATGCCTAAGAGCAGGCATCCTGCGGGCGAAGGGGGACTCCCCAGGCGGGTATGTGGGTCTTGCGCAAGATGGTAAGGTGAACGCTGCTCTACCCACTAAAACCCGGCGATCATGCCACCAATATGCCGCCTTTGGTGAGGGTGCCCCGGATCTGTTGAGCAACAAGCCACCTCCACAGAGAGGTTGTCCCGCTCCACAGAAGAACCCCTCCCAACGTCGGGACAGTGCAATGGGGTGAGGTTCCTACTTCCTATCCTCACTCCTTGTTTCTTCCTGCTCTTTTGTCCCCTCTTCATATAAGAGGGGTACAAAGGCTTCGCCCAACCCTATGCTACTGAGCCCCACCGCCACTACAAGGCTTGAACCATGGTGGGGAAAGTTATATTAGCCTGCATCCGTCATTGTATAAACTGACTTATCATTCCCTGTAGTTCGAGATGGAGCAACCTACGGCTCCTTACTCGGCCACCACTTCGAAACTGTATTGACTAATGTTGAAGGCATATTTGAAGAATACAATTTTATATTCTTCAGTTTTGCGTATAAGTATGGTAGTTCATATTCCATTCTTGTCCAGTACCTTGAATAAAGATTTAGAGAAGGTTCCTTTAATAGATAAAATATTATTCCCTAATCTCTAGGATTAAACTAGATTTAGTCAAGTTCGATCATTGGAAGTAAGATGTCGAAGGATCTTTTTGCAAAATTTGACGCGAAGGAGTTCATAGTGAAGTTATTATAGTGTTCTCGCACACACTGAAAAGTCAATGAAACAGGATTCACTCCTCTCCAACCCTAATTAGGACAGAGTAATAATGCTGTCCTCATTTAATCCTTCTGATACTGTCTGCCTACATCATAAGAAAATCGACTATACCTACCAACACTTTTGAACGCATCAAGAACGCATCGGATGATCGCAATGATTGAATCACAAAACGCCTTTATTGAAAAAATACAATAATTTAGTATTGTGTTGTGTAACATATGGACTCAAGGTTTATTGATATACGTATTGTAGGGCTATAGAAGGCGCGCCATTGAAGGATGAAGGCTATATCATGTATCATGTTTATCAGACGATGGAGCAATATATTATAATCAATAAACATTTCTTTTTTAAATGTCATATGGCAAAACAGCAAACTGTAACGACATTTCATTAATTAACTCCATTAAATATTTAAACTAAATTAAATATTTGGTCATATATATAATATATGGTTATAACGGTGGGAGGGAAGCGCTGTGCTGCGCTCCCGGCTGCATGGGTACCACCATCTTGCTTGTTTCTCCCATTAAACAGCTTTGCTGTGTTTCGGAGAGAAGGGCAAGACAGGTAGTGTAATTACTGGCACCGAGACTCTTAATATGTCTCAGAATAGGCAACACATAAATGAGTTGCCGGGGATCGTTCCAGGTAAACAAGTTTATGTTCATGGGCGATGTCGACCACTTACCATCAGGTGCCACGTTTGCCAGTTTGCCTATCCAACTAACATACATCATAACAAAAAAAATGGTATTTCAAATAAAACGGGATTCATAAATCGAGTTTCTTGGTAAAACCAAGCAATTTTAATTTTTTTTTTAAATTTTTTAACAAAAGAAAACAGCACATTGTCTTTCTACTGCTAATTCTGAATATGAAGCAAAATCTATCATACGTGTTTGAAAGTAAATATTTTTAATACTTTATATTTCGAAAAAATATTAATAAAAGTCACAAATAGAAATTATAATATACAAATCTGTTTGTTTTTTGTTTAATTACTTGGCTTAAAAAAATTTGTTTGTTGGCCATTGCAACATTAAAAAAAAACTTCTACTGACAGTTGAATGAACTTTTAATAATTAGTCTGTGATTTTATGACAAGTGTTGTGAGTCAATAATATCTAGTATCTACGTTTATCGTGTTAAATTTAAATAAATAATTTATATTTATAAATAGAAGAAACTAAATTAAATAATGTAAAATGGCTATAAACTTAGAAAAGCATAAAGAGGCACTTATAGCTGCATGGAAAGATGTTTTAGACGAAAAAACCGAAACAAATTGGTAAGCTGAATTAGTCATTAAATAAATAAAATATGCTGTATTTATTTAAATTAAAATAAAGCAGGCTTTAATGTTTACAAATATTTATAATCATACTAATAACTTGATTATATACGCTTTGATTCTTTGAAAACTTAAGGACTAGGTGCTTTGAAACAGTAGATCAAATCTCGAAAATTCGGAGAACAATATGTATGTGCTTTTATCGATTTGCATAAAAGATAAACAATAAGACCATTATTTTTTAATTTTTGTTGAATATATGGCGCTGACATTATAATAATTTAATCGTTTAACAATTGCCAGTAATTTATTATAATATTTTCAAAGGTTAAAATAGAAAATACATAACTTTCACTCGCATGTACGTTTCACGCCTTAATTGATCCGTTTAACTGTTTTTTTCACACTAATTTCAAATTTAAGTATGCATATAATGTTCTTTTAATAAATTTATACCTGTGCAATATTGAAATTAGTAAGGGTGGGTTGCACCATCTTACTTTAACAATAACTGATCCGTCATAATACTGGTTAGTGTAAAAATGCGTTGCACCATTGGACTATGGTTCAAATACGTCATAATTTAACACTAACTTTAACCGCTCACAATCGGCCGGTTAAAGTTATTGTTATCTTCAGATGTCAAATTTTAGTTTTTTATTCTTTTATTATATTACAAATTAAAATACAAAATAGTTTTTATTGTATTAAATATTAATTGTTAAATATCAAGTAAATCTATAACACTAGCTGTTGCCTGCAGCTTCGACCGCGTTACTCAACTCCTATAAGTTACAACGTGATGTTATATAGCCTATAGCCTTCCTCGATAAATGGGCTATCTAATACTGAAAGAATTTTTCAAATCGGACCAGTAGTTCCTGAGATTAGCGCGTTCAAACAAACAAACAAACTCTTCAGCTTTATAATATTAGTATAGATATTGTTAATAGAATTGTTTTGATTTTGAAAATTTTAAGTAGTAAACGTCAAACCGTTTTTTTTGTGTATGTACATATTACGTATTTATTAAGTACCATATCTTAAAATATTTCCCTTAAGGAATTAGGATCAAATTAGGCATCATTAGACATGCAACCCTGGTAGTTTTAACAATCAGATTTTTTATGCCGGTGCAACCCAATTGTCTAAACCGTAAAAGTCAACGTTATTGTTAGTGTCAAATTTAACTTTGACTATTAATTTAACCAACAATATCCTGCAACCGGACCTAAATGTGACATTATATTTTAGAGTATGTTAGAAACAAGTATTCATTTAAGCATGGCTCACATTTTAATAATTCCATTAGTTATAAAAAAAAAGATACTCATGATAAGTTCTATCTATATCTATAGCTTATGATGTAATGATTGGTAATTGTTTTGTGATCAAAATTGTTATTAAAAAGTGGTATTTTCTTATTGTTTTCTAATGTTTACGCGAATTTCACTCATTATAATGAAACAATTTTTACGGATCTTATCATCCGTGACCATGGTTGCTGTAAGTATCCGAAACGTCGGGCTTGTAAAAATCTTAATAAACCTTGATAAAATCCATAAAAATTGTTTCATTATGGTATTTTCTTCTTTGATTACTTCAGTGATAGAATTTAGATATGAAAGTAAAATTATTTATATGAGTATGAGAACAACCTTTGTAGATCTTTAAAGGGGTATCTATTACACAAATAAATATAAGAGTGTATTAACATACTGACAGGTGTCTGCAATTCATAAGATTTTCTAAATTTTTTTGCCTTATGACACTTAGAAAGCATTTTCTAAGACCCAAATATTACACACAATAAATTGTTTGACCTAGTCTAATATGATAAGTACAATGTAAACTTTGTTTACTTAGTAAATTAATAACAGATTTTGTTAATATTTTTTTATATATATGGTTGCAGTATTTAATAACTCATATATAATAATATGTCCCGCTGTTGGGCACAGGTCTCCTACTCGAAATCAAGCAAGGAGGGTGTGGGGCCATAGTTTACCGATGCGCTGCCCAATGTGGGTTACAAAACTTCTCACACCTTCAAAAGACTTTTAAATCTCATCAGGCATTCAGGTTTTCTCATGATGTTTCCTTCACCGGTGAGCAAGCGATGGTCTCATGTTTAGGTGTACATAGAAATTAAGAAAACCCATTTCAAGGCATCACAGGGGGTCAGGATCGAACCCAGACCCTTCAAGACTCAAGAGACCAAGCCCTTTCCCACTAGAGCACCGTCGGTCACTTTACCTTTACCATTGATAACTCTACTGTCCAATTTTTCTTTTATGACAGTTTCCATACCTGCCTTCTTGTTTTAACTAAGCACTTATTGGTATTTAGGACACATGCATCTCTGTCATTTAGGTCAGGCCATTGGACATTTAAGGCAAGCCATTTTCTTAACTTAAAGGAATATTGTACTGTATATAATAATAATATAATAATAACAGGATGTCCATGGTACTATCGTAACATGGACCTTCATAGAGAACTCGAGCTGCCTTCTGTAGCTCAACATTTTAAAGACAAATTAGAAAGGTTCTTCGAAAGAGCCAATAATCACGCAAATCCGCTGGTCGTACAGTACGCTAGTTATGTACCTGATCCAGTCTCACATCGTCTGCGTAGGAGACCGAGAAACGTCCTCCTAGATTCTCCAGATCCTATCACGGCCAATAATCGTTTCCCTCTCTAACCTAGGGCATCCCGCCTTAATACACACACAACAGTACACTCATTACACGCACCGCCTCCGCCGTAGGTGGCGAAGATCTTGTTTCCGACCGTCGGTCCCGTGATCGACAGGAAGGAAATTAGGAGCCCCGCGTTCACATCGATGCCCCATATCTTAGATGACGGGACGGAGCCCCACAAGGGCCTCCAAACACACTAAACTTAGAAAGGTTTGAGCCTCGTGGCCTCACCTATAGACAGATGAAGTTAGAACAGACATCAGTCTACTTACTTAGATCATTTCAAAAAAAAAATAAAAAAAAAAACAAGATAATGTCTAATTTACAAGATAATAAAGCACCATCAAAAATTTACACAAAAATTTAACCACAAAGTTTTTATTGTTTAATTTTTTTTTTCATATTCAAATTGTCTTCATTTGTAAAACTCTTATCATCTTATTTTTTAGCGGCATCCTATGTCAATTATTGTAATATGTAAAATAAGTGTTACATATATATTCTGGACTCATTATTAGCCCCAAGTACAGATAGATCTGTATTTTATAATATATAACTACTTGCTAAATTCTGCTTCTTTTATTTCAGGGCACTATTTGGGTATGATGGTATGACCAATGATCTTAAATATATAAGTAAAGGCGACGGAGGACTCATAGAATTGATAGATGAATTTAATAGTGGTAAAATACAGTATGCTTTTCTCAAGATGGACACTCCTAATGGCAGCATATCTAAATATGTGCTTATCAACTGGCAGGTGAGATAAGATTATAGTGTCTAAATATTATCTATAGCTATTTTAAGATATGAATAGTATGCTTAGAATTCTTAGGATTAAATAACTGGGATGTTTGATAAAGGGAATATGTTTAAAATAAACTTTTTCAGTCCTCTAAGCCACTACTAAGCATGTATTATAGGTATTTGTGTTGTATACCAGATAAAATCATTTTAACATTCATACTGACACTACTACTCTATACCTCTGATTTTAAACCTATAAAATACATGTGCTAAACCTATAACAGATTGCATAAATGCTATTTTAGGGGGAAGGTGCACCGACCGTCCGAAAAGGCACCTGTGCAAATCACATCAAGTATGTCTCACAGATGTTCACTGGATTCCATATGACAATGCATGCCCGGACTGAAGATGACCTTGATGAAAGTGTTCTTCTGGATAAGCTATCGAAGGCAGGGTCAGCTTTTAACTTTAAGTCAACAAGGCAGGAAGAAATACCTCCATCTGGTCCTGTAGGAACTGTGTACAAAAAGGTTAATCCAGGTGAGTTTGTCTGTTTAAGAGGATTATTTTTAACTATTAATCCTTATTTGACTTATCTATCCCTTAAATTACAAACGCCAAATAGGTCGCCCAATGTCAAGGTTTAAAGACAGTGGGACATGATCGCTTTTGATATTGACTGGGCTGGTTGGGAGGATCTCATGGGAGACCACAACTCCCGGAGAAAGACCATTACAGATGGTGTTAGTGTGTATGATAACGCATGGTTTGAAGTGCTGGCTAGTAAATGCGCAAAAACACTACACATTATGTGGTCGGATCTGTAAGGTCCGGATTGGTTTATTAAGCCACGAAAATAAATGCCGTAAAACTCTTCCAATTAATTGACACTGTTTCAAACATCTTTCAAAGATGTGATGGCATTGATGATGTAATGATTGTAAATAAAGAAGCCTCAAAATCGAAATAAATCAAAAAAATCTTTTAGATTTATGATCGCCATAAAAATATCAGGATTTATTTATATTCAAAAAGTTAAAAATGATAAAAAGGAAGATGAAAAGACTCAAAACTGATTCATTCCTTAATCTAACTCCTAGTAACCTAAAATAATCATTTTATTCTAAATACTATTATTAAAATATGTTGGTTACTTAATCCTTTATGATTTTAGAGGAATATTTTTGAGATTATTTTGAACTAAATTAAAACTAAAGTAGGTGCTACGAGATATTTTATGAAGTTGAGAATGTTTGCTAGAAGAACATGAAATACGGTTAGTTTGTTGTGTTTGTTAGTTGATCAAATGTGGAATAGTTAGCATAAATCTCACTTCAAGACTAGGATATATTTTTATCCTTATGCTGTTCGGTCTTTTTTTTTTTATGGCATAGTAGGGCAATGAGCAGTCGAAGCCGTTTGGCGACTACCGACGCCCAAACACATCCGCACAACCAAAGATTATGCAGATGCCTTGCCCTCCTTTTCCCTAACCCCCCCCCCCCCTATGGGCCACCGGAAACTCACAAACCGCACGAAACGCGACAGCATAGTTGTCACTTGACGCCGGTGTTATGTGAGCGAGAGGTACCACCCCGATCGTGCCGGCCCAATTCGGCTGCTAAGCAGCATGGCACTACCTTTTAAGGCGAGGATGCAGACCGCTACTTACCCCTCTGGGTGATGAGGTGTGGGGCGCCGCGTATGTGGCGGCCGCGAGACTTTACGCATTATGACAATGCGGGAATTTTGAATTTTATTACATATGTCACTCGCCGTAACTATATAGAGCTGTTCATACTTACTATCATTTAATTTTATACCGATTTTGGTATTTATCTATATAGATAAAAAAATGGAGTGCCTGATTGTAATACTAATATTCAAATAACCGCTTTTTTTTTAATGGATATATATCAAGGGCTTCATAACAAAGGGGTGTATACAAAAGTACAGTTTTACAGGAAAGACAAAATAACGAATAAAACAAAACTAGTTCATTGTATAAGGCTGATATTTGGCATTCTTTTTCGACATAACTTACCGTCTGGTAAGACTTTTCAAATTATAACACGCATAGTTTTTGATAAACGGTAAGTACGCCTCTTTCTTTCAACGCAATTTTGGTAACATCTACTATATAGTAAAAAAATTGATACTAATTTTGGGGCGTACAAAAGAGAATATTGTTTTATTATGACGAATAAGTAATTTCTTATTAAAGTACTGTATTCAATTTATAACTATCTTACAAACATTAAGACACTTACTCCAGAGCTGTAATTATTTTATTAAAATCTAATATCATTTCTGTACGACCCTTTTGTTACCACTAAAAATGTGTTGAATATCTGAAAACAACAGGCGTAGAAACAAGTCATTAATTCAGGGTTAGCTTTGATTACATAATTTTAAGAACTTTCTAATTACGTATAGCTTTCATACTTAAACCACTCAGTCTCTAACCTATTAAAAAGTATATTATTGTTAAAACACAACGTTATTTGTATTAATTTATTAAAAGTGACGTCAGCCTCATTTGCTTTTAATATCACTTTTATTTACTTGTTAGTAGTACTTAATAGTTTTCGTTTGATTGGCAGCTCCTGAAAACGATACGAAAATGAAACTAAAAAACAAGGTACTTATGAATATGTAATAGTTGGTGGAACGTTTTTGTAAAACCTATTTGATGTTAATAATTTAGTTTCACCTTCGTGTACGATATGCCATCAAGTTTGCATCATCAACTTTATTGTCACACTCTGGGATAACGTGGCTGTGTGGCGATGGAACACATTGATTTGTGAAACCCTTTTTGTGTAGATGTCGTAAAATAGAGTCTGTCCAGTCCTTTTGCCATTTTCCAGTAGACCATAATAATAATAATAATATGCTGGAACAACTCACACACGGCCATCTGATCCCAAACTAGGTCTGCCTTGATGATACAATGAAAAAATGATGAACAAATGATAAATACTGATATATTTTTAAATACATACATATTATAGATAAATTACACACAGACACACAACAAATGATAATGTTCATTACACAAACATTTGTGTGGGGATCGAATCCACGACCTTCTGGTTTAGCAGTCAGGATCACTAACCATTAGACTAACAGGCCATCTTTGCTACAAATTACGTGGAGCCATATATGCCAGATTCACCTAGAAATTTGAAAACTTTGCCGTTATTGCATCAGAATCTGATGTTTTCCTCATTTTAAGGGGGTTGAGAGCAGCATATACATTGGATCGCAGAGTTTGAGACTCCAGCAGTTCTAAATTATCCCAATCATACATAGGGCACACTACGTCAACCATCGTATTGCTTTTGTACAACTCTTCACAATAGCTTCTTTCAGCGATTTATTCTTATAGATGAAGAGATGTACCATTAATGTTATTAGCCGTGTTTTAGGCTTAAATTCTTTAGTAAGTAAACAAACTTTCCCAAATAGGTCTGCAATTTAGTACTTTAAGAAGTGTTTTTCAATTTCTGAGCAAGTACTTACTGTATATTTGTCTTTATCAATTCTGAACCATTTAGCAATGGTTTGGCATAACACTTTTCATACTCTTTGCTCACCTCTGAATCTTTTAGTCCTTTGACTTTTAATTCTGTCGTCTACGCTTCAGTTCCAAGGTTTGGTCTGAGTTCAGGTATATCATTCCTATTCTTTGTATATTCACTAAGGTGTCACTGATTAGGAGCTTCAAGCTGTTACAATTAGAGTCAGCAGTCTCGTAATTCAAGGTTTCTGCGGACTTCAGTTTGTTTTACATTGTACCAAAGTGAATTTTCTGAATGCGGTAGGTGCTTCATCTGAAGTGTTAAACTTCAAGCTGAAATAGGAATGCCAGTTGCTAATTTTATTTCAAAATATAGGGAGTATTTTCCCAACAACACTTATTGTAAATGTAAAATTTTGATTGTATGTCTGTTTCCGTTCAATAGCATCCTCATAAACGACACCTCATTTACGAAAATCACTAAAGCTGTTCAGTCAGCAGGAGGGGCCATAAACGTACTTACGTACATAAATTCACCCGAATACCATTACCCTCCTTTTGGCACAGTCGGTTAAAAAGGAATCTGTTTGATTACCTAATAGTAGCAAAACTATAAATTCAAAAAATATCGGTTACCGGTATCAAAATTATCTGCTTCATATACATCCTGATTCCGTGTTATGATATGTTATATAAAAAAAAAACAGTTAACTTTAATATAATATACGAGTACTTACTTTTTCATAAATCTCTTTTTGACTGATCGCCTTCTCGATGTTGAAATTGAGATCTTACTCTTCGTTTTATTGTTTTTGTTTACCATTTTTGTTTAAAACACGTAAAGAAAAATTTGACACAGATCCGACCGTGACAGCGGCCAAACCGCGACTGCGGGGTCGCGGGCGGCACGGTATTGCATCGGCCCGCCCGAAACAGTTGTTGTTTTTATGGTTTTTTAAGTTTTTGTACCGAAAAAGTGAAATAAATTAAATTCGAATAAACATAGGTTACGTAGGTTGAAATGAAGAAAATTATGATATAAATTTCAAATTTAAAAGAAATATTTTTTCCTACAAATGTGTACAGGCTTTGCTTAAATTTATGCTATGTTTGGGATTTTTTATGATCGAGTCAAGTTAATCTAATCGTGTAATGAACTTACAAGGGTTCTAGGTAATATCCTTGAATATAACATATCTTTTTTCCAGGCCGATAAATTATGCGGGACTAATTTTCCTGATTTTTTTGCCAAGCGCTTCTCACTGTGTATTTGCCAATATACCGCCTTAACAAAACTCTTATGTTCCTGTAAAACATTATTTTATTCATGCACAATGTGTTTCATCTATGTCGATTAACTTGATAATTTTGAAGTCCTTAAGTCCATGCAGCCGAAGTCTCATTAACAGCTAGTACATAAATCATAATATAATAGACATTTGCACTATAAATATTTATTTCCCTAGTAACAATAACTGTGTCATAACGAATTATAATACCGATTCTTAATGAAAGTATTATGTTAAACTTAAAACATAAGTATTGTTTACCATATTCGGCACAACAATGCACTGACCACACGCAGTATTGTGTGCAAATAACATACAAGCATTTCACTGGCATTTGAATGTACACTGTTTGTCGTAGAGGTGTAAAATGATCAATATTTACTCAGGACATTACGAAGTGACCAAAGTCTCTGAAGACATAAGGCAGAGGAAGTTGAGTCTCAGGAGAGGTGATTTTGTGATGTGCAGACTAGAGCTTTCTATAATAGATATTTTATATAAAATATATTTTTATTACAATGATAATATTTTAACAATAGATTTGTGAACATTATAATTACAACTTTTTATTTTTATCGTGGCTTTTACTGATCATCATGATATTGAATTGACTTTTGTTTTACATTTCAGTTCAAGAGATCAATTCAAAAGAAAGAGATCAGTTTTGGCTAAAAGAAGAGTTGGAGGAAAAGAAAAGAGTTGAAGCGGAGAAGAAAAGGAGAGAAGAGGTAAGTGAAGAATGTTATGAAATTTATTTTACGAATTTGTAAATGTACATATTATAATATGTAAGTTAAGTCCTGCCCTAGTTTTCCTAGAAAGCGTATCCGGTAAGTTCATATTAAACCTATATGTTTATTAAGTAGGTATTTATTACGTCTTTACAATTTTCGTAATATACAAAACAATATACATACATCATGATTTAACTCTTGAATATAACCATATTTTAAAAATTCAAATTTTCAGGAGAAGAAAAAAGCGGAAGAAGAAGTTCGAAGAAGAGATGAAAAGGAAGCCGCTAAGAGGGCGCAGGCGGACCGGACCAAGTAAGAGTTTTTGAAACAAAATTATTGGAATTTAGATTGAAACTAGATTTTAAAAGGTATATTTTTGATTTTAATATAGAATAGTAAACAGACAATGTTGTTATGTTAAGTATGTATGTACCTGTGGGTTAAATGGGTTCCACCATGGGGATATGTCACCGGTTGGTGATAGACAACCACTACTTGTAGCTGATGTCTGTCTGTGTGTCAGCGGGGACGGAGTGGGGGGCGCGGGCGTGGAGGCAGTGCGTCGCCAGCGCTCGGCGGAGGCGCGCTCGCTCATCGGCACCAGCACCAGCGCCGCCAGGAGACACTTCCTGCAGCACACCAACTCCGAGCAAAGGTCAGACCTTACTTATTCACCTTGCAATATTAACCAGCAATAGCCAAAGGTTTTAGTACACAAGTTAAATACTTTCGAAATCATGTAGATCTGCTATCAAAGAACGCCGTATAGTCCCACAGTCAATAAACTATATTTAGTTTTAGATTTTATATTTATATTAGCACGTCTTTCAGTTTTATTTCGCGGAGCTCATATTTTTACGGTATTGTTTACTTTGTATACGCCATAACCGAAATATCCAAGTACAAGAAATGAATATGAAAAACATGGAACTAAAAACAAAACATGGATAAAAAACACAACAAACAACAAATGCCGCGACTGCTTTTTTATGTCAAAAGGAGGCAACGAGCAGTCGGAGCCTTATGGTGACTACCGACGCCCATAGACACAACCAGAGGTTACACAGATGCATGGCCGTCCTTTTCCCTATACCCCCCATTGGGCCTCCGGAAACTCACAAAGCGCACAAACGCAACAGCATAGCTGTCATTTGACGTCGGTGTTATGTGAGCGAGATGTACCACCCCGGTGGTCCCGGCTCAAGTCTGCTATAAATCAGCATGGCTACTCCTATTGATTCTCAATTTTTTTTGTTACATTTCTTTACATATAATGTTTTTTTTATTGTACCTAATCTAATGTTTTTGATATATTTTGTAAAATTTGCAGGACATCGAGCGTACCAGAAAAGCCGATCCGCAGTTCAGTCATAACTCAGCGCATCAACTCCCTGACCCAGGTATCCCAGCCATCTCCCAGCCTCCCCTCCCCGGGACCAGACCCGGAACAACCCAAGACCAGCCCGCTCAAGAACATAGACAAGATCAAGATGAGTCTAGAGAGCCCCTCGCAGATACAGTACGAGCCGATCATAGACCCGACAGACTTAAGTCCTAGCACGGAGGTCGAACCCGGTTCCTTCAGTTCGATAACCTACGAAAGTCAGTATAGAGACATGGATTTGAAGCAAAGCGAGCCGATGATTAAACAGAACATTCTAGAGAATGACATGTTCGATGCGTCATACTCGAGCTCGAACGAGAACGATGATGACGACAGCGATAACAAGTTCAGCACCATCAAGCGGTCTCCGTACAGTAAGAACACAGAGGAGAGGGAGCTGAGCAGGCAGAACACGGTCATAGAGAACGTTCACTACAAGAAGGAGAACGGGACGTCGTTGGAAGGTAAGAGAGATCAGCTTTGGTGTTCTTGATAAAGTCCTCTTTTATATTGGATAGCTGTTGCCCGCAGCTTCGCCCGCGTTAACTTAGATTTACAGCCGTATCCCGATTGATGATGATTATTTTTATAGCCTAAGTTACTCCTTATAATATCAGCTATCTGTCAGTGAAAGTCTCGTCAAAATAGGTCCAGCCGTTTCAGAGATTAGCCGGAACAAACAGACAGACAGACAAAAATTGTTAAAAGGATATTTTGGTATATGTACCGTGTATACATTCATATGCATTTTATAAATAGCGGTTATTTTAATATTATAAACAGACACTCCAGTTTTATTTATCTGTATAGATAGAGGAGGAATAAGTCCATCCACCAACCCATGGCCCTATCAACCTGTCGTGGTTAGACGGGCCCAATCTCGGAAGTGCGCACCCTAATGTCTTCCGTTCCCTATAACTTATTTAATTCTCTTTATACTTGTCCCTTAGGCTTCCCTTTCTGGGGAGGACGGTACAGATCTGATAGCAGAGCTCCCAATCTTTTTTTATGTCATAAGAAGGCAACCGAGCAGTCGGGGCCTTATGGTGACTACCGACGCCCATAGACATCCGCACAACAAAAGTTTATGCAGATGCGTTGCTCTCCTTTTCTCCATCTCCCCAATGGACTACCGGAAGCTCACAAACCAGCATAGCTGTCACGTTTTGTGCGGTGCTATGTGAGCGAGAGGTACCACCACGGTTGTGCCGGCCCAAGTCGGCTGCATATCATCAAGGCACTACCTCTTACTGAATCTGCTGATAGTGCGCTTTGCTTTGTTTCTGGTTATCCGCTTCGTTGCCTCCATTCTTCTCGATGTCACTGCTTATCCTGTCCCCGCCATGGTTCAAGTCTTGACGTGGCGGTGGGACTCAGTAGCTTAGGGTGAGCCCAGCATCTTGGGCGAAACTAATTGACTATAATACTTATAAGAAGAGGGGACAAAAGAGCAGGGGGCAAGAGGTGAAGACGGGAACCTCACCCAATTGTACTGTCCCGACGTTGTGCTGTGGTGTGGATCAACCCCTTTGTCGAGGTGACGTCGGTCCCTTGGGGGACTGACCAGCCGTCGAGATGCCCCGTTGTCTCATTAGATACGGGGCACCTCACCAAAGGCGGCATTGGTGAACTTTTAGTGGGTAGAGCTGCGTCCACTTACCAGCTTTCGGGCGCAGCAAGTCCCACATACCCGCCTGGGAAGACCCACTCCGCCGCGTGATGCCTCAGAGCATTTCCCGGCGTTAAAGAAAAAAAACTGCTTATCCCGTGCCATCGTCTCGAGAAATCCGAAATCAGTCTAGATACCGATATTACCCAGTACGGGTACAATTATTGATAATTGATTTTGAAAGCTTCTCCCATGTTTAAAATATCATCCATCTCCTTGCCTTTAAGATTCGAAGCAATTTGGGCGTCACAGGGTAACGTTGGCAGTAATATTATCTGATTGTGTTGCAGACGTGTCCCCCGAAAGAACGGAGGGTGTGGAGGAGGGGGAGGAGTCCACCGTGTACGAGGACCTGGACGACCCCGGCCTCGTCGCGCGCGCGCTCTACGACTACCAGGCGGGTATGTTACAGCGTAGTGTATAATACAACACTGCAGACACACGGACAAAAACAACATATATTTTTGTAAACAACAGCAAAAGAGATAGATATCTGAGGTGTTTAAATTATTGAATGTTAACAAAACGACAGTACTTTAAATTGGTGAACTATTTATTAATACTTTTTATATTATACTATCTACATAAAATTATAATTCTAAATTCCATTTTCGAAAAAGGCGTCAATACATTCTTCTCTATTTAAAAACACGTTTTTCATTAATTTGTATAATTAATATAAATCTTCTTTAATTAGTCTTGATGTAAATTTCTTATTTCCGTTCCTAGCACCTGTAACACAAGTTCTTAATTACTTACTACGGGGCTAGGTTAACGTGGTGTGATTGTTGATATTTATCTATTCAATTATATCTACGAGATGGTCAGAGAGTTTTCTCACGAAGCAAAAGGACTGATAGAGTTGATGATATTTGAGGTATTTAAACTTTTGTACATTGTCCCCAGCGGACGAGTCTGAGATCACATTCGACCCGGGCGAGCTGATCACACACATAGAGCAGGTGGACGCGGGCTGGTGGCAGGGGCTCGGCCCGCGCGGAGCCTTCGGCCTCTTCCCCGCCAACTACGTCGAACTGCTGCCCTGTACGCCGCGCTGAGGAGCCCCCACCACTACAAGAAGGTACCACTCGTCTTTAGCACACGCCATTACCGCTTTTTTATATAGAGTGGGCAAACGGTCAGTCGGTTCACCTATTGGTAAGTAGCAACATCCACAGACACCCGCCACACTAAAGGATTAGCAGGTTGGTGCGGCCTTTTAAATATTGTATCGGTTCAGAAAATAATACTCGTGCCGGCCGTGCTATGGTTACAACCCACCACTACTACCGCATGTCATTACCACATTAGAGCGATCCATCAATTACGTCACACTAATTTCAAGAATTTTTGACCCCCCCAGTAGGACGGAGGTCTGTCATAGCTGGTTACATTTGTAGTTCTCCCTAGTGAGACGTCACATTTTCCCTTTTCGGGCTCCAGCTGGGCTAGCATGCGTACAACAAGATGACTAGAGAGAGAGAGAGAGAGAGAGAAAGAGAGAGAGAGAGAGATAGAAAGAGAGAGAGAGAGAGAGAGAAAGAGAGAGAGATAATCTACATCGAGTATTTTGATAATACGAAACTCTCTCTTCATATACCGAAATTATATAATTATGGTAGGGAAACGCCACGGTATATAAAAAATAGGCACCCGGTTTTATTTCAGTTTAAATTACTTAATCTTGTCCTTAATATTGAAAACGCATGTTAGCTACTGTAGACAGAGAGATAATACGAGAAAAGGGGTAGACAAAATTTGGTCGTGCGCGCATGCTAGGCCGGCAGACGGGTCACTTTATATTACTTATTTATAGAACGAGTGTAAACTCAGAAGTTGTCATTGGGCATAATCATAAAGATTTTCACCTGGGAATTGCTCAGGTTATTTATTCATGCATTGTCTGTCTTGAGATGAAATTAGACAGGTCCGTGTTGGATGCGAGTGGCAAGGGATCGGCCGTCTTGGCCTTCATTGAGGGAGGCCTATGTTCAGCAGTGGACGGATAGAGGCTGATGAAGACAGAAAAGTCTTAGTGCCAGTAATATATATATATATATATATATATATATATATATATATATATATATATATATATATATATATTATTCTAGCTGTTGCCCGCAGCTTCGCCCGCGGTTACTTAGATTTACAGCCGTACCCTGATTGATGATGATTATTTTTATAACCTAAGTTACTCCTTACAACACCAGCTAGTAAAAATCCCATCAAAATAGGCCCAGCCGTTTCAGAGATTAGCCGGAACAAACAGACAGACAAAAATTGTAAAAAGTGTTATTTCGGTATATGTCCCGTGTGTATATCATTCATAATCAATCAATCAATTCATAATCCCATATGCATTTCATAAAAAGCGGTTATTTTAATATTACAAACAGACACTCCAATTTTATTTATCTCTATAGATAATATACCTGTCTTGCTCTTATTTTCAAAATATAGTGAAATTTCAGAAAGAAAATTAGCATGCATTGTCTGTCCATGCAGATAGAAAGTGTCAAATAATATAAAAATTATATTATTTTCAGGACTTGAAGAAATTTTACCATCTGAGTCCCATATATATTATGACTATGCTAGGTTCTTTCCGTGTATTGTCGAAAGATTTGTCTAGTAACCGGTTATTTATAATGCTATGATTATTTACATCAAGTATTATATTAATTGATATAATACTTGTTGTTTATTGTATTGTCTATATAGGACTTGTTAGAAGCAAAATGAAAAGTAGCAAAAAGTAAATAATCGTATTATAGGTAATATATAGCATGTAGTATGTAATGGGCAGTCGAAATAAATAATAGATGATTCGTTAAAGCCCTATAATCCCCGCAAATTGCTAATGCGCCTGGCCGCCATTTTTAAGGTATAACACACATTTAATTTGCTAACACGACAATTTAATTTAAAATCTGTAAGATTGCTAGTTTACTAGATACAGCTTTTTCTAAGATGGCGGCCGGGGCCATGGGTGGGGTGGCGACCCTACAAAATTGAACTTAAGCTTATACTACCCTACTAAATAAAATTGCGTGCTATGAAAAATGTAACTTTTCAATGGACTAATTGGAAATTATTCAAATACGTATTTTATTTTATTTTGAAGCTATCTTTACGATAGTCATAAATACTTAACAATTAAAATGACAACATTAATTCAATAATTATTATATAAATTATAAAACTTAATGTTAGCGAATCTCTATCTTATCTAATCTTTTTAGTTGCGAATGACGTCACGCGTATGTTTTTTCGACAAGGTTCCAGCGCATTGGTGTTTTGCGGGGATTATACTATGTTGTTATTTTGAATCGGGGTTTCTCAACATTTTTTATTACTTACATACGTTGTATTGTATTATTTGTATTTTTGTGCAGTAGCAAATGTAATTCTGTAACTCTCCAAATCCATTTTTATATTAAATGTACTAAAAACATTGTATTTTTATAAAGATAACAAAGAAAAAAATGTTGAGTAACTCTTAGTTATTTACGTTATTGAAGACTGGTTTATAATATTTAAGAGTGCAATTATATGAAAAATCATTATTTAAAAAGTATTGTATTTTTTTCTATTCAAAAATTAATTTAAGATTTTCGTTTTTACTATTTATTCAAAAACATAGATATTGCATAGTTAGAAACTTGAAAATATAAAATTTTATACATTTATTTAATAATCTATATTACTTACAGTAGTAAGTAAATTATTATATTTTCAAAACAAAAACACTCGCTTTACCATATATTTTTTTAAGTTTTAACATTACTAATAAAATATTAATTTCAGGTAAAATAATGAAGATGTAGAAATGTCGCAAATATTGTTATAAGTTATGTTATAGATTTCACTCAGTAAATCTAGTGATTTTTTTATATCACGGTTTTAACAATATATCATTTATAAAAATATATGTATTTGTGAAGGAAGTGTCTATTAATCCGACTATCGGACGATTAATATTTTTTCATATTACATATAATTATATTCATACGATTACTACCTGAATCGCGCTATCGATATTTTTACTTGTTGTACCTATATACAGGCTGCACTCAAGTTTTTGATCATATTCGAACAGAATGCGTACAAGTAAAGAGCATCCTGCGTTAGGAATTGGGGTACAATTCTTATCTACCGTTTAAAATTAAATAAACATTTTTATTATTATTTTAAGTTTTTGGGACAATAAATCAAACGTATTTAAAAAAAAATAAGTATGTCTTTTTATGTGGAAATATAGTTGCCGAGAAAGCGTGCCGCGGCAGCGGCCAGCGAAGCGCCAGATCCGACCTACCCATAATTACTATTGTTGTTGATAAAATAACAAAAAGTATTATTAATAAAACAGCCACAGGGAAGTGTCAATTCATATGGTTATAGTATTATTTGAAAAAATCCGATAGTCCGATGAATAGCAACAGAAATTATTTAACAAAATAGAAAATTATATTTTTTCTTGACTTTGAGCTTTCATTATGAACTAATTCTTTTAAAATTGACAATCAATTTGATGAAATAAAATAAGACATTTTAGGATAACTTAAAACAGACTCAGCTTAAGACACAAAACATGATACCGTAAAATGGGGTGAATAGACACAACTTTTAAGTTCTAAGCTGATTTTCTTACATTTTTTCTATCCATGCTGTTATTAAAACATTGTGCAATGTTTAATGTAATAAAAAAATAAACTAATGTTATAATATGTAAAAACATCTTAATTACTTGTTATTTAGGAAAATGTGGGCCGTTTCTATTTACCTGGAAACTGGGGTCAAAAGATACGAAAGAGGGGTGAATAGAAATAAAACGCTAGGGCTGTCAAAAACTATTTTTATAATAAGTAGGTAGGTACCTTGTTGTAGTAAGTACAACCGTGGTATGAAAGAATGAATCGGTATGGGGGAGAAAGAGTGTTCAATTTAGTGGTTGTGTGTGTGAGTGTATTGTAGTGAGGTGTGATGGTCTGTAGGCGGGTGTGTTCGAAGATGTGTTATATTTAAGTAGATATTTTTATCTTAGGAAACAAGATATAACAAAGTAAACAAGTTAAACATTATTTTAAAAAAATAACAAAAATAAAAGAATTCTCCAAATTCCAACATAAACAATAAAATACAACGAAAATACTACCTATATTTGGTAAAATATCTTAGACTTTATGTAATGTTTCTTAGGTTGAGATCAAGTAGGTATCACAATTAGTCACAAAATTAGGTACAAATACCATTAAATCACATTAGAGTTAAGTTTTGGAAATCAAAATAGTGGCATAATACTCTCTAATCTGAGTCCATCAGAGCTTTCAAAATATCAGCGTCATTTTTGTAGTATCTGGGCCGTCTAGAAGTGCTTGCAGTTTTATTTGACAAAATTTTCTTTAATTCGGAATTGTTTACTAGGGTATTAGAAAGAATTTTAATATTTTTCGATTTGTTCTCACAATTTTCAACTTCATCTGTCCTTACAACAGTTTCAACGTGTCCTACACAATCCAGATCGTCTTCAAAAATTACAGGCATAGTGTTTATGTCGTAAGGACTGATGTTATACGAACAACTTGCAACTTCTTCATCATGTGGATCTGCTTGTTCAATTATCGCAGTGTTGACATACGAACAACTTGCAACTTCTTCATCAGGTGAATCTGCTTTTTCAATTACCGCAGTGTTGACATAGGAACAACTTGCAACTGCTTCATCAAGTTGATTTTCATGTTTAGGTGGATCATTTTCTTTGAAATCACTTTTCTGATTGGTTTTTGACTTTTTTCCTTTACCCTTCCCTTTACTGATTCTGTCCGTTACTTTATTTTCTTTTTGCTGTTTCTTCTTTTCTTTTAGGATTGAACAAGGTATGTATTCTGGGTCAGTTTCAACATAGTCTTCATCGCTCGAACATAACACACTTTTTCCTGCCTGAACTTGTATCTTTTTCTTTTTTTTTGGTTCAGCTATATGAACAGTCCCGTATCGCATATCTTTTAAGAAGTTTAATACTGTCTCATCAACAATTTCGATTTCTTTGTTTTCATCGTTCCAATCAGGCAATTTCTTTAAAACTTCAGATGGATTAAAATGATATATCCCTGTTTTTCTAAAGCCAGATATAATATTAGCTGGCCCATTTTCTTGTAAGGTGTCCATTAGTTTATTTAACAATTTGGGAAAACAGCCTTTCGGAATAGATGATTGCTTACGTCCATCAGTTTTCTTCCACTGTAATATTATATTTCGCCATGCTATCTTCATGGGTCTGAAGAACGCAACATCTAGTGGTTGCGTCAAATGTGTAGAGTTGGCTGGTAAAAAAATAAAATGTATGTCCTTTTCCTGACATTTTCTTATTAAATCAATCGAAAGGTGGGAGGATAAATTATCACCTATTAAACATTTTTTACCAGGCCTATTTTCAAAAAACGGTAGAATCATAGTGGTTACCCAATCTTCAAAAATGTTTGAATCAAACCAGCCAGATTGGCTTCTATTAAAACGAGATCCTTTTGGACCAGATTTTATCCAAGTATCAAATAAGTTTTGCGCCTTATAAACTACATATGGGGGTAACATTTCTCCTGCAGCCGTACCGGCCATCATATTTGATACTGCAGCTTTGGAGTGATTCATCACCCTTTCTGGATATTTTTTTCCTCTTATGGTGATAATCTTTTTTCGGCCGGGATCGTCTGCCAAATTAGTTTCTTCGTTCGTAATTTTATATCGTAATTTATAATATTACCGATAGGAACACCAGAAATTGATATTTTTAAATGTTCAAAATAGGCCTCAATAATTTCGGTAGACACGGCAGCTCGGTTTCTTTTGATATTTTGCGAAACCCGTTGTGATATTTTATTACTGTCTTTTTAAAAAACTTCTCGAAAAATCCGGCCCAGGCATATTATCTTTAAATCGTTTTTCACTAACACCCAGTTTATCTAAGTAATTTTTTACTAATATCCTTAAGTCGTACTGTTCGAGGGGATAGCCCCATTTGAACTATTTTATCGCATATCGACAGTAGTGTAATAAAAAAGCAGCCGTTGTCCTTACTTCGAGTTCAAGCTCCATATCAAATTTCATCAAAATTGGTTCAGCAGTTTAGTAAAACGTAACAGACAGACAGCCAGAAAGATACATGTTATTTATAGTATTAGTATGATAATTTTTTTAAGTGACAACCGATTGACAACCCTAAAAATCATGTTTCTTTTAACCCCTGTTTCGTTGCTATTAACCCCTCACTCGTATCTTTTCACCCCTTTCTTCGTGTCTATTTACCCTAAAGGCGTTTCTATTCACCCCTCACTCGTATCCATTCACCTCGAATTGAGGGAAAAGTAAAAGCATCCTGAATTTACTTGAAATAAGAAAGATACATTTAAACCTTTCTATCCGTAAAAGATGATCAATTTAACTATTGAAATACACAAATTTGCTAGGAGATAACACTGAAAAACTTAATTTTAGCAAAAAGTTTTACACACCCAAAATCACTCGAATTCACTCGTTCACTTTAACCGTTTTTTCTTCATGTCACACACACTTGACGTAAATTTGTGGGTCGCCAGCATAAAGGCAAAATGTTGCCGTATAATAAATAGTAGAAATAAATATTCGCCAACAGCCTATAGACCCACCAGAGACAACTCTATCAAATTTCCAAGTTTGTTTCTATTCACCCTATTTTACGGTATTGACAGCTTTTTTTTCATTTAAAGGAAAGTATAACCGCATCTAACAGCTTCTAGAATAACGAAATACAAGATATGACTGAATGATAATTTCGTTTATGAAATTAAATTTAAGAATATGTTAAAAGCTGTCATTGATGTAAAATTTATTTTGAAAATTAATATCAAATTGAAATATTATTTGAGTATTTTATACTATGTAAAGAACATCTCCAATCGATTTTTTTTTGATATTACACACATCTTTTGAACTGAAGAAGTGGCCTATGCTTTTTTTTAAATAAAAATAAATTATTTTGTCTATGGTATTAAAAAAAACAATTACATACATACTCCTTTAATGAAATTAATAATATAAACTTGTATGAATGACTTATATGTACATTAGTAATTATGTAATAAAATAATCGAACCTTGTACCCTCAAAATTGTGTCTTATTAGTGCCAAAATAATTTGTACCCAATTTTGTAACTTTGTATGAAAATAATTGGCTTAATATATAACGAATTTAATATAACATATTGTATTCGCATGTGGGATCCTACCATATAGAATGTTGAAACCTGCCAATAAATGTGGCTAATATTAAGCCAGGGCTATCTGGCCTGGCCTAGGATAAGTAAGTGCGTATGATGAATTACTTTTTCTTATAAAACAATACAACTGAGAAGCTTGTATGAACGCACTACTGGATTTAAAAAAAACTTTTTGCATTGTATAAATTTTAGACTGAGTTACACATGTTGTACGTGGTTTTTATTTTAGATAAAAGTATATTTTTTATTAAAATAAATGTAAACACAAAGTTTTTTCACAATAATTGTAAACTGCGCTTTTCAATCTAGCATTTATGAGTTTTACCTTTTTTATATTTTTTCAGAGTGATAAGAAATATATCCTTCCTACTAAGCATTTATTTTAGTCATTTTAAATTATACGCTAATTATTAAATAAAATTTAGAGCTATTTTTTACATTTATGTATGCATTTACTTATTATTTGCCCTAAGTGATTAACTTGAGTATTCAAATCTGAATAACTTTTTGTTCGATATTAACAACTTACTAAAACTATTTTATAATGTAATAATTTTAATATACTTACATTAAAATATTTGCAGGTACTTATAGATGTATTTTGAAATGTTGTCACATGTTTTCATTATAAAAAGAAATGTATCTATTTCATTTTTCTATCTTTTTCTTTTTCTATTTTATATTTATATTTCTATCATATTAACTTAGAATAATTACACTATAGAAACCAAGTCCACGCGCCCATTTTGAAGCACCTTTATTGGAGCCATCATGGCTCCAAACGCCGGCCGGTCCGTAGTCTCCAATGTCAAAGCGAGCTGAACGTGTCTCGCGAAAAAAATTAATTATGACGTTTTGTGTAGTTGAATTGTATCACAATACATATGAAAAACAAAATAAATGTAATAAAATCACTTTTTACATGAAATCTTTCAATATTTCGTAGTATCTTGTATTTAATTAGGTTTAACTAAAAACATTTTGTTTCAATTCTCAGTGTTGCCCGATTGTGAAAATATTTTTACTGACTTTTTTCCCCACTGATTAATTTTAAAACAGTTGCTACTGATATTTATGTATGTACGTGACACGTTCTCTAATGTCTTGTGTGATTTATATACAAACAGTAAAAGAGTAACAAACATTCATATATCCAAACTTTCGCATTTATATTACAACAAATTAAAAGTTTAAATAGTGTTACATTTTATTAAAAAGTAATACACTTAATACTTTACCTTACTACTGTGTTTCATTCAAATAAAGAATAAAATGTATATATTTTTACTAATTATTGTTATTATTTTCTTTAATTCGTATCATATAAAATATTCTTTAAAACACATAGCTATTTATTTATTATTGCTATAACAAACTATTATGTCTATGTCTATAGACGCTTTTACACCACTTCAATTATGAAAAAAAATATCAGCGGCCGAATCGTTTCCCGTTTTCGAGAAAACTTCACCAACACTGGCAACATTGTGATCGATTTAGTGCTTCATTTTTGACAGAGCACTTGTATGAAGACGTTTCTATAGTGTAATTAATATTCGAAGCATATTACTAATTAAAATGACTCATGGCCAATGGATGACATTTTTTGGCTATTAGTTTAAGTTTATGTTTAATTAATATCATTTAGTCAAAAATTAAGATCTCCCCACAATTTTCTGTCATAAATAGATTTATAACTATTATATATAATATTATTACTAGTAAAATTTACTCAAGTATATTTTTTCTTTCATAATTATGTAAGAAACACTAGCTTGTATTTTTGTTTAATATGAACAGGATTTAAAATCTTTTACATGTTTTTTTTTTAACATAGAGCTTCTCTGCTTTGTACCTAATAAAAGTAGAGGTAGACAGTTTCTGTGAATTTATGTCTATTGTTTTGATTTTAGTACATATTTGACTTGTATTGTTATTATTTTCATATGTTAATTAACAATTTTGGTGTCCTAGAAATGAACGACATTTTCAAACTATCAATCACAACAGATTCACAAATTTTTTACACGTATAATGTATTTAAATAGAATAAAAATAGATTTAGGTATAAATATAGACAATATAGGCAACAATAGATTACAAACCTGTAATGTAAAAATACTATTTTAAATTTCTATTGTCATTCGAAATAATTATTTTTCTCCGTTATAAATATCTTGCATACTTGTAAATATGTCAACTTTTGTAAGTACTAACAAATGGCAACTATAGCAGAAGTTCATTAATTAACCAAGAATTTAGATAACAAACGATAGGGAAGCACATAATACTTGTATAAAAGTAAAACAAAGGCAGAATAGCTTAATTTTAATCTAATTTTATCAAAGTTATTTCCATTGACGAATACTTTTAATAAATATTAGTATTATTTGAAATTAGAAAAGGTTTGTGTTGTGTAATCCAACGCTTGTTACTTAAGCAATCTTTGCGTTGCTATAAATTTTGAGTTTCAAGATAACCAAACGTCGCTGTATTGTCATCTTGATATTTATTTCGCATTGCGTTGTTTAGTTAGCTAAGTTAGCAAATTCGATAATTGGGTAATGCGTTGTTGCACTCAACGCATATAACAATCCTTGTTTAGTAAATAACTTCGAGTTAAATATTTATGGTTATCTAATGTTAGCGTCCATTGTTTTAGCAAAATACACTACTATATACTAATTTCCAAATACTTATACAATTTGATTCTGTAATATGTACACTTACCAACGCAAAGGATATCGTCTTTTTCCGTTGTAAAGTGTATTACCAAATGTAATGAATGCCTTTGACCTATCGTTGTGAACTGTATTGATTGTAAATGCAATATTTCATGTGTACGGTGCTCCCTCTGTATAAGACACTATTCGCATCTTATTTTCGAAATAAACCATTATATTATTTATTTTGTATTTTTAACCAAGCTTCTTTTTTATAGTGAGAATGGCCTAGTGGGTATGGGCTCGGCCTCTTGAGTGAGAGCCAAGAGGTCCGGGTTCGATCCAGACCCCTGTGATGCCTAGAAATGAGTTTTTCTAAATTTTTAATTGCACCTGACCATCGCTTGCTCACAGGTGAAGGAAACATCGTGAGGAAACCTGCATGCCTGATGAGATTAAAAGCCTTTGAAGGTGTGTGTAGTTCACCAACCCACTGGGCCATCGGTGAACTATGGCCCAAAACCCTCCTCCCTTGATTTCGAGGAGACCCGTGCCCAGCAGTGGGACATATAAGGGTTGATATTATTTCTTTTTTATATTGATCTACATGTGAACGAAGAATTCACAAAGGTACAATTTCTTTAGTCTTAGGTTCAGAAAAGAGGCAACACTATAAAATTGAGTAAAATAAAACAATGTAAAACACGATCCTTTATTAAAATTAACTTATTGTATGATATTCGCAAATACGTGTTTTGGCACTGGTATTTTGTTCACGGGGTCTGGGTTTACCTGAAAAAAATAACGCTGTTGTTTAGAGGTCTATAGTAAGTTGGGTGCGAACGATGATAGATACGCTGTCGCGGTGTTGAAAGACGCTATTGTGGATCAACGCGAGCTAGCAAAGGTTTTTAATGATTCTTAGGCAAACCATATAGGTACACTCAATTAGTATGGATTACAAACAGAGTATGGTTAATAAGTTTTACTTCCATATTATTAGTATAGCATACATACGGAGTAAGTTTTACTTCAGTATTATTTTCAAAAGTATCGAAACATAAATTGACGTGAGTATTAAAATTATGTTCAAGGAAATACTTTATTATAGAGCAGAGCCCGTGAACCCCAGACCTTCGTTATTTTATAAAGGCTGAAAACTTGTCAGCGCATGCTCCTAACACAGGTAAGAACGATGGACCATTATGAAGTTTGGGTTACCCTGGCAGGTAAACGGTACTAAAGGTGTGTAAAATACCGATCTAAATTCATCAAATAATAAAGTGTGATTTTTTGGTATTACCTTCAGAATATTATTAAAAATCACGTCATTAATTGCCAGACACTTAACATCGTGGCAACCCCTTGCCAGACACCCTTATTGTTCATGAAATTATAATTCTACTTACGTTATAGTATAAAAGCTGAATTTTATATATAATACTTGGGTAATAATTAGATAATGTTTCCTCATTAGCCAGACATTTTTGATAGTTCCAACCCCTTGCCAGACAAGCATGTAGGGTAGCTGTAGGAGCGAGCGCGAGACAGTTTATATATGTGGGTGCGAGTGAGATAGCGAGTTAGGTCTGCCGCGATCCCTACTTGCGCAGTTTTTATTACTAGTGCGCATGTATTGTTTAGTACTTAGTGGTTAGTACATGTTTACATCATGATGTAAGCTGCAGCTAAAATAATTTTATATGCTATCTTCAAGTATTATTAAAATTGCGAAAAAAACATAACCTTAAATATAAAAACATTCAAACATTCTTCCACGTGAATATACAGAGAGTGGTTATCACAGGGAATGTTACAAATCATTCACAGCACTGATGAAAAAATATTTCACCTCAGAACCTAAAAATTCTCAAAAGACTTTTGAAAGAGAGCAAGAAAAAGAAACGTCTAAAGACGTAAATACATCAGCAGATGATTCAACATCAGGTTCATCGCATTTGTCTGAGTTAATTGTATCACACCCACCTTCAGCTTCTCAATCAACAGAACCTCAACCTTCCCAGGAAACTGTGGACATTCGTGGACTTGAAGAAGTGAGTGAAAATGCTAATGCAACCACAGAAGTAAATATTTCGATTCAAAGTGATACCAGTGTTGACATCAGTAAAAAAGTTTGTTTATTTTGCAATAATAAAAAAAACAAGTGAGATCAAAAATGCTTCCACTCCATGAAGCTGATAAATACCAATTTCAGTCGCGTATAATGTCTAGCATTGAAAATCAAAAAGAGTACAATGAGTTGTTGTCTAGATTGGACAGTATTGGAAGTCCGAAAATATACTATCACACTGAATGTAGGATTCAGTTTAATAATAAAATATCTTCATCTGCGAAAAAATCTGTTAAAAGTGATTGGCATCTTCATCGAGAATACCACCAAGAAGCTTTTAATGAAATTTGTAGCATCATAGAAAAAGATATTATCAATAAGGGCCGCTGTCATTTATTGATTCATTGGAGAGAATTTATGCTGCGAATTCCATTGAAATGGTTACTACTTTTACTGCACAACACCTAGAAGAAAAAATTGATAAGAAGTTTTCCAAAAATGTAAAATTCTTTACAATCCAGAATAAAAAAATAATAGCACCCAATTATATGAAGACGATTAACGAAACAGTATTGGACAACTTAAAATATTATCCAAAAAGTGGCATTAATCTTACGAAAAACTATTTTGACAATGGACAAGAAAAAATTACCATCTAAAAATCTTTCAGCGCAGCATTTAATTGCAGGTGAAGCTTCTATACCGGAATAATTATTTGATTTTTATTCTACTCTCATAGGTGGTTCTAGACAGAAACGAAAAAGTAGGTTAAAATGTGTTCGTCAAGTACGGTCTTACTGTCAAGATATTATTTATGCAATTCATAATGGTCAAGTCAAGACATCTAAGCATATCACGCTGGGTATGACTCTGAAGAGCTTAACGAGTAGCAGAAAAATAATAGATATAGTTAACAGATATGGTCATTGTATCAGCTATCAAAGTGTCGAAGAAATTGCAACAGAAACCACCTATGCTTCCATTGAAAAGTCAAATTTATGCCCTGAAAAAATAAAAAAAACACCTGAACTTTGTACTGGACTGGCTTATGATAATTTTGACCGCTTTGTTGAAACTACTAATGGGAAGGACACTTTACATGATACCGTCGGAATCATTTATCAGAACATTGAATTAAACACATCTGAAGAACCTGAAGTATCCGAAGCACCAGTTCCCACTAATGGAGACAATTCACCACAGAAGAGGAAAAGGAGGAGAAGGACTTTTGAGGCAATAGCTTCAGAAGAAATACCTTATCCAAAAAAACCAAAAATGACAAGTAATTTGCAATTGATGGCTGATGAAATTGAAAATATACTTTCCAATAATTTTAAATTGTATACAGAAATTGATAATATCTGGATTATTAGCCATGCACTAGGATTACCTGATATTCCGATGTGGGTTGGTTTTAACTGTAGGATTCATAACATTGACACTTCCGAACAACGCATATCTTATTTGACTCCGATAAATGCCTCACCAACAAGTAATTCTGTAGTTTTAGAAACCATGCAACAAAGTAAGAAAATTGCTGAAGAGTTAAATCAATCATCCATTCAAGTAACATATGACTTGGCTATAGCCAAAGTCGCTCTACAAATACAAGCAACGGAAAAACCTACATATGATAATTTATTTATACATTTAGGACCGTTTCACATCATGATGGCTTATTTCAAGACAGTTGGTAAGGTGATCAGTGACTGGACTAACAAATGTAATGGTGGAAAGTGGCTTATTGGCGAATGGTTCAGTGAATGGATTTCTTGACGGCAAGCATTTCAATCGCTGCAAAAGACTGCACCCTTTAGTGGCATTAGGATTAGAAATATTACATTTTAAATCTTTTCTGGAAATGAGAAACACGTCTGTAACAGATGATATGATTGAAGAACTTCACAGACTATAAAACTGTAAAATGTCATCATTCAACATAGAACATGAAGAGCTGAAAGAATTGATCAATAGTTACTGTATTTATAAACAGAAGTCTCAATGGCGAGTATGGAAAGACTCAACAATTTAATTTAATTTATATAAATCTCATCAATCATTACCTACAACTATCACGAAGCGTACGTGTTGGAGACTTTGAACTTTTCAAGTCAGTTTTACCTAAAATAACAAATTTATTCTTTATCTGTAATCAACAGAATTATGCTCGATGGACCGTGAAATATGCCGATAACTTGATGAAAGTAGCAGACACCCATCCTGATTTATTTGAAGGATTTCAACGGGGTTACTTCGGTATTAAAAGGACAACGAAGCAATTTTCAAGGCAACCCATTGATCTGGTTTTAGAGCAGACTATCAATGCAGATGCTGCACGAAGACTTACAGGTGTTATACACTTCACTAATTCAATTTCAGCCCGTCAACGGTGGGCTCGGAACCATGATGTAAGATCTACAGTAATTAGTCACGTTTACCAATAATTGGGACTACAAACTCACCAAGATGTTTCTTCGGATTTGAATAAGCACAATATTCAAAAAAATATTAAGCATCTAAAGAAATTTAGTGAAACATTTGAACAGTTTATTAATCCCTTCAGCTCGGAAGTTCCAAAAGATCATTAGCTGCTTCGGAACTGGTAAAATCATTTTTTCTTAATATTGAAAATAATGGTGATTGTCTTCGGAATACGTTTGTTTCTGAATGTCATACGGACATAAGTCGATTTGAAAAATCTATCAAAAGAACAGCTCTTAATATTTTTCAAAAGATTTGGAAAAAAAGAAGAAAATTAAAATCGGTGGTGCAATTGAAGAGGTAAAAATTCAACGAGATTTGTTTGGCCGTATGCTGGGGATCTCGATGGATTACAATGTGGATATCTCAAAAATTTTGTCATACCCAATCACCGATGTGCCTTTATCTATGTGTCATTTAGTCTATGTTTAGCAGTGGTCGGTTAGAGGCTGATGATGATGAATATGAAATACTTTATTATAAATGATAAAAAAGACATTTCTTGAAAGACTATTGGAGGTGAGGTCTGATGGGACGACAATGCGTGCGGTAGAATGCGCGTGGCGGAAAACGGGAGTCTTAAGATTATTAAGATCTAAAGAGATGCCCGTGTTCATATCACAGTGAGCGGAAAAGGTGATATTAATAATCAATTTTCTGTACTGTGCTCTCCATAGAGAGTACAGAGAGAGAATTCTCACATTATGAGAATTCCACCACCCACCATACACCACCCAAGTAATTAATATAGCACATACCTTATTCCTGACCTCCCTCGGCATGTATTCGTGAAAAAAGTCGTAGAACTCATAGTGTGTGTCCACCACCTTTAGTCTCGCCATCTCGCGCTTGAGGGCGGTGATTGCGTCTTGCGGCGCCACCTCGAGTCGTCGGATCTGTTTGGTGAATTCGTATATCGTCTCAACTAGCTTCTCAGCGCGTACCCGAGCCATGTAGTCGTATCTGAAATTTTAAAATGTAATGTCAGTTTGTACGTACGAGTTAATTTTTAAACACACTAATGTCTAATGAATTGCCTGCGTTAGTCTTTAATAAAACGCTATAAAATCCGTCAATAGTATTATTGTCAGTAGGGCTAGCATGCGCGCACGACAAAGTTTTGTCTACGCCTTTTCCTCGTATGGACTGTATGAAATAATATGAGAAAACGGGTAGACAACATTTTGTCGTGCGCGCATGGTAGCCCTTACACAGCCCTACTACAGGTATTTTTTTTTGGATTTCGCCATAGTCGCGTGCCGCGTCAGGTCCTCCCCCCACTTTCACACCAATGCCTCTTGCCGTAGTCGGCAAACCCGCAGTATCGTCAAACGTGAAGCTCTCGACAAGAGCCTTCCTATACAAAACATAGGAGTGTGTCTCGGCAAGTTCCCTCTGCCACGAGTTCAATTGGCTGCGCCTAAGGTTCACCTTAGGCCACTGTGCCCCACCACCACGACAAGGCTTGAACCATGGTGGGGGCCGTCATTTGCCTGGACTGGTTTCAGGTCTGTATTTATAGCCTTGGGCGACGCTGAATACTAGATTTGCACGCAATCCAGCATTGACTTCAGTCCCGGTTTTTTTCCGCGATTGACTCGAATCCCGCGTAATCCTGCGTTTTTTAAGAAAAATAGGTATTTTATTGGTGGCAAATTTGAATGAATTTGCTTTGACCTCACGTTGCAGGAGTGTAATCCCTATTCCCTACCGATTTACCAATCAGGTGGATCATCTGCAGTTTGGCTATGCAAGTAACATGAAAAAAATATTTACTAACTTGGGTTCCAGTTTCGATTCCAAAAATTTGTATAGCCTCTTCGTAGCCCATGACGCGTTCCTCGGCTGAAACCTCTTCGGTGGTTTGTACTTCAAGTCCTCCAACACCTCCTCCGGTATGACGTTCAAGGTTCTTTTCTGTATCACTTTGGGCTTAGCCTTTCTCTGTACTGGCTGGTGACTTGTGGTCATTCGACGAACTGGTATGTTTGGATATTTGAAAAGATTCGTATCTTTGGTCACTTTGAGGGAATTTAAAATGTCTCCTCGCTAAAAAAAACATTCAAATAAAAATGTCTTTGTATCGTAGGTGTACACTAACACATCAAATGAAATATATCATCATCATCATCATCATCATCAGCCTCTATCCGTCCACTGCTGAACATAGGCCTCCCTCAATGAACGCCAAGATGGCCGATCCCTTGCCACTCGCATCCAACACGGACCGGCCACCGCACGGAGATCGTCTTCCCACCTGGTCAATGGCCGACCAACACTTCGTCTACCTAAACGTGGCCTCCACTCTAGAACCTTATTGCCCCATCGGCCATCCGTTCTTCTGAGTGTGTGACCAGCCCACTGCCACTTCAACGAGCTGATTCTTTGCGTGATATCGGTTACCTTAGTTCTCTGACGGATGTCTTCCTTCCGAATCCTATCTGTCAAAGAAACACCCAGCATAGCACGCTCCATAGCACGCTCCATAGCACGTTGAGCTACGGCAAACTTGCGGACCAGTCCTATATTTAGAGGCCACGCTTCAGCCCCGTAGGTCATCACGGGGAGAACGCATTGGTCGAAGACTTTCGTCTTCAAACTCTGCGGTATAGACGACGTGAGAATATGGCTAAGCTTCCTGAATGCTGCCCATCCCAATTGAATCCTCCTATCGGTTTCTCTCTCGAAGTTATGTCGACCTAGCTGCAAAGTGTGCCCAAGATAGACATACTCTTGCACGACTTCGAGAGTTATGCCATCAACGTTAACCGGCCTAGGGAGAACGTGTTCGTTGAACATGACTTTCGTCTTGTCCAAGTTCATCCTAAGACCCACACGTCGGGAAGATTCATTTAGACTGTGCAGCATCTCCTGCAAGCCCTCCAACGACTCGGCCAGAATAACGATATCGTCGGCGAAACGAAGGTGTGAGAGATACTCGCCGTTAATGTTTATGCCACATTTTGTCCAGTTTAAAGTCTTAAAGACGTCCTCCAAAGCATTAGTGAATAGTTTCGGGGAAATGACATCCCCCTGTCTCACTCCTCGATGCAATTGGATTGGTCTTGTTTGACCTCCCGGAACCAGAACGGACATAAAGGCGGCGTCGTATAATCCTCTCAACACTTCGACGTATCGCCAATCGACCTGACATCGCTGCAGAGCTTCCAGAACAGCCCAGGTTTCAACCGAGTCAAAAGCTTTCTCATAGTCCACAAAGGCAAGGCACAGTGGCTGGTTGTACTCATGGGTCTTCTGTACAACTTGCCTTATAGTGTGAATGTGGTCTATGGTGCTAAATCCTCTTCGAAACCCAGCCTGCTCCGGTGGCTGGAATCCATCGAGCTTTTTAGTGAGGCGGTTCGTCATGACTCTCGAGAACAGCTTGTATATATGACTTAGAAGTGATATCGGTCTATAATTTTTAAGAAGGGAGTTATCACCCTTCTTAAAAAACAAAACGATTTCACTTCCATGCCACTCCTTGGGGGAAATGCCCCGTTGAAGGACGAAATTAAAAATCTTTTGTAACTCTCTTAAAACAGGTTCGCCACCTGCCTTAAGGAGTTCAGTCGTAATTCCGTCCCTCCCCGGAGCCCTCCCCCCTTTAAGCTGCTTAAGAGCCAGACTAACCTCATCTAGGCTGATGTTCGGAAGCTCGCCGGAGAGGTGTCGTGTTAGGCTAGCACGCGGATCGTTGTTTCGGGGATCAGGTTGAGGAGCATGGGACGCGTACAGTTTGCCATAGAAATCTTCGATCTCCAACAAGATCCCAGGCTTAGAAGAAACGGTCGCGCCAGTAGCGGTCCTAATCTTCGACAGGTGGCTTCTCCCGAGCTTTTCCACAAAAACCTTCGACCCTCTATTCTGCTCAATTGCTTCGGTAATCCGTTGCGTATTTGAGCAGCGAAGGTCTCGGCGTATTAGTTTGCGGATCTGCTTCGAGAGAAGCTTTACATCTGTAGAAGTGGCGTCTGTGTGTGCTCTGCGTTCCCTCATAAGACCGAGCGTCTCATCCGAGAGTTTGGATTTCCTGCCAGTACGCTTTCTCCTATAAAACCTTTCACCCACGACCCGCATGCAGTCCACCACGGCACCCAGTGCCTCGTCAACTGCCATTGTGGTTTCCGATATGTTAAGGCTATCGAATCGGTTCTTTAATTCCAATTGGAATTTTTTGGAACCTACCACAGTTTGCCGGAAGTCAGGTCGGAGTGTAGACTTTATTAGACGGTCTCGCTCTCGCTGAAAGCTTGCATTCATAGATCCTCTTACTAGTCGGTGATCACTTCCGGTTTTGAACCTGTTGATCACAGAGACATCCCTGAATGCATGCCTTCGGTCCGTCATAATAAAGTCTATCTCGTTTCTCGTCACAGTATCGGGGCTTTGCCAGGTCCACTTCCTGTGGGGCTTCTTTTTAAAATATGAATTCATTAAAAAGAGCCCCTCTTTCTCGAGAAAGTTGACCAGCATTTGCCCCCTGTGGTTACGACTGCCGACACCATGTGGCCCTAAACACGATTCGATACCTGTTCGTACTCCTACTTTGGCATTGAAGTCCCCCATAACAACATTGAAGTGAGCCTTGGAGGTGTTGTGTAAGGCCCTGGAGACATCCTCGTAAGTTGCCTCTACTTCGTCGTCGGAGTGTGTAGAGGTTGGCGCATATACTTGTATCACCTTGAGGCTGTACCTCTTGGTGAGTTTGAGTACAAGATACGCAACCCTACTCGACACACTCGAGACTTCGACGATGTTGTTGACAAGGGACTTGTGGGACGAGAAAACCCACGCCGCCTTGGGATGGAGTGTCGCCTTCCCTGAAGTAGAACAGATGACCCGAAGGCAGAGTTATGGTGTCCTCTCCTTGTCTTCGGACTTCACATAACCCCAAAACGTGCCATCGGATACTTCCCAGTTCCACCTCCAGTTCAACCAGGTGGTCATCGAGTCTCAACGTTCGTCCGTTATACGTAGCCAGGTCAAGTTGGTGGTAGCGATCCGTAGCCCGGGGATTCTTAGCACCCCCTGTCCCACCGTAACCTAGGCTGCTACCGTAACCAGGAATAGTGGGACGGCCGGGAACTAGGGGCCTTCTCTTGTGCCTGTAATTCATGAGGGGATTCATGCTCATAATTGCCACGCTGAGCAGGCGGATTGGCAATCGCAGATGATGATGAATTCGCATCGGCGGCACTGCTGCCTGCCGCCAATTCGATTGATGGTGCCGCCATCACTCGGTGCGATCGATGCTTAGTGATCAAGTCTATCTCACTGTCACGATGAGACAGACTGACACCAAGCAATCGATTCGCAGTATTAGCATCCTTGATGTTGGGGAGCTAAATGCCCTTTGACGACTTCTACGTCACCCTGGGCTGGTATTGGGGTAGGGGTATTCTTAAGCCGCCCCCACACAGCATGGAATATATAATAATAATAAAATAGTTAAAAAAATATAACAATAATAAAACAGTTTTATTTTATTATTGTTATTTTTTTTTGGTTTGCAGGCTCGCCTTAAAAAAACTGAGTTTTGCATATTGTTAAAATACCCACATACAAAAAACTTAATAGCGAATGTCTTCTTCTCAGCGTGATTTTTTGGGATTGGAGATTAATTACTAAAATAAAATCTAATTTGAGTTCGAGATGTAGATCACTAGAGCCAATCTTAATTTATTTAGATATACAGGTATTATAACAGAGACAGGTTTTCTTGTTTCGTAACAAAAAAGTGAAATTTCTTAATGAATAAATAAAAGTTATTTATATAATATACTTACAATTTTCATGTTCCTTTCTAATTGTTGCTTTTTAATCTTCTGTAAGAACATTTCTAATGTCGTTTGTCTCATCTTTTTAGACAACTCATGATCTCTTTCTTCTATGATTTCTTCTCCCACTTCCATACTTTCGACTCTTTCTTCTATAGTCTCTCCTCTATCTTCTTCGAATTCTTCCATTCCATCTATAGAATATATTCTTTCTTCTACAGATTCTTCACTTTCTTCTAAGGATTCTTCATTTTCTTCTACCGATTCTTCTTTTTCTTCTACATTTTCCTCACTATCTTCCAGAGTTCCCACTCTTTCATCTACAGTTTGCTCCGTTTCTTCATCAGTTTCCTCTCTTTCTTCTTCAGTTTCTTCTGCAGTTTCCTCTCTTTCGTCTACAGTTTCTTCTATAGTTTCGCCTCTTTCTTCTGCAGTTTGCTCCATTTCTTCTACAGTTTCATCTTTTTCTTCTACAGTTTCATCTTTTTCTTCTACAGTTTCATCCGTTTCATCTACAGTTTCATCCATTTCTTCTACAGTTTCTCCTCTTTCTTCTTCAGTTTCTTCCTTTTCTTTTGCAGTATCGTCTGTTTCTTCAACAGTTTCTTCTTTTTTTTCTGCAGTTTCCTCTCTTTCTTTTACAGTCTTTTCTTTTTCTTCTATAGTTTCCTGTGTTTTTTCTACAGCTTCATTCCTTTTTTCGTCGCTTAATACTTCCATCGGTTCATCGCTGTTTTCGACTGAATCGTCTTCTAGACGTTCATTATCATAAACCGGTAATTCTGTGGAGTTTGCGTGGGGATGCTTGCTTAAGTCCTTAAGATCTGGATTAAAAGACTGTAGTTTTGCTGATTTTTCCACAGCTTCATCTTCCAGAGTTCCCACTCTTTCATCTACAGTTTGCTCCGTTTCTTCATCAGTTTCCTCTCTTTCTTCTTCAGTTTCTTCTGCAGTTTCCTCTCTTTCGTCTACAGTTTCTTCTATAGTTTCGCCTCTTTCTTCTACAGTTTGCTCCCTTTCTTCTACAGTTTCATCTTTTTCTTCTACAGTTTCATCCGTTTCTTCTACAGTTTCATCCATTTCTTCTTCAGTTTCTCCTCTTTCTTCTTCAGTTTCTTTCTTTTCTTTTGCAGTATCGTCTGTTTCTTCAACAGTTTCTTCTTTTTCTTCTGCAGTTTCGTCTCTTTCTTCTACAGTCCCTTCTTTTTCTTCTATAGTTTCCTGTGTTTTTTCTACAGCTTCATTCCTTTTTTCGTCGCTTAATACTTCCATCGGTTCATCGCTGTTTTCGACTGAATCGTCTTCTAGACGTTCATTATCATAAGCCGGTAATTCTGTGGAGTTTGAGTGGGGATGCTTGCTTAAGTCCTTAAGATCTGGATTAAAAGACTGTAGTTTTGCTGATTTTTCCACAGCTTCATTCCTTTTATCGTCGCTTAATACTTCCATCGGTTCATCGCTGTTTTCGACGGAATCGTCTTCTAGACGTTGTTTATCATACGCCGGTAATTCTGTGGAGTTTGCGTGTGGATGCTTGCTTAAGTCCTTAAGATCTGGATTAAAAGGCTGTAGTTTTGCTGATTTTTCCATTACTAAGGTTCTCAATGATTTTCTAGGAGTAAAATCTTTGCCAAATGTTTTTCGTAAAGTTTTACGAGTCGTTCTATGAGAATCCCAACCAGAGTTTGCACTAGAATTTCCAGTATTGTCGGAAAACCCTGTGCTCTCTCTTAGAGGTAAGTTAGTAAGAGCTGAGCTTGGCCTCAGAGTAAGTTCCTTATACATACTGTTAGTCTTTCTAGGACTATTACGTGCTTTGGAGCTAGAATACTGTTCAGATCTATTATTATTGGATTTATTTACAGTGTCCATTTGATTAGTGTCTATTACCTTACTCAGTCTTGTGCGTTTCAATGGTGTTGCTGTTTGCTCTTCAATTTGATTCTCAACCATTGTGGATGATGGCAAGTGTATCCAATTATCCATATCTATGTCAACAATGCTTGAAGTTGGAGAATGCTGTAATAGTCCTGATGCAGAACTTACTCTACGCTTTAGTTCATTTTTCTTTTGGAAACCGAAAACTTTAGTTTGTATTTCTGGTATCTCATCTTCACTCTCAGATACAAGAAAATCAGCAAACATATTTTTTCGCTTATTGCCTTGACGGTTTCCAAACAGATTCCGCACCTGGCCCTTAGGTTCAAATGCTGGCATATCTTTTGTTTTATTTGCGACCGATTTATCTGTTGATATATTAAGCAATGCCGATGGAAAAATAGGTTTTGTTTTTGGCTTTTTAGCATTATTAAAGAGACTTTTTGGACGCACTTCTATTTCTTTGTCATGATCAACATGGCTCTTTTGTAATTTTGATATTTCTTCTTTTCTATTTATAAGAAGGGGAAACTTTTTTGGTGGCTGATTTTCTTTATGAATGAAAAGTTTTCGTTGAGGTATTACTATGCTGCTTATTGATTCACCATCACTGCTCTCTGGTAAGTCCATGGTATAATTTTTTTTCTCTTGGCTAAAATGTAAAGTATCATCGTTAAATTTATATTAAAATACACAGATTTTTATTCAGCAGCAGTATGCTGACGGCAAACGTCTAATGATAATGATATCATGAATGATAATCAGATGATCAGTGGGTCAACGTATTCCTAAAACAGATTATATTCAAATTGATTAAATATTGTTAAATCTTCCGATCCCACCCACCCGAACCGCCTACAAAACGCACAGGAAATAAAAAGCAAAAAATAATATGTTATGTTTAAATGGTATATCCTACCCAAACCTATAAATTAAATTTATTATGCAATTTCAGTACAAAAATAAACTTACTTACCTAAATAGCCAAAAATTATAAGAAAAAAACCCCACTTATTTTTACACGTTAACTGCCATTGAGTAATTAGAAAAAAAAATTAAAAACTTTTTGATGGAAATAGGCGGGTAGTGTTAAAATTTTAAAATATATCTATTTTAGGATTCAATTGGAAGATGGGTTCCGCGATTATTTCGAAAAACCTCATGAGGTCACCAGTGACCTACGTGGCGACCTAATGTAAAAAAGTGAATTTCCACGTCAATGCGGTCATAGCTCCGGTCACCCGTTCCCCTCAGTCGCCCGCCAACGCTTGGCAGGAGTACACGTTGATTCGTTTGGCGTGCGGTTACGCGTATACTTTTTCTTACCAAGTGTGTTTGTGTGAATAAAAATATGGGTAGTGAGTTAGTGTATTCAACTGATTTAGATATGGATATCATAGATATATCACAAGAAAATTTGCGCGACATAGACTTACTTGAAGCTAGCATTTTCGATGAAATCAGGAAAAAAGATGGCAGCTTGATTGAAAAAGAAATTTCAGAGAGCGATGACATCTGCTTTTCTTCTAAAAAACGCAAGCGAATTTATATTCTAAGTGACTCCGAGACTGAGTGTGACGATGTAGAAAAAATTGTCACAGAAAATATTGCTAGTATGTCCGCAAGTACATCATAAAAATGGTTCATACCAAAAGGGCATCAACCATCGGTTATAGCGTTTACAGAGTCAACACCACCTGCTTCTATTTATTTACTAACTGTTATGTTTTAGCTATTTTGTTATTATTTTTAACGTGTGTTGTTAACTTATGTATTTTATATTTTAGGCATGACAGAACCATACGCTAAACAACTGAGAAATGCTGTTCAAGGTAAATATTTCAAGCTGATAGTTCCTGATGAAATCTTTCAGGAAATTGCAGTTCAGACCAATTTGTTTGCAGAGCAACGAAGGTCAAGTGTAAAGCCTTCATCTCGCTCAAATAGTTGGAAAGCAACAACAAAGGATGAGATGAAACGATTCTTTGGGTCGATCTTGTACATGGGTCTTGTTAGGCTACCGACAATTCATCTCTATTGGAGTAACACACACACACACACACACGTCACATGGACCACAATGACAGTTGCTGTCGATTTGGATTTCCTAGAGCACCAGTAGAAGTCACATCGTGTTTAGGTCCCGATGAAGCTCTCTCAAATAATGGCCGATTTTTCGAGTTTTCTCGTTTTTGTATTTTTAAAAGGATACCCTCTGAGATCCTGGCTAACAATTACAACCCATAACTCCTTTCTCTCTGGTATGAAAACATGGATATAGAACCATGTAGCAAAGTTACGGCTGTTGCATATTATGTGGCGAAGTATGCAAGCAAATGTGAGCCACATGATACGAGAGAAGTAGTTCGGGAAGCAATAACAAATTACAAAAGCAAAGTGGAGCGGTGGCGCAGCATGGAAACAGTTATTTGCCGTGTCAATGGCTATTCTTTCACAGCGGTTGGCTAGCGCTCCCGAACGTTCAAACCGTCTTTGACATCTTCCGCTCAAAATGAGTACTCGCAAAGCAGTATTTGTAAGCAGATGTAAATCAGAAGAACGATTCCATCTGCTGCGTTTTGATGGAGATGAAACAGCAATTTACAGTAATATGCTCGAACGTTAAGTGCTAAGACCTGATGAGCTAGAGAGCATAAGTCTCGCTGAATTTGCCGTCCGCTGTGAGACTGTCTTTTCTTCAACATGGGCTGATGATGAGGGCGACATAGAGATGAGACAAGACGAAAACTAACCGTTAAGGTATATTAAATTGAGAGACAGCGAATGCTGATCCGCAACAAACCAGCAGTATTACACTCTCAATAGTGACAAAGAGGCTTATTATTATAACCTTCTTGTTTACCATATTTCTTTCAGAAATGAGAATGAACTTTTATTAGACGGAGAATCTGCGGAAGAATGTTTTTAAGACGACAGGGCGAACTGAGAGAATTTGCTCATGCAGAGCAAGTATACAGCAAGTACTCGCTCAAGCAGCCGCATTGAATGCCGTTCATGGTACGCATACCGATGGTACCTGAAATTAGACGTTTATGTGTGCTGACCAACATATTATGACCATGATGACTATTGTGATGATCTCGATCAACGCGCAGCATGACGGATGATGCATTTTTCAGCAATATTCGTGAGTTGAACGTCCAGCAAAACAATTTATTCCAAAAAAATACACAAGCTATCCAAAACGATCTGGTGACGAACGAATGTTGCTATTTATTACTGGCGGAGCAGGAAGCGGCAAGTCTTGGGTAAGTCTTTTGTTCTGAAATTGCTGGTAGAGCATATCAAGCGATGTTACGCTCCTACTGTAGAGTCTTTGATTAAACCAACTTTCGTGGAAGTAGCTTCCTTGACTGGAGTTGCCGCTCGACAAATATTCGGTAAAACCCTTCACGCCGTGTTCCATTTGCCAATTGAAATGGGAAATGCTAGAACATAATATACTCGCATGTCTGAGCACAGATTAGAAAAAGAAAATGGCGCCACGTTCGTTGGTTATTATTGATGAAATCTCAATGGTTTCGTACGAGAACTTTCGTATGATACATATTTAAGACTCCAAGAATTTAAAAGCAATGATTTTATACTGAGAGGGATTAACAAACTGGTCTTTGGTGACTAATGCAGTTGCCATATGTCAAAGAGAATTGGTGTTTCATGTAACCAGCATGGTGCTCGGCAGAAATCAACTTATGGCATCAATTTTGTTTCTGCGAATTGACAATAAACATGCGTCAACAAAATAATGAGGATTTTATAGATCTTCTTAATCATTTACGATTTGGGGAGCTGACAACTGAAAAATTACAGCTGTTATGTGAAAGGGGAAGGATCCCATTAACGTTGAGCGTCGAATGTCACCTCTTATTTTATGCTGGGCTATAACCGTGCATAAGTTACAGGGTGCAACCCTTGATAGGGCTCTCATAGATTTAGAAAAAAAAGAACTATGCGAGGGGGCAAGTACACGTAGCTCTCAGTAGAGTGAAGACTTTAGATTTTAGAAGGTATAGAGCTCTATCTGATTTAAATCCTTCTAAACTGTTAAGTAAACCCGATGATGAACGAGCATTAGAAGAAATGTAACGATTGAGAAATCTGTCTTTCGGCTCCAGCATCAGATCGACTTTAGACCTTCATTAAATTGTAGTGCTTCAAAATACTTAATAAAAAAAATACTAAACGCACTAGTCGTCCCCTCGATTTTCAAAAGTTTCCATCGATTTTTTTGGGATGGCATCATAAGATCCTGGTTTCCTTATCCCCATGATAAAGAAACCAGGATCTTATGATTACCATTTGGAAAGTATACCTTTGAAACAAAAAATATTTTTTCAAATCGGTCTAGCCATCTTTGAGTAATCGGGGAGCATACATAAAAAAAAGGTTCCGACGAATTGAGAACCTCCTCCTTTTTGAAGTCGGTTAAAAATAGTAACCAACACAGTACCTCTTTATCTTCAATTGAATCTACCACAGGTTCCAAAGCGAGCCCACTCAGAAGAACCGACGAAACAAACTCAGTGGAACTGATCTTTTCAAATGAATTCCATAACATTGATACCTGTTCGGCTGTAAAATTTCAAAACCTAGTAAGGGACACCTCTCAAAAGATGGTGTTAAAGAACTGATAAAATTCTAAACATCAACTAAATAAAACTTTATATATAAAATAAAACTAAATAAAACTTTGACGACCTCCGTAGCTCAGTGGTAAGCGCGTTGGCGCTCAAGCCGGAGGTTGCGGGTTCAAATCCCGCTAGGGAACAAAAATATTTTCTGTGTTCCTGGGTCATGGCTGTGTATTAAATATGTGTATTATATAATAAAAATCTTAAATATATGTATAGTATAAAAGTATTAAATATATTTCCGTTGTCTGGTACCCGTAACACAAGTTCTTCCAGAACTTACCACGGGACCAGATTGACGTGGTGTGAAATCGTTCATAGATATTATTATTATTATTATTAATTATATAATTATAATTATAAAACATTGGCCAAGTCGCAAAACGATGCAAATTCTTCTAAATTGACCTCATCGACAAAAAGGTACTCGCAGAACTGCCACGCAAGGCAATAGTATACCTGACCATGCTCTTCAATGCTATTCTTAGGGTAGAATACTTTCCCGATCTATGGAAAGTTTCCCAGGTTATAGTGATCCACAAACCTGGAAAACCTCCACACGAAATTAGCCCATATAGACCGATTAGCTTGCTTCCAATTATGTCTAAACTCTTTGAGAAGTGTCTACTGCATAGGCTTAACAGTGCTCTATGTGAAATGTCAATTATTCCCGATCACCAATTTGGTTTTCGGAGAGAACACTCTACCATAGAACAGGTTCATAGAGTATGCAGGACAATTAGAAAGTCATTTGAGATGAAAGAATACTGTTCAGCAGCATTTCTTGACATACAGCAAGCCTTTGACAGAGTATGGCACAAAGGACTATTGTATAAAATAAAATCGTTACTATCCCACACATTCTATGGAATCCTAAGGTCCTACATTTCTAACAGAATATTTCAAGTTAGAGAAAACGACTCCACATCAGAATTTTATGAAATAACTGCAGGGGTACCACAAGGCTCGATACTTGGACCTGTCCTATACACCCTATTCACATCTGACTAGGGTTTGCAATCCGGTCGGCGGATTCGGCGTGTTTTTGGACCTACCGGCAAAAAATAAGCAAAAAATACGCGAAAAACTGTGCTGTATGCGAAGCGTACGTGCTCGACGTTGCCACTTGCCAGACGTGCGGCAGCACCGCCGCCGCCGACACCGGCTCTGCCTGACCCTTCTTACTGCTGACACTATTCTTAAATTTATTATAGATAAGTTGGGTCAACAAGATACTGTTTTAAGTAACGATCTATCTGACGCACTACATGTAAAAATAAAAGAACGTCGCACAATAGTGACTGGCATATTAACTTACTTACATAATCCAAAAAAATATCATGCGACAGGAAATGAAAAATAATAATAAGCCGATTCTTAAGTGATGAAAATGTGACAGAAACAGCAGACGAAAATATAGATTCCGATTCCGATTCTGATTCCATGTCATTATTGCCAATAGAAAGAAACATTACATTTAAAGAGGAACTGGAAAATCAAATCCTGCAAGAAAAGAAAGGGTATAGGGGGAAAGTTAAAGCTAAAAAAGAAACAGATTATGAGAAAATACTTAAAAAGGAAATGACTGCGTATGAAGTAGAAGGAGTAAAAGGAAAATTCTTATCACTGATCTACAGTTACTTAATGGCGATTAGGCCAACCAGTGTTGAGGCAGAAAGGGCCTTTTCTGCTGCAGATTATATTTGTAGTGCCATCAGAAGCAGATTAGGAGACAGTACAATCAACACTATATGTTTTCTTAGATTGTTTTCTCAGGCACAGAAATAATATTCACTTGCATTTTGCATTGCAAAAAATAAATGTTTCTTATGGTTATGAACTGAAGTTGATTTTATAAGTACAAATTTAAAAGACTGTTTTGTTAACTTAAGTCTGTGTAGATTATTAATAAGAGTTTATTAGTATTATTACTTAAGTACTTTCAGATACAATACAATCAATACAATTCGATCAAATACAATTTGAGAGCCAGACTTATTACTTATTTTATTATTTAGAATAGTTTCATAATTTCATTTAGTACAAATAGTACCAAAAATTACAATTAATACCAGAAAATATAATTAAAAGTGTAATTAATAAAATATATAATTTTATTTTCCATAAATACGTATTTTATTTTTCTTTTTATGTATTATTATCAAAACTAAAAATCACTAAATACTAGGCCATAAGTAACTTTCAAATCCGGCCGGATCCGTCCGGATTGGCGTCAATCCGGTGAAATCCGGCCGGATTGAAAATGATACCGGATTGCAATCCCTACATCTGACCTACCGCAAACCCCGAATGTTACAGCAGCCACATTCGCCGACGATACTGCTCTCCTAGCCTCAAATAAATGCCCAGTTGAAGAATCTCGGATGCTTCAGAGCGGTCTTGATGAAATCGAGAAATGGTTAGGTAAATGGAGAATAGCTGCTAGTGTGACCAAATCAGTACACGCCACATTCACACTTCGCAAGGAAAACTATGCACCTGTAACCTTAAACGGCATTCAACTCCCGCATCAGGACACAGTTAAGTACCTGGGCATACACCTGGATCGGAGGCTCACCTGGCAGAAACATATTAAAACGAAGAGAGATGAGATCAACCTTAAGTTCAAAAGTCTTTATTGGCTGATTGGTAGAAATTCCAAACTAGCCATAGACAACAAAATTCTTGTCTACAAAACCATCATAAAGCCAATTTGGACATACGGCATCTAAATATGGAGCACTGCCAGTGCCTCCAACCAAATGATAATACAAAGGGTGCAGAACAGTATACTGAGACAGATAACGAATGCACCATGGTTCCTAAAAAACAAATGAGCTCCATGCGATCATTAACATGCCAACAGTCAAGGAGGAAATAGCCTCACATAGTGAGAAATACAAAGCAAGGATACAGAAACACCCAATCCAACTTGCAGGGCAATTAACGGAGCCAGAAACTATTCGTCGGCTGAAAAAAAGACGAGACATCTTTGATCGGGATAGTCAGCATACAGACTGACTACACAAATAAAAGGGCTATACTCCACTGGGAGTAGTGCCCTACTCAAAATCCACCATCATCACATCTGCTTATAGCTGACAGGGCTGATCGCAAGATTAAATTGGAAAAGAAAAAAAAAAATTTAACTTTGCTCCCATTAAGAAAATGTCATATATTAACAGCACTTGCGTACTTTAGCATGAAGCTTGGGCAGGTAAAGATGCCACATTGAGATGTTCTAACAGCTTTTCTTGGAAAGCAGATGGACCTCCAGTAATTTGGTGATTTAGTCATTTGATGCGATAATTGTACGGTCCTGAATAAAAACTGGATTATGTACACTGCACTACTAACTTGTCAATTCGGGTTTACGAAATATTAAAACAATAAATCTGAAATATTTGGCAAAAGGTCTTACCCACATGTGCACGGATGGTGTGCATGGGAATATAGAAAACAAGCATCGGGAAGCCGATTACGAAGATTATATGATCCAGTAGGACGTACATCCTAGTAGGATGCAGTGCAAAGCTGTAGACAAAATCTTCATCATCAGTCCTGATACATCTGTAAATCCAAGCAGGAAGATGACCCACCTAATTGTAAGTGGTCAGCATCACCCATGAATATAAACCAGCTCATGTGTTGCCGATACTGAGACAAAAGATGTTAAGTCTCTGTGCCAGTTATTACACTACCTGTCCTACCCTTTTTCCGAACATAGATAGCAAAGTTGTTAGATGAAATAAGCAGGAAGGTGGTACCCATGTAGACAAGTGTGGTACAGTGCATCCCTCCCACAATTCATGGTGACTATTATTATATTATCTTATAAGATTAGATATTTATGACATTAATATTTTTTATTACCTTAGAATTTCCACATCTAAGTTTTCTTCTATGTTATTGCTCTCTGGAACATCTTTGTGTTCCAACAATTCTATTACATCTCTAGAATTCTCATCTAACTTTTTCCACCAACTTTGTCCTAAAACAAATTAATGATTACTACCACTACTTTTTCATATAATTTGTACTCTAAATTTAAATAATATTATTCCATGTGGTCATGATGGTGATAAACTGTGAAAATTTAATATAGAATCACAATTTGAGGCAAATGTTCATTCTCAAAGTTAGAATCAGGTTTACTTGTGTATGCAATCAACTATAAATGTTACAACCTACTTAACATACTTTAAACACTTTAATATTAAATAAATTGAGATAAAAAACCAGCTTACTTTTAGGCATATCTATATCAGTGTCGTCAGGTAATACAGATCTCCTTTTAGGTAATGGTGAAACTATAAATGAATCTGGTACTAATGCAGTAAGTTTAACACAGTTTTCAGATCGGGTAGGCGAACTTACGCTCCGTGTGCGTCTATGTTTATACCGTCTTGGTGTGGATTTAACACCCAGAGAACGGGCGGGTGATGGAATCCTGGAGCTAGGCATATTTGTAGTAATAAATCAAAAATAGTTCATGAATAACATATACACAATTCACCAAAGTATTATTTTCGACGTATAATAATTAATCAAACACAATACAAAATAAAAGTTATAATTTTCAATTAACTGCTTGACTTATTATTTTTAACCAATTATCAAAGCACATAATCATGATATTTATATTGAAATTTGAAAACAAAACAATCCCAGAACCGTTGGACTTTCGAGTTTCGACCACAGAGTACAATAATCACAGATCACAGATGACAGGTCAACTCTATACTAGCGGAGAAGAATGGCAGGTCCATAGAGCAATTACAAAGAAGAGATGTCATAAAAACCTTTCTTCATACAATGTAGTGTCGCAACTGCGCGGGGGTACGGGGGGCTTCAAATAGCAGCAAACCATCTAGCGACCAATAGCCAAAACAAGTAATTGATTATATTGGCAGACGTTATAATAGTTCTACTATACTTCACTAGGTGTTGCTAACGCTAATGCCAGGGCCGTACTCAGATTTTTTTATAAGCATAGATGTAATTTGAAGTTGGATGGTACACACGGCTACATAATATTATCATAATTTACTATTTCAATACAAGCTGATTTCGCATTGTACGATTTTTGTACAATAAATGGTCGTCATCTTATGCTGGACAATTAAAGCTTGATATTATGTAGCCATGTGTACTATCGACTTGAGAAAAAGGTCAATAATAGAGATGTTGACATTTTTCATAAATGCTTAAATATCATTTATAAATATCTAATAAAGGCGTAAATAATATTAACTTTTGCTTAAATACGTCTAATGCCTATAAAATCTTGCATTTTATAATGCATTTTAAATTTCGCTCCAAAACACTAACACTTGTCACGTGACGTCATAATATGTTGTTAAACATCGTAAAAATGATTATAGTTGTCGTTAATAAAAAATGGCTTTTAAGTTTTATAATTGTTGTACGGTGCCTATGTGTGTGTACACTGTCAAAACGCCTGAAAATTAGTTTTTACAATATCTACTGCGTACGGAAAATGGTGTATAAAAGTAAATTATGAAAGCTACAGCCGAAGGATCGAAAAAAAACTAAAATTCAACTGAATGATTTTATTCACTTTCTTATTATTTAATTATTACAATTAATATACTTATTAATTAATTTAATATAAAATATAATTCAAGACTGATGGATTCGAAGTGTGAATCAAGAGTGAGAGATGATCGGGGAGCATGTCGAGACGAGGGGACAAACGTGGGGGTCTGCAATGCGCTGACACGGTGCTTCTCACGATGTAGGTGCTGATGACGGCCGCTTGCTGTGTGGTTGGTTTCTCGGGAACGAGATGCTGTGTGGGAGGTTTACACGGGACGGAGATACGTAACTCCTCCCTCCCTAAGAGAAGCAACTATTTCAGGACTTTCAATGAAAAAGTTGCTGGAAAGTTTTCTGGTTCTATTGTTTTTTCTTCAAGAGGAGGACGATGGTCTTCTACTTCCTTTTGATCTTCTCTCTGGTGTTTCTTAAATTTCTTTCGTAGGAATATAACAGCTAGTAGTGCTCCTGTACATAATAGTATACCATAAAAGGGGATTGTGGTATGATATAGTGAGGGTTGTTCTATTGTGCCCTTAACTATGACAGGGGTTTGCTGCATAATTCTCCCATGTATCTGATGTAATTCTTGAAGCTGGATTGATTTAAAATTTAATTTAAAATGTGATTCTAGTTTCGAGTAATTTCCTAGACGAGCGTCCAATGTCATAATTTTCATGGGTTGGCCCTTAACTTTATTATTAATATTCCTTATGGTTAATTCAGGCGTCTTGATTTAGCAATTTTGTGGTATAATGGCTAAGTAGCTTCCGTTAAGTATGTTGAAGTTATCTTGGCCGCAATTAGTGTGACATCCATTCTTTACTAAGCGAAAGGTGATCATTAAATTTTTTAATGGACTGTTCCTGGTTAGTTTCTAATTTTCTAATGGCAATGTCATATTTTTCGGCATCTCTATAGTCTAAATTACCAGTTATACTTTTGATAACAGAGCCCAATCCATCTATCAAACCTCTCTTGAAACGATTAGTTTGTAGACTCTTTAGTTGATCCGATGCTTTAACTAATTTAGCCACTAAATATTCTATTTGAATTTCATAAATGCTGTAAGTCTCATTCGTAAGTTTAAATTTAATATCAGTTATTTGCTGTTCTACTATAGATATTTTATTTTTTATATTTGTTAAGTCAGTGTACTGTAGAAAGGTGTGGTAATGGGTTATGAGTCGCATCGGTCCAAGTCTGAATGGTAATATGCCAGGTCCGTCGTCCAAACTCTCAAGTCGTATGTCCTGAGCCATCGTCAACGGTATCGTTAGGATCAGGGCCCTGCAACAATTTTGCAGAGTTAGGAACTCGTTTAAGACGCGCTTTAGCTATAGGGCCTCGTTTTTTGGATGTGTAAATATGTATCGGGAAATCCGCTAAGACGGTGTCATGTGTGTACTTTGGTGCTAGTTTTTGTCTATTTGCCAAAGGGTTAGTGATAAATACTTGTTGCTGAGGATGATATTCTATTTCAGGCTCCCTATCCTTGTTGCGGTTCTCTATGAGGTTGGTGCGATCGTGAAGGGAGGTTTCATTAATTATTTCATAGACCTTTTGCATTTGTGCTTTATGAGTTATTATATATTGTTGTAATAGATGTCCTGTTAAGTTTATGTCTAACGGGTCCCGGGGATCAAAGTGACCTAATATTATATCGTATGGCCTACATTTCGTGAAGCTCTATATTGAACTGTTATAGCCTAATACAGCATATGGCATGAGATTTGTTACGGGAAAATCTTTATGTTGAAGTTGAAGTATTCTTAAATGCTCTAACAATGTGGATTGGAAACGTTCAATATTACCATTGGAGTTTGGTGAGTGTGCGAGGGTTGTGTGGTGATTGATTTTATGTAACCTTGTAAATTCTAGGAAGAGTTGGTTGGTGAATTCGGTACCTTGGTCCGTGATTAATGTCAATGGAAGTCCATGGTGAGTACAGAATGTGAGTAAAGCTTGCAAGATGCTTACAGCTGTACCATCTTTTAAAAGGTAAGCTTGGCCGTATTTACTAAAGGTATCGATGAATGTAATGTATTTTTCGTTTTGAGCTGTGAATAAATCCATATGCACGACCTCAAATAGTTTGGTAGGGGGTGGAACTATGTTAAATCTTTGCTTAATAGGATGTCGATCATGTTTCACTTGGCCACATATTGCACATTCATTAATAAATTTTGTGATATGCTCTTTCATTTTAGGCCAGTAGTACCGTCTTGAAAGTGACAGATAGCATTCGTTTATTCCACGATGATTAGTCTTTCCGTCATGATATTTTTTTATTATTTCCTGTTGCTGTAAATATTCATTGACATTTTCTATTTCCTTTTTTGCTACTACTAAATTCATCGCTGAATTTTTAAATGTGTTTTGTAAGATAGGAATTACTTGATAGATAGCGTGAGGAGGGGTAACAAGTAAGGCTGTTTTTACTTTAGGATTTACATACTCTTTTATAGCATTTATGACATCTTCTTCTAGGTTGGATTCCGATAGCTGTATAGAAGTGCGTGTATGTGTTTCAAAAGGTTTATTGACTTTCGGTTTCTTTTTGATGTCGCCTACGATTGTTATAAGTATTTGTCTATGAAACCTGTTGAGTGGGAGATCAGTGATGGGTATGTATAATATAGGGTTTTCTAATGCTGAATGAGCCGTTAGTGTACTAGATCCTGACCTAGCCCTAGCTTCTGATTGGAGAGTTTCTGTAATATTTGCTATCATGGAATCAATTTCGTCTAGTTCCTCGTTATGTATTTCTATCCTAGATAAAGCGTCTGCGTTGGTGTTGTTTTTCCCTTTTTTATAAATGACAGTGTAATCATATTCGCTGAGCTTAAGGCTCCATCGGGTAAGGCGAGAGTTTGTATCTTTAAATTTAAGGCCCCATTTCAATGGCATATGATCCGTAACTATTTTAAATCGTCGTCCGTAGAGATACGGACGAAAGTATTTTGTAGCCCAAACTATTGCGAGAAGTTCTTTCTCAATGGTACTATAGTTCATTTCGCTCTCATTGAGAGTTCGTGATGCATATGATATTGGTCGATCTGAACCTAATGGCCCTTGAGAAAGGATTGCTCCGATAGCAACATTTGAAGCATCGGTTGTAAGAATGAATTCTTTTGTGAAATCCGGGAATTGTAGGATAGGGTCATTACTAAGAAGAGTTTTACATGTTTCGAAGCTGTTAATGTACTCTTGGCTAAATGTTATTTTATTACCCTTTTTTAAACACTGTGTAAGCGGTTTGGTTAAACGAGCGAAATCTGGGACGAACTTCCTATAATAACCTATTAAACCTAGAAATTGTTTTATTTCCTTGTTAGTTTTAGGGATGGGATATTTCGAGATGGCTGCAATTTTTTCTGGGTTTGGTTTTATTCCTTCGCTACTTATAACTTGACCTAAATAAGCTGTTTCTAATTTTAAGAATTCAGATTTATTCATCTGAATTTTGAAGTTGGATTCTCTTAAACGCTGAAAAACTTTTTCTAAATTAACAATGTGCTCCTGAAGGGAAGTGCTAAATACGATAATATCATCTAGGTAGACCAGGCAGATGACGTTTTGGAGGCCCACGAGAACATTGTCCATCACTCTTTGAAATGTTGATGGAGAGTTTTTCAAGCCCATGGGTATTCTCTCATAAATTCAAAATGGCCATGCTCTACGTTGAATGCCGTTTTGCAAATATCAGCTGGGTGCATCTCAACCTGATAAAACCCAGATGCCAGGTCTAGTGTGGATAAATATTGGCATTTACCTAGCTTATCAAAGATGTCATTAATATTTGGAATCGGGTATCTATCATCTATTGTTTTCTCGTTGAGTTTTCTGAAGTCTATTACAATCCTCCATTTTTGTTCTCCGGATGCATCGATCTTTTTGGGCACTACCCAAATAGGTGAGCTCCAGGCGGATTCAGAAGGCCTAATGATGCCCTGCTCTAACATTTTATTGATTTGATCTTTGACTTCTTCCCGATGTACGTATGGATAACGGTAATTTTTTGAGTATATTGGGACCTCATCAGTAGTCCTAATATGGTGTTTTATTTGGTTAGTGAATGTGAGGGGTTCCCCATCTATATAAAAAACGTCAGAGTACTGTGAACACAATGATATGATATTTGCTTTTTCTTCCTCATTTAAATGACTGGTTCTTAATCTAGATATTACTTCCTGAGTGCGTTCTGAAGGATATTTAAGCTGATGGCTTTCTGTTGAATAAATTTCGGCGTCTATAGGGCGATCCATGGAAAAAATTACATCCCTATTAGATGGATTACTAACCTCTACAATACCGCGATTCTTATGTACTATAGTGAGGCAATCGTTTACTGTACAGTTGGAAATTGATTGATTTGAAATTAAGGCTTCTCCATCGTGTATATTAATAGGTAATTTTAGTAATTTGGAAGAACGAGCTGGTATAATGTCTTCGTAGAGGTTTACATTTTTAGAGTCGTAAATACATATTGGATTGGTTGCGTTTCGAGTGATGAATAATTTATTTTTATAGTCTATAGTGGTTTCCCATTTATCTAACAGGTCAGAGCCTATTAGACCATCAAAATAGTCGTGAAATTTATATACAAAAAAGGTTGTTTCATTTCCTTCATTAAACTCTGTAAAGCACGGTATGTTTATCGAGTAGTTATTTTTAGTGGTCGCATGAACGTTAGAAACAACAAACGGATTATAATCTAATGGTAAATTAGAAAAATATTTTTCAATGACGTCAGATTTTATTTTTATTTTTTATGGCATAGTAGGGCAATGAGCAGCCGAAGCCGTTTGGCGACTACCGACGCCCAAACACATCCGCACAACCAAAGATTATGCAGATGCGTTGCCCTCCTTTTCCCTAACCCCCCCGCCAATGGGCCACCGGAAACTCAAACCGCACGAAACGCGAAAGCATAGTTGTCACTTGACGCCGGTGTTATGTGAGCGAGAGGTACCACCCCGGTCGTGTCGGCTGCTAAGCAGCATGATACTTTTGCTAAGAGGTAGTGCCTACCTCTTAGCAAAAGTATCAAGTATCAATAGATTTGACAAGCTAATAATAATACCGTATTGGAACGAGATAGCAACATACGAAAAACTCCAAGAGTGACAGAGACATAGACACTTTCTTTTGTCTTTGTCAGAATATCACTCTTTGTTTGTTGGGCACAACAATGATGTGCCCAACAAAAAAATATCGACTAAATTTGAATGCCATATATGTGTATTATAATGTCCAATATATCCGCCATTTTGTACTACTTTTTAATTTGGTCGGTTTATAAAATATTGTGATACCAGTTTTGTTATAGGGTGATTACCCAAGAATGTGGTATTATATAAAAAGGATGACTGGCATCTTCGAAATAAACACAATAAAACAAATATGTTTATTGTTATCCTAAAAGGCTAAGTACTATAGATCATACACATTAAGAGGACGTTTATAGCCTTCTTTTTTATTATTTATGTTTTTAGCGGTTTGTCAGTATTAGTCATTACATATTTTCGATAATCCGGAAAAATGCAGCTGTCTAAAATTACAATAAATGTTTGGGTAGGGCTAATGCTTATAGTTATCTATATAAGAAGTGAGCAGTATATCATGATTATAACCAATAATCATTGCCCTTATTTAGGCCTCTTTAAACGAACATCTACATACAATCCGTTGTAAGCGGCACCTAACTTGGACCAGTGCCTTTTATTGTTTTGAGAGGTACATAAATGCATATACGCATACCTATGTGGATTTAACATAATCCCCTTTACCGCCGCGGGTGTCTTTGGCAACGTGTAATGACAGATCCCGTGCACCATGCACGATCTGTCAGTCAGCGATATATTTTTGGAAGACTACTTACCCGCCCATTAATAGTTGACCTCATAGGTACAATCGACAGTACCTACAATCAGATGGCTTATATTTTGTTGCTGACTGTTGAAACTGAAACGCAATAAAGCTGTTTTTTTAATATATTTTTCGTTTAGATGCTATTGGTCTAGTCTTTAAGCTTCATCGGTATAGTGGACAAGATGACTCACGTAAGATTTATCTGGAAATCATATTATCAATTTCGAATAAACGAGATGAAGCAGGACTATAACTTCTTGCGACTCCAAATGCCAGCCACATCTAGAAACTATATGAGACTATTGCGTTATGTTTGAGAACCCTCGCGCCTCGGCTCGATAAGATAATGATATTGGTATAGTGTAAAGTGTTGTGGCTGACATTTATAAATAATAAACAATTAATGTGAAATTAAACAAGCATAATATTCTGTGACGAATAATGATAGCTCATGAGGTTTTATGCAAAGGTGATATAGGTGTTACGTATAACCATGCCCCATTTCACCTATCGGGGGCCCTGAGCACTAGGATTATGAGGCCCCACCAAAACAACGATTTGGAGATCTGTGAGAATTTTGGACTAGAGAAGGGTAAACATAATAATTAGGCCACTACAGGTATTCTAATCAGCCCTACCATGGTTCGAGCCTTGCCGTGGCGGTGGGACTCAGTAGCCTAAGGGGAACTCAGCACTTTGGGCGAAATCAATTGAACCGAGAGAGCTGCTCTTTGTACAGAGAGCTGCTCATTGTGCCCCTTACTATAAGCAGAGGGGACACAAGAGCAGGGGGGCGAGGATGGGAACCTCACCCCGTTGCACTGTTGTGACTTTGGGAGGGGGGAGGCAGCGTTTATTGAACTCTATGTCAATTCAATAGGCTATTTAAGCTACATTTTTTTATTCAATAAGGTACCAAAGTGGGTAATTTAACATCAATTAAATCTGAAGATCTAAGAGGTGCTATAGAACGGGTGTTCTATAGCACGTCTGAGAAGAACCGGCGTAACAATCTTTAATCCTTCAATATTCTACAACAGGGGTTTTCAAACTATGGGGCGCGGGCCACATGTGTAATTAAGTATAAAAAACCTGCGACTGTTGAGAAAATACATTCTAGATTACTTGATACGAGCAATAAATAAAATTTATTTTTAATTCCTTCCCCAATTCATTTATCGACTGGCGACTGCCAGGTACACTTCAAAAGGACGCCTTGGACATTAAAAATAGTTCTGCAGCCAAATCATTTGGTTAAAATTTTGAAAAAATGGGTCTGTTATTGTTTTGGGAACCTCGTCAAATCCATGCAAGCTCCCTGTCACATTCCAATAAGTAGAGACTAAATTACCTTACCAAAATACTTTTTGTGTGATTTTTGTATAACTTTGAATTTTAATGAGCAATAAAAACACTTATTTTGTTATTGAATACTTTTTAATTCTGATCTGATTATGTGGACAGGAGGATGGGGGCGCCAATTTTTTTTATAGTCGAAAGGGGGGCGTGAGCCAAATAAGTTAGGGAACCCCTGTTCTACAACTATGTACATAGCGCTGAGGAACCAAAGTCGACGTTGTATTGAGAAAACTGAAAAGTTTGTTTAGATACATCATGTAGGTACCTAGCAATCGCTTTGAGTTAACGGAATTAGATTTGAAGAAAATCTTTTTGTATTTGATACCCTAGTTATGCGTCAGACGACCCACTGGAACCCACTGGACCCACCGGTCACAGTGTGTCACGATTGTGGCGCGTTGGACTCGGCCCAGCACACCCTCGAGGTGTCCCCGAGCCAGGGGAGGAGACTTGTGTCTGCCGAGCGTCATCTCTGCGATACTCCTTTTGAGAGGTAGTAATGCCCCAGAAGGAGGCCGCCGACGAGGCCTACCCCCGCGGGCCGTGCACAGGTGTGTGTAGAAGGTGCTACTTAATGTGCCTCCAGTAACGTTTCTGTGCTCGTATCGAGCTTAAGGGTGGAAACTTGGGCCCAGTATGACACGACGTGTGAGGACTGCTTAGTAAGTTAGTAGCGGCCGAGCAGTCCCCCCTTACGAGGAGTAGTCTGGCCTGTCGCTGAGGTGATCCTGTTGCCTGCAGATCCGGGACCCTCAAAAAGCGGCTAAAGACGCCCGCAGTGGTTTTAGTTTCGGGTAGGGCACTCTCAGATGCAAGTACCACATACGGTCAAGATTTACGCGATTATCCTACATACACCCATTAAGGATTTCCTGCGATATAATAAAAGGGAGTAAGTATAAATGTGCAAGTAAACCAAGACAATATCCGTTAAAAATTGTTTTATTACTATGCAGGTTTTGTCTTTTCGGGTTAAAAGATTTGTAGAAGTATGTCGGAAATGTGCTAGTATATAAAATAGGTCAGTCAGTGTAGTAGTAGTAGTCAGGACCCCGAGGAGGAAACTTGCTAACAGCAAATGGAAAAAACAAAATGTTATTTCATTATAACTGCCTTTTATAGTATTTGCAATGGAATTGAGAATAGAGCAACCCTTCATAAATAATAATAAATAAATAAAAATATTTTTATTCAATGTTGTACGTCAAAGTTTTTTTTTTTTTTTTTTTTTGTTCCCGCTGGGGAATGCTCTTATGCATACCACCAGGCCCGGGGGAGCCCGGGGGTTATGTGGGACTCTCTGCGCCTGAAAAGATGGTTAAGTGGGCGCAGACTCTACCCACTAAACCCCAGCGGTGTTCTTCTCGTCGTACTGGCCCGGTGCGGGAACTATGTTATGGTCCGCACCGGCGACGGTGTGCCTGGAGGCACTCTCCTCTGAAGGCAGGGGGTGGCGTCCACTCCTCCTACTCCGCTTAAGGCACCCCGAACACTTAAGGATACCTTATAGCACGGACCTTACGCGCGCGCGGCAGATCCCCCGATCGGCCAGGCACAGGTCCCTCACGGCGGTGCGACCGCCTGTCGCCGTCGCGCTCTCCTGCGAGAAGGGGCGCCAGTGCGCTCCCTCACCCGCTCCGCCTCCTCCTTCTGCGGCATCACGACTTCGCAGAAGGAGAGGACCGCCTCCCATGCACTCTCACTGCCGGTCATCGCGCGGATGACCGCAGGAAGTGAAAGGTCGGCGCCGACCTCAGCCACGAGGTCCGCCCTTTCTAGCGCCCACGCAGGGCACTCCACCAGGGTGTGATCAGCAGTGTCCTCTTCACTGCTACAGTGATGACACCCTGGCGATTCCTCCGAACCCACGTCAAAGTAGCTTATTGAACGTCAAATGACTCTACTACGATCAACAATACCAACCGAGCACCGCTTTTTTTAAATTACTTTTCCATTTTTTTCAATTATAATGAAACAATTTTTACGGATTTTATAGCGGTTTATTAAGTTTTTTTAAAAATGCGATAAAATCCGTAAAAATTGTTTCATTATAATGAGTGAAATTCGCGTAAACATTAGAAAACAATATTGTTTTCTAATGTTTAAACGTCGGGCTTGTAAAAATCTTAATAAACCGCGATAAAATCCGTAAAAATTGTTTCATTATAACGATTAGAAAACAATTCTTTTTTCAATTTTAAGGATGACATTATAAATATTAGTAAAAATCAGTGTAAATATAAGATTTATGAGAACCAAAAATAAATTTTATGTTATAGAAAAAATTGATTTATGTACTGTAACATGCTAGTAAGTCTGACTCGTAGGATAGGGAATGCGCCACCTCCATCCCAGAGGTGTTGTCCCGCACCACAGAACAACCCCTCCCAACGATGGGACAGAACAATGGGGTGAGGTTCCCATCCTCGCCCCCTGCTTTTTTGTCCCCTCTTCTTATAAAAGCCTAGGGAGCTGCTTTTTGTACTCCACAAATAGGAGCTCCCTCGGCTCAACTTGCTTCGCTCAAGGTGCTGGGCTCACCCTAGGCTACTGAGCCTCACCGCCACGACCAGGCTTGAACCATGGTAGGGAGGATGGAAATCTAGCCGAATGACTATAGGTCATGTTCATTTTGTTAATTAATTTTGATAAAGCCAACCTGTTTTTAATTGTGTAGTAAGTAGGCTGTAGTAGTATTTGTGATGTATGAATGAATGAATGAATATGAATGTATGTACAATGTACATACATACACATACATGAACCTCACTGCATATGCAGTGTGGGTACGAAGGGATGTGCTTTATGCATGCACATGCGTGCACCTACACGTTTACATCTTAGGGATAAGGTAACATACCTGTGAGCCCTAAGATTGATTGAAGATTATTAAATTATTATTTTAAAATGTATTTCTTTTCTGATTCCCAAAATTGTATTAATTCTAAAACATTTTTTTTGGCATTGTACGGAACCCTCTACACGCGAATAGAACTCGCACTCGGTTTTTATTCTATAAATATGATTTTATGCAGATTCGTTATACTAATAGTAAATATTGTTGTAATAATGATAATGTACAGTTTTATTTATATCTCGGTGTTATTGGCCTCGGAAGTGTGATGGAAATGTTTATGCTATTTATAAATTATGAAGTGATAAATAATGCGACGATAGACGCTTAAACCCCTAAGAACTCATTTCTAATGCTTACGCGAATTTCACTCATATTAATGGATCAATATTTATTTAGTTATATCTGCACGGAGATTGTCTTCCCTCCTTTCTTCTCAGTGCAATGTCCTGTCCAAATTGGATGCAGGTCGTGGGTCAAAGGCTGTTTGCATGGGCATTGAAAGTAGCCTAAAGGAGCCTTCTATTTACCCTATTCTATGACTTTATTTCGCTAAAGTCTAATTCTATATTTTTTTTAACTACTTATCCCCCTTATAAATGAGACGAAAATTAAGTCACACAACTGAGGTTACCTTTTGAGGAATTATATTACACTGTTGTGCCTTTTCCGGCGGATATTTATGTCTACTTTGTCTATATTTTTTTGTAACTACAATTATTTTTAATTTTAAGTAAGTACTTGATTTTGTACCTAACTACAGTTTTTATATGTGCCGTGTAAGTGTGTATTAGATTAAGTATGTGTAACGGTGTATAATGTTCCTTAATAAATTTCTTTTATTATTTTTAATATTATTATTAATATATTTTTACAAAACTAGAACAGAGTGTTATTATATAAATACAAATTCTGTTATGTGGACGCTAAAAGTTTGGAGATAGTTTCAGTAGTTAAATAGAAATTAACTAAAAAGGTTTTCATTTAATTTGATAAAGGCTGTTTCAAACGTTCCTAAAAAGGAATAACATTCCTAAAGTGCTATGGAATAAATCTATTATAATATTCATATTACTTACTATTAACTATAGTATATAAATTTCATTAAGGTATTTAGTTCTAGTACACAGAAAGGTTAATGCATAGTTTTACGGAAAAGTAAGACGTGTAATAAAATCTAAACGTTATATATAAATAACTATTCTACTAGCTGGTGCCCGCGACTTCGTCTGCGCAAGATTAGATTTTGGACAATTCACACAATATCTTTATAAATTACAGCCTCTGTATATTCTATAATAATATTCTGATGTATAGCGATATTATTATAAAGTTTTATTAAAATCCATTCTGTAGTTTTTGTGTGAAAGAGTAACAAATATCTATACATACAACCTTTCGCATTTATAATATTAGTATCACAAAGTATATAGAGAATAACTACGTATTATGATGAGTCGGAACTCGAAAAAAAAAATCGTCAGAGACAATCGCGACATTGGCAAATTCTTCATACAGCCAATATTCGGAAAGAAGAAGATGAATTAAGGAAATGTGTCAACGAAAATATTTATTCTTGTAACCGTATTATGATTTGATGTCTTCCGCCCTTCCAGCGTTTATTAGTTCCGTATGCTTTGAGAAGGTTCCGGGCTTATTTATGTAGGTACTATTATATATTAATTGAGGGGAGGAAAGGATGTGAATTTTACATGGAGGTGAAAAGGGTCAGTTTATCTAACTTAACCTTACTTGACCCTCGATTTTAATTTGGGTTGACCCATGATTTTGAAAATATCTTGATCTCGATTATTAATATATTTTTACTGACTGTGTTAGAAGGAAAATTATGTTATTTCGAATGAGTGGATATATGTCATCATCATCATCATCGATTCATAAACGTCTCATCACTGGATCTCCTCCTCGAAATTAGGCTTGGAGGTGTTGTGCGGGGTAGTGAACTTCACACACTTTCAAGAACTTCATCTCACCAGGCAAACAGGTTTCCTTACGATGTTTTCCTTTAACGGCGAGCAAACGATGGTTCAGGTGGAGGGAGAAATTTAGGAAAAGCCATTTCACCACCGAGACCGGTCAGGATCGAACCCAGACCTCTCACTGAAAATTCTGAGACAAGACCGTCGTCGCTCACGTATATATACACCTATATCACCTATAGGCCCTATAGCATAACCATCCTTCCTTTTTTTCCTTTAACGCCGGGAAATGCTCTAAGGCATCCAGCGGGGGAGTGGGGTCTTCCCAGGCGGGTATGTGGGACTCACTGCGCCCGAAAGCTATGGTAAGTGGACGCAACTGTACCCACTAAAACCCAGCAAAGAGTATATAGGTAAAACACTACGTTCTACTTGCTCTGTGAAACCCGGCGAGTGCCACCAATGCCGCCTTTGGTGAGGTGCCCCGCATCTGTTGTGCTAATAGGTCACCTCGACGGCTAGTCAGTCCCTCAGGGGACCGATGCCACTTCTACAGAGGGGTTGTCCTGCACCACAGAACAAACCCTCGCAACATCGGGAGTACAATGGGGTGAGGTTCTCGTCCTCGCCCCATGCTCTTTTTCCCCTCTTCTAATAAAAGGGGTACAAAGAGCCCCCTCGGCTTAATTCGCTTCGCCCAAGGTGCTGGGCTCACCCTAGGCTACTGAGCCCCACCGCCACGACAAGGCCTGAACCATGGTGGGAAAGTCTGAACCCTAAGCCCATCAAGTCGGATTTTAAAATCAGTTCAGTTGTTTCAAGGCTCTTTTATATATAACGTAAATCAAGTTTCGCGTCACGCACTAAAAAAACCAAAGATTTCTTAGATATACTTATAGTTCACATACTTATTTAAATTTTTAAGGTAAAACGGAAAGAAAAAAAAATATTAATAAATATACGATAGGCACAGACACGATTTGTATTCCCCACAAATCTCCTCGCGTGATTCAAACATGTGTGAAAAGTGGCAGACCCCTTCATCAAGAGACTGTCACACGTCACAGTGCCTGATATCAATCCTCTTCAGATCTACATACGATGTGTGCGATATTATATGTATACATTAGCTAGGATATATACTGGTGACATTTGATTAAAAACAAGAGGTAGCAACACTCGTTTTTGTGGCTCCGTGGAATAAGGGACGAAACAGTGCTTAAAATAAACAAAAAATATATAAGAAAATAGAATTATAAGTAAAATTTTTTTCTCGTTTTATTTTTCGTATCAGACACGGCGACAACCGCGTGGTTTCGAAATCGCGCGGGAACCGCGTGGCTCCTACTTATATGTAGATATTTATTTTGGGCTTGATCAGACACGCGGGAACCGCACGATTATATTATGTCAAAATTAAATTTCGAGTTCCAAAACCACGTGGTTGTCGCCCTGTCTGAACCAGGCCTAAAATATAAAACTTTAAAATTGTGTTATATTCAAATAAAAAAGAAAAGAAAAGAAAATCAAATCATTTATTCACGTGAATGTGGTTTTACAATGGTGGTTATGAAATATTGTGTAAAATTATAATATATAAAATCTTATTTCTCTCGCCCTAATTCATAACGTGTTGAATTAATTAGCCATAAATATAAAATGACAATCTCATGTCTCAAGATAGGCTACACATAAATGAGTTGCCTGGGCTAGTTCCAGGTATACTAGTTTATGTTCATAGGCGATGTCAACCACTTACCATCAGGTGTCCTATCTGCCAGTTTGCCTATCCAACTAACATAAAAAAGCAGGCATTTCAGAAACAGGCATAGCACTAGCAGTATTGAAAAGGCAAAGATGTGGGATTTGTTAGTGATATCTATATTTAGTTGAATTATAAAATAGCACAGTAAATATATTCAATAATAATTAAAAGTATTGTATCGTTATAAAAATACGTATTGAGTTATCTCAGTAACTGTAGTAAGAGCCCTTTCTTAATCTCGTAACAACTATACAAACTTTACATAATATTTTTACATACGTACACAATGTTAATATTGACATTATAACATTGTGTCCGTAAAACATACACTATGTGAATAGTTTTTGTATATTATGTTCAGGATGACAGAGGATTGGCTGACCTCCAGCTGGGTGACGGTCTCCTTGGAGTGGTCGGACCTAGTTGGATGCGGATTGGGGATTAGGCATCTTGTCGTTATTGTAAGAGCCCTACGCCCAGCAGTGAACAGGTACAGTCTGATAATGACTGTATATCTTGTTACTATAATTAAAAAGCGAAAATTTGTAAGATTGAATGTCTGTTGCTCTCTCGCGGCAAATCTGTTAAACTAATTTGGCTGAAAGTTGAAATGGTGATGTCTTATACCTTTGATTAGGTAGACTACATTTTATATCGATAAATTCAAAGTTCCTACGGGAATTACATTTGCCATTACATACGAAACGCAACAAGTCCTTCAATCCTTACTTAATATTATAAAATATAAAAAACAAGCAAATACTTATTTGCTTGTTTTTTAACGTGATTTCGTCTAATAAATTGATGAACACCGGTAGCGCGCAAAAGCGAAAAAGTGTATCGTTCCGCCTGAGCGATAGAGAGACCCAAGCGATGGATTGGAAACCATTATTTATAACAAATGTTGAATACGCGGCAATGTGTTTTGTGTTTATCTAAAAGATGTAATTGATTTCCTCCATAATTTTCAGTCATCATTCAGTCATAATTTCATTTTGTTCACTTTAATTAACTGTTTTTCTCAAAACAGCGGCAAAATCAATGTTTCTCTATGCCGTTATCAGGTAAAACTATCGTCCGTAAACCGACTTTACAGACAACTCATTTTTATCACATTCTAGCAAGAAATATATAAGCTACTTTTTCCACGCGGGCGCAGCCGCAGGCAAAAGCTAGTAGTATATAGGTACATTTATGTATGAATACCTATCTATACTTATATGATAATGATAAAGAGTTTGTTTCTAAGCGCTAATTTTCGGAACTAATAGTCCCCATTAATTTTTTTTGAATTGGACAACCCGAATTATTAAGGAACGTTATTTGAAGGATTTTTTAAGTGAAACTTCTTTGCGCGCATGAGGGTAACATTTTTACGGGTGAAGCGTCACGAAAATGTGCACATTTTTGTCCAAGAAGTGGGAGAGAGTGATTGAGACCGATTGAGGGAGATTGAGAAAGGGCAGACGTAGCATGAAGCACATAGCCATGGAGTGAGAGTAGGGAGCAAGCGAGTGAGAAACATCGAGAGAGAGAGAGACGCATTGCAAGTCTTGGAAATTAAAGCTTTAGATTAGTATAAATACAAACGAGATTTAAAAATTTGTTTGACAAATAAGTTTCACTTCTGACATGTGTACTTTGTACGCACGCACTTTTTTAATTTTGGGACTGACTGAAGACTGGTGGATCAATGGATACAAGTATAAACGAGACGTTTTCACTATAAACGTTTCAGATAAAACATATTTACTCCTAGTACATTAAAATTTATCGTTGTTTGATCAGTGAATTATATAAAATATGTACATTAACATTGTCTCGTGTTAGTTGTTTTAGTGCTGTGCTAAAATGTCGCTCGAGAAAAATGTACAACTGGATCTACCGCCACTGGTACGATTTTATTGATAATCATAGAAATATTAAGAACCTATTTCAAATATCTGTGGTGTTAATATGAGAGACATCATCAGTATCAGCCCGCATCCCTCTACTGGTGGAAATAGGGCTCTTCACTGAACGTCAAGACCATACCCTCAACGTATATAATAATTATCGTGCAATAGCTGGTCTTTTGATTTTGTTATCAAAAGACCAGACTATCTGTATATAGTAAAGTGTAATTTGCGCAAGAGAGTTCGTTAGGATTCAATTTATGACAATTAATTTTAATTTAAATCTAATATTCAAAATCTTGGGACATTTAGTGCCTTTTAGCGTAGTAGCTATGCAGGCTGGCTGAAGTCGCAGATTTTAATCCCACTAGTTTTATTATATAAATAAATAGGCCTGTACCGGGTCATGGATCTATTAATCATAATAATTTAAGACCCCATTAGCTCAAAATGCTACACTATACTAAAATAATTAAAAAAATATTGCGGATGAAAGTTCATTGGTTACTTTGGCTATTTATGTTAAATCATTCTTTTAAAATATTTTGATAACAAAATATAAGCATCGTAGCGTGAATATAGGAATGGAATCAGTCGCAATTTAAATATGGAATTCATTGTCCATAGTCAAATATTTGTTATATTTGAATTTCGAGCAGTCATTTTCTAAATTCTATACACAGGCTGCACTAAAAGTATCGGGAATGGAATATTTCCACTGTTCCTGTCATATTAAAATCTTTTTAATTGAAAACTCCTTGGTTTTAAAAATCGAATACCATTTATTTATTTAAAAAAAGATTCTCGGTCTTGTCCCAAAGCCTTGTCAAACTTGTTTAGTCGTTGAGAAAATGGAATTGACTCGAGAAAATTCTAGAGCGATGATTTATTATGACTTTCGAAGTGGTTTAACACAAAAACAGTGTGTTAACCGGATGATTTTCTGCATTTGGTGATGAAGCCCCATCCAAAACCACAATTTATCACTGGTTTGCTGAATTTCAACGTGGACGTGTCAAACTCAGTGATGATCCCCGTCAAGGTCGCCCAAGAAAACGTTGATGCGGTGCGTAAGCTGATTGAGGAAGATCGACATGTGACATACCTCGAAATTCAGGCAACTTTAGTCATTGGCATGAGTCGAATACAAATAATCTTATACAACTTCGTATCAGGTGATGAATCCTGGATATACGCGTACGAACCCGAAACGAATAACCAGTCACGAGTTTGGGTGTTCGAAAATGAGTTAAAGTCAACAAAAATTGTTCGTTCACGGAGTGTTGCAAAAAAAATGGTGGCCACGTTTGTTTCCAAAACCGGCCATGTTGCGACTATTCCTCTTGAGGGACAAAGTACGGTTAATGCAGAATGGTATGCTAGCATTTGTTTGCCACAGGTCGTTTCTGAACTCCGTAAAGAGAACTGCAACCGCCGCATCATCCTCCATTACGACAATGCGAGTTCTCACACCGCGCACAGAACAAAAGAGTTTTTAGAGCAAGAAAACATAGAATTATTAGACCATCCGCCGTACAGCCCCGACCTAAGCCCTAATGATTTCTATACTTTCCCTAAAATAAAGAATAAATTGCGTGGTTAGAGATTTTCATCGCCTGAAGAAGCTGTGGACGCCTACAAAACGGCCATTTTGGAGACCCCAACTTCCGAATGGAATGATTGCTTTAATGATTGGTTCCATCGTATGGAAAAATGTGTCAAATTTCGTGGATAATACTTCGAAAAGCAATAAATACATTTTTAAATAGTAATGTTGTGTCACTTCCTTGATTTCCGAAATTTTCAGTGCCGCCCTCGTAAAGTTCAAATCTGCAATTGTGTCATATAATTTTGTGAATAAAGAGGATTGGTGTTACGAATTATTTTTAGTATATTTTCATATACTATGTAGAGTCTATTTAAATATAATAAAGCTAAATATAGTCTTTCTTGGTTTGAACGCGTTGATCTCTGAATTACAAATCGGATTGAAAAAAATGCATTTCATTTAGCTATTTCTTTTTGGAAATCGTAATCGGTCGTCTTGGCGTTCATTGAAGGAGACCTTTGTTCAGAAGTGGACGGATAAGGGCTGATGATGATGATGATGATGATGAAGACTTTTTATTTAATTTCGTTAGTAGTTTTGTTCGTCGGGTGTAGTTAGGGAAAAATAATAATAGTACGTAATAGGAAAACAGGTAAATTAGTACGATATCATTGTCGCCGTTGTCCAAATGATAATATATCCACATGGGCCTAGTTATTTTGCAAGATGTAGGTTCCAATGCTCGTACTGTGTGATAATGTTTCGCTCCCTTTATTTATTATTTACTGCAAAACATATTATTTTATATTTCTTTTTCTAGATCGTTCGTTTCGAGTTTAGGGAAAACTATAGCAAGCACAGTTATCTTTTATGTCTTCTGTAGATCTCTTACTTTAACGAGAAAAAATCCCGGAACTGGTATTTATTTAATCTACATAGAATACTGCGTTACTAAATTCGAACTTACTTCCACTGAAGTATTATTCTAGAAAAGTGTTCTATTGTTCTAGAAACGGGATCGCTTCCCCAGAATAGTGATCATTATTATGCTCGCCGAGTTCTGTGAGCGTTTCTCGTTTTCAGGAATGCGAGGTAAGTTGGAATTAAACTTTAATTTGCGTATCAGGTTCTTGGCCACATGATTCTTGGTACAAGTGGTATCTGGAATATGCTTAAATATCATCATCATCATCCACCTTTTTTTTCTTTTACGCCGGGAAATGCTCTGAGCCATCCCGTGGGGGAATGGGTCTCCCCCGGCGGGTATGTGAGACTCGCTGCGCCCGAAAGGTGGTAAGGTGGATGCAGCTCTACTCACTAACACCCGGTGAGTGCCACCAATGGCGCCTTTGGTGAGGTGCCCCGTACCTGTGAGCAAACAGGACACCTCGACGTCTATTCACTCCCTCAAGGGATGGACGCCACCTCCACAGAGGGGTTGTCACGCACCACAGAGGGGACCTCTTCTTATAAGACAACTTCTCTTCTACAAAGAGCAGCTCCCTCAGTTCACTTGTCATCGCCCAAGGCGCTGGGTTCACCTTAAGCTACTGAGCCCCACCTCCACGACAAGTCTTGAACCATGTTGGGGATATCAGCATCCACCTTTTTCCACTCCTGAACAATGGTGGGAGGTAAGCGCTGTGCCGCGCTCCCGGCTGCATTACTCATGCAGCCGGGAGCTTCACCACCATCTTGCTTGTTTCTCCCGTGAAACAGCTTTGCTGTGTTTCGGAGAGAAGGGCAAGACAGGCAGTGTAATTACTGGCACCGAGACTTAACATCTTATGTCTCAGGATAGGCAACACATAGATGAGTTGCCTGGGCTAGTTCCCGTTGAACTAGTTTATGTTTATGGGCGACGTCGACCACTTACCATCAGGTGGCACGTTTGCCAGTTTGCTATCCAACTGAGATAAACTTCCTTTTATTTCTGACACTATCTTATTAAGCAAAAAATCATCCTTATGGTGAAGCCATTCAATCGGTATGATAAAGCTACAGGATAATTCTATTGTTCTCATGTAACGGGATTGATTCCTAGTTAAACCATGTAATTATTTAATATGATCTATGAATGTAGTTTAAATTTATTTTTAAATTCAAATAATGTCTTCTTTATACAATATTCAAGGTACTTTCCCTCCATGTGGCATAGCCGTGGGACGCCCTGTATAGGTAGGTAGGAGGTAGACAATCAAATATTGAAAGTGTAGAAAATCATGAGATTCCAGAAAAAATAACTAATGATGATAAATTATCATACAAAATCTTTACAATGAAGTTTGTCTTTCAGCATTCCTTACCCTATACTTGCGAAGTAAGCTGGGCTATTCTGATGAGGGTGCGACTGAGAGCTACCACATATTCTGTACCTTCGTTTACGTGTTCCCCATCATAGGGGGAATTGTGGCTGACAACTACCTGGGAAAATTCAGGTACTTACAATATATTTTTGCAAGAGTAAGGATACGTAGTGGTATTTCTGTTAGTGTTAGCGCTTAGGAAGATCATCGAGAAGGAGTCAAGTGGGTAAAAATCGCCACATACATGAACTATGTGTTGCAACGGAGTTCAAACGATCATTTCGAAGTCTTTCTCGCTTAAAAAAGGGATATATAGTGGGATAGTATAAGAAAAGTGAAAATACAGGCTAATTTGAGCTCTGCCTGATAAAATTATGAGTCTCATTAAGTCAATGTGTTAAATTCCCAAGTAGAGCTTCACTCATGCCGAGGCCATAAAATTTATTATGCTTGGTTCAATAATAGATCCAGGGTACTAAATAAAAAAAAAAAAGTGTATAAATTATATGGCATAATCTAGTTTGCCTTGTGATTGGCCGATATGGGTTACATGACGTCACGATAGGAATGCAATTCATGTCACACTGCTATTGAATTTTTGCTTAGGCACCCAGTTGTAATTTCCAAATTTATCCCCACCTTTTTATAATTAAAAAAAAAATCTTATAATATAAGACACACGTGTGTATTTTGCAGGACCATTCTCTACATGATGTTCATTTATGCATCTGGTAACCTGTTGGTTTCCATCACTGCCATTCCTCAGTTGGCTCTTCCAGGGAGGTAAGAATTTATAACACGTCACACTTCGTATGTAATAGAATGGATTATGTGTTTTAAAAATGGACTGAGACTGCAAGAACACGGAGTCAAATTCGAGTCATATGAAAGCACCAGTTTCCACCCTAACTAGTGTGTGTAAACGTCTCGGCCTCTTGAGGTTCGATTCTAACCCCTGTGATGCGTTGAAATAGGTTTTTCTAAATTTCTTCGCAAACTTGAACATGAGACAATCGCTATGAAAAGATTAGTTCCACTGAGTTTGTTTTGCCTTGGAACCGGTGGTAGACTCAATTGACGTTCAAAAAGATAGTCTGTTGGTACTATTTTGAATTTAAAAAAATGATTTTGATTTTGCTTACTCATCGGTGAAGGAAAACACCGTGAGGAAACCTGCATGCCTTTTTTTTTTCTTTTACCCCGGGAAATGCTCTGAGGCATCCCGCCTGGGGAGTGGGTCTCCCCAGGTGGGTATGTGGGACTCGCTGCGCCCGAAAGGTGGTAAGGTGGACGCAGCTCTACCCACTAAAACCCGACGAGTGCCACCAGTGCCGCCTTGGTGAGGTGCCCCGGATCTGTTAAGCTAACAGGGCACCTCGACGACTAGTCAGTCCAGCAAGGGACCGACGCCACCTCCACAGAGGGGTTGTCCCGCACCACAGAACAACCCCTCCCAACGTCGGGACAGTACAATGGGGTGAGGGTCCCATCCTCACCCCTTGCCCCTGCTCTTTTGTCCCCTCTTCTTATAAGAGGAGTACAAAGAGCCCCCTCGGCTCAATTAGCTTCACCCAAGGTGTTGGGCTCACCCTAGGCTACTGAGCCCCACTGCCACGTCAAGGCCTGAACCATGGTAGGGAAACCTGCATGCCTGATAAGATTAAAGACTTTGGATGTGTATGAAGTTCACCAACCCGCATTGGGCCAGCGCATCGGTGAACTATGACCCAACCACCTCGTCGCCTGATTTCGAGGAGGAGATCCATGCCCAGCAGTGGGGTATATAAGGGTTGTTGATACTATGATTATAATATTTATAATATCTTATCATCACTTTTAGATTATGCACCATGATAGGTCTGTTCATGATAACCTTGGGCACCGGTGGCATCAAGCCCTGCGTCACCTCCTTCGGCGGAGACCAGTTCATCCTGCCGCAGCAGGAGAGGCATCTGGCTATGTACTTCAGTGCCTTATACTTTATTCTGTGCGTGGGCAGTCTCATCGCCAAGACTGTGTCTCCTATACTGAGGTCTGATGTCCACTGCTTTGGGGATAAAGACTGCTACTCTTTAGCATTTGGGGCGCCCGGTGTTGTCGTGATTTTATCTATAGGTATGTATTGGTAGTTCAAAATTATTGATGAAGGTATGTAATTATTGTTAACGAGATATCTTGATAGGGTAGACTAGCTAGAAGAGCTAAGGGCGCTCGAAGTGGTTTTAGTTAGGGTGGGTACTTCCAGGTGCGAGTCCTACATTGGGGCAGGATCTACCCGAAGATTCTGGCTGCATTCATAAGGCTTTCCTTGCGATATCAAATAAAGGGTAGGCAAGGCATGGACAAGTCCCTTGGATCAGACAAGGGATAGTTCTGCATAAACTGGACGACTTATCAATAGGCGTCAGTCTCGTTTACCGGTTGGTAGCTCTTGGTTTTAATTGAAATATAAACTTATTTTCACCTTGAAGTGGTAAAATTGAAATCAATTTCTCGACTCTTTCAATCACATTTGAAATTTGGTAGATATTTCGAATTGGAACCCAAAAGATAAGATTTGTCAGCTCGTTACAAACGAAATAATTTGCAATGCAATAACTCGAACAAAAATGTCTCGGTCACAGCTAAACTGATATATTATGTATGGTTAGCAACGACAACAGTAGGTATATGATTTTATCCAGCCCAAGCAACTTGCTCGTGAGTAAATTTCTTTGCCTGTAACAGCCTGTAACACTGTCTATCCTGTTCTAATTTTATTAATGTGAAACATCTATTGGCGCGCCTTTATAGGAGTGAAATTCCTATGGGACTGTTGTTGTTGTTGTTGTTGATCCACAACATCTCGATTTTTACGGCATTTCCTGCCTCGCACCACGGTGTTTCCGAACCGATACGACTTAGGGACCTTCAAGAAAAGAGCATACTCATATCTAAAAGGCCGGCAACGTACCTGCTGATCCTGTCCGTTTGCCCCCTCTTGTATAAAAAAAGGGACTAGTCACTGACGTAATAGTTGAATTGCTATTACGTCAGTGACAGATCATTCACCAGTTTCGGATTTTTATGGCTTACATTACCACTCGATTTATATCGATGGCGACGGCAAAGTGCAAACTATATGGACACTGTCATGACGTGATGCCCTTAAAATGCGGCTCCTATGTGTGTGCCGCGCGTATACTATTTGCCTGTCTCTTTTTCTTACTTAACACTCCACATATAAAACACTTAACAAGAAATAACGTAATTAATTCTCTTTCAGTGATATTCCTGAGCGCCAAGAACAAATACATCATGGTGACGCCAGACTCGAACATTGTCATTGATTTTGTTAAATGCGTTTTTGTGAGTATTTACTCTTGATGACACTTTTTTCGGATTATATCATTTTAAACATTTCCAAAATTTCGGATGATTTACAGCAAACATTTATATATGAAATTCGCGTGAACATTAGAAATCAGTATATTTAAAACTTTTCACCTTTTTACAATTTTTTTTTTTATTATTCCACAACTCATACATTTTTGTATTTTTTATGATAGGTACTTTTTTTTTGGACCGTACACATTGGACATCTAATACAATTGTCAACCTTCCGAACGTTCAGCGATTTTTGACATGTGTCTTTAATGACCGACAAAAACTTATAATAGGTGGATTTGATTTTATATTGTCAGTGATTGTTAACAGATGTCTCCATCATACTTATCAGGGCTTTCCATACTCGTTTTATATTTATTTAAATACGTAGTATTCTCTATATAGTTTGTGTTTATTTAATATTGCCATCATTTAGATGTCAGTGGTATGAATTCCTTTTTTTCTTTTCTTCCAACAATCGTATGGTATTAAAGATATTTAGCATTCCTTCAGTTTATCACAATCTGTTTTTACTACTTACTACTGTAGACTTCGTCTGCGCAGGATAAGATTTCAAAATCATGTGTACACAGTTTCATGATGATCGGTTAAGAAGTTTTCGCTAAAAGCGTAGCAAACAAACTTACTTACTTGTGATATCAGCATATAGGTAGTTTTCAATGAACTAATTGTTTTACCAAAATCGAAAGTAAAAACTTAGGTATCAGGATCCGGTCAGGTTTAGGTCGAGACGAAGTGTTGGTCGGATATTAACCAGGTGGGAACACGATCTACGTGAAGTGGCAAGGGATCGGCCGTCTTGGGGTTCGTTGAGGAGGCCTATGTTCAGCAGTGGATGGATAGAGGCTGATAATGATGATGATGATCAGGATCAGAACTGGAACTCTGACGTTATTTAAATCTACACGTTTTCTTATAGTAAAGATCAAGATGCGAGAAATAAACAATAATTTTGTTCATATCAGGCGACGTTTAGCACTTACCATCAGGTGGTTCGTCTCGTCCTTTTTGCCTATACTAACTCACATAAAAATATCAGCTAGCTATGAATGTAGTCTCCATTAAAGCTTAATCTCTTAACTATGAAATATTAATTAGCAAAAGCAATACTAACTTTATTTACACAATTAATATTTCAGCTCGGCCTTAAAAACAGGATTTTCCAAGGTAAGAAAGAGAAAGAGTGTCACTGGTTGGACAGCACTTACCCGGCATACGACAGGACGTTCATCAGCGACGTTAAGAGGAGTCTTTCCATACTGAATCTGTTCAGCACGGTACCAGTTTTCTGGGCTCTCCTGGATCAGATGGTAAGTCAGCGGTTACAAGACTTCTCCTGAATTCTATTAAGGCCGTTTAACTGGTTTTGGATTCTAATTTAGTGGTGGGAGGGATACGCTGTGCCACTCTTCCGTTTGCATGGGTACCACATGGGTACCACCATCTTGCTTGTTTCTCCTGTGAGACAGCTTTGCTGTGTTTCGGAGAGAAGGGCAAGACAGGCAGTGTAATTACTGGCACCGAGACTTAACATCTTATGTCTCAGGATAGGCAACACATAGATGAGTTGCCTGGGCTCGTTCAGGTAAACTAGTTCATGTTCATGGGCGACGTCGACCACTTACCATCAGGTGGTACGTTTGCCAGTTTGCCTATCCAACTAACTTAGAAAACTTATTATAGAAAGTAACTAATCTTGTGCATTGTGATTACGCCTTTTTAACGTTCATTTGAAGAGGAGGACATTTCTTTCACGTGGTGAAGTGGGAGGGATGCGCTGTGACGCCCTCCCACCTGCATGGGTACCACTATCTTGCTTGTTTCTCCCGTCAAACAGTTTTGCTGTATTTCGGAGAGAACAGGACAAGCAGTGTAATTACCGGCACCGATACTTGAAATTATATCTCAGGATAAGAAACAAATGAATTCCATGTAAACTAATTTACGTTCATGGGTGACGCTGACCACATAAAAAAACCTTCTTCCTCTTGACTAAAATATTGTCTGTTCCAGGGGTCTCGATGGACCTTGCAGGCTACCAAGATGGACGGGCGGCTGTGGTTTGTGACCATCAAACCAGACCAGCTGCAGGTGTTCGCGCCCATCTGTATCCTCGTGCTCATACCCCTCACACAGAAGGTAAGAGACGTCTGGAGGCCTATTAGTGTAATTTGAACTTAATTCAAGAACTTAATTTAAGTTCAAATTATACTATTTTAAGTTACCTGCTTGAAATATCTATCGTTAACTAACTTATAAAACACAAGTAAAATAATTAAAGTCAGTCAAAAATTAGAAAAAAAAACTCGTTTGGAATGTAGGTTCGCAAGAAAAACGACAAAAAAAAACTTAGTGGTTGCCCCTTTGTTAAATGATTGAACTTTGTTGAGTGGGTCTCCCCACACGGGTATGTGGGACTCGCTGCGCCCGAAACATGGTAAGGTGGACGCAGCTCTACCACCTAAAAAACCGGCGAGTGCCACCAATGTCACCTTTGGTGAGGTGCCCTAGATCTGTTGAGAAAACAGGGCACCTCGACGGCTAGTCAGTCTCAGGGGACCGACGCCACCTCCACAGACGCCTTCGTCTTAATTTTTTCCGTCTAGCTCCCTTTCGCAACGCGCGATATCTTTGATGTCATAAAAGTGTGTATTGTGGAAGTGAAAGTACTCGATAGCAATATTAATGATAGCAAAATTTTAGTGGATTTGCCCGCGTGGACTATTTATTATATGGATTTTAAATCGATGGTCCCACAAGGGAGAGAAAATTAAAAAAAATCATCGTAATTTATTGTTTTAGTACATGTATCCGTATCTGGAGAGATACAATATTTTGAAAAATCCTCTACACAAAATGACTCTGGGTGGAATTCTGGCTGGTATTGCTTTTATTGCGTCTGGGCTGGTCGAAATATATCTAAAGGTGAGGCTTAGATATTTTTTTTAGATTAAATATTTATCTTTCATATCAACCTTAATATATTCACTTGCTTCTATAACTAAGCTACTTCTAGGTAGAATTAAGAAAGATGGTTGTGTATATGCATACGGGCGCAGCACACTGATTTCTACCGACAGAAAGATTCTTTCTTTAAAAGAAAAGTCTTTTTTTTTAAATATTTATATCGTTCTACATTTTTGATAGAAGAAATATATTTTTCAGACAACCTATCCCCAATTACCGGAACCTGGCTTTGGACAACTAAGGATTTTCAATGGAAACCCGTGTCCTGTATCTATACAAAATGATCATCATAATATTATGTACACTATTCCGTCCCTCTCGCACTTCTCCAAAAAGGACATAAGAATGACTGAGATGGGTAATCTCAGTTTGAGTCTGTCTGGGAAATGTATTGAAGCTCAAAAGAAAGAGTTTTTGTTGGAAGAAACAACAGCTATGTCCTTTTTTATAAGCGGCAACAAAATCGACCGTTTTAAGGATAATATTGAAAAAAGTAAATCGGGTTTACCTGTGGTAAGGTAAGTGAAGCTGAATTTATTTTAAATTAAGTCTAGTAAAGTTAATTAGTACAATTTGAACAAAGTTCGGTGATAAAAGAAGTCATGCACTAAGTTAAATAATTATTAGTAGTGTAACTATGCTTTACTATAATTTAGCAGTACTACTGTAGCAATGCTACCACATCGTAGCACTCTTATGATTTTATTAGCACTATAACTAGCGTAGCGACATTACTACTCCGTAGCACTGCCATGAATTAATGACACTAGACTAGCAATGCTATTACATCGTATTTAGCATTACAGCTCTACTGTTACGTTGTCAGCACGCAGTAGCACTGCTACGAGTTTAGTAGCTGTACAAGTACTGTTACAATTATTTTGTATTAGCACTACTGTTCTAGCAATATACTTTGCTACGACTAATAATTATATCATAGTATTAGTAATAGTTTCACGGTTTCAATATAATATCTCAGAATATGGTATACAGTATAGGCATTTTTTTTTAAGTTTCAAAAATCATTAATCAATTCTATGGAATATTTTATTAAATTTGATTTTTTTTTAGATTTTTGGTAACGGTTTTAGTAAATAATTCTGTCATATTATACAACGAGAATATGGAAGACGTAGAAGCGACGCTACACACAGGTGTTAGCAGACAAATGGAAGTCTACGCTTCGAAATATTCTATACTTATCGGGGGTGATGTGGTCAGAGGTCATATACCCATGGACAGTGGAGGAGTGTACACTGTGGTGGTAGAGAAAATCGCTGGTGAATATGTAAGTTTGTGTTTAATTTGGTTCTGTATTAAATGGACCTAAACGGGTTTTTTTTTAATTTCTCCGTGCACCTGAACATAAGAACATCGATTGATCATCGGTGAAGAAAACATCGTGAGGAAACCTGCATGCCTGATGAAATTAAAAGTCTTTGAGGTGTGTGAAGTTCACCAACACGAATGATAAATGATGAATGGAAATACTCGAGGATTTTCAAAATTTGAGTATAAGCTGCTATTTATATGCTTAAAAGTTCGTATCAAAGAGACTCCAAAACGTCTAAATTATTTTCTTTTCTAAGAACTTTTTTAATTGATGATTGAGCGAGAATCAATTTTAATACTACATTTTAAGTAATTGGAACAAGCAGTTAAATTCATGTTGAACAACTAATAACTCATGTTCAACAAATCACCAAACAATTAACTCTCGAACAAACGCTAATTAAGTGTTATCTTCAATCTTTATTTATTAATTAACTAGTTGGCTGTTTAAATTGGTATTACTTCCGAAAGCTTATCAGGCTCGACACGAAAACAATAAGCCAATTTATACACGAAATGTACACAGCTCTGTGAATATGTTTTATAATATATACTTTAATAAATATAAATAATATGTCCCGTTGTTGGGCACGGGTGTCCTCCTCGAAATCAGGCGAGGAGGGTGGAGGGGGGTGACCTCTGTCGATGATGCACTGGTCGAATTCGGGTTCGTGAACTTCATACACCTTCAAATACAAGCAGGTTTCCTCGCGATGTTTCCTTCATCAGCGATGATCTCATGTGCACGTAGAAATTTATAACAACCCGGACCTCTCGGCTCTCACTCAAGAGGCCAAACCCATACCCACTAGAGTCTAGAGTCAGTGGTTCTTAACCGATGGTCCGCGGACCACTCGTGGTCTCTGGAGTCATTCCAGGTGGTCCGCGAAGCCATCTGTCGACGCTTCTGATTTTTAAAAACAAGCATCGTTTATCAAACAACCCTTCATTCATTCACATTAATTAGTAAATGCTATAGTTAGTCGGGCCATAAATATTGTTACAGCTAAAAATAAGTATCACAACAAGCTCAAAATAAGTATTATTACATTTGAATTTGGAATCTGTCATTTTTATATTGTTCAATGAATCTCTTGCCCAAGCCGGCGAACCCGCAGGATCCCGTCCAACGTAAGTCTCTCACCAAGAGACCTCCTATCCAAGACATAGGAGTGCGTTTCGGCAAGAACCTCCGACACGAGTCCCCTCGGGAGGTAACCTGGCTAGGCAGTAGGCTAGGGCAGTAGCTAGGGGTAGATGAGGCGGCTGACTGGCTCTGCGACGAGTTAACTGCGGTCTGCAGAGCGGCCATGCAGCAGGCAAGACGTCCACCCTCGCGGCGGGCGCTCTACTGGTGCTCAGCCGAGATTGCCGTTCTCCGAGCCGCCTGCAACGGTGCAAGGAGGCTGTACACCCGGAGTAGGCGGAGACGCCCCCAGAATGTCGACAGGGACGACAGGCTGCGCAGGGTCTACGTGGAGAAGCGCTAAGATCTTGCCGAGCTAAGGAGGAGCCCTGGCTGGAGCTGGTGGAGGGCAACGGAGAACCCTAAGGCTGACCGTATAAATGGGCGCGGACCTTGTTTCACGCTCATTTATACAGTTGGCCCCAATCAACGAAACGGTCCAGTCGGACCAACTGGGGAGGTTCGTCTGGGAACTCTTCACCGACACACCCGTGGGCTAAACGCCCCCCAGGATGGCTCGGCAGACGCCGGACGAGGAGTTCCGCCACCTGTCACGGAAGCTGAAATGGAGGCAGTTCTGTCCCGCCTCCAGGGTAAGAAGAGGGCGCCGGGTCCAGACGGGGTGCACGGGAGGGTCCTCGCGATCTCTCTCATGTACCTCGGTGATAGCCTTCGGGAGCTGTTCGACCGCTGCCTGCGGTTATGGAAGGAGGGTCGGCTCTGCCTGCTACCAAAAGTAGGGCGGACCCCGGACTCGGCTTCGGCGGTACGACTGGTGGTGCTGCTGAGCGAAGCTTGGAAGGCCTTGGAGAGAATAGTGGGTTCCCGGCTCGCTCAGCACCTGGAGGTGGGCCCGGGACCGGGACTCTCAGAGTCCCAATTTGGTTCCCGAGCACACCGGTCGACCGTCGACGCCCTTAAACGCCTTCGGACGGTGACGGGTGAGGCGGAACACAGACGAGAGGTGGTGGTCGCGGTGTCCTTGGACATCGTGAACGCCTTCAACAGCCTCCCTCACAGTGTGATACGGGAGGAACTGAATTTCTTCGGAGTGCCCCCGTATCTAAGGAGGCTGTTGGAGGTGTACCTCTCCGCGAGAAGGGTAGCCTGCGAAAACCGGTGTGGGTCCGTAGAGTGGTGGCGAGTCGGCTGCGGTGTTTCAGGGATCGGTTCTTGGTCCAATCCTGTGGGACATCGGCTACGACTTGGTTCTGCGAGGCCACCTCCTCCCCGGGATGGGTGTCATATGCTACGCGGATGACACCCACGTATATGCCTGGGGACGATGCTATAAGGAGGCGGCGCGGCTAGCCGAGGTCGGGATCGACATCGTGATCAGACGCATAGAGAGGTTAGGGCTTCGGATTAGACCTAAGAAGACCGAAGTCCTTCTCTTCTGGGGGACTGGGCGGATTGGCCCCTTATGGGGGTCCTCCCCACAAGGGGCTGATCCTCCAGGTCGGAGGGGTGAGGGTCAGGATGAGCCTCCATATCAAATATCTGGCTCATCCTTGACGGAGGGTGGACCTTCGGCGCACATTTCTCAATGTTGGGACCGAAGGTCGTGAAGGCGGCGGTACACTGGGCAGACTCCTCCCGAACCTCGGAGGACCCAGCGCCGCCTGCAGGCAGCTATTCTCCGGAGTCTGCCAGAGTATGGCGACGTACGGTGCACCCATCTGGGCGGGTCTACTTACCGCGAGGAATAGGGCCATCGCGGTAAGAGTGATCCGGGGTACCGTATGGTATCGTGGGTGACAGCCACTACCCTGGCCGGTGACCCCCCGTGGTAGCTCGTGGCGGAGGTTCTTGCCGAGACGCACTCCTATGTCTCGAATAGGAGGTCACTCGGTGAGTGCCTTACGCTGGACGGGATCCTGCGGGTTCGCCGACTTGGGCAAGAGGTGTTAATGTGGAGGTGGGGGGAGGACCTGGTGTGGCAGCCGTATGGAAAAAAACCTGATGGTTGCTCTGCATCCGGTCCTTGGGCAGTGGATGCGACGTAAGCGCAAACCCCTCACCTTCCTATGTGAGTACCTGTGCCGGATGGCCCGCAGGAAGCCGTTGACAGTGAGTCACAATAATTGTGGCGCGGCAGCGGACTCGGCCCAGCACACCCTTGAGGTGTGCCCGAGATGAGCGGCGCTGCGTCATGATCTGACATCGGTCATCGGAGGGGACTTGTCTCCCCCAAGTGTCATCACCGCGATGCTCGGTGATGGCGAGTCCTGGAGGTCCCAGAAGTGTCCCAGGTTGAAAGGAGGCCGCCGACGAGGCCTCTCCCCGTGGACGAAGAACGGGGGTGCGCAGGAGGCGCTACTTAATGCGCCTCCAGTAACGCCCCTGTGCTCGTGTCGGGTTCAGGGTGTGAACCTGGGCCCAGTATGACACGACGTCGTGGGAACTGCTTAGTAGCGGCCGGGCAGTCCCCCCTTAAGGATTCAGTCAGGATTTACCCGAGATCCTGGATACACATGCGTAAAAAGCATTTCCCTGCGATAACAAATAAAAGGCTAGGGCAGTGGCTGCCGCCCACTATACCGTACGGTACCCCCGAATCACCCTTACCGCGATGACCCGCTGCGCCAAGCGCAGCTGCTGAGCCTTATACCTCGAGGTAAGGTGACGCGCCCAAATGGATTAAACTATAATACTGTAATAACTTTATACAATTTTTTTTACAAAAAAATAAGTTTTTTCTATGTAACAATATTTAGGGCAAGACTATGTATAATTTACCAATAAACCAACTGGGTGGTCCCCGGCAAGGCAAATATTAGGTAAAATGGTCCCTCATGGGCTAAAGGTTAAAAACCACTGGTCTAGACCATGGTCGCTCAATATGTTATAAACGGCAATAAGCCAAGATTTGCCAGGGGGCCCATACTTTCTGTGGGGGCCCAAATAAAGAAGATTTTTTGTATTTTATTCTTACACACTTTGGGGCCCCTAAAACCAGGGGGCCCCGTATCATTGATACGGCTGATACGGCGGTAGCTACGTTCCTGATACTTACTTACCTTACTAATCTTAGCCACAGCAACGTGAGGCTGGGGCTGCTAAATTTAATACACTGTATATTCCAGTTCTTGAGATTATAGACGAAAAACATTTGGCAAGAAGATTATAAGCCAAGAAAGAATATCGCAGATAGAGTCCACCGCTGACAACCGATTAAGTTCTCACACACCCGAACATTCTTTTCTTTTTCTCTTGCCTGATTAGAGTACTGGAGGTAGCCTCCTCAGTCTAAGCGGCTTCAGGGTGGTCAAACTACTTGAATGCCGATAAATAAAAAAAAGCCTAGTATCATAGCATATTGACGATTATTTTATATTTGCAGGTAGCCAACGTAGTGGTGATAACGGAACCCAACTCGATAACGATGGCGCTGCTGCTGCCACAGTTCCTCATCATTTCCATTGCGGAGGTGAGTTCAGCCACTTCCTAACATGGTTGCTCAGCATAGCACCCAGCACTGGTCATTGTGTCTGATGGTAATGAAACTAGCCCAGGAACTGATTCATGTGTAGCCTATCCTGAGACATAAGATGTGAAGTCTCTGTGTCAGTAATTACACTGCCTGTCCTGCCCTTCTCTTCGAAGCACAGCAAAGCAGTTGGATGGAAGAAATATGCAGACGAAAGATGCACAGCGCACCCCCGCAACCATAAAATCACAAACATTCAATTGTTGCTTTAGACGCTAGGTTGTAGGTCTCAAAGCTCAAAAGGTTTAATACATCCCATCCTTTTTTTTAAATGTTACTTGGATAGGCAAACTGGCAAACGTGCCACCTGATGGAAAGTGGTCGACGTCGCCCATGAACATAAAATAGTTTACCTGGAACGAGCCCAGGCAACTCATTTATGTGTTGCCTATCCTGAGACATAAGATGTTAAGTCTCGGTGCCAGTAATTAGTAATTACACTGCCTGTATTGCCCTTCTCTCCGAAACACAGCAAAGCTGTTTTACGGGAGAAACAAGCAAGATGGTGGTACCCATGCAGCCGGGAGCGCGGCACAGCGCTTCCCTCCCACCGGTAAACCCATCCTGCCTTTTTATCATGAATACAATGGTTAGTTGGAAGTAAGCAGGATGATGGTACAGGCGCATATCTTATTACGGTAAATAGTTACATATTAACATACTACACGATGTGATCATCCATTTTTAGGGTTTCGTTCCTCAAAATGAGAGAATACAACCCATATGGGATCACTCCGCTGTCCGTTCGTTAGTCTGTCTGTCTGTCTCTCTCTCTTTCTGTTTGTTAGTCTATCAAACCAAAACCTATAGCGTACTTTCCATTAACATTGAATCAGGCTAAAAATACGTTTTCTGGAACCCTCGGCGAGTCAGAATCGCGCATGTCTTCTATCTATGTCTCGTGTCGTGCTCATGTCCATGGACAGTTTCAGCTGATGTCGAAATCACGTTGATGCATGGAAAGTGTATTCCGTGTGACATAAAATTCAATATGGCCGCCATAAAGTTTTCCATTTCCAACTCGTTATGGGAAGTTTATTACTAACATAAATATCGACACTCGATCACTACACTTATCGAGTATCTATATAAAATATCCTACATATTATTATAACAAATATCATAAAATTTCATAGATATGTAGACATGTAATAGTAATAAAAAAAAGTTTTTTTTTTATGTTAGTTGGATAGGAAAACTGGCAAACGCACCACCTGATGGTAAGTGGTCGACGTCGCCCATGAACATAAACTAGTTTACCTGGAATGAGCCCACTGTTTCACGGGAGAAACAAACAAGATGGTGGTACCCATGCAGCCGGGAGCGCGGCACAATGCTTCCCTCCCACCGGTTTACTATTAAATAACGGTTAAATATTGTTTTCTAATGCTTACGCGAATTGTACTCATTATAATGAAACAATTTTTACGGATTTTATCGCGGTTTATTAAGATTTTTTCAAGCCAAAATATTGATGTATCATAAGATAGTTTCATAAGAATAAAGTAATGTTAGGACGTATAACACCTCAGTCCTCCCGTGGCCATTGTTGCTGTAAAGTATCCCAAAAGTCGGATTTGTAAAAATCTTAATAAACCGCGATAAAATCCGTAAATATTGTTAAAAAATAATTTAACGGTTACACAAAAAATATCAGAGATACCTAAAGATATTGTTTAAACTCTAAAGGATGTGCTAATTGGTTACACGATAAGATGTTTTTTTTTAAATGTATTGTGTGTAATGCACTCAAATATAACTTAATTCCATAACCTGCTACACCATATTATAAATATATACCTCACAATGTTTTAGATAACTCTCACTACAAGTTATACTTTGATAGAGCCATTTTAACAGACAAAACCGTACACCACAACAGACCGGACATCACACTAGTCGATAAACAAAATAAAAAAACATATAGCAACATACAAAAAGCCATAATTTTAACGTGGCCACATTCCGAATAGTCCGATTTTTTTTTTCACAACGACAACAACACATCCAGCACAGAAACAATAACTGAACAAGATGTAGACTTGGCTTAGGTCCGTGGACATCTTTAGCTCTGTCGTAAGACCAGAACTTAGAAAGTTAAAAAATAAATAATAATAATATCTATTGACGCTTTTTACTTTACTCATATTTCATTATCATTGATCATAAAAATCCTGAAAACAGGCTAAAATAAAAACGAAAACGAATAATTTACTAACAAGTAACAATTGCACATCATTTTATATGGAAATATTTAATTTTCAATACAACAAAGATTGTGCATTTTTTTAAAATCTCTTGTTTATGAATACATATTAATAACAACCTTTTTGGTATAATATCTAACTATTGTTATCAGCATTTTACCTGTATTGACTTCATGTTTTTGTCTTTCAAGGCTTACCAGACTTAACCTCCTTGGGTTATTTATATAACATTTGATATGATGCCTTAGTTCGTCATCATTAGCTTACCCGTATGAGGGTCTTCGTGTTTGGCCATCAAGTTTATTAAACTAATCTCCTCATTAAGGCCTGCGCACACGAGGGACTTTTGTCCCCATGGGACAAAAATACCTGAATCATCTAAAAATGTCCACCGTGTACTAGTCACGGACTCAACGCAGACGGTATGCGGGCATATTTTTTTGTCCGGAAATTGAGTGAAGCGTACGCCTAGTTACGTTAGTTCTATTTTTTTCGGGGACTTTACTGGACAAAAATACGGGGGCTATTTTTGTCCAGTAAAGTCGTTAATCCAGGTAATTTGTAGATTTTTTGTACGGAGTACATCTAGTATTTTGTTTGCTTTATTTGATACAATTTATAAGTGATTATACCTCGTCTGCACAGGCCTTTAACTTAAGTGTAGTCTATACAAGATATTTACCCCTTTGATTATATGTCTTATACAATCAAAGATTTACCTCTAATGTTCTCTTCGACCTTACCGCCATTTCAACCTTGGGTCACGATATTTAGTTGTTTAGTTAATCGATTTACTGAAGGTCTAATGTAAGTAATTTCAATTGTTTTGTGAACGTCGGACAGGCTAAGAAAGGAGTTTGAAGCTCTCAAAGGTAGGGTTAAGGTTATAGCTGTTATGAAGCGTTACAGAATTCAATGACATGGGAATTATTAAACTTACATTATCTTTGTGCATATGCGCATGTTTAAGCATTTACTAGTGCATACTTACTTTTTATATTTTACTGAACACAGATAATTTACTGAACATATCACTCGTCTAGACTGTGTTTCTTTATAACAAAGAGAAGTTATTTTTCTTTTGCGTCGGGAAACGCTCTTAGGCATGCCGCGGGGGAGGGGGGACTCCCCAGGCGGGTATGTGGGACTCGCTGCGCTCGAAAGATAGTAAGGTGGACGCAGCTCTACCCACTAAAACCCAACGACTGCCATCAATGACGCCTTTGGTGAGGTACCCTGAATCTGTTAAGCAACAGAGCACCTCGACTGCTAGCCAGTCCCCCAAGGGACTGAGGGAACCTCCACAGAGGGGTTGTCCCGTACCACAGAACAACCCCTCCCAACGCCAGGACAGTGCAATGACGTTAGGTTGCCATCCTCGCTATTATAAGAGGGGTACAAAGAGTAGCTCCCTCGGTTCAATTGGCTTCACCCAAGGTGCTGGGTTCACCTTAGGCTACTGAGTCCCACCACCACGACAAGTCTTGAAACATAGTGCGGATAACGTTGACACAATCAAACGCATACAAGTTAACATAGTCAAAAATAATGCCGTAGACGGTAGACACAGGCTTGAACCTATGGAAATGGAGAGGTCCATTTGATACGTCCTTTAGCCATTAAAAGGTTCTTTTAAAGGGTTTTTCAAAGGCTTATGCTAGTCAGGCCTTTCATCCTTAAAAAGTTTCTTTTTTCAAAGTTTTTTTTTTATATAAGAGGGGGCAAACGGATAGTCGGTTCACCTAATGGTAAGTGAAGAGCGACATCCACAGACACCCGCTACACCAGTGGATTAGCAGGTGCGTTGCCGGCCTTTCAAATATGAGTATGCTCTTTTATTGAAAGTCAAATTTAATCTACCGGTTTAAACGCAAGTCTACTGCAAAGAACCGGCAAAATAAACGGTGGAGATTGACATTTTTCCATCAGAATAACATTCCTAAATGATTTTAAATCAACATCTCGTAAACAAGACGTAGAGAATAATCACGAAATATCGAGCTCCGCGAAACCAATGTGCTCCCGTGACCATGGTAACTGTAAAGTATCCAAAACATCGGGCTTGTAAAAATGTTAAATGAACCGCGATAAAATCCGTAAAAGTTGTTTCAATTTTTTTTATGTTAGTTGGATAGGCAAACTAAACTGGTAAATTATAATTTTAATTTTAAAAATTCATTATAATGAGTGAAGTTCGCGTAAACATTAGAAAATAACAGTAAGAAATTCTTCAATGTTATTGTTCAGGTATTGTATGCGATCACGGGAAACGAGTTCACATTCAAGGAAGCACCGCAGAGTATGAAGGCGGTGATGACCGCGGTATGGCTGCTCACTGAGGCTCTTGGGAACGTCATCATCATCGTCATCACTCGTCTTTGTGTCAATTATCGACAGGTAAGTGTAATTCTTGTGTTTTATTAGTCAGCGTCACTAGGTCGTAAGTTTTGTAGGGATAGAGGTCGTCCATGGAAGGTATCATCTCTATATGCACAGAATAAATAATAGTACTAAAGCCAAATCCAACCCGATGTCAGGAGGCCGTGTGGTCGCAGACTTGACGGTTGGCGGGGAGAAACCCCCCAACTTTTACAAACCAAAAGTGAGCCAAATGGGCTCACACTAATCCGACGTAGCATTAGGGCCTTTGGGCCGTATAGGATAGATCATTACAAGAAAAAAATACTAAAGCTATAGGTAAAAAGAAAACTTTCTATTTTGAAAATAAGTGATGATAGTACCTTATACAATTTACAACTGCTCAGTACGACTTTAGGATATACCTTATCAGTACTTACCCACCCAAAAACCTTACGTGAAGCAAAAACGTTTGTACCTACCCCTTTTTAAGAGGATTGCGCAAACGGAGGAATTTGAAATTTAGTGCAGTTAAAGATTAAATGGAGAGTAAGTTGAGAAAGCTATTATTTTTGCGTAATATGCGTTTTAATACATTAAATTAATTAAATAAAATATTACACACACTACGATACGCACACATGCAAAGTTGCATAACGTCGACTATGACCTATGACAAACAATCATAGAATAGATACGTATGAAATAAGTTTTGAAACACGAGTTTAAATTACATAATTTAAAACTGTATTTAAAGTTGAATGATTATTTTTTAATTGATATCGAATTTAGATTGCTGGGTGACCTCTAGTAATATAATATTATATATGGATAATTTATCACACACATGGTACACATGCGATATAATATAATATATACTATATTTGCTCAACAGGAGACGCAATCGTTCATCTACACAGGACTCATGTTCTCATCGCTGATCATCTTCATCTACCTGTCCAGAGGGTACCAGTTCCTGGATGAGACGGGCAGGAAACAGTGCAGGAGTAACAGTGAGGTTCCGTACTTACAGGTGAAGCAGGCGGAAGAATGCCTTGACCACTGACAAAGGCTCATATGATCAACTGACAAGGCTACTGTTAGAGATGTGACTTTAATTTAAGGATTAAATTGCTGCCTAAATAGTCAGTCAGCTCTATGGACCTTTGTCAGCAATAGGTCAATAGAACCCAGTCCATAACAGTGCTAAGAAACCTAGTCAGCAAGAGTGTGGAGTTAGCTAGTTGTCATGTTTAGCGATTTGGCAATCGTAGAGCTAGGATTATATATATATATATATATATGACTCTGTTATACACATTTTTCGCATTAATAATTTAAACAAAAGTTGGAGATAGCTTATGCATTATTTAATATTATTATAGGAGTAATTAATATTTATTATTTATCTAAAAATATTTAATTAGATTAAGTGTCTATTAATTTGGATAAGAAATAAGTGTGTAGTAACGATTTATACGACACTGTTAGTAATAAAAGGTTGTATTTTTATAATTATAATATAAAATAATCAAAATATTGAAAAAAGATGGTTTTATTTTTATTGACAATATTAAATTGTTATTACAAAATTCGATTAATATTCGAATCAGTTATCTCATCATGATTTTAATAAATTTTCAAACCATGTGCGAATAACTTAATATATACTCATATAATATGCTGCTACTGTCACGTAAGAATTGACTGCGTTTTTTTTTAATTGATAATTGATTGGTTTTGGTTTTACCAACGTGCGTTGTATATTGCAGACTTAAAATGTGCACTGATATGAATTTTTGAGCGCTAAAATATAAGAATGCACTAGATCTAGTGCCTTCGGCACCAATTTGGCAACATTGGCCGCAGGGAATATTATGTACGGACTAAACGATAAGTGTATAATCAATTTACAAGTGAGCTACAGTTTAATATGATGAGTTTTTTCTAAATGTCCCCGTGCTCTTATAAAGGTACAAGGTACACGACTTATACAATATAAAATAGTTCTGCCACTCTGCTTAGCGAGAGATGGTTGCTACATATCCCCAGGCTCACTCCCTCTTACACCAATTTTTCGCATTATGCAATTTCTAAATTAAATAGAAAAATCCACCGCTTTATTAGGTTAGAAGTCTGAATATTTTATCCCAATTCTTAGTAAACTAAAGTCAAGAGATAAAATACATTATTTTCTTATTTCGAGAAGCTTTTTAAGAACTATGCTGTTTTGTACCCGAATTGGGCCAGCACGACCGGGGTGGTCTCGCTTATATAATACCGGCGTAAAGTGACAGCTATGCTGTCGAATTTCGTGCGGTTTATGAGTTTCCCATTGCCCATTGGGAGGGATAGGGAAAAGGAGGGCAACGCATCTGCATAATCTCCGGTTGTGCGGATGTGTTCGGGCGTCGATACTCGATAGTCGCCAATAGGCTTCGACTGCTCGTTTGCCTATACAAAAAAAAATACTTCTTGCCAAAAAGTGGGATTATATAAGTTTAAGTTTATATGATTTAGACATTTTGACCAAAGTATTACCTACTATCAAAATTATGAGAAACTAGCGGCCCGGTACGTGCTTCGCCACGTATAAAGTGACATAAAAAAAAATATTGGAACATCAAATTAATTTATTCAAACAAAAAAATATATTATTAATTGCTAGCTATTTTAAAACATAATGTTGTACTGTCAACACTGAAAAAAAATTCAATATTACCCCAACTGAAAAAGTTTCAATTTGACAGCAAAATCTCCATTAACAAAATGATCCGCCATTTATTGAATTAAAAAAATGTGATAAATGAAGAACCGCTCGACCGATTTTTTACAAACTTCACATAAACTATCTACTAAATAGTTCGAACAAAGCCTAAACATTTGGTTGGGATTGGTGAGCCCGTTCTTGAGTTATAAAATTACAACGAAAAGTGGCATTGATTTTTACGTGGGTAACACTGAAAATGTTTAGAACTGGCCAGTTAGAAACATTGAAAATGAAAACTATTTTTGAATTTCAATTTTAGAACTCTTTGGTAACCTAATGTAGTATATTGCATTCATTTGTCATTTGTTTTTGTGAATTGGCGGCAAATCTAAAACTCTTGTTACACGTGAAAATGAACATAAATTTACAATTGGTTTAACGAGTTTAAGCGTGGACGTAGCAATCTCAGTGATGATCCGCGTGAGGGACGTCCTTTAACAGCGACTACTGAAGATAACATCAGTACTGTGCGACGCATGATAGAGGAAGATAAGAAGTGACCTATCAGCAGATACGGGCAAGCCTAGGCATTGGTATGAGTCAAGTTCAAAAAATATTACACGAACATTTAGGCGTCAGGAAGCTTTGTACCAGATGGATTCCCCATACTTTAACCGACGACCAGAATCGCCTCCACATGGACTGGTGTCGCCAAATGTTAGATAAGTTCAACGGCGGTAACTCAAATGCTGTATTTGACATCATCACAGGTGATGAAAGCTGGATATATTGCTACGAACCCGAAACCAAAAGACAATCAGCTCAGTGGGTGTTTCCTTTCGAGGATCGGCCAACTAAGGTAAAGAAAGGAAGAAGTCAAGGAAAAAAGATGATTGCCTCATTCTTTGGTCGGAAAGGTCAGTTCGCGACAGTTGTGCTAGAAGATGGAAGGACAGTTACTGCAGACTGGTATGTCAATCGCTGTTTGTCTGTTGTCTTGGAAAAAATTCGACAGCAGCGCCCTCGAAGCAGGATCCTCCTTCACCACGACAATGCTTCAGCGCACTCCGCAAAACGGACTGTTGAATATTTGACTATGGCAGGTGTCGAGATAATGAGTCATACGCCTTACAGTCCTGACCTGGCGCCCTGCGACTCTCATTTATTCCCAAGAACTAAAGATAAAATTCGAGGTATTCGCTTTACGAGCCCTGAAGATGCGGTGAAAGCGTACGAAAATGCCATAGAAGAGACTCCTAAGGAAGAATGGGCCCACTGCTTTTCTCAGTGGTTCCATCGAATGCGACGATGTGTAGAAAGAAACTGAGATTAGGTACTTCGAAAAACAATAAAAGTATTGGCAACTTTCTACATTAAGCCGTTTTTCATTTTCTAAACATTTTCAGTGTTACCTAGGTATATATAAAGATAAAACTGCAAGTAGGATTTATATTTCTCATAATTTTGATAGTTAATGATTTTTATTTATTTTGTTACAATGTTCTGTTAAAACTACTTAAAACTGGATATTATCATGTTTTCCATGTTTTATGAACAAGACATTTGTAGACAATGTGGTATAGAGCTCCGCGTGATAAAAGTAAAAAAACATGGCTAATATTATCCCCTTTTAAATTGTGTAGCAGTAAAAATAACCATTCAAAATGTATTTAGTTATCATACAAGTTGAAATAAAACTAAAAATATGGTTTTCCATAAATATAATATGGTTGTGTAAGTGCCTTTTCACACGTCCCGGTAGCCGGATAGCCGGCGCCGGGTATTCGGTAGCGAAGTGTAAGCAAATTACGCCGGTACGTGTGAAAGCTGCCATACACGCCCATACACTACGCTACCGGTACCCGGCGCCGGCTACCCGGCAACCGGCACAAAGGGCGTAAATGTCGACTTAATTCTTTGCCAATGAATTGATCATAAAGGAACTAAACTTCATCAGTAATGTCAATTATAACTTGGTCATCGATTCATGAATATTGATAGCAGGATAAACATCTAGTGTTTAGTATTCAGCCGGCGTCTCGGCCTGCGTCTGCTATTTTCATACCGGCTTAACGGTTCATTGATATGCATAAGTGTTTAGATAATCTTGCAAAGTTAAAAAAATCTCGGATTTTACTTATTTTATGGCCAGTGTAGTGGCTAGACGAGGTCGCGGGTTCAAATCCTGCTAAGGATACTGTATACAACGAAGAATACCTTTTATCTCTGAACCCATATAGCACACGAAGGCTGTGACGAGGGTCAACTCGGAATCGGGTTAGCTTGACACAAGCACAGCCAGCTATCGGAATCACGACATAACACGCTTGTATCGAATCGGAATCGTATTTACTTGACTCGACACGATATTGTATGATCGGGTCGACTTAATATCGGGTTTACTCGACACGATTTGATACGCTCGGGTTGACTGGAATCGGGTTTTTTATCGAGATTATATCTAGACACGGAAGTATAAAGCACTTAAGTCAAATGTTTATACAAATAAAAATTTTACACGGCAAGGTTTTAATTGTTTGGTGTAAAAAAAATATACTAGGGATTTTGTTTTTATTATTATTTAGTGTATAATTAGAAAGTGCACAGATATTACAATAATTATTTTTAGCCTATTATTATTATTACTATAATTATCGGACTTAAGTTATATCGAACACAATGAAAATGCTACATAAGTGGTTTTTACCGTGTAATATGTACATTGCCTTTTGTAGCCCTAACCTAATGTAGCTTACATTTATTTTTTTAATTATAAAATAAAAACACAAATTATGTAGATGAAACCTAATATTAGATAGTTACTTATTTAACACTCACTCACTCTCTTCGGAATCTTGTAAATCTGGATCAATGTCTAATGTACAAGCTGTAGTGATCAAATTTTTGAAAAATTTTGAAAACATTCCGGTATTAAAGGTAATAGCGATAATATGTCGCGTTTTTTTTCGACACTTATCGGTACAGACATTGTGGTAATAGGTAATAAGGTGAAGCTTTTTTCTTGCCTCGTAACTCGTTTAAAGTTTATCGTTTTAAAATCATCATTTTTCGAAAGCGATGTTTTGTATTTTATAACACCGTAGTCGGCGTCATAACAATGCCACTTCACATCATGCCATTTAAAATTATTGCCCTCAGTATCTTTTTTTCGAGAAATCTGTGCCCCTTTCAAGAGACTCGCAAAATCAAAAAAATCAGTCTGACCCATTTCTTTTACAGTAAATTTTTTGCTGCTTGAGCGTACTAATTGCAGCCAATCATGTGGGTGATAAATTTGTAATTCTGTCTTTTTCTTCTTTTTTTCAATAATAGCATGGTCTAATCTACCTCCATGTGTGTATGACCTGGTACCATAAACTTGTGATGTATACATTTTATCCTACTCCCACGTGGGAGTTCTTATTCTGTCAGCCACAAGTATCCGAGTACAAAGTAATATCGGTAATGTACTCAGGTAGATTTTGTAAATATGCAAATAAACAAGATGCGATTTGTTGACTTGTTTCTCTTTATACGCAATATCAGCAGCCAGGAGATGTGAGTCGCGTTCTGTTTGAATTTTTAATTTAGCTGCTTCTTCAGTGGCAATGTTGAGCTTCATTTTAAAAACGTCACAGTTGTGACACGTGTCAACTTTCGGTTTTTTAAAACTTAAATTCAATAGATGGAATTCTCTGCGGTATATTTTATTACTAACAGGGTTTTGATGAGACGCTGAATACAGTGAATACATTTTCGAAATGGTCAAGTGCGATGGTAAATATTTTCGGTTGATTTTACGTCTAGTATAATGGCTTTCATACAATGGAAAAGAGTTGATATGATTAACAACCTCTTGAATTTTTTATTTAGAATGTTTGTTTGAAGGTGTAGCCTTTCCACGTTCATCAGTTTTCACAATGCCACTCACGCTGTTACGTTTTTTTAAACCAATTAATTTTATAAAATTATCACTTACTGATAGGGTTTTTGTGAAGCAACCTTGACATACGGATATCTTTTCATTATATATATTAAAATGATACTTGTATGTATACTGTCTAGATTTTTGCTTTTCTACATCTTCAGTTCGACGTCGCTCAGTTTTTTTTTCTTGTATATTCATCAATGAGAATAATGATACGAACCGAGATTCCAAACCTCTTTATGAATAATTGCACGCTGTTCGTCACTTATTTTGTCTCGACACTTATTTCGACAGGCAGGTAATTCTTGAATTTGGCGCTTTTCAATTTTTTTCCCCGAAACTGTGACATAAGCTTGACCAAGATTTCTTTTTTGTTTATTTTCTTGCTTTCTTTTTCTGCTGTGCACTGATTGAACTTGTTGTTGCACTGGGGCATCTTCCATATTTTCAATTGATATATTTTGTGCCGATAACGGTATATCTATTGATGTCTCAAGACTAGAAGTACTTCATTTATCAAAATAACAAAAATAGGTACTTATCACTAACCACTTATGTCCGATTTACGAGCTAAGCCGCTGAAAAAGAAATCATAATGCAGCGATAATAACCACTTAAGTCTAGTTAAGTTCTTATTATCGCCGCTCGCTGTACAACTCAAACATAAGTTATATGGAGCAGGCATTTTTTATATTTGAATTAAACGTCGTTGACTTGCGTGCTTATTCCAGCCGGTGTATCGAACAAAAACATGATGCCTGTGAATTTTTCAGTTTTTGACCAAAAATTGACTTAAGTTTTTTTGGCCGCCGTGTCTAGATATATTGTCAGTATACCTAAAATAACCTTAGTATTACAGGCCTGGAAGCTTTTTTTTACAAATTAAAAGAGTGTTATAAGTACTTGTTAGTTAGTAGAGTTAGTTAAAAGTTAGTAATTTTTTGAAGTGTAAACTTCTTCTAGCGCGGTACGCATATTTAAATGAGATAAAATTTCTGCACTTGCGACACTGCACACGAAACGCTGTACTTGCAGTTTGACGTTTATAATATGTTGTGGACTCGCGACTCGCCGACGACTGGAGACGAAGTTTGACGTTTATATGTTGTGGACTCGCGACTCGCCGACGACTGGAGACGCAGTTTGACGTTTATATGTTGTGGACTCGCGACTCGCCGACGACTGGAGACGCAGTTTGACGTTTATATGTTGTGGACTCGCGACTCGCCGACGACTGGAGACGCTGTTTGACGTTTGATTTATTTATATAGGATTATGCAATATTTGTTTTGCAAATTGTGTTGCTTCTAAACTATGTCATGTGGCCATTTTGTGCGCTGTTTAAATTGTATAGGTTGTCATAATCTTTTACAACCTGTATTATAGGTATTTTAATTTAATTGTTTTGTTTTTACTTCTATCGGCAGTCCCTGTGGCTGGTTGGATTTTTATTTATTAACACGTCATTATTTTTAGTCCCTGTTTTTTACTGTACCAGACAATTTTCGACTACGGATTCCTAACGTTTTCCGTAGGTACGCACTCGACTGATTTTTTAATTAAATTATATTATATAAAAATCATTGAAACGTTAACTTAAATTATCGATTTTAATTTATCTTTGGACATAACGTGAAAATGGAAAAAATATCAGAATAACGTTAAGATCAGATCGGGTCTTCCAGATTGTTCCTTTGTTTAATTTGAAAATAGAACGTTAAAAAGTCGTTCCAATTTTAAACATTATGTTTACTATTTTGGAATGATGATTAAAGATTTGTATCAAGTATTTATTTTAACGATTAAGCAAACTATATATATAAGCAAATATAGTTGCCAGTTCAACATTCAATTTTGAACCTTGCGCCCTTTGCCATGAGCACCACAATCCTGAAACAGTTAAGCTGTTTTTCGGAAAGAAGGCCATCACTGTCTCAGCCAGTGTAATTACTAGCACCGAGACATCTTACGTCTCAGGATAGGCAACACATGAATGTGAAGCGCTTTATAGTAGCGGCGCTTGCTCGTTACGTCACAAGGTTAATAGGACCTATGTAGCATTTTATAGGTTAGTCCCATCCCACTGGACTACCCACTACATCCTCAATCATCAATCTGATTGCCATTCTACTATCCGCCACCTGTGGACTCCATCGATAGCCTGCAGCTCAACCTCTACCAGTAAAAATCATAACAAATAATAATCCATCGATAAAATCCGTAATAGTTGTTTCATTATAAATCATCTGATAATGATGTTTTTGGCCCTTTTAGTACATAATCGATATCAACTGAACATCCCTGGCAGTTGTTATCAAGATTGATGACGTCCTACACATTAATCAACGAAATTCACAGCGAAATTACACCGCCTCATCATTAGTAATTTGTCAAGGTTTACGAAAAATATCCAACTTTCACACATGGAACTTTGGTGAGAAGTGGCCTGTCTGCTCGCAATATATCCATTAAGAACTTTTTGATATATTCCTGAAAACATTTTTCGCATTAAGGCGCGGCTCCTCCTTGGCGCACGCAGAGCCTACTCAAGTGTATTAAAATGTCAATTGCAAGAAAATGTCAATTAAAGCGTAGCGTGTTCGTGGGTTGCAGTGGAAACAATTAGGTACAGCTTGGCAAAAAAGAGATTGGAAAAAATGAGGACGTCACTTTCACTTAGATCTCATCATAATAGAATCAGTAAAATAATTTAATAAAATCGTTAAAAATAAATGTCAAACAATAAACGTTACTCAAAATCTAGTATTTGTCGACCAAGTATTTTTAACATCATAGGTTTCCATTTCGTAAAATATTTAGTTCCACTTGTCACCACGTCATACCCTTTTTTGCCAAGCTTCATCAAGCAATCTTCTTGCAAAGCGAAACTTGACAAACGTGCGTAGCCTCTCCGTGCGCCACGGTGAAGCCGCGCCCTAAATGTTAAGAGTCACTATCAATTTCGTCGCAGTGCTCGACGCTCGTTCATTTGTACATGTGAGCGTTCGAAATATCGCCCCGATCGTGTATGCATGCAGTACACTGTACAGCGGAAGCAAACAATCTTAGTCAGTAAATGTATTATAGGGAAATCTGCTGCATATTTTTAATGTTCCATAAAACGTCAAAATGTTTATTCAAATAGAAAAGTTAAGAGTATACAAAAGGAAATAATATTTTAGGTTATAAAATGTGTATAAAAGTTTGGGTGAATGAATTTTTTTATTTAATGATTGACATCCATTCCGTTTTTTCTTCATTGTAAGCGTATAGGTAAAAATACTTTCACATAAAGAATAATAGATATTATTATTTTTATTATAAAGAACAACGCAATACAAATAAGTAGTGATGAAAAACCATGTCGCTTTTTCCTGAATTATTTTAGCTAATCTGATATTCAAATTTTATAGTGTTGAGCAATTTACCGGTGGGAGGGAAGCGCTGTGCCGCGCTCCCGGCTGCATGGGTACCACCATCTTGCTTGTTTCTCCCGTGAAATAGCTTTGCTGTGTTTCGGAGAGAAGAACAAGACAGGCAGTGTAATTACTGGCACCGAGACTTATCATCTTATGTCTCAGGATAGGCAACACATAAATGAGTTGCCTGGGCTCGTTCCAGGTATACTGATTTATGTTCATGGGCGACGTCGACTACTTACCATCAGGTGGTACGTTTGCCAGTTTGCCTATCCAACTAACATAAAAAAAAAATCCTAGCGAGTTGATAAAAAAGACTGATAGCCAATATTCTTCTTCCTAAAATTATTAATAGCACAGCTGGAGCAGTCTGAAAAAATATTGCTTGGTCAATTGAAAAAATACCCAAATATCACATGACAATAACTTTTTATTTAGAACAACCTTTACGTGTATAATAATGCAATCCGAGCGTAATAACAAAAGCAAGCCAGCTATTTATCACTTCGGGTGTCTTTTATAATTTTAGCACCGCAGAGCCTTTTGAAAAAGTAATTAAATAATGGCGTTTTTTTTTATTTTTATGAGTACCAATAATAAATAATCATCTTGTATTTCTATTTTCTACTACTGTACAATTTTTGCGTTTAGCACGTCATTATTGTTACTTTTGGAGTTGGTGTCAGCTAAGTTAAATAGGTACAGCAACAAATACGTCACCGTTGTCCGTCACCGCTACCGTATTTGTTGCTGTAGGTTACCAACCTTTTTTATTTTTCTTTAACGCCGGGAAATGCTTTGGGGCATCCCGCGGGGGAGTAGGTCTCCCCACGCGGGTATGTGGGACTCGCTGCGCCTGACAGCTGGTAAATGGACGCAGCTCTACCCACCAAAACCCGGCGAGTGCCACCAATGCCGCCTTTGGTGAGGTGCCCCGGATCTAGAAAACAAACAAGGCACCTCGACGGCTAGTCAGTCCCGCAAGGGACCGACGCCACCTCCACAGAGGGGTTGTCCCGCATCACAGAACAACCCCTCCCAACGTCGGGGACAGTACAATGGGGTGAGGTTCCCATCCTCACCCTTGCCCCCCTGCTCTTATGTCCCCTCTTCTTATAAGAGGGGTACAAAGAGCCCCCTTGGCCCAATTAGCTTCGCAGAAGGTGCAGCGGCTCACCATAGGTTACTGAGCCCCACCGCCACGACAAGGCCTAGCCAAGGGTTAAAGAAGAAGAGGGCGGACCCTGAAATCGACTTCAGCGGAGCGACCGGTGGTGTTGCGAAGCTGGGAAGGGCCTGGAAAGAGTAGTGGCCTGCCGGCTCGTTCAGCACCTGTAGGAGGGCCCGGGACCGGGACTCTCAGAGTCCCAATTTGGATTTCGGACACGCTGATCGACCGTCGACGCCCTCAAACGGCTTCGGGCGGTGACGGGTGAGGCGGAACACAGAGGGGAGGTGGTGGTCACTGTGTCCTTGGACATCGCAAACGCCTTCAATAGTTTCCCTCACAGTGTGATACGGGAGGCACTGAATTACTTCAGAGTGCTCATGTGAATGCCAATGAAGACCGAAGCCCTTCTCTTCCGCGGGATCGGGTGAAAAGGACTACCGGAGGGTTGAGGATCAGGCTGAGCCCACATATCAAATATCTGGGGCTCATCCTTGACAGAGGTTCGACCTTCTGCCCACATTTATCAATGTTGGAGCAGAATTATATGTAATGCACCTCCAGTAACTATTACGCATTATAAATTATTTTCCATTCCAAGATTTCATTAAATACATAATACTAATATAAGCGTTAAAGGCACCGACCGTTTTTGAAGTCGGTTATCACATATTCGCCTCATTAATTGTTTTCAGTAATTACTTGTAATTTATTTGTTTCATCAACACCCGTATCTGAGATACAGGGCCATCAATTCCGTAATTCGGGAGCGCGGTCAAGCGTGAAGTTGATCTCGCAATGGACAGCGGATGGGCGGTGAATGGGCAGTTTTATTTCGGCACGATATTGCGCTGGTGTATGTCAATCTATTTCCGAAGAAACAATTTGGTTATATAAAACCGGCATTCACTTTACATGTGTATTTTACGGCATCATCATCTTTAGCATCAATTATACCAAGAAATATTATTGAGGGATTCAAAGCAACTGCAATCTTATTAAAAACCAAAAAAAACGTAATTAATAAATAATAATAAGACGCGCGTCCATATTTTGGGTTATCATCTGTTTTTTCTTTCTGTATAACAGCTTTATTTTATTACTTACAGCTACACAACTTACAGCTTACAGGAAGGCCAATTAAAATGTTTCACAAATTTCAGCTTTGTTTTGTTTCTGAAAGAAAGGTCGGACAGTAAGTGTAATAACTGGAACCGAGACTTACCATATTATGTCCCAGAATAAGCACCTAAGGTGTTTCTTACCGAAACACAATATATTTGATGTAAGAGAAGTATAGTAGTAGTAGAATATTTGAAGTAGTGTCATGCTGCTTTGCATCCGCATTGGATTGACACGATCGGGGTGGTACCTCTCACTCACATTACACCGGCGTCAAGTGATACCTATACTGTCACGTTTCGTGCAGTTTGTGAGTTTCCAATGGCCCATTGGGGGATACGAAAGGAGGGCAACGCATCTGCATAATCTATGGTATGGGCGTCGATAGTCGCCAAAAGGCTTCGACTGCTCGTTTGCCCTCCTATGCTATAAAAAGATATAAGCAGGATGGAAGCCAAACTTCGATATAATATATCTTGCTTGTGTTGATGTTTATTTTTCCAACGTTATATCCATGACGGCTGAAATTGCTTTTCACCAAAAAAGGAGGGTACTGTTACATATTTTACTAAACAAACAAAGGCACAAGTAATATAATATTAATATACTGTATAAACAAATAAGTTTGTTAAATGTTGTAAATAATAAGTAATGGGCGTTTTTCCACTCACCGGCACGGCAACGGCACGGTCACGGCACTTGACGTGTCGTTGTCGATGACGGTTTACGCACGTTTTCGTAGTTCAGTACTGACACGGACTTCAGCAAGACGACACGCAGATCATAATATTATTATAATTTATACATGATGATGATGATAATAATGACATGTATCATCATCGGCCTCTATCCGTCCACAGCTGAACATAGGTCTCCCTTAATTAACGCCAAGACGACCGATCCTATGCCACGACATTACATGATAATGATGATATTATATAAATCAGCATCAGAATTGATCCACCCATGGCTGGTGATAGGTCTCTTTCACTGAACACCGAGACGGCCGATCTCATGCCACTACATTACATGATAATGATGATATTATATATAACAGTAGCAGAATTGATCCACCCATGGCTGGTGATAGGCCTCTCTCACTGAACACCAAGACGGCCGATCTCATGCCACTACATTACATGATAATGATGATATTATATATATATATATATATATATATCAGTAGCAGAATTGATCCACCCATGGCTGAAGATAGGTCTCCCTCACTGAACACCAAGACGGCCGATCTCATTCCACTACATTACATGATAATGATGATATTATAATATATATCAGCATCAGAATTGATCCACCCATGGCTGAAGATAGTTCTCCCTTAATGAACGCCAAGACGGCCGATCCCATGCCACGACATTACATGATTATTATGATGATATTTCATCATTAGCCTCTATCCGTCCATGGCTGAACATAGGCCTCCCTCACTGAACGCCAGGACGGCCAAATCTTTGCCACGATATAGATGGCGATATATTCTCGATGATGATAATAATAATTTATAATATGTTGGGAATGTGAGTTCACATACGGCCTTCTGATACATACAGTTAATATATTTCTAAATACATACATATTATAGATAAATTACACCCGGACACAGAACAAATGATCATGTTCATCACACAAACATTTGTTCTGGGTGGGGATCGAATCCACGATCTTCTGGTTTAGCAGCCGGGGTCACTAACCACTAGACCAACATTCCAGTCAGTGATGATGATGATGATCACATAATATCTTATAATATATAGATGATATTAACTACGAGTCTCTCAGCTCACCGCTCCGCGTCCTTCTACACGCCCCGCGGACTCACACACGCACAAGGCTACAATTCATATACAATACACATGCAGTTTTACCGGGACGGCACCGTGTGGGAAGCTTGCTAACTACGGCAACGGCACGGTACCGTTGGGAGGCAACGCCGCGCCGTGCCGTTGCCGTCGCCGTGCCGTCGCCGGTGAGTGGAAAAACGAGCCATATGTTTTCATACATTTTTGCTTCCACGGCAGCGGCACGGTGCCGTCGCCGTCGCCGTTACCGTGGCCGTGCCGGTGAGTGGAAAAACGCCCATATAATACAGTTTGTTAGTATGCAAAAGATTTCAATTTTGTTTCCCCGCCGAAGTTATCAAATAACACAACACGTGTAGACTGTAAGTTAATAATTCTACGTTACTAAATATATTTACTTGTTTTATATTAAACGTGTACAGTGGGCTAAGAAAACATATCAACTAGCAGTTTTCGGTTTCACCGGACCCTAATTTGTAATATAACTTTCTTTGATAACAAACAACCTTCTTCTATAATTGAACTATCAAATGTTAAAAGAATTTTCCGGATCATCTTGCTCACATAACACCAGCATTGTTATATGCAGTAGCAATGAATTATTTATACCGATGTCTCCATTGTTTTATAAATTATATATTTCTGTTTCTAGTACCTACTCATTTACCCTAGGGCCAGATTATCGTGTTGTTAAACAATTTAAGTTTCGTTTTTTTTCATATAATGAAAAGAATTTTCTGTTATGACTGTACAGTGTCTATAAAAGTTAATAAAGCTTATATTAACCATATTTTAATAATATATAAACTTGATTATTTTTTTCTTATTATATTACATTATATACTTTATTATATACATTGACGGAAGAGACTTTTTTTTTTTTTTTCGCCGGGAGATGCTCTTAGGCATCCCGCTGGGGAGGGGGGATTCCCCTGGCGGGTATGTGGGACTCGCTGCGCCCAAGATATGGTAAGGTGGACGCAGCTCTACCCACTAAAACCCGGCGGTGTTCTCCTCGTCATGCGGGAACTATGGTCGTCTGCACCAGCGACGGTGTGCCTGGAGGCACTCTCCTCTGGAGGCAGGGTGGTGGCGTCCCCTCCTCCTACTCCACTTAAGGCACCCTGAACACATAAGGGTGCCTTATAACCCGGACCTAACGCGCGCGCGGTGGATCCCCCGATCCACAGCGCAAAGTCCTCTCACGGCGGTACGACCTCCTGTCGCCGCCGCGCTCTCCTGCGGGAAGAGGCGCCAGTGCGCTCCCTCTCCCGCTCCGCCTCCTCCTTCTGCGGCATCACTACCTCGCAGAAGGACAGAACCGCCTGCCATGCTCTCTCACTGCCGGTCATCGCTCGGATGACCGCAGGGAGCGACAGGTCTGCGCCGACCTCAACAATGAGGGACGCCCGTGCCTCCGCCCAAGCTGGGCACTCCGCCAGGGTGTGGTCTGCAGTGTCTTCACTGCCGCTACAGTGATGACACCCTGGCGAGACCTCCGCCCCTGCCACCTTCCACAGATACCTTCCGAAGCAGCCGTGCCCCGTCAGGATCTGCGCAAGGTGGAAGGTGATTACGCCGTGCCGCCGGTCAACCCACTGCTCCAGGATTGGACCGACGGCCAGCACCGTGCGGTGGCTCCTCCAACCGCATCTTCCACTTACGGAGCACCCACTTTCTCAGGTGCCTCCGCCAGCTCTCCTCTCTTTCGGCCTCGTCATTTTCCGAGACCTCCTCCTCGACGTCTCCTCTCGTCTTCCGCCAGGAACGCGCCAGGGCACCTGCCACCAGGTCCCATGGCGCAGTGCCCGCCAGTACGCACGCCGCCTCATACGAGGTCGTGCGGTACGCACGGACGGCCCTGATAGCCATGACCCGTTGCGGACGTCGCAACAGGGTCACGTTTTCCGCCTCAGAGCGGCCGCCCATATCGGCGCGCCGTACAGTGCCATCAACTGTAAAACGCCCGCATATAGGCGGCGGCAACCAGCGTTTGGCCCACCTACATTGGGGAGGAGGCGACTCAGCGCCCGCGTGGCTCCAAGCAACTTCGGCACTAGCCGCCGGAAGTGCTTGAAATTCCATCTGCTGTCGAGGATGAGGCCCAAGTACCTCATATTTGCCTCGATAGAGATGGAAGTTCCTCCCACCATTAAGCTGGATCCGGGTGGAGGGGCTCGACGTGGCCCGTGAAAGCATATAGCCTCACTCTTCTCCAGGGCCACTTCCAGCCCTAGACGTCGGATCCTAGCAACAACCTGGGCGACTCCGGCTACCACACGTATGCGGGCCTCTGAGAAGGTACCCCCGCGCGCTGTTACAATTGTGTCGTCGGCGTAACATGCAACGTTGACACCTGTCAAGTTTGCGCCACGGAGGACCCAATCATACCCGATGTTCCACAGGAGCGGGCTGAGAACAGAACCCTGTGGAACACCGCACTCCACTCTCTCCGTCGCCCAGCCGACGGCCGTCGGGTACACGACGCACCTACCAGAGAGGTAATCCGCTACCAGTCTACGCAAATACGCCGGCACTCCGTGGAATCTCAGCGCCTCCAAGATTGTACCAAAGGGTAGGGTGTTGAAGGCGTTGGCGATGTCAATAGATACCACCAAAAGCACCCCTCCACCTTCGACTGCCTCGTCAGCGAGGGCCCTCACCCTGGCCAGAGCGTCCAGGGTGGACCTGCCCCGCCGGAAACCAAACTGGTAGGCGCTGAGATTCGGCCCTGTCACATCCAGATGTTCGACGATACGGGCAGCTGCGATCCGCTCCAGCAGCTTACCCGCATCGTCGAGCAGTACGATCGGTCGATACGCCGACGGTGAGTCGACCGGTCGTCCGTCTTTCCGAATTAGGATCAGCGGACATTATAGATGGAATAGAGCCGCCCCTCCTCCGTTTCATCCCGGCGTCGCCGTCGGCGGCTGCGGGTGTACCGACGTCTTGCTGCAACACACTCTCGGCGTAGTTCGTCGAGCTCCTCCGACCACCAGTACACCTCTCTGCGTGGCAGGGGCCTCCGGCCAACTCGAGGCATGGACGCGTCACATGCCTGCGACAGTGCAGCGACTAGGCGTTCGGTCTCCTCCTCGACCTCCACCTCTGCCCTGTCCGCTAGCGAGTCGAGGTTCCAGGCCTGGACCAGAGCTGCCTCGAGAAGGGCTTCTTTGTCCAGCCTTTTTAGTCCCCAACGCCGGCCGCACTCGATCTCTCCGATCGCTCCGATCTCCGATTTTGCCTTCCTTATTATGTCAGCATACGTTAGGCCCCTCTCCGCTGCGGCCGGCTGCAGCTGCAACACCACAACCGACGAATTGGGTGTTCGAAGTTTTGGCGGTCCCTTCTTCTTCGGTGGTGGCACCGCGTTTTGGTTTTTTGCCCTCTTTTTCTTCGTCTTGGTGACCTTTGTCCACCCGTCACCCAGATTGTCTCCCGGCACCACTACGTCCTCACGTGGTGTAGCCTTGGCCGTCGCCTTCTTCTTTTTCGTCTTTGCCGCCGTTTTAGGGGCGGCCGAAGGCCCCGGATTTGCAGGCGGCATCAATGTTGTCGCCGTCGGGGGCGCCTTCTTCTTTGGTGCTTTTTTTGGGGCGGCCGAAGGCCCCGAGTGCACCGCTGGTATCGGCGATTATTCTGCCGCCGCTGCCCTTCTGTCCGCAGCAAGAGGCGGGCGCAACCGCTACTCGGGCAGGAGTCTGGACTCCAGACCCTCGAGCCTCGCATTGAGCCGCGCGCTCGACAACGCTACCGCCTCCCACATCGCCCTCTGGACTATTTCCTCCAGATTGGGCGTGATGGCCAGCGGTGGTGCTGTAGCCACTGCCTGTGGTTGCTGGCAGGAGGTAGCAAGCTCGCTTCGGAGCGCCGCGAGCTCCTGGCGCAGTTCTGCAACTTCTGTCGATAGTCGTTTGTTCTGCGCCTCCAGTGCTCGAGTTTCGGCGGAGGACGTACGGTCCATGAGCGCCAGCGTAGCGTTCTGAATTGTCTCGGTCGCGTCCTTTAGAGCCTTCATCATGGTGCCCTTCAGGTTTTTCGACTTGTTGCAGACATCAGTGATGGTTTCCAGGGCCTTGGAAATGCTCGACCCCAGAGCGCTCGCTGTCTCAGTGCTTGTCAGGTTGGGGGCTGCCTCCGACCCCGACGACTCCGACAGGCGGGACGGGCGTAGGCTTTTAGATCTTGCCTGTCCTACATTTTGGCCGGTCGTTGATGGCCTACCTCGTCCCCGTTTAGTGGGTGGCGTCTTTCTGAACGCCGCCGCATTTGTCTTTAGCGCTGGCTCGCTATTTTCTTCCTCCGACGATGATAGTCGGGTTCTCTTTCCCTTCTGATGAGCTGAACGCGTCGACCTTACGCTGTTAGCGGAGTCGCTCGCGCTCATCACCTCCACGTTGCCAGTTTCCAAATCGCCAGATATCAAATCACATGCATCAGTTTCCGTTGGGTAAGCCAGGTCGCGAGATTTTGAACCCTCGAAGCAAATTGTGCCCCCCCCGTAATACGTGGGGCAGACCTCCGCCGATTCCGACGTGGTGCGGGATTCCCCCTTTCGGGGACCCGCCCGGGGACTATTTTCAAATTGCTTTTCTTCCATTGAAAATTCTACTCATTAGGGTTGAGCAATACCCGTAGCCATCTCAAAAACAATGGTGCGCTAACGACTGGAGGCCCTCCAGCCATTCATCCCCTCGCCGCGCACCTGAGCTTATCTTGGGATTGGGGTGATTTTTTAGAGAGGTTTTCTTCCTCGTGGTCCCCATCCCGACGTGGGATGGCGACCAACACCCCCGGCCCTATGGACCGGGGAGCGGCTTGGCCGGCAGTGGCCAGAACCAACTGCCGCCCTGGATCTGATTGGTTGCCCAAGGTGCTGGATTGTACCCCAGGCTTAAGCCCCACCGCCACGACAAGGCTCAGGTCCATGGTGGGGACGGAAGAGAGACTAGGTTTTGCCCGCTGCGTCGCTTATGTGAAATTTAATTGTGTAAGTACTATGTACATAAATGCGTGTTTGTGTGTTTTGAAAGAGACTCTCTTTGACCTTGGAAGCTTCTATTACCGGTACTTTGTTTAAATTTAAAATCTATACTGATATTATAAAGCTGAAGAGTTTATTTGTTTGGTTGACCGCGCTAATCTCAGGAACTACTAGTTCGAATTGTTTTTTTTTTGTATTGAATATTTAATCCTTTTATCGAGGAATATATAACATCCTGCTACAACCGCATGTAAGAGGTAGTGCCATGCTGCATTGCAGCCGAACTGGGCTGGTGTGTATCAGGGATAAGGGCAGGATAGGCAGTGTAATTCTTGGCACTATCTTATACACGAATGCCTGGCTGCTGGGCCAGTCCTCCAGTCCCAGGTGTTTCTGCTAGGGGCTAGCTCTTCCCAACTATTACGGGATCGGCTTTTTAAATGGACCAGTATTTTAAATGGAGCGAATGCCTATCCGACCTCAACCAGCAACTGGGTAATATTATGATGGCCCGTGGTAAAAACTGGTTGTCAGATTTCGAGCTTCTGACGACCTGCAACGACTGTCAAAGTAGCTTAACCTGATGGTTTTTTTTTCGGAAGGGCTAGACTTTTCGGCCTGATGGCCTTTAAGCTCAATCGGTACAGTAAGTGAACAGATGGCTCACTTAAGAAATATTCGAAAGGGGGACGCCCCCCTCCGTGTCCCGCAGGGGGCGCGGTTCATCGCGCGCGCTGCTCGGGAGAGCAGGATTTGGACTAGTCAAATCCGATACGGTTGAAGAATCTTTTACGGTGTAATTTAACCTATCATCATGAGGGCCGGCCCTCATTCCTCCCTCTGTAGAGGGAGGTGGGTCACGTGCGGTGCCCAAGCAATCTAGCGGTAGCGTAGAGCTACTGCTGTTAGCGCGGTCTGAGTTTGTGTCTACTCGTATCGGATTCGAACCTTATGGATCGATCGGCTGTTATTAGTTGGCCACGAGTTTCTCTATTTTGGTTGTCTAACTAATATGAAAAATCAAGAATGACGATGACGATTTTGAAGATGACACAGCAATCCGTACACAAATATCAATACAAACATTACCATATTCATAAAAAAGTAATGCCATGTCCGCTAGAACCATGTTTTTATCCCATTAGCTAGGCTATTCATTCGGATCTGCTCGTAAAGATGGGGCTCATTAGTTTTTATACATTCTTGGACGTACGCCAGGCCGTAACTGTGAAATATTATTTATTTGTTATATTATAATAATAAATGACAGTATATTTATTGTTATATACTTATAAATTGTTTGTTAAAGCATGTATTATTTGCTTTTTATATATTGTTAGTTGGCATTCGAGAAATCACTATATTACGTTTTTTATTGTTACACTAGCTGTTGCCTGCAGCTTCGCCCGCGTAACTTACTCAACTTAATTACTGTTAGTCACAGCGTGATGTTATATAGCCTATAGCCTTTCTCGATAAATGGGCTATCTAACACTGAAATAATTTTTCAAATCGGACCAGTAGTTCCTGAGATTAGCGCGTTCAAATAAACAAAAAAACTCTTCATCTTTATAATATTAGTATTAGTATAGATTCAACCTGTATTATAAGTAACTTAGGCATCAACGTTAATAGTAGGTGTAACTAAAAGCCGATCGATAACAGGTCTATTTCATTACTTGATGATTACATATATCTAAGAAGATCTAACTAGCACTCAGTATATAGGAACTAGAGTAGGCTATCAAAATAACTACGTTTTTAACTTTAACGCCGGGAAATGCTCTGAGGCATCCCGTAGGGGAGTGGGTCGCCCTAGGCGGGTATGTGGGACTTGCTGTGCCTGAAAGCTGGTAAGTGGACGCAGTTCTACCTACTAAAACACTAAAATCCGGCGAGTGCCACCAATACCGCCTTTGGTGAGCGCATCCCTCCCAACGGCATTGTCAAGAAGACTCGTGTGTCAAAAACGAGAAAATGAAAAAATGTATAGATATAGTATATACGTGGACGTATATTCAATTATAAAAACAAATGACATTGAATTGTATTGCAAAATATATGTTTTTGTTTAGCATGAACACACACATGTGTGCGCTGCATATTTTCATTTGAACCTTAGCAGAATGGTTTTGGATTTGTTGAAACATTTGTTGACGTTTTTAAGCTTAATTTTATTGGTCCCATATTTGTCCCGAGGGTAAGTGAATGAAATGAAAATAAACGTGTCCACACGTAACGTATGTGTTTTTTAATTGTGCTTTCTTTATGGTACTATCTATTCTATTCGACGACCTATGTGGCTCAATGGTTAGCGCGTTGGCGCTCAAGCCGGAGAGGAACAAAAAGTTTTCTGTGTTCCTGGGTCGGTATTATGAAATAAAAATCTTAAATGTATGTATAGTATAAAGTATTAAATTATATTTCCGTTGTCTGGTACCCGTAACACAAGTTCTTCGAGAACTTACCACGTGGTGACGTGGTGTAAAAGCGTCCACAGATATTATAAAAAAAATCTATATCTGTATTGTAGTAATATCGTCCGGTCGCCATACGTCGTAGTTTCTAGAAAGAAGACTCTTCGCCACGTCCCACATCAAAGCCAGACCCTCAGGGCTAGCTTCCACATTTATAATATAAAGGGATATTTGAATTTTGAAGCGTTCATACATAAGAGGTAAACATTACGCAAGCCCTACACCGATAATCTTTTACAGGTAAAATGACACCCAAAAAGGTGTGAAAAATTGCTAAATCCCTTATCTTCAAAGCCAGGAACCTAAAAACGGATATAACCCGCCACGTCATGTTTATAGGTGAGAGGGATTGGGCCACGCGGCTGCACACATCATCTACTTATTTCTGGCACGAAGCAGCTTTTCTGTGTTTCGGAAAGAAGAATAGAAAGAATAAAAGACTAACCCAACCAGTCACAGGGAATGCCGATAGAAGTTAAAACAAGACAATTAAATTCAAATACCTATAATACAGGCTGAAAAAGATTATGACAACCTATACAATTTAAACGGCGCACTAAATGACCGCTTGACATTGACATTTCAGTGTTTGACGATTGGTTACGAAAGGAAATATTAATGTTGCATAATCTTATATAAATAAATCGTAAACGTCAAATAGCGTCTCATAACGGTGTCGTGAATCCAGATATTTTATCTCATCTAAAAATATGCGTACCGCGCCTAAAGAGGTTTTCACTTCAATAAATACTGGCACAGAGACTTACCATCTACGTAAGATGGGGATACGTCTCAGGATAGGCAAAACATGATTAGTTGCCTTTTTTTTTTTCGCAGGGAAATCCTTATGGATGCAGTCAGGACCTTCTTCGGGTAGATCCTGACCCAATGTGGGACTCGCACCTGGGAGTGCCCACCCTAACTAAAACCACTGCGAGCGCCTTCAACCGCTTTTTGAGGGTCCCGGATATGCAGGCAACAGACAGGATCACCTCAGCGACAGGCTAGCCCCGGCGAAGGCCAGACTCTTACCCCTTACTCCTCGTAAGGGGGGACTACCCGGTCGCTACTAAGCAGTCCCCACGACGTCATGCCATACAGACCCAGGTTCCCATCCTGGGCCCGACACGAACACAGGGGCGTTACTGGAGGCGCATTAAATAGCGCCTCCTACGCACCCCCGTTCGTCGCCTGCGGGAGGAGGCCTCGTCGGCGGCCTCCTCTCTCACCCGCTTGTCGGTCTCCTTCTGGGACATTACTGCCTCGCAGAAGGAGACCATAGCCGTCCAGGACTTGTCGTCACCGAGCATCGCGGTGATGACACTCGGCAGAGACAAGTCCCCTCCGATGACCGATGTCAGATCATGACGCAGCGCTGCCCATCTCGGGCACACCTCGAGGGTGTGCTGGGCCGAATCCACCGCCGCGCCACAATCGTGACACACTGTCAACGGCTCCCTGCGGGCCGTCAGGCACAGGTACTCACCAAAGCAACCATGCCCGGTGAGCACCTGTGTTAGACGGAAGGTGAGGGGTTTGCGCTTACGGCGCATCCACCGCTCAAGGACCGGACGCAGAGCAGCCGTCAGGTTTTTACCATACGGCTACCGCGCCAGGTCCTCCCCCCACCTATGATTAGTTGCCTGGGCTAGTTCCAGGTAACCTAGCAAAGTTGTTTCACGGGAGAAACAAGCAAGATGGTGGTACCCATGTAGTCGGGAGCGCAGCACACCGCATCCCTTCCAAAGAAACCTCATCAATACTTCCCAAATTCAATGCCGAAGTTCATCCTTCAGACCAGGAGATTATCTTATTAAGAACTAGCTGTTGCCCGCAGCTTCGCCCGCGTTAACTTAGATTTACAGCCGTACGCGGATTGATGATGAATATTTTTATAGCCTAAGTTACTCCTTATAACATCAGCTATCTGTCAGTGAAAGTGTTCCACATGCATGTATGACTCGTAACAATAACATGACACCGTGCAGGTGTAAGGTGTAATCCGCGGCACTTTCTCACAAGTGCGCATTATGTGTATTTCTTAACATACTTATTTTATGTATTAATGATTATCATTTCTTTTTTAAATTATATAATTTAAGAAAAAATTTTGAATTTTTGGGGGGGAGTGATGTAACGGTGTCACATTACATGATTCCTCCACGATTTTAATATCTAAAGAAAATGTATTCAGTGTATAATTCGTATAATCACACGTTTTAATGAAACGCATGGCTTAGCGCGATTTCATAGCATAGCAATTATTAATAGAAACTTGCGCGGCCATTTTGAAGCTTGACTTTAAACGGTCATTGACCTTGCATCATAAAAAAAAAATATTTTCACCGGTTGCTTTTTGCTTTTTTTGCTCACTTCCGTTCGTTCTTAAAATATTTTGTTTGTATTAATTTATTGCCTTCTTTGTTCTGTTTTCTTCCTTTAAAATATTAATTCATTCTTTGCAATGGCAGATAAACTTTTTAAAAAACGTAGCTCAATGAAGGCCAAGCTTACAAATTTTAGCAACTATCTTGAAGTTTTAACAAGTTGCAGCAAGCTTTCTGACCTGCAGCGTTTAGAGCTAGATAGCCGCTTTATTAAATTTGATGCCTTATATGGGGAGTTTGACGTTATACAGACGGAGATCGAGATGGCGTCGGACAAGCCGGACGAGGCGGTGTTGTATTGATGATAAATGTCTAAATGAATAATGAACAAAAATATTGAAGAGTGGATGAATGTGAATTAGGTATTTGAAACCGAACAATATCGGCATAGTATAAATTATGATTGACGTATACAGATTCTTTGTGACCAAATGACTTAGAGGAAAATTCCTCTAATACAATAATATATATGAAAAATGGCACAAAATTAAACATTAAAAGACAGAAAAGGGCCCTTAGGAGAAATTTCCGCCAGGGGAAAAGGCAGCAGCGGTGGTGCAAAGCGCTCCAGTCATTAAAAAAAAAAAATAAAAAAAAAAAAAGCCGGACGAGGCATACCCCGCGCGAGAGCAGTTCGAGCAGCTGTACTACTCACTGGTGGCGCGCGCGCGCAGCCTGCTCGCCGCCACCGATGAGAAAAATCGACGCGACTCTGCAGGGTTCGTAACGGGCTCCGAGGACTCGATACCGGGTAGGCATAACTTTGTTCGTTTACCTAAAATTAATTTACCCCATTTCGACGGCGGCTACCAGTATTGGCTTGAGTTTAGAGACACCTTTCTGTCGCTGATTCATAACAACGATAGTATTGACCCAGTAAATAAATTTCATTATTTAAGGGCCAGCCTCAAGGGTTCAGCGGCAGAAATAATTAAAAATATTATTTTCAAAGGCGATAATTACAAGATAGCTTGGGGTCTGCTTTGCGAGAGATTTAATAATAATCGCTTACTAGTAACCAACCATGTACAAGCTTTATTTAATATTGAACCAGTACAGAGAGAATGTAGTATTTTTTTACGTCGTTTAATTGACGCAACAAATAAAAATCTGCGGGCATTAAAAATGCTCGGTGAGCCGACCACACACTGGGATACATTAATTATTTACATTATGTCAAGTAAGTTAGATTCGATTACTTCACGAAACTGGGAGGAATATCGAAATAGCCTCAGCGACCCCCCAACTCTTACTCAATTTAGCGCCTTTGTCAGTAATAAGGCAGATCTTTTGGAAACCTTAGAGGAACAAAATAAGCATACAAGGAAGGATAATATTTACAAATCAAAAAATTTCTTAGTAACTAATAACAATAATAATTTTACAAATAAACATCCAATTAAACGTCCTTTATGCAACAAAGCTCATTTCTTATATTCTTGTGATTCATTTAAATCTCTTTCTGTTGAGTCACGTATTCAAAAGGTACAAGAGTTAAATGTTTGTCGAAATTGCTTAAAGTCAGGTCACAATGAAAAGCGCTGTAAACTTTCTAACTGAAAGTATTGTAAACACAAACATAATACGCTTTTACACGTAGATCAACCTGAACGCTCCATTTTAAACCCTATGCCAGGTCCCTCTGAAAATGTTGCACTCTCAGCAAACACCTCTGTAAAACAGCCTACTACGCAATCCCTTGTTTTGCTTTCCACAGCGTTGGTGAGTGTGGTGAGCTCCAACGGTGAGAAGTTTGAAGCGCACATGCTACTCGACAATGGTAGTACTGCCAATTTTATAACTGCAAGTCTTTGCGAGAAGCTGGGGTTGTCCAGGCGTAGTGTGAGCTCCACGGTAACAGGTATAAACAACCAAATTAGTAATAGTGCGCAGTCTTGCTACCTCACATTTGAGTCTACTTACGGTGGCTATTCGAATCAAATTAATTGTATTATCTTACCTGAGATTACTAAACATCTTCCTCCTTCTTATATAAATATTGAGCACTTACCTATCCCTTCTGGCGTTCATTTAGCTGACCCCACTTTCAATATTCCATCAGTTATAGATATCTTAGTGGGAGCAGAAATTTTCTGGGAGGTAGTAGGTAACAATCACATAGACCTAGGGAAAAAGCAGCCTAAATTGTGTGAAAGTAAGCTAGGTTGGTTAGTGTCAGGCTCCATGTCTATCAAGCCGCGCTACGCCCATTCACACTTCTGCAACTTCTCGTCTATAGATGTCAGTTCAAACCTAACTAAGTTTTGGGAACTTGACTCGATATCTCCAAAACACACGCTCACGGTCGAGGAACTTTCTTCTGAGGACAGCTTTAAAGCTCACACGTTTCGCAACAATGAAGGCCGGTTTGTAGTGTCTATGCCTCTAAAGGCAAATCCTAGCGAGTTAGGCGATTCGTACGCAATAGCTAAACAGCGTTTCTTATCGCTAGAAAGACGATTTCAACGCGACCCTAATTTTAAAACTATGTACGTTGACTTCATGCGCGAGTACGAAAGTCTAGGTAATATGACCGAGAACACAGGCACCTCTTTTTTAGGTAAAGTCAATTATTTTTTACCACATCACGGTGTCCTGCGCCAGTCCAGTTCAACCACTAAATTACGTACCGTATTCGACGCGTCGGCTAAAACTACCACAGGCGTGTCGCTTAATGACATTCAGATGGTAGGTCCGACAATACAAGAAGATCTCCTGTCTATTTTGCTGCGTTTCCGGCAACATAGGTACGTAGTCTCAGGAGACATCGAAAAAATGTATCGAGCGATTGAGTTGGATCCAACCAACGTTCGTTGCAGCGTAATATTTTTCGCGAAAATCCATCAGAGCCTCTTAAAACGTACACTCTAAATACGGTAACGTACGGCACTGTTTCCGCACCTTACTTAGCCACTAAGTGTCTAGTTACTTTAGCCTATACACCAAACATAAGTATCGACGCTCAAAATGCGATTAGGTGTGACTTTTATGTTGACGATTATCTTGGTGGTTTTGATTCAATATCACAAACAGTAAATACTTGCAAAGAATTAATTTCAATTTTATCATCAGCTAAATTCAATTTAAGAAAGATTCAATCAAATTCTTTAGAAATTTTAAAACAAATTCAATACAAAGATGATAATTTTAATAATAATTTAGATCTATCTATTTACAATTCTAACATTTCTTCTAAAACTTTGGGTATAACTTGGATATGTGATTATGATGTTTTTCATTTTCAATTAACATAAATAAATTACAATTAATTACTAAACGTAATATTCTTTCAGTAATCAGCCAAATTTTTGACCCCTTAGGCTTAGTCAGTCTATGCATCATAGAAGCTAAAATAGTAATGCAAAGGCTATGGCTCCACAAGTGTGAATGGAACGAAGAAGTACCTACAGACATACAAGAGCTATGGTTAGATTTTTCATCTAAATTACCTAACCTAAATAACTTAAAAATACCTCGATGGATATCGTGTGAAGGCTGCAATACTTATGAAATTCACATTTTTACAGACGCTTCCGAAAGGGCGTACGGTGTATACGCTTACATTCGCTCAATCGGCACTAACGGTTCAGTTATGGTACGTCTGCTTATTTCTAAAAGTCGAGTAGCCCCCATAAAGCCAATTACCACTCCGCGATTAGAGCTGTGCGGAGCCCTGTTAGGTTCAAGACTGTGTACTATGATCAAGGAATCAATAACTTTACCGGTAAAGAGTTGTCGGTTTTGGTGCGATTCTACAATCGTTCTTGGTTGGTTGTCTACACCTGCTACTCATTTCAAAAGGTTTGTTTCCAACCGGGTAAATGAAATACAAGAAACTACCTCAGGTAGCACGTGGAGCTACGTACCGTCTAAGGACAACCCGGCGGATCTTGTTTCCCGAGGCCTGAAGGCTGATCAGATCAGCGAGTCCATGTTGTGGTGGAATGGACCGTCATTTTTAAAATTCGATGAAACAGTTTGGCCTAAGTCACCTTACGAGAAGCAAGATCTACCGGAAGTAGTTACAAGCTTTTCATTAACTAATGCATTTAATTGTAATTTGAATAATCAATCTAATCCTAATTCAATTTTACTTCAATTAATTCACAAATGCTCTAATTTTACTTATTTACAGAGAGTAGTTGCTTATTTACAAAGATTTATTTACAATTTAAAACATAAAAACAATAAAATCAAAGGCTGTTTAACTTTTAAAGAACTTGAACTTTCTTTGAATTTAATTTTGCATGCTGCCCAGTCCGAAATGTTTCCTGTAGAATATGCTATTTTAAAGGCTGGGAAAGCTGTTCCTCGCAAAAAAAGGCTACTTTCCTTATCACCATTTTTAGATTCAAACGACATAATTCGTGTAGGCGGTCGGCTTGATAATTCATGTTACGATTATAACACAAAACACGCAATTTTATTATGCAGTAAACATCATTTTACCTAGATTTTATTTACAATGCAACATAAAAAAATTACTTCATGCTGGACCTCAGTTACTCTTGGCGACCATACGTCAAACCTATTGGCCTCTAGGAGGCAGAACCCTTTCTAAATCTATCGTAAGCAAATGCATTACATGTTTTAGGCAAAGGGCCAATTCTATTCAGCCTATCATGGGTCAACTACCAGCATCTAGAAGTACCTTAGAATTTCCCTTTCTTAATTGTAGCGTTGATTATGCCGGGCCAATATTGATAGCCGACCGTAGAGGTCGGGGATGCAAGCTTGTGAAATCTTACCTGTGTATCTTTGTCTGTTTAGCTGTAAAGGCTGTACACTTGGAGCTTGTTACGGAGCTTACAAAGGAGGCTTATATAGCTGCGCTCTATCTTGTCCGACAACGGCACTAACTTTGTAGGCGCGTCTAATGAGCTCTGCAAACTTTTACAGGACTCGACAATAGTATCCGACATTGCTCAGGAAGGCATCGAATTTACCTTTGTGCCGGCCTATTCTCCACATTTTAATGGCATTGCTGAGGCTGCAGTTCCGTCAGCAAAACACCATCTTAAGAGGTTGCTCAAGTTAACTAACCTAACTTATGAGGAGATGGCAACGCTACTAACGCAAGTAGAGAGCATCCTAAATTCCCGTCCATTAACACCTCTATCTAATGACCCGTCCTTACTCCATCCCACTTTCTAATTGGACGGCCGCTGTTGTCAGTTCCGCATCCCCCTGTCTCCGACATTTCTATCACACGCCTGGAGCGCTACAAGCGGGTGGAGCTGCTAAAGCAGCATTTTTGGCAGCGTTTTAATATCGAGTACGTTTCCCTGCTACAGCAGAAGACCAAATGGGCCGCGGCAACCGGTGATCTCCAGCTGGGCGCTCTTGTCCTGGTGAAGGATAAGGCGCTACCACCTCTACTATGGCTCCTGGGACGTGTGGTGAAAACCTACCCAGGCAGTGACGGCGTCATCAGGGTCGCCGACGTGAAAACGAAGAAAGGGACGATTCGTCGTGGCTTCAACAACATCTGTCCTCTTCCCTTTGAAGCAACACTTCAACCCGGGCAGCATGTCTAGGCGTCTACGCGTCTAGACTACATAACCGGAACGACAGACGAACGAGAGGGTTGCGGAGAGGGCAGCGCCCTCGGCCGCACCCCCCGCCGACATTCACCAGATCGCATTCGAGCGGCGGCGCGCACGCACGCGTTACTTATTTTTATATAACGTATTTTATATAATCACGAGAAACAATAAATTTTGTACATCCTGTTCGGGATCTTTTATTCATCAAACCGGACAGGGCCTCAACAACAAACAGACACTCCAATTTTATTTATCTTATTATTATTATTAAGAATTGGCAACACATGATTATATTAGAAATAGAATCTAGTTGCGGAACACTATCGATATATCAAATGTCACCTCCATTCCCGCGAGTGAAAGAAACCGTTCGCAAACCAGCACCCTTTTAACGCAAATGTGGGTATAGACTACACCGATGACAAATATCCTTTTATATTGAAAACTTGCTTGGATATTTTTTGTGATTCGTTCCGAAGCCGAGATTTTCCGTCTCATTTCACACGCTCTAAGTGTTAGCTCGATAAAATCTTTATTCAGAGGCATTTTATTTCAAAGCCTTGAAAGTTCTTATAAGGTTGGTATCGCCTCGTAAAAATTGAAAAAAGATAAATATCATCTTTTTCATATAAATAATCAATAAATATTCTGTTTACATTTTTGGAAGTGAAAAAAACGCACCTACGGTCCTAGTGGCAATGCCGATGTAGAGGATCAGGCATCTTGGTGTTCTTTGGAAGAGGCATATTATATCCAGCAATTGACGGAAAAAGGATAATGTTGTGTTATGAAGCAAATGCGGATCGCGGACTCAGACAGTATAGGTAGTTCTTGCATATTACTCAACTGCGCAAGAAGGAGCGTTATGTTTTTTGAGAGTACGTAGGTATACTTTGGCACGCTCTGTGGCCTGGCTCGGTGGATTTTTGTTTGATTCGTTTTAATAATGAGAAAACTTTGTATAATATCACAGTCAAAAAAAAATTCAAACGGCGTATTTTTGGCGCCTGATTATGTTTTCATCATTTGTTTTAGTTAGATTATCATTAAAAAAATCTGGAATACGGTTGTCTTTTTTAATAAACTTGTTTGCACATTTATTTGAGAAGACTTACCGAACACCTCATGTATATTTTGCGTTATAAAACTATTTCTCGGTAAGGAGATATGGTTCACTGTACAGAATTTGAGACAAAGAGTTACTTGAGCCTTCAAACGGGAAGTTTAATGACTGGGTGTCCGTATAGTTACAACTACGACGAAACTTTGGTAAAAAGATCCCAAACATTTAACGAGGTTCACGTAAGACGGCTAGCAATATCTCATGAGGGACAGGAATTTCTAAGAGTTCTGGGCTTTTATTTTGTTTCCTAGGTAATTTTGTGTATTAGACATAGGCTATCTGGCAAGCAATCCGATTGGAAGTAGACTATTTTAACAAATAACAAGGCTGGTCCTTCGAGGCAGCACAGACATACATTCGTGTTCAGATACTGTTATGTTGCTATTTTTTAGGAGCACGACAAAACTGCTTTACAGTAAATGCAAACGCCTATTATTAAACGAGACCAAAAATGTGTGTAATGAAAAAAAAAAAGGTTTTTTGGGCTTTGTTAAATTACTTCACATGAAATCTTAATAGTGCGTATTCCTAATTTGCATAAATAACCAACATTTTTCTCTTAACGTATAGGCCCACGGGCCAATAAACGTGAAATAGTCTTGTCGATCTATCTCGCTCTAACATACTGTATATGTCCATCTCACTTGCCAATCCATATTCCATAGGACTTATATTAAATCTATGGAGCTACTCATGGGCTATGGAGATGGGCACGCGTTAAAAAAGTACATGTTTCCTATAAACAAACTATGGAAAATTCTCATCATCATCATGGGGTGCCATCTTCATCCTCCAATCCTTGATGTCTTCAAACCACTAGAAAAGTCTAGGGATTATTTAAAACGGGACATTTACTTGTTCATGGGAACGAGACATTCGTAGATAATGTCGAAATAAAAGTGAAAAACATGGAAAATATACCGTTTTAAATAATTTTAATAATGAAAATAACCATGTTAACTTAAAATCTTATTGGTACTTAAAGTCTAGGGATAAAATAATAATCACAATATAAATAAAAAATATGTTTGATAATTAACAGATTTTTCTATAGCAACTTAAATGTATCGTAAGCAGGGTATAAAATAGTTTTAATATAAAATCTATATTAGACGCCGGTATTGAGGCGTGCAATTTTGTTTTCTTGTCGATTGCATCGCTGGAGTTGTACAATTGGATCATTGCAACAGACTGTGAGGCCGGGGACTGGGTTGCCATTTTCTTTTATAGTACATTTTTATAATACATTTATTGTCTTTTAAGAATTTTACAAGCTTTTTTTTTCCTTTACGTTCGGGTCTTCTTGCAATTGGTTTTATGTATATTTTCCTCTGTAGATTGTGATAAAAATCTAACCAGTCATAGGGACTGCCGATAGAAGTGAACTTAGAATTTTAGTTTATCAGTAGAAAGCACTATAATGTATTTAGTGAAATACAATAGTCATTTTTAGATTTTTATGGAACTCACAGATAATTATAACTCTTGTCACCTACAGGCTACATCATTTGTTGTCCCTTTCGCATTACAGATATTATATAAGGTAATATTAGTTTCTTTTTTCGTCTACGTAAACACAGCGACACAGCACTCAGCTGATTATATCTTTCGGGCACACTCGTCGGTCCCGAGTTCACCCGATCGAGCCTTTCACCTCCCAACGTGACGGATCAGCCTCATTCACAGCCTACAAAAACCTGTGTGTGGTGCACTAAAAGAAGTTTTTACTTCAAAAGTGTTAAGAATAAGTTAGAACATTGTTTATGAAATTATAAATATATTATGTTTTTTTTTCTTTTAGCTCATTTTTATGAAGTAGAGAGGTAGTGCCATGCTGCTTTACGACGAATTGGGCCGGCACGACCGGGGTGGTGCCTCGCTCACATAACACCGGCGTCAAGTGACAGCTATGCTGTCGCGTTACGTGCGGTTTGTGAGGAAGGAGGGCAACGCATCTGCATAACTTTTGGTTGTGCGGATGTCTATGGGCGTCGGTAGTCACCATAAGGCTCTGACTGCTAGGTTACCTTCTTATGACATAAAAAAATGAGAGTCGGTTCACTAACAACTATTACACTGGAAGTCTTGTGGGAGAGTAAGAGGAAATACACATTATGGTCATGCGAGGCAGGAAGTTCCTTTACTTCCTTAAAAATCCGATTGTTATGTATTTTCGAACTTGAAATTTCCACCCCACTTGGATTTTACCTTATAAAATATTTTTGCTTGTCTTTGAAATATTTAAATCCGAAAGATCTGTTTTTTCATCAGATTTCTATATAAACGTCGTAACGGATCGTTTTGTTTTAGAGATCACAATCATTACGAAATAAACTTTTTCTGTACTTACTTTTTTTTGTTTATTGAGAGCTGCATACAAGACCCATTCTGTACTTATTATGTAAAAGTGTTGCTATTTGTCAGAAATAGGTAAGGATTTATAATAATTTATAGTTGGCAGCCCTGTGCCTGTATCGTGGGCCAGTAATGCATTGAGATATATCTGTCTGATATATAACGTGATATGAGATAGGATTTGAACAAAGCGCACAGGTGCTTCAAGAGTTATTAAAAATAATATTAATTTTATATACCGTTGTTTCTGGAAATGATGCCCGTAGTTTTAACGGGATTTAGAAATAGCCAATATTAAATAGCTTATTTTTATTAAAGTTTTTATTAATCTGTATTGCTTTGCGTAACTGAATAAATAAGTCTTGTATCGGGTATTTCTACTAGTACTAAAGTAGATATCATCATCATGATCAGTTTTTTTTTTCGGAAGGGCTTTTCGGCCTGATGGCCTTTAATTTCAATCGGTACAGTAAGTGAGCAGATGGCTCACTTAAGAAATATTCGAAAGGGGGACGCCCCCCTCCGCGCCCCGCAGGGGGCGCGGTTTATAGCGCGCGCTGCTCGGGAGAGCAGGATTTGGACTAGACAAATCCGATACGGTCGACGAATCTTTTACGGTTGAATTTAACCTATCATCATGAGGGCCGGCCCTCATCCCTCCCTCTGGAGAGGGAGGGGGCATGCGTGGTGCCCAAGCAATCTAGCGGTAGCGTAGTGCTAGCGCTGTTTGCGCGGTCTGGGTTTGTGTCTACTCGTATCGGATTCGAACCTAAGCTTCCGCGATCGATCCGGATCGATGTGGTTTCCATGTGTAGGGTTCGACGTCGCTTACGACCTCGAGGCCCAAGCAGTGTGCAGGTGTACCTAGCACCATGTGTGTGTCTGTATGTGCTGTGACGTTCGCGTCGCGCTTTTGCGTCGCGCATTAGTAGCTGAGAGATTTCGTCAGCTGGATCTGTTAAAACATGCTTAGGTAACCTATGTCTAATTGGAACTGAGCTATCTGGGGCATAGTTTGCCGCGCTCACGATGAGCGGGTTTGGGTGAAGGAGTGCCTTTTCAAAGTGACGTTCTGACGTCATTTTGAAGTGGCCCCTAATGGACTCTAATCTGAAGTCCCTGTGCAGGTCGATGTTTCTTACGTACCACGAGCAACCGGTTGCCATGCGTAAAAATTTATTTTGGACTATTTGTAGTGCATTAAGTCGACTTTGTGGCACATGCGCGAATGCGACACAAGAGTATGACATAATGGGTCGGATACAAGTTTTATACAGTATACGGGTTAGCTTATGCCTGAGGGGCATTTTGCTGTTTTTGTTAATTAAGAAATATAAACGGCTCAAGACGAATTTGGCCTTTTTGGTGACTGTCTCTATGTGTGGTCTAAATGACATCGACCTGTAATGATCAGGTGCCATCTTCATATTGAAGTTCGGAGGTCAGTTGACAAAGTTTTCTGCGATCCCACTCGGTTTCCTTCAGTTGCGTGTAGCTATGTTTGGTCAAGTCTTTAATGTCGTCTAGCCACTTTCTCCTCTGACGGCCTAGGTTTTGCCTCCCCGGGATCTTCCTTCCAGGATCAACCTTGGAATTTCATAAAGTGATCCTCTCTGCATGTGTCCAAAAAAGGCAACTTTTCGTTTCATGATAGATGATATCAACTCTCTTCTGCGGTTTGATTTTTTAAGTACTCTGACGTTTGAAGGAAAATTAGTCCAAGGAATTTTTAACATCTTACAGTCCACATTTCAAACGCCAGTATCCGGTCACGTATTTCCTTTAGTAGGACCCATGTTTCATATCCATACAAGAGAGTGGACCAAACATAGCATCTCATGATGCGGGTTCTGAGTAAAATTAATTTTGGGATTGAATAGGACTTTGGACATTTAGGAAAAGCAGCTTTACCTTGTCCAATTCTACACTTTCCAATTATGTTACCTTCCTATGTTTCTTACTCTTCCAGGTGACATAAATTGGATGTAAAAACATGACCGAGATATTTAAATTTGCCGACATTTTCAATCTGATTGCCTTTGAGTCCAAAACATGGTGGTGTTTCAGACGTTTTAGAACTAACCATCGATTTTGTTTTATTGGCGTCGATAGAAAGTCCCATGAGTTTACTTGCTTCAGCCACTTCGTCTAAAAGATGCTGCAGGCATGCTGAAGTTGCAACCAGCACAGTATCATCAGCATACAGAATCTTGTTTACCTTGAGACCGTTTACGCAAATACCTTCTTGGGTACTGCTCAGTGTTTGTGTGATCAAGATGTTTTTTGAGTACAGGTTGATAAATAAGGGAGATAAAACGCAGCCTTCCTTCCCGTCCGCTGTCTTACACCTCTAGCTACAGGTCTCCACGAGGTCCTCAACGCTTTCAACGCAACAATTCTTGACCTCCTTACTTACCAATACACCAACTCCACGCTCACGAGTTCATCCTCCCTAGAAGTAAAAATGTGTATTGTTCATAGTAGGTATGTCACCGCAGTCTTTCGATCTTGCTTCATTTATTCCCAAAATGCCCCAATTATATTGCTTCATTTCTTTGATCGCATTTTCCAGTTTTCTATATTTATGTAACGAACGTACATCCCAGGTGGAAAAATTTAGCTCGCCATGGTCGTCATTATCATATCGGAGTCCCCGCCCGGAGATTATCGTCTCTATTGGCCGGGCACTAAGGGCATTTCTGTTTGTATTTTTTGTCATTCTGATAAACTAATGATAATAATGTGGTAGTCTCTCATTGCTTTCCACATTGCAGTAATGGCCCACGTACGTCGACTCGATTAAGTCTTCATCTTTCATCGAGAGTCAACCGAAATTACATCGCCCGCGTAATACTCGAACTGCCTTCGAGTAGCGCAGTAGCTTGCCTAATTGAAGCTATTAGCGCCTAACTAGCATTAGCATTTACGATGCCCGAATCCCTTAGTGCCTACATCATCATCATCAGCATTTATCCGTCCACTTATTTCCTTAATGTCTTAGCGGCATTAAAATAAAAATATACAAAAACATTACAATAAGCTTACACATTATAAAAATAAAGGATACAAAGAAAATACAATAATTAGTTTACGCTACAGCTAATTTTTAAAATTCTACAGAAGTATTCGGCGTTAATTGAAAAAGATCTTTTTCAGCAAAAAATTATAACGGAATAATAATGATTACATCTGTTTTAGAATATTTTCAATGACATTTTTTTTAACTTATTTCGTTTCATAATTTCAATTTTATTTTACCCACTCTTTAGGCTACTTAATTATATTTTTTCATTACTACAATGATGATGGCATATTTGATTACACCAGCGAGTATAATGGAGGTCATCTTTACTCCTGGCGATCTTTAAAATTTGAATTTAGAATGTTTTTTAATTGGTCAACCGGGAATGTGAATTACTTGGCGCGAAACTCAGATGAAGTAAAAAAAGGTAGATAGCGCACTTGGAACAAGAAAGTGAAGCCACTTTTTTAAGTATGTGTGAGTGAATGAAGGGTTGCCATTTTTTAAAATATCCCTTAAAATTGTATATTAATAAAAATAGGTAATAAGTGAATGCAACAGTGAATATTTTTATAAAATACAATAATATTACGAATATGTAGGAGGCGTGTAGGATCACTTTATAAACTGTCTCAATAGATATCTTATTGACACAATTGTTTTATTTATTAATGTATTTACTACATTCATGGGAATAAATAGAGTATGACGTGGTGACAGGTGGAACTAAATATTTTACTAAATGGAAACCTATGATGTTGACAATACTTGGCCGACAAATACTAGATTTTGAGTAAAGCTTAGTGTTTCACATTTATTTTTATCGATTTGATTAAATTATCTTGCTGATTTTCCATATTATGATGAGACCTAAGTGACAGTGGCGCCCTCATTTTTCCATACTCTTTTTTTGTCAAGCTGTAGGTGATATTAAAAAAAAAATAAACAAGTTCTATACATTCTACCATAACATGGTGTGTGAAAATAAAACTTTACATAAATAAACAATTAATATAAATTAACAGGAAAAAATAGTTACAATTAAATAAACTTGATAAATACAACATGTCCTTAAAATCATTGTCAGAGAATAACAGTTTCAAAATAATTGATTATAATAGTAATTAGAAAGTCACATTTTATCAATACACAATTTAAATTAAATACATAATATGTCGTTTTCCATTAAAAAAAACATTTAAATTATAAAAACATTTCTCTGCAAGCCACACTGTTACATTTTTTTAAATTTATTAAATGGTAAATCTTTGAATTTATAAATAATTAAATACATAGTCCTGCTGTGGGTACGTGAGTCCCAAAAAAATACAACATAGGTTATACGAGGTCATTTCGATTCAGTTATATAGCGATCAAATAATAAAATAATAATTATGTCACCTCTGTACTTAATTATTTTGCTATGGCTTTGCCTGCAATTTACTTACCCACTATTGGGCTATTAGAAATACTAACTTCTGGCAACACTCTTCCGATACGTCATTTTGGGGCAATAATATTATTTATGTTGATTAACCTCAAAATAGTGTTAAAATATCTTGAAAGAATATAGTCTTGTGTTTATTTATGTGTGAAACGATATTTATTTAGACTCTTTGGTCACTTTTGTATTGTTTTTACACCATTTAATTACACAGAACGGTATTTTTTTGGCAAACTTACTGCACGACGACTCGTAAGATACTAACAAAAATGAGCTTAGTTTTGGTGTATCTGTGTGCGTGAGCGCGTGTATTTACATGAAGGAGCTTAGTTTTGTGGCTTCAGTATTAGCAAAGGCCGTGCGTCATCTACCTTTTTTTACTTCATCTGAGGCGCGAAAGCGGAAGCGCAATTTTGCTTTCCGCATTTATTTTCATCTTTTGTAATCTAATTTAAAAAAAAAGGATGTGAAAAAAAAAACTATACTCTAGAGTCTAGAGTCTAGTGTGCCCAAAATGTTGCTTTATGATAATTTCCAAGATTTAATAAAATATGCTCTCGTCAGGCAAAAGTGTTTTTTTTGTTTTATTATAAAATAATGCCATGCTTGTTAAGTTATTTTGTTGTTTAGTAAACTATCTTTACACTCTTTTTGTTTTAAATTAGCTTAAAGATTTTGATGCTTGCATATTATATTGTCACTAATATTTCATTCAAACAACAAAATCTTTTTTCAAATCGGCATTTACCTAACATATTTGATTATGCATTCGATTTTAAAAAGCCATAGTATTTCCAAATTCAAATTCACCTTGCTTTGAGCGTAGTTTGGTTATTCAGAGTAAAACCCTATTCCTATAGCCACAGAGGCGTCATTATTAGTGCTGGAAGTTAGCATGTTTCGGCCGCGTTAACAACTTGTAGCGGATACGATAAATATCCTTATCTATGCATTATTATTCGCACCGTATGGAAATATTTAGGAAATGCAACGAGCATTTCCTAAATATTTCCATACGGTTTATTTTAATTTGAATTTAAATTGTTTTTTGCGTGTATGTAGAGGCTTTATCATCAAGTATTTTGATTTATTGTATATTATCATACACGAGTTTATTACTTCTCTTATTAGATAAGGTCAACTATGACGGCTAGTCAAGTCGAGGCGGTCGCGGGTTCCAACCCTCCAGTGCAGATAATTAGCATGATAATTATGGATATCTGCACCGGGTCATATGAAATTTCTTCCGTTCTAAGAAGATCATAAGTTCTTAAGAACTTACCACAGCTAATGTCCAATATAATAATATAAATATGTAATAATATCAATCCTTCATCATCATCATCATCATCAGCAGCAGCCTCTATCCGTCTACTGCTGAACATAGGCTTCCTTCAATGAATATCAACCCTTATGTCCTATTAATACCACTGCTGAGCACGGGTACATTATACCACTCCGCCTTAAAATCAATCGAGGGGGGTTTTGGGTCATAGATGACCGATACGCTGGCCCATTGGCACAATGCGGGTGCAACTTCTCACACTCTCAAAGACTTTTAATCTCATCACTCATCAGGTATGCAGATTTCCTCACAATGTTTCCTTCACCGGCGAGTCTAACAATGTTTATTATTTCGGGCGATTATTTATTTATTTATTATGAAATACAAAAAAAAAAGTTTTGTAAACAATATACATGCGTTGTAAGTCGGCTGTCCTGCCACACAGATGTAGTCGGTATAGGACCCGGAAATCTAGCCGCTGGGATAATTATAGGCGACGCTGACTACTGACTTTGTGTGCTAATTGCTATGCCAAGGAACCATTTTATAAGAAGACTGACTGAACGTACTTCTCTATGCAATTCATGAGGAGGCTAAGACTATCCTTATACGATCACTCCATTGTCTGTCTGTCTGTCAATCTGTCAAACCTATACTTCCCACTAACAATATAGAATCATGAAATTTGGCAAGATAGGTCCCAAAGGTCCTACTCATCGAGCATATATCCCGAATAGAGCGGTAATGTTGTGTTTTGTATGAAAATAAATTCCGCCAATTTTTTGCTGCGCGCGTTGTTTTATGTCATAAAGAAGCAACTGAGCAGTCGGAGAGGTAACTACCGACGCCCATTATGAGACATACCCACAACCAAAAGTTAGGCAGATGCGATACCCTCCTTTTCCTATCCATTAGGGGCCACCAGAAACTCACAAACCACACGAAACGCGACTGAATAGCTGTCACTTGACAGTGTTATGTGAGCGAGAGATATCACCCCGGTCGTGCCGGACCGGACCAATGCGGCTGCAAAGCAGCATAGGACTACCTCTTACTGAAATTCTGCGCACTGATTGGCCGATTGATGGCCATTGACAGATGATTGGCCGATGGGACTGTATGTGATCACTGGTGAGTTGAATTGCTATTACGTCATGACAAATCACTGACCAGTTTCGGAAATTCAGGGCACATTACTACTATACATAGACTGTGTTACTCTATCCTTTTATAAGCTCGTTTTTAAAAATCCCCAACGCGTCAGACTCGCGCTTGGCTTTTTAGGAATGCAAAGGCCAATTCGAAGGCAGACCACAGACTAAACCATCGTTCAAACTCATTACACGTAATGTAAATATTGTATAACTAATAGATGAGAGATAAAATGAACGTCAACGTGTTGGCTGATTAATTACTAATTACTTTATCCCGATACATTCAATTTGCGATGAAAGCCTAATAAAAGCCCAAATATAATTTAAATTATAGTACACAATAAACCATTTAATGTGGGTTGCGATTAAATATACGCTTATAGAAATGATTTTTGATACCCTAGTTTCATCTTGTTTTTATCATGAATAATATAAAGAGGAAAGATTTGATTTTTTGTTTGTATGTTACTTTTTAACTCAAAAACTACTCAACCGATTTTAAAAATTCTTTCACCATTTGAATGCTACGTTAGCACTGAGTGACATAGGCTATAAAAATAATCATCACGTCAATCATCACAATATACGGCTGTTAATCTAAGTCAACGCGGACAAAATTGCGGGCTCATTAATAATAAAGCTAAATGGTTTTTTTTAATTCGTTAATCACAGGAATTTCTAATTGTATCTTTTTTTATGTTAGTTGGATAGGCAAACTGGCATACGTACCACCTGATGTTAAGTGGTCGACGTCGCCCATGAGTTGCCTATCCTGAGACATAAGATGTTAAGTCTCGGTGCCAGTAATTATACTGCCTGTCTTGCCCTTCTCTCCGAAACACAACAAAGCTCTTTTTGCATTTGACAACTCAGTAATCTATACTAATATTATAAAGCTGAAGAGTTTGTTTGTTTGTTTGTTTGAGCGCGCTAATCTCAGGAACTACTGGTCCGATTTTAAAAATTCTTTCAGTGTTAGACAGCCCATTTATCGAGGAAGGCTATAGGCTATATAACATCACGCTGTGACATATTATTATAGGAGTTGAGTAACGCGGGCGAAGCTGCAGGCAACAGCTAGTTAAGGATAATTTCGCAACGGCTACTAGCTGAACCGGCAATCGTTGTTTTCTGCCATATAAAATAATAAATATCTTTTTTGTTGTTAAAAGAATTGCCAAAAAAAAAAACTTTTCTGGATAGGGACACCGAATCATCTAGTCACTAGTGATATGAAATATACTTTACCTATATCAGTTTAGATATCTATATTATCTTTATCTATTATATATCTATAATATCTTTTATTATCTAGTCCATCGTCGCACACATTTTTACTTTATTCAAGAATAGCGAGTATTCGCTCGTTCTAATATTCAATGTTATAAGCCTTTTTCTGTTTGGGTATGTATTAACACTACCGTCCATATAACGATACGGTCTGCAGAAAAATATCTATAAACGGACCATTATTTTTACCATCATATTATTTATGCGAATTTCACTCATTATAATATAATATACTCTTTTACGGATTATGTCGGTATACGGGACAAAAGTCTGGGACGCTGTGTGGTCTGACTTTTTGGACTAGTTATTGTCCACGGTTTCACATGCGTTTACTTAGCTATAGCCGTATCCGAGCTGATGTGGTTTTTAAGTGGGTGAAAGTTTTGTCAAAGATTCGGTCATATACTATTCCTAGATACATACAGACTACTAAAAGTATGCTAGAAACTATTTCTACACTAGTTTCAGTTTATTAGGTACTAAAGAACTGAGAATGAATCTGTATGTCGTATTTTCAATAGTAATTTTTAATGGCCTTTAAGGGCTTAATAAATAACAAGGGCTTTTCAAAAGTAATTTATAACCTTGTTTTCTAAAGTTTATGCAAATTTCACTCATTATAATATATACTCTTTTACGGATTTCATCGCGATATTTTAAGATTTTATCATGCCCCACGTTTCGGATACTTTACAGCAACCATGGTCACGAGAGGACTGCCTTAGAGGTCGGCTTATTTTCGGAGAATTGCGATAAAATTCGTAAAATTTTCATTGTAACATTATATCGTTGTTAAAAATTAACGACAACGCGTGGTTGGTGTTGGCCAAAAACACGGAGACATGTCAAACAGACTACTCTAAAGTCTAATACACCTCCAAATAATCAGGATTTGAGATGGCAGCGTCCGCTGAGATTCTTTGTTTGAAAGTACCTGTGGGATTTAGGTGTGAGCCCCAAAGGAAGATCTCCGACCGAGCGAGATAGTATGCTCGGCCAGCCCGAAGCCCACTTGCTGTCAATTCAGCTGTTGTATGTATAACGACGAGCTGTGGAACTTCCATAGCGTGATTCAGGAATGTGGCGCTGATTGGTCCGCCACACCACTCCCCCCCGAAGACCGGAGGTCGAATCTTGAGTCTTCTTGCTCTTGAGTCGCCAGTACCAGAGAGTCCCAGTGAGTCGGAACTGTGCTGATGCTGCACGGGCTCCAGTGAGCCGGAGTGCTGCCGTGCGGCGCTGATGCTACGTGCTGATCATGAGAGATGTGCTCTGCTTGTTGACCAGTCGTGTAGTGAGATTGCCCGTTGAAGCCGATGAGGGTTCAACCAGTACCGCGGTGCGTTGGGCTGGTTGATCGAGGTGCCCGAAGAGGCTGAAGCTGGCTGGCGTGGTGCGGAGGGGCGGGGGAGTGATGATAAAGAAGTTCAGAGGAGGCGTGATCACGTCGGGGTCACCAATGTGGGATTTAGGTGTGAGCCCCAAAGGAAGATCTCCGACCGAGCAAGATAGTAGGCTCGGCCAGCCCGAAGCCCACTTGCTATCAATTCAGCTGTTGTATGTATAACGACGAGCTGTGGAACTTCCATAGCGTGATTCAGGAATGTGGCGCTGATTGGTCCGCCACATACCTATATGCTGTATAAAATCATCTGATATAGAAGTCTTCTGGTTGACTAATTTTTTACGATAACTTCTCATCTTATACAGCTTACTTAAGTTATTATGGTTTTTTTTATATACCTTTATATATAAAAATTACGTGTCACGTTGTTTGTCCGCGATTAACTCCTCAACTACTGAACCGATTTTAACCAAATTTTGCACACAGTGCAGCTTAATCCAACTTGAGAGATAGGATAGTTTATATCTCAATTTATAATCGATTTTTTTATACATAAATAATAATTTTATTGTATTGAATAATTTACTACAATATATTTTAACGTATATCTTAGCCACAGCAAGTTTATTGAACGAATAATCCACGGATATATAATTCGGCTATTTTTTTTAATTTTAGTTTTAATAAATGTTCAACCGGTGGTACGGATGCACTGTGTCGAGCTCCCGTCTGCAAGGGTACCACCATCTTGCTTGTTTCTCCTGTGAAACAGCTTTGCTGTGTTTCGGAGAGAGAGGCAAGACAGGAAGTGTAATTACTGGCACAGAGACTTCTTATGTCTTAGGATCAGATCAGGAGGTAGAGTAGTTTGCCTGAAACTAGTTTATGATCACGGGTGACGTATTACCATCGGGTCACTTACCATCACTTACGTCACGTCACGTCTTCTATCCTATCCTCAGTTCACCTATGCAACTAACACTAAAATGTACTGGCCATATTATCCTACATAAAATACGAGGGGCGATCAAAAAGTAATGATAATGAGTATAATAAAACAACGATTCTAATTTAAATTTAATTTATTTTTCTACGTAGTCTCCTAACAAGTCGATACATTTAGTCCAACGTTTCTCTAAACCTAAAATACCCTTTAAAAAAAAATCTTTATCAGAGCTCTCCCAAAATGCCTCTACAGCAGCCATCACCTCGCTATCATCGTCAAATTTCTTGCCCCTGAGGTGTTCCTTGAGCCGAGGAAACAAATGAAAGTCGCTAAGGGGCTACATCTGGAGAATAGGGTGGGTGTTCGACCAGTTCGAAGCCCACTTCTCGAATGGCAGCCATCGCAACTTCGGCTTTGTGTGCAGGAGCGTTGTCCAGATGAAACAGGACTTTTGCTCGGAGTTTGCCGCGTCTTTTTTCCTTTATGGTTTCTCGCAGTCGTCTTATTTGATCAGCGTAGTAGGAGCCCGTTATAGTAGCTCCCTTTTCCAGGTAATCAACCATTATGATTCCCTCAGCATCCCATAAAACGGACGCCATAACCTTGCCCGCCGAACTTGAAACTCTGAACTTCTTCGGCGTCGGTGAGGATGGCCTTTTCCAAGTCATCGATTGTTGTTTGGTCTCAGGATCAAAATGATGAATCCATGTTTCGTCCATGGTCACAAATCGAGACAAAAAATTTTCTTTGTCAGCCTGGAACTTTGCAAGATTGGCTCTTGAAATGTCAACTCGCTTTTGCTTTTGTTCGTCCGTTAACATTCGCGGTACCCAACGAGCGGAGACCTTTTTCATATTCATTTTGCTGGTCAAAATGCTTTGAATGCTGCCAAATGAGATCCCTGTGACCTCAGCTAAATGTCTGACGGTTACTCTTCGGTCTGCTAATACGATTTCTTCGACTTTTTTCACGTTTTCCTCAGTAAGGGACGAGGTTGGGCGTCCCTCGCGATGTTCATCTTCTGTGGACGTTCTACCTAGCTTAAACTCTTTGCACCACCGTGCCATCGTAGAATATGGAGGAGCAGAGTCCCCTAATGTCTTTACCAAATCAGCGTGTATCTTTTTGGTAGACATTTTTTTCAAACAGAGGTACTTGATGACGCATCTCACTTCGTGTTTCTCCATTTTCGTGTTGTCGCTCCGACTGCTGGTATTCAAATGAATGTAGCTCCTGCAAATGACGTCTTATTTATACATTTTTTTAGCTGGGAAGTCGTGAGGGACTGATGAAGTGAAAAACATTTTTTTTGGATTTTTATCTTCTTTAAAAATACCTGTTTATCATTACTTTTTGATCGCCCCTAGTATAAATTATAATGAACACGAAATACAGGAAAAAGCGCTAAAATTATGAAGGGCGAGACAAATCTAAGCTTTTATACAACGTGTGTAAAATATGAATAAAAAAGCTCGTTCGTGGCGTTGCCCGAAATTCACATTTATAAAATATTCTAAAGAGAAAGTTTAGTCGTAATATTATATGATGTTGTAGAGAATTTAAAATTTTATAAAAGCTGTTGCCCTTTCATCATCGTAAGATATAAAATGATCATACCCACATTATTGCAAAAAGGTTTTTGAAAAATATACCTGGTCTAATAATTTAGTTAAATCTAATGAAGCTCTTTGCACTACAGAACGTATTAAATAATTTTTTGGTCCTCCCGAGACCATGGTTGCTGTAAAGAACCTATCCGAAACGACGGGCTCGTAAAAATCTTTTATGAACCGCGATGAATCCGTAATAAGTTGTTTCATTAATATGATTATTGCAGTTCATTTGAATAAAAAAGCAGACAATGCCATGAAAAATGATCCCTCGATAATCGATATTTTTGAAAATCTGGGCCGAAAATGACATGAAACTTCAAGCTAAAAAAACATTTTACAAAAAATTAAAACCGACTTCAAAAATACTAAACTAAAAAGTAATAAAATAACAGTTTCTTTAATATTTGTGCTTACAGCATATAATCAACTTAATCTTCTACTAATGTACAAACTTTGCGTTTACCACGTCATTATAGTTACTTTTGGAGTCGGTGTCAGCCAAGGTAGGAAGGTAGATAATGTACAGCAACAAATACGACACCGACTCCAAAAGTAACTATAATGACGTGGTAAACGCAAAGTTTGTACATTAGTAGAAGATTAAGTTGATTATATGCTGTAAGCACAAATATTAAAGAAACTGTTATTTTATTACTTTTTAGTTTAGTATTTTTGAAGTCGGTTTTAATTTTTTGTAAAATGTTTTTATTTCTTAATTTTTAGTGATTCCGAAATGCGTCGTCTTGGCGTTCATTGAAGGAGGCATGTTCAGCAGTGGACGGATAAAGGATGATGATGATGATGGTGATGATGATGATGATTACGATGACCGCGACATACTATGGTGTGCTACCAAAGCATCCTATACAATTGTTACTTCGACACGTAATAAAATGATCATATCATCAAGATAAACAAAACCAACCAAATATGCATTATTGGGAATAACTAAAAAACGGCTTGTCAGATCTTAATAAAATTAATATGGGACCAAATTGGAAACACCAGCTTTCAAACAAAAAAATAACCATCGAAATCCATTCACAAACGGCGGAGATATCGTGTCACATACATACAAAAAAAAAAAAAAACATACAGACGAATTGAGAACCTCCTTTTTTTTTGAAGTCGGTTAAAAATAGTTAAAACGAGTCTAAACTTAAAATTGATTCTGATACATTTTAAGTAATTTGAAAAGTTAATTAATATTTAATAAATTTTAATTCACGTAAAAATTTTATTTGGTGTTTATTTTATCCGGTACATTATTTTTATTTGGTGTTTATTTTATCCAGTACATTATTTTTATTTGGTGTTTATTTTATCCGGTACATTATTTTTATTTGGTGTTTATTTTATCCGGTACATTATTTTTATTTGGTGTTTATTTTATCCAGTACATTATTTTTATTTGGTGTTTATTTTATCCGGTACATTATTTTTATTTGGTGTTTATTTTATCCGGTACATTATTTTTATTTGGTGTTTATTTTATCCAGTACATTATTTTTATTTGGTCTTTATTTTATCCGGTACATTATTTTTATTTGGTGTTTATTTTATCCGGTACATTATTTTCTGACGCTACATACACAAGATTTGCGGCACGTTTGACGAGGATAAGATTGGTTTGTTAGGCGCTGCCGAAATGGGAGGGTACATATTACCCTCCCGTTTCGGCACACCATATTATGTACACCAGTTATATATATACCAAATATTATGTTTATACCGAATTAAATCTTTAATAGCTGTTTAAAAAATGTTAAAAAAATACCTCTTAAACAAGTAGCCTTATACCTTCTATCTATCGTATGCAAATATAATTTTTAATTTGACTAATCATCATCATCATCAGACTCTATCCGTCCACTGCTGAATATAGGCCTCCTCGATGACGCCAAGACGGCCGATCCGGTGCCGCTCGCCCAATAGTCACTTCTCAAAATCCGGGCCACCGGAAACTCACAATGTGCACGTAACGCTACAGCATAGCTGTCACTTGACGCCGGTGCTATGTGAGCGACAGGTACCACTCCGTTCGTGCCGGGTTAATTTGTTTATGTTCATAATCAAATAACGGACATTTTAAGGTTCTTTATCATCTTTATCATAATCAACTCTTCACTGTTGACCATAGGGCACTTTCAATGAACGCTAAGACGACCGATCGTCACCACTTGCATCCAACACGAACCTCTTCCCACCTGTTTTATGGCCGACTAACTCTTCGTCTATCTAATTGGCGCCTCAATATTTTATTAACCTATTCGCATTGTTTAAGACTAATCGAATTATCAAATCTAGAATTAATTTAGAAAATATTTTTAATAAAACAACAAAATAAAATGTAGTTTTATTAGAAGATGTAAATGAGATATAAAACGGACAATACAACAGTGGACAATGTTTGAAGTAATATCGTACAGTATGAAGATGGTGCAATTTTCAAACTCGGGCAGTTTGCGAGTTTTCACTGCGAGATTGTACTTGTTACTTGTTAGTTCCTACAATCTTATATATGGTTCAAATTGCTTCAAAGTTTGCAGTCATTGAAAAATGTAATAATGAAAATATCTATTTAATAATAATAATAATAATATCTATGGACGCTTTTTAACCACGTCAATCTATTATTATTAATATTTGTTTTATAATTTACATTGTTTTAAACCTCTAACATTATTTCTTACCGAGTATCTACGGGATTTATTTACCGTGGTGTGATTGTTTATTTATGGACGTGACAATGTCTAATAAATCGATGAACGCCGGCGCATTTTCGTCGTTGTCCCGTTACGCTCATTGTACGCTTGCGTGTTGTGACGTTGTCACGTCAAACTATCGCCCGTAAACCAACTTAACATACAACCAATTTTTTATTATTTCTGGTCACATTTATCCCTTCTCTAAATTTGTTAAACTGACGAAACAAAGTTAAAAGTCCTCCAATGTATGGGTTGGTTGTCTTTGGTTATCGATAACCACTTCCCACCATGTAAACCGACTGTCATTCTCCCCTCTTTTATATAAATAAAAGTCAGTATATAATAAAGATAATATACAAAGGGAAATGCAACAGTAGATTTTCCTGACCAAAACCACTGGAAAAGCAACCGCATTTGTTATAAGGAAGTTAGTGATAATATCTTGTAAGTTTTCGATAGTTCCCGAGGGAGGTATTTCAGCCACTAGTTGTAACTGGGACACTGTAACAAACATCCGTACAAACAAACAAATTGCTTATAATATGGTCAAACGAAAAACCGAACAAAATCGCGTTTATACGTTTTTACATCATCTACTTGTTTTGCGTAGCTTAAGTTAGCATTAAATAATTGTATTTGTATTACTAATTTATTTATCTATTCATCTTTTTTTTTATTGGTCCCGTGGTAAGTTCTCGAAGGACTTGTGTTACTTTTAAGATTTAAGATTTTTATATAATACACGCATTTAATACACATCCATGACCCAGGATACATGCATCCGTGACATAGAAAAACATAGAAAACTTTTTGTTCCCTGTCAGGATTCGAACCCGTTACCTCCGGATTGAGCGCCAATGCGCTAACCATTGAGCCACAGAGGTCGCCGGAGATACACACTGGTCACAGATGCATAAAATTGGAGTGTCTGATTGTAATACTAAAATAACCGCTTTTTATTAAATGCGTATGGAATATGGATGTGTATACGGTACCTACATAATATTATAATACCAATTTTATTTTTGTCTGTTTATTCCGGATAATCTCTGAAACACCTGGGCTGATTTTGATGGAACTTTAACTGGCAGATAGCTGATGTTATAAGGAGTAACTTAATTTACAGTTAACTTTTTTTTTTCTTTAACACCGGGAAATGCTCGTGAGGCATCCCGCGGGGAAGTGGGTCTCCCCACGCGGGTATGTGGGACTCGCTGCACCCGACAGCTGGTAAGTGGACGCAGCTCTACCCACTAAAACCCGTCGAGTGCCACCAATGCCGCCTTTGGTGAGGTGCCCCGGATGTAATGAGCGGCACGGCACCTCGATGGCTAGTCAGTCTCTCAGGGGACCGACGCCACCTCCACAGAGGGGACAACAACCCCTCCTAAAGTCGGCACAATGGGGTGAGGTTCCCGTCCTTGCCCCTTGCCCCCTGCTCTTTTGTCCCCTCTTCTTATTAGAGGGGTACTAAGAGCCCCCTCGGCTCAATTAGCTTCACCCAAGGTGCTGGGCTCACTCTAGGCTTTGACGGGCAGTGGGGCTCCCACAGCCCGTCAAAGCCTGAACCATGGTGGGTAGAGTTAACTTTAATTAGTCCTCTCTAAGCAGAAAGTCCTGAGTCTTTAATTGCGTAAGAATTATTAAGCTTTTTGCCACTCAAATCACAGCAGAAGTCTATGACACCAAGAAAAACAAAAATTTGCGTCATAAAAGCTTCATGAAAAAGCTTCGTTACGGTATAAATATACGTTACTCTTCCCCAGACAATAACATGTTTACTTCCTCATGTTATTTTTGAACAATCCTCAAGACGGGTTTTCGTATTCGATAAAAGTTAAAGTCCTTGTGACAAAGGGCAGGAATAATATTGTGGTAAATAAGTGAAAGTCCCAAACGTGAGATCAGGCCGAATCCCACTTGTTATTATTTCAGCTGTTATATGTAAAGCGCCAAATTGTAAAACTTCGATAGCGCGATTCAGGGTTGTGGCGCTAATTGGGCCGCGATAATAACATGAAGTACTTATAATACAAGACCAAGTGCGTTTCAGACACGTATGCATCATCTTCATTATCATCATCCTCTATCCGTCCACTGCTGAACATATGCCTCCTCAATGAACGCCAAGATGGCCGATCCCTTGCCACTCGCATCCAACACGGACCGGCCACCGCACGGAGATTGTCTTCCCACCTGGTCAATGGCCGACCAACACTTCGCCTACCTAAATGTGGCCTCCACTCCTGAAAATCATTGCACCATCGACCATCCGTTTTTCTGAGTATGTAACCAGCCCACTGCTACTACGTAAGTTTGCCGTAGCTCAACGTGCTATGGAGCGTGCAATGCTGGGTGTTCCTTTGACAGATAGGATACGGAACGAAGACATCCGTCAGAGAACTAAGGTAACGTATACGAATACGTATGCATACAAGGACATAATATTATTATGTAGAATTTGTAATAAAAGTTTCATGTCTCTTTCAGAAGACGGAAAGGTTTAGTAATGATGATGATGATGATGTATGTTATTAAATTAGTAATATTTGATATATAATTATGATCGAGCCACGACGGTCTAGTGTGTTCGGCCTTTTAAGTGAGTGGTCTGGGATTGATCCTGACCTCTGTGGTCCCTTGAAATGGGGTTTTCTGTATTTCTACGTGCACCTGAACATGACCGTCGCTTGCTCACCGGAGAATGAAAACATGGTGTGGAAACATGCATTTCTGATGCCCGCATTGGGCCAGCGCATCGGTGAACTATAGCCCAACACCCTCCTCGTCTCATTTCGAGGAGGAGGCCCATCAGTGGGGCATATAAGGGTTGGTCCTTCCGTCACTATGTTTTATGAAATATCTTTTTTTTCCATCCAATAATTCGGGAATGTAAAAATCTTGATGATCTGCAATAGATCTGTCAAATAGTGGTTTCATTTTACTTTCATATCTGAGTTTTAGATTAGTGAGCTTAAAAAAGAACAGAAAAAACATAATATGTGCAATTCACACATGGTAGAAGTGAAACCTTAAAAAATCATAAACATAAGAAACACTGTATAATGCTTCCTTTCTCCTTTTCTCCCACGTTAAATCTTATGAACTTATGTGCCTGTCTCTTTTTACTGTCGCTTTTTTGTTTCCTGAACTTTCAAATCACATCGATGCTAAAGAAGTTTTTTTTTTTATGTTAGTTGGATAGGCAAACTGGCAAATGTGCCACCAGTTTACCTGGAACGAGCCCAGGCAACTTATGTGTTGCCTATCCTGAGACATAAGATGTTAAGTCTCGGTGCCAGTAATTACACTGCCTGTCTTGCCCTTCTCTCCGAAACACTGCTTCGGAGAGAAGGGCAAGACAGGCAGACAGACAGCAAAGCTGTTTCACGGGAGAAACAAGCAAGATGGTAGTACCCATGCAGCCGGGAGCGCGGCACAGCGCTTCCCTCCCACCGGTGAATTTCACTTCATTTTTCACTTCAATGATAATAAAAGAACTGGGAATTCTCACTACTAGAAAATCTCTTTATATTTTATACATGTGTACGTACCATAAAGTTTATATAATGGTACGTACTAAGACAATAAATAAGTCATTTCGGTAATTATAAACAGCCTCAGCATTACATTACATTCGTAATGTACGAGGTAAACCTATATTTTTATTTACTGTTCACAATGCGTAATTTTACTACACAGCCACAGAATAAATAAAACATGTTTCAAATATGCAAATACGCTTTTAGTATTCAAAACGTATTATATTTTATACCGCGGCTTTGCTAAATGGTTTTAGTATTGAATATTTACAATAATTACCGATGGGAGGCATGCGCTGTATTTACCCGTTAGCAAGTGGGTGGTTCCATCTTGGAAATAGGGTGTTCCTTTCAGGCATCTCAGGATAACGTGTAAGATTTTTTACAGAATATTTGAAAATATTAGTTCCACTGAGTTTTGAAGTGTAAACTTCTTTTAGCGCGGTACGAATACTTTTAGATGAGATAAAATCTATGACCTCACGACACCGCACACGAAACGCTGGAGACGTATTTTGATGTTTTTATGACGTGGACTCGTGACACTGCATGCGCGCTGCTGGAGACGCAGTTTGACGTTTGATTTATTATATAAGAGTATGCAATAATTGTGTTGCTTCTAAATTATATCATGCGGCCATTTTGTGCGCCGTTTAAATTGTATAGGTTATCATAATCCTTTACAGCCTGTATTATAGGTATTTGATTTAATTGTTTTGTTTTCACTTCTATCGGCAGTTCTAGAAACAGTGATTCAATTGACGTTCAAAGAGATACTTTGTTGGTACTATTAAGTTGATTTTGATTTTGAACTTTGTTCCTTTGCCACCACCACGGCCGTTTCGAAACAGACATGCTGTGTAATTTACTGGGCACCAACTTATTCTTTTCAGATTAGACAAGGCATAACATTTTTTTTATAAATCAGGTTAATGCTTTCTCATGATCTAGGTTTACCTCGCGTAAGGCTCTTGGACTTATGTGGGTTTCGCACTTGGAAATGCATTACACCACTAAACCACCTGCGAGCACCTTCAGCCGCTTTTTGAGACATCTGCAGGCAACAGGATTACCTCAGCGATAGATGTTTTACCCGCGCTAGTCCCAAATCAACTCGTTTATGTTCATGCCCGACGCTGACCACTTGCCATAAGGTGGCACATCTGCCTGTTTGCCAGGTTTCATTAGCCTAGAAAAAGCAAAGCTTTTCCTCTTTTTCCTCAAAATTAGAAGAGGGCGACATAATTACGTAGTTCAGCTCTTGGCTCTAAGCATTCCGTAAACATATTATGTTATTATCTAGGTTTTCTTAACATTTTCTCCAACAACGGACAAGTGATATTAACATCATGACATTTTTTCATCTCCTTCTTTGATTTCCGAGCCTTTGAAGACTATTTTCATCATCATCATCATCCTCTATTCGTAAACTGCTGAACATAGGCCTCCTCAATAAACGCCAAGATGGCTGGCCCCTTGCCATTCGCATCCAACACGGACCGGCCACCGCACGGAAATCGTCTGCCCACCTGGTTAATGGCCGACCAACACTTCGTCTACCTAAACGTGACCATCACTCTTGAACCTTATTGCCTCATTGGCCATCCGTTCTCCTGAATGTGTGACCAGCCCACTGCCACTTCAACGAGCTTATTCTTTGCGTGATATCGGTAACATTAGTTCTCTGACGGATGTCTTCGTTTGAAATCCTATCTGTCAAAGGAACACCCAGCATAGCACGCTCCTTATCCTCGCAAACTTATGGACTAGTCGTAAATTTTAGAGGCCACGTTCCAGCCCCTTAGGTCATCACGAGGAGAACGCATTGGTCTTCGTCTTTTAGACTATTTTGATTCCTTTAAATCCACTTAAAAGGCATATTTACCATATTGTTTTTGTTTGATATTTCGCTAAGGTTTTCGATGCCATGTTTACGTTGTAGTTCGAAACGTTTTAATTAGTTTTAAATGTGAAAATGATTATTTAAAATTTGTCTTCAGTATGCACAAAAAATAAGTCTCAAATCTTGTACTTATCATTAGTATAAATTTGGCTGAAACTCAAATATGCAGATTATACTCGTTTAGTTTGGAAGACTGGAAACTAAATGGGACTTCTCAAGTTCTAATGTCTTTTATTTTAGTATTTAAATGGTACCTAAACGGTTTTATTCTCAATTAATCTGTGAAATCGTCCATTCTAAGTTTCAAATATTAATGTGGTACTGCACATTATTCTGCCCTAATCTGTGCTGCCGATGCAGGAATTCGTCCGTATATTTTAATGTTACGTAAGTCACGTTATCTATACAGATAAATAAAATTGGAGTGTCTGTTTGTAATATCAAAATAATCGCTTTTTATTGAATGCATGTATACACGGGACATATACCAAAATAGCCTTTTTTACAATTTTTGTCTGTCTGTCTGTTTGTTCCGGCTAATCTCTGAAACGGCTGGGCCGATTTTGACGGGAATTTCACTGAGCTATCTGTCAAGCTGATGTTTTGAGGAGTAACTTAGGCTATAAAAATAATCATCATCAATCCGTCTACGGCTGTAAATCTAAGTTAACGCGGGCGCAGCTGCGGGCAACAGCTAGTGTTAATATATATTCTTTAATGCACGACATTGGAAATCTATCCTGTTTATTATCCATAAAATATCTTCCTTTATTATTTATTCCTAAGTGCACTTCGAGTTAAGTTTTATGTGTCTGCGCCATTTTATATAAAAAGTGTGTAAGTAATATAATTAGGATGAAGGGTTGGTTGAGCGCGGTAACCTCCGGAAATCTTTGTATTTGAAAGTCGGTCTTGCATTTGATAGGCAAATTGGTAAGAGGTATTTCCATGCTGATTTGCAGCCGAATTAGGCCGGTACGTCTCCTACTCTCTCATAATACCGTCGTAAAGTGACAGACAGCTATGCGGTCGCGTGTCGAGTGGTTTGTGAGTTTTCGGTGGACCATCAGGGGATAGGGAAAAGGAGAGCAACGCATCTGCATAATCTCTGGTTGTGCGGATATGTATGAGCGTCGATAGTCGCCAAAAGGCTTCGACTGCTCGTTTGCCCTACATATACTATGCTATACAAAAAGGTAATGAGAAAAGTTTTTATTTTAATTTTAGGGCGGGTGATTCTTCTGTCTGTGATTCCATGTTATCCGGGCGTAACTGTAGGCAACATCTAGTATTTAAAATATTTTAAATATTTAGCTTATAGTTATCTATCAACCTTTACCACTTTTTTATTATTTTTTATTCACTTGTTTCAAGAAAATAAGTAGACTTGTTATAATGAATGTGGTATCCCTGTAAAATATGCCTGTCCCTTTCGGGTATACACGAAAGTCAATTCCATACTATACTTGTTCCTAGGTAGACAGAGAATTTTTATTCCTTAAAATTGTGACAGCTATCTGACAGCTAATAAATCTGAATTAGTAGGGAGTGATGCCAGCTAAATTATAAAATAAATAAATTAAAATTAATTCGATAAAGTGTTCGAAATATTGAAATATTTGATATTTTTTGACCGATTTCAACAAAGAGGTTTTTTATTCGAATGGAAATATAAAATGTATGTACACCGATTTCTCCGTCATATAATATTACTACGTCATATAATAATATAAATTGTGGACCGATTTTCTAAATTCCTTTTTTTGTATTAGTTCACTTGAGTAAGTAAATATTTCTATTTATCTTTTTCTAGGTGAAACATAAAAAACAAATCTACCATTTTATTATCCCTCAAATTGGTAAAATTTTTACTATTTTCATGGGAGAACTTTTTTAGTAACAACACTTATTAATGTCAGAATTCTACGGAATAAAACATCTGAGTTTAAGTATATATTTTTTTTTCAAATTTTTGTCGCAAAGATCGTGATAATTATTACAAAGAACATTTAGCAGTTTTATTTTAACCGCTTTCCGATGTTGAAATAAGGACAAAACAAGCAGAGTAATTACTGGTATACGGAGACGCGGGCTTATAGGCGACACTACTTATTAAAAGATACCGGCATTAGTCTTGGATTAGTTTCTAATTCTAGGCGATGTTGACCACTAACAGGTAGCTCGGCTACCAGATCCTATCGAAGATTTCAAAATCCAACTTTGTAGCGCTTTAACGATCCTGAAAAGAGGAACATGGGAAACGTTCTTATTAATGTTTACTTCAATTTGTCAGCTAGTCTCCCGGGGAAAGCCTGTAAATTTCTGCAACTGTAAATCTTAAAGGGAATATTATATTACACAAATCGTTCCCCAGGGCATCTTTCTAGTCCCGAGTCGAGGATGGAATGGACAGGATCACTTTGACTGCAACACTGCAGTAGGAATTCCTTTACAAATTAAGCTTTAGCTTAATGAGCTTTGAGGACCAGATTTTATTAACAATTAAGATTAATAAAATAAGAATTTATACAAAGAATGTTGATAGTAAAAATAAAATATAATTTGGACAAATAAATTGTACTATCTTCATAGAGATCTACTATTGGTATGAGTACTGAGACATTTCTCTTATATTAAATTTAAATTACCGCTAAAAATCACCATTCGTCGTACCTTTACAATTTGAAGTCACTTCCCTAACCACTTCAGCACTTCAGAGAGATGTGCACTTTCATGGTTATTTGGAAGGAAACGCTAAACTAGCCTCGAAGAAACTCGGCGTGCTCAGTAGGGCGAAGCAGTATTTCATGCCTTCACATAGCCTACAATTATACAAGGCGCATATCCGGCCTCACATGGAATACTGCTCTCACATCTGGGCTGGAGAGCCCCAATATCAGCTCCTTCCATTTGACCGAGTCCAACGCAGGGCGGCTCGAATTGTCGATAACAATGTTATCTCCAATCGGCTTGATTCTTTGACGCTGCGTAGAGATGTCGGATCGCTATGCATCATCTACCACATCTACCACGGGGAGTGTTCTGAGGAATTGTTCTAACTTATACCTAGAGCAGAATTCCAACACCGGACATCGCGAAAAAACTCCAAATTTCACCCACACCATCTCGATGTCCAGAAATCCACAACAACTCGATTTAACAGCATTTCCTGCCTTGTACGACGAATATATGGAATCAGCTGCCACCTACGGTGTTTCCGAACCGATACGACTTAGGGACCTTCAAGAAAAGAGCATACTCATATCTGAAACGCCGACAACGCACCTGCTAATCCTCTGATGTAGCGGGTGTCTGTGGATGTCGCTTTTCACTTACCATCAGGTGAACCGACTATCCTTACTATACTAATAAAAATGACGAATCAGAATGTAACACATTTAAAATTTCACACGGACAAAAGAGCAAATAAAATCTTGCGTGTAATATCAGCACGGATTTGATTCTAGTCTTCCGTCTTATTTCTCCACTGGACACTGGTACACAGTAAACTTGCGATGAGTATGAACGAGTGACGTCACAGGTACGGAAATTAATATATGGGAACAGTTTGCCGCCGTTTCCTATATAATGACGGCCGACAAACGAGAGCGGGGAACGAGTCGATACGTCTATTGTCTGTTTTACTAATTGTTTTATTGTATACAAGTTGTATTGTTATATAAGTTGTGTGGTTTTTAACGTCTGGACTTTTAAAAAATAAAGAAACTATTGTTGAAATATTAAAAAAAAACAAAATTAAGATGGCGTCATCTTTCTCGGCCAGATTAAAAAACTGTAGGAAATATGAAAATAAGTTTAAGTTTTATACAATTGATATTTTGCTCTTAAAGCATGTAGGAATTTTTAAAATTATTTATTTTAGAAGAGAGAGAAGGAAGACTAGGTTAATATCTTTTAAGATTTATATTATAGTTGGTAGGTAATTATTGTTCAGTTCTTTAAGCGTTTTTTAAAAAGTAAATAGTTTAAACGATTTTTAATAAGTAAAAAAATATAAAATATTAATCTCTTTCTAAAGACCTATAATATTAAATACCTTTGAGAACTAATAAAATTATATAATTAAGTTGGAAAAATTACAAAATCTAAATCTTCTATACAACATTCGCACTTCACGGGATTTCGAATGATTTCTTTTAAACTTAACGCGCCTTTTGAAGTTTTTTTTTTTGCCTTTGACAGCCTATTATAAAAGAAGCTTAATAGTTAATAGGCTTTATACTTATTGGTCGCAGAACATACCAATAAAACTTTTTGGATTTGAACTCACGACCTTTGAATATGACGACATACTATGATATAAAATGAAATTCTGCTTGTGAACAAGTTTTTGATTGTTTCCCGAGCTCACATATTGTTGGTTGTGGCGCTAATGAGTTAAATTCTCTTCGGTGTCAATCTGATGAAGGAACTTCTACAAGTTTGTTTTGGTACGTCGAAAATTCACATCATAATGATATAGAATTATAAAATTACGTTTTACGGATTGTATCGCGAACTTGGATAAAAACTTCCTCCATCCAATTTACAAAAGATATTATGTGCTTCTTATATTAGTTATTATACATTGTTTAAATGTACCTTTTAATTAGTGACAGATCCTTGTTTATTTCTAGTTGGTCATACAGTTTCGTCTATAGTTAGACCGTTGAATAATGAAGTGTTAAGATATTCAGCCTTGCCTACCAAATACACGGCCCACTGGTGTCAGGACATACACAAATCTGTTGCGGGTTCAAATCCTGCCAAGTGCAGATGATTTGTATAACAATAGTCAGAAATGACTGGGTCGTGTATTCATATTATTTTTTAACTCTATTTCCGTTTCCAGTATCCTTAAGTTCTTACGAGCTTTATAGCGCTAGGGTTAACGTGGTGAACTTGTTAATTTAAATCCAAAATTTTCACTCATACCCAATCAGCTCACCTTTGGTTGAACATTTAACAAACTGTTATAATAGGACGTAATTCGAATGTTAAATTTTTGTCATCGACCCAGCTCCGTATTCTAGCCATTGTATAAAAACGTTCTTAAATTATGCAACCTCATTTCGATATAAAACAGGCCAAGCCCTAAAAAGATTATACGGCTGCCGGTGCGGAAATTTCACAGTAATTATAACCTGTGCCATGTCCTTTCTGCGCATGTGCCAGAAACGCGCATGACAGGCCGACGTAGCGTCTTAAAAACAAATGCGTTTATTTGCGTTCTTTTTTTAATTTGTGAACAAAATTTTTGGACGAAAACGTTCTGTTCGATATTCAAATACACGTGTGAGGTACATAGTGAAATATAGTTATCAAGTAAGTGTATTTTATAACCTAAAAATTACGTGTTGATTGGATTTGAGCACCATGTTAGATTTTATCTTACCATAAAAATGTTTAATAAATTATTACTGTTGTATATCGCATGCTTTCGAATACCTCCTAAGTTAATAATTAATTTGAGTAATATATAATATCGTTACCCGATTGAAAATTAATAATATATAAAGTTATTTATATAACTTCTTACAACTTAACATATAGACATTAATAAAATATAGATAATAAATATAAAAATATAGAAATTATACATGTGTTAGTTTATAAAATATCTTTAAGTGATCATTCATTCCCATAAAAGAAAAAAAGTGATTATTTCAAAGAAAATTTTGTCAAATGTTTTTTTTTATTTGTTATCATAATATTATTACAAAACCTTTTTATTTATGGTTTATTTATCTACCCTCTATCCATTTGTCAACAGCATTTTCTTGTTTAACATGTACCTTATATTTATTATCTACCAAATATGTGGTACTAATATAGTAAGTGATAATATAATTAAATGTTATATCGTAAATGCAGTGGTAGCTCCTAGTTCGACGCGAGAGTCGGCCGTGTTGATGTTAATTGATAGAGGCCTAAGTCCAGCAGCAGACGGGAAAGGCTGATAATGATTTTTTTTACAACGATTGATCTTAATGTCACGCAAGTTACATATACAAAAAACAAAAACAAAAACAAAAATGAAAGAGAGATTTTTGAGCTAAGTATTCAGTTACCTATATATATTTTTTGATTTTTATTGTTAGCTTTATTTATAACATGTAAGGCAGAATGTCTGTGTCATTTATCTTAACAGGCAGGGTTATGGGATTGATATGATGGACTGCATGATGATTCGATGATAATTATCTTTTACTCAGAATTAATCTGGCTACTTATGATTCGATTACACTCTAGTTAATATCAACGTTCAAAACGAATTAAGTTATCTCTCACTAAAATTTGACAAATACTATAGATATTATACTATAAATATAATAATATCTGTGAATGTGTGTATCTACATGCGAATGTGTAGTGGGATACGGGATGATATTTTGACTTTATTCTTTCAAGTTCTTTAGAGCCAAGAAAGAATAGTTAATTAAAAAAAACACATTTTACTTGTACTAATATTATAAAGAGGAAAGTTTTGTTTGCTTGCAATGAAAAGGCTCCGAAACTGGACCGATTTGAAAAAAATCTTTTACCAATAGAAAGCCACATCTAGTAGTAGTAGTAAGTAGCATATTGTTTTCTAATGTTTGTGCGAATTTCACATTTTTACAAGCCCGACGTTTTGGATACTTTACAGCAACCATGGTCACGGGAGGACTGAGGTGTCATACGTCCTAATGTTACAAAGTTATTCGAAACTACCCTATGATACATCAAAATTTTGGTTACTCCTATGTACGTAAAATTGTTTCATTATAATGAGTGAAATTCGATCATTATTAAAAAACTTTACCATCGAATAACAAATTAACAAACTTTCTCCTTAAATAGTCTTTATTATTTCTACGCCCTAGTTTATATTTCAACCATGAAAATGTTTTAATTTTATCCACTAATAGCATACCAATTACAGACCGGATTACTTTGGAACTGACAGATTAATCAGTTCAAAGAAACCCTGTATATCTCAACCCTAGATAACAGATTGTCCTGACTCTGCGGAATTTTAATATACAAGTTATTGCTGTTATAAGTTTTAAATTGAGAATTTAATTTGTATTTTTGAAATTGGAATTCTATTTTTTTGTAGAAGTGTAAGTTCTGTCAATATCTGTATAATTTTTAGGACCCAGTTTCATTTTATATAGAAAATTATTCAAGATAGGAAAAAAAGAATAGTCGTTTGCGGGATCATAATGTTTACGACACAATATCCTTTTATAATTATTTATAAGTAACTATAAATCTATAACAAAGTTTTAAAGCTTTGGCTGAAAAGATTTAAAACTGTTTACCGGTGGGAGGCATGCAAAATCCTGCTTATATATTCAGCTCACCTTCAGCTCTAATACATTTTGGAGAAAAGGGCAGGACGGTAGTGTAATTACTGGCACCAAGACTTAACATTTTAAGTCTCAGGATAGACAAAACATGCATGAGTTGCCAGGACTATTTTCAAGTAAACTTGTTTATGTTCATGTTGTAACGCTGACAATTTACCATGAATGAGTTTCCTGACTAGACCCGACCTTGTTTATGTTCACGTTGTGACGCTGACAATTTAATATGAATGAGTTTCCTGGACTAGCCCCGACCTTTTTTATGTTCACGTTGTGACGCTGACAACTTACCATGAATGAGTTTCCTGGACTAGACCCGGCCTTGTTTATGTTCACGTTGTGACGCTGACAACTTACCATGAATGAGTTTCCTGACTAGACCCGACATTGTTAATGTTCACGTTGTGATGCTGACAACTTACCAAGAATGAGTTTCCTGGGCTAGACCCGACCTTTTTATGTTCATGTTACTACGCTGACAACTTACCATGAATGAGTTTCTTGGACTAGACCCGACCTTGCTTATGTTCACGTTGTGACGCTGACAACTTACCATGAATGAGTTTCCTGGACTAGACCCGACCTTGCTTATGTTCACGTTGTGACGCTGACAACTTACCATGAATAAGTTTCCTGGAGTGTCTAGTCCGACGTTGTTTATGTTTACGTTGTGAAGCTGACAACTTCCCATGAATTAGTTTCCTGGACTAGATCCGACCTTGGTTATATTTACTCTGTGACGCTGACAACTTTCCATGAATGACTTTCCTGGACTAGAGCCGACCTTGTTATGTTCACATTGTGACGCTGACAACTTATTATTAGGTAGCTCGTATTCCATAGATTTTACGTGATTGTAACAAACATCCATACATTACTGTAAGCATTCTCCGTTACAGTCAACTAAGACAAATGTTCACGGCAAAAATCAGATAAGTTTGATTTAAAATTCAAGCTGTGAATTCGAATCACATCTTAGATTCAGTTAGAGTTGTCGGTAGTTGGAAACTTTAAGAAGCACTTCGATTGTAAAGGTTAGTCAAGTTTTATATATCTAAAAGGTTACGATGTTTGGTTATGTATGTTAGTGTGTAAAGGTTCTAAAGTGCACTTGCAGGCGTGTAAAGTATAATCAGATATGAATAGCTGGGGCTTCTTGGCGTACATTGATAGGGGTACAGTAAGAGTTACTTCCATGTTGCTCCGTGTGAGATTCCGGTGAAAATGAGGGCAACGTAGCTATCTGCATAATCTCTGGGTGTGCTCGTTTGCCCACCTATGCTATAAAAAGGGACTACAGGCTACAAAAATACATAGGCACATATGTATACAATACAGGTGGTTACAATCTGAATTACTGTGATGAATTCTAACAGTGGCACCACAATCTACTGCATGCTGGTTTTTCGGATCGATCTATGCTAACGGCCCGAAGGCCCTAATGCTACATCGGATTAGTGTGAGCCCATTTGGCTCACTTTTGGTTTATAAAAGTGAGGGGTTGCCCCCAGCCAACCGTGCAGTCTGCGACTACTTGGACTCCTGGCGTCGGTTGTGTACTGCATGCTTTAGTTAAAAAAAAACACGTAAAAGTTAGCAAATTTAAAGAAGAATTAAATTACATTTAGGTACTGGAAAAGTACTATTAATAAGTACCTATCTTGAACCTATTAATTATTGTTCTAAGGGTACTTATGATAACTTTGTTCTTTGAAAAACTTTTTTTTATTTCTCTCAAACTATTGGAACGTAGTTCCTTATCGCGCGTTACGAAAGGGGGCTAGACGGAAAAAATTAAGATAAAAAGTTGGAACGACACTGATGCTTTTTGCTATAGTTGTAAGCCGTGCGGCTTTTGATTAACACGTTACTGCGTTGGTAGCTGTTTTTATTACACTATTGGGGCTGCTTAGTAAAAAACCCCAGTTCAAATCCCATCGACCTCGGTGACTATTTTGTTTTTTTTTTTTTAATTATTTTACGCTGGGAGATGCTCTGATTTTAATCGATAAAAAATCATAAAAGAATTATACCTACCCGAATAATTATTTTCCTTACACCTTTTTTGTTTTTTATTACAGTTCCTTCACTAATTAATCGAAAGGAACTTCGTTCCATTCGGGTGTCCCTTGCCACCTCTCTTTTTTTTAATAGTTTCGGATTAACCGTAAGCATGTATATGTATATGCATGTATGTATATAAGCACGGTATATGTGATTTAATTTAATGCCTCTCGCTTTTATCAACCTAGTATATTGTTCTATGGTTATTGTGATGCGCTATAAGTCAAGATTGGCAGATGAGACAGTGCAATATAAACAAGACCTTGGATCTTTTGTCTGAAGGTGAACATTGATGGATCGCTATCGAGTCCATGGACTTATTTTTGAAGGCCATTTGGCCACTATTTATCAGGTAGCTCGTTTGCTGCTTTAGTTGGCCTGAACAAAAGTCTGGGTCACTGTGGCCTGACTTTTTGGACTTACTATTGTTCGCGGTTTCGACTGTGTTTACTTTGCTACAGCCTTATCGAAGCTTATGTGGTTTTAGTGGGTGGAAGTTGTGTTCAAAGATTCGGTCATATAATATTCCTAGATACATACACACTAATAAAAGTATGTAAAAAACTACTTCACCACTAGTTTGAGCTAATTAGCTACTAAATAATCGAGAATGAATCTGATCCCAAGCAGGTGGTATTAAAGCCATGTCTCAGCCGAGCGTCATCACCTTTGCGAGACAGTAATTTTCCAGAAGAAGGCCGCCGATGAGGCCTCTTCCCGCGGGCGACGAACGGGGATGCGTAGAAGGCGCTACTTAATGCACCTCCAGTAACATCCTAGTGTTTGTGTCAGGCTCAGGATGGGAACCTGAGCCTGTATGGCACGACGTCGTCGGGACTGCTTAGTAGCGGCCGGGCAGTCCCCCCTTACGAGGCCTTCGCCGGGGCCAGCTTGTCGCTGGTCCTGGTGGCCCTCAAAAAAGCGGTTGGAGGCGCTCGCAGTGGTTTTAGCAAGGGTTAGCACTTCCAGGTCCGAGTCCCACATTGGGTCAGGATCTACCCGAAGATCCTGGCTGCAGCCTTATGGCTTTCCCTGCGATATAAAAATAAGGTGGTAAGAGCCAGCCATCTTCTCTATTAAAATTAGGATGTTTTTTAATTTCAATAGCCTCGCGGATCATCCTTGGTTGGAATCGGTGTTCTTTTGCGAGGACTTGTGGTTTATCAAATCTTTAGTTATGAGTATAATATTATATGATTCAGTGATTCTGCCGCGATTCCAGTTTTATCACACAGAGCCCACGAACTCGTTTGCTGATTTCTCTAAATTACCTCGAATTGATTGAATTTCGTCCTCCGTCTCCCGCCATGGAATCAAATCATTCCACTTCACCGCACGTCGTTAGATTATGTTTGTTCATCTGTGTTTGTATTTATTCTAACTTAACCTGCATAAAATTTAACATAATACAACCCAAAATGTAATTTTAACTCCCGATGCAAATAGTGTTTTAGGTTTGACGACTGCGTGTCGTCTCTGGCACCATAGCTCTGAGTCCAGGCAACCGATTCGGGTGTTTATTTATTTAAAAGTAGGTTTTCTAGTACTTGACATGTTTTATCGAAATCGCTTCAGCCGCTTCAAGATTATCTTTTTTGTTATTGCGCTGGGTTTTTATGTATCCCCACCATGGTTCAGGCCTTGTCGTGGCGGTGGGTCTCAGTAGCCTAGGGTGAGCCCAACACCTTGGACGAAGCCAATTGAGCCGAGGGGGCTCTTTGTACCCCTCTTATAAGAAGAGGGAACAAAAGAGCAGGGGGTAAGGGGTGAGGATGGGAACCTCGCCCCCCCAAGACAAGGCTTGAACCGTGGTGGGGTGTCAAAGGTGCCTATCCACACCCATAGACATCACGCACAACCAGAAGCTATGTAGATGCGTTGCCCCCCTTTTTCCTTATCCCCCCCAATGGGCCACCGGAAACTCACAAACCGCACGAAACGCGACAGCACAGCTGTCACTTGACACCGATGTTATGTGAGCGAGAGGTACCTCCCCGGTCGTGCCAGCCCAGTTCGGCAAAGCAGCATGGCCTTTAACAAAAACTACCTAGATGTGCACACAATCTATACTAATATTATAAAGCTGAAGAGTTTGTTTGTTTGAACGCGCTAATCTCAGGAACTGCTGGTCCGATTTGAAAAATTCTTTCAGTGTTAGATAGCCCATTTATCGAGGAAGGCTTATAGGCTATATAACATCACGCTGTGACATATAGGAGTTGAGTAACGCGGGCGAAGCTGCAGGCAACAGATAGTAAACAATAATAATATAATGTAACTACAGCGGTAATCAGGTCAATGTGTTTATTGTGCATATTGTGTATGTATGTATGCGTTGTGTATGTATTGTGTGTAATTAATACCAGGGTCAACTGAATTAATATATGTAATGTACAATTATGGTCTATATCAATACATGTAGATTCAAACCGAGGGGGCAGCTCTTTATACCCCTCTTAGAAGAAGAGTAGGAGGGACAAGGGGGCGAGGATGCACCTCACCAAAGGCGGCATTGGTGGCACTCGCCGGGTTTAAGTGGGTAGAGCTGCGTCCACCTTACCTATCAGGTGCAGCGAGTCCTACATACCCGCCTGGAAAGACCCACTCCCCCGCGGGAAGCCTCAGAGCATTTCCCAGCGTAAAAGAAAAAAAAGGTTCCTTTCTTACCTATTGAGCTACGGAACCCTACAAGGAGTTTTTTTTATAAAATGTGGAATTTCCCTTCAAATAAGGAATATACTTTATCTTTTAGTCCCAAATAACTCATTGAAAAAGGCCTATAAATATCACAAGATCCTCAGAGACGTATCTTACGATATTTATAGAATCAAGAAAGAGATCGTGTGGATATTTTCGATGTGTATATTAGGATATTATATTTATTATCAGCTTTTTAGCGCCGACTGGATATAAGTGTTATTCAATTATTTCCCTTGTATAATATATTTTTTTTAAGTCATAAGGGGGCAAACGAGCAGTCGGAGCCTTATAGTACCAACGCCCATACACAACCGCACAACCAGAGGTTTTGCAGATGCTTTACCCTCCTTTTCCCTATCCCCCCAATGGGCCACCGGAAACTCACAAACCGCACGAAACGCGACAGAATAGCTGTCACTTAACGCCGGTGTATAATCAAAATCCACAATGACGTGATTTTTACAGCATTTCTTGCCTCGCACTACCATATATATATGGAACCAGCTGCCACTTACGCCATTTTCGAAACGATAAGACTTAGGGACGATCAAGAAAATAGCATACTCACATTTTATTTTAAAGTGAAACTTTTATTGCATCGTCTCAAACTTTTTCGTCTGTGTGTTGCATGTCGCGTGACGGTCGGCCGCCAAGTTTTCCAAGTATAAAATTAAGATTGATAAAGCTATTTTTATACCGTTAATGGAATATTATTCCAAAAAATTTTAGTTAAATGTATATAATGAGAAAAAAAAGTTTCATTCTTACCGTGATTTCATAAAACCACACAATCCTTTTTTATATAGCTTATCAAGAAACATTTTTCTTTGAGCGTGAAAGGCCACCTTACAGGGGGTCACCCTTGAACCCTTACAAGAAAACCTGGTTTGCAAGAAAGTAAATGAAGACTGGACAGAATTTCTAAATCACATTTTTATATTGCACATGTTATCCGAAGATAAATCCTAAATTTTACTTAGTTTCCACCTAAATGTGTCTTGTCGAGATTAATGAGCGTTCTAAGTTAGGTTTAAAGTTAAACCTAGGTATAAAATGGCAGTTAGCGGTTTAGAAGTTAAGCTGTAAATTGTTGTTTAAACGTACATAATCTTTAAAATATATTGTTTTAAAATCTTACATTTATACAACTTGTTTCGCCGCGTAGACATTTTTAAATTTTATGGTCTCATACGACACTCGTACCGGAGGGAAGCGCTGTGCCGTGCTCCCAGCTGCATGGGTACCACCATCTTGCTTGTTTCTCCCGTGAAACAGCTTTGCTGTGTTTCGGAGAGAAGGACAAGACAGGCAGTGTAATTACTGGCACCGAGACTTAACATCTTATGTCTCAGGATAGGCAACACATAAATGATCAAAAAAAAAAACCCACCACACCCACACCCACACCCACACACAAACAATCGCGCACACACACACACAGACATACACGCACGCACGCACACACATGCCTTTAGTAGTATTAATTCTAAGTTTCAATTATGCATTCTATTATTCAAACTACTAATCATTAATGATAATGATGTCTCATGCAACTACCTGAATGCTGTGACGGCGAACGGGGATGGAACTTAACTTGACTCCCAAACGACGCCTAAGGGAGAGCGAGAGTCTGAAAAACAGCGCTGCACGAGGTCGCTCGTGACAGCACAAGCTGAGACTATCCCTTTGCCCACAAAAATGCTATTTGTAATTCTTTCCTTTATTTGTTGTACCTATATTTAAAATTTTGTGTTTTTAAATTTTTGTATTTGAAGTTGAATGATTTTTTAAAATTGATATCGAATTTCAATCGCTACCTACCTACCTCTAGTACTGATAAATTGGAGTGCTACGATGTAGAAGTATTGTTGTAGTGTAGCTGAAGCAGTAGTGATGCATAAATTTCATTAATTTATTATTTATGAAAATATTTTTACTAAAAAAAAATATATAACCGGTGTGGGAAAACGTATGCCTGATGAGATTTGAGTTCGTTTTAAGTTTGAAGTTAAAAACGCGCATTAGGCTAGTGCACGAACTATCCGCGGCGCGAACTTGCTGGGCGTCGGCGTTACGTGTTACGCAGACGACACCGTCGTCACCGCGCGCGGAGGGACCTTTTCGGAGGCACGCATTCTGGCGGTAGCTGGAGTCGCCCAGGTGGTGGCGAGGATCCGGCGTCTTGGGCTCGAAGTGGCCCTTGAGAAGTGCGGAGCTATATGCTTCCACGGGCCCCGGCGAGCACCTCCACCCAGATCACGCCTTGTTGTAGGGGGAACTCCCATCGCTGTCGAGCCGACTATGAAGTACCTGGGCCTCGTCCTCGACAGTCGATGGAACTTCCGAGAACATTTCCGGCGTCTCGTCCCGAGGTTGCTCGGAACTGCACGAGCTTTAAGTCGTCTCCTCCCCAACGTGGGTGGACCGAGCTGTGGCTTCCGCCGCCTATATGCGGGCGAGCGCCCTGACGATGGAGAACTTGGCTCTTCTGCGACGTCCGCAGAGAGTCATGGCCGTTAGGGCCGTCCGTGCGTACCGTACGACCTCAGGCGAGGCTGCGTGCGTACTGGCGGGCTCAGCGCCGTGGGACCTGGTTGCAAGGGCCCTGGCGCAGACGTGGAGGAGACGACGAAGAGAGGAGGAGGAAGATGAGGAGGAGACCCCCGAAGAAGAGGAGTCCTGGCGGAGCCGCCTACGAAGGCAAGTACTCCGTCAGTGGAAGGAGAGGCTAGAGGAGCCTAGTGCGAGATACCGCACCGTGCTGGCCGTCGGTCCAATCCTGGAGCAGTGGATTGACCGGCGGCACGGCATCATCACCTTCCACCTTGCGCAGATCCTGACGGGGCACGCATGCTTCGGAAGGTATCTGTGGAAGGTGGCAGGGGCAGAGGACTCGCCAGGGTGTCATCACTGCAACAGCAGTGAAGACACTGCAGACCACACCCTGGTGGAGTGCCCAGCTTGGGCGGAGTCAAGGGCGCCCCTCATCGTTGAAGGGCGCGGACCTGTCGCTCCCTGCGGTCATCCAAGCGATGGCTGTCAGTGAGAGCACGTGGCAGGTGGTCCTCTCCTACTGCGAGGACGTGATGTCGCAGAAGGAGGAGGCGGTGCGGGAAAGGAAGCGCACTGGCGCCTCTACCAGCAGAAGAGCACGGTAGTTACAGGCGGTCGCACCGCCGTTAGGGACCTGTGCCCAGCCGATCGGGGGATTTGGTGCGCGCGCGTAGGGTCCGAGCTATAAGGCACCCTTGTGTGTTCAGTGTGTCTTAAGCGGAGAACGAGGAGGGGATGCCACCCCCCGCCTCTAGGGAAGAGTGCCATACGGCACACCATTGTGTCTTGGTACGGACGTCTACAGGTCTCGCGCCGGGTCAATCAAACGATGAGGAGAATACCGCTGGGGTTCACTATACCACTTGCTCGGGCGCAGAGAGTCCCACATAACCTCCCGGTCCCCCCGGACTCGGTGGTATGCCTAAACGCATTCCCCAGCGAAACCAAAAAAAAAAAGGTGCACGAACTATGGTCTCTCCTCTATGGGGTAACCGTCCTCGCCTTATATAAGGGTCGCTTATTAAATTAAAATGTTGATGTTTTAAAAAAAGCATCTTGTAAAATTTCTTCTATAACTTTAATTTGTACGAATAATTACTTCTTCCCTTTATTTGAAGGAAGTATTTAAACAATGCTCATGTAATTTCATTAGATACGGTACACTGCTTCTTTTGCACATGTTGTAAGCAAGTAAGAATGTTTTAATTGCGATTAAATTTACGAGACGTAGGGCAAATGAAAATGGCGGCACAACCTCATTTGGAGGCTTGCCATGGAGTGTAGTAAATCTCCTAGAGTTATTTATTAGTAAATTAGTATTATGGACTATGGACACTTACTAACGGGCACTATTAGGGTTATTAGTGTCCCTAGTTTATAGTACCAAGGTCTTTTAATATGGTTCATCATTATCATCGTCATCAACATTAAAAACATTAGATGTACAGCCTCTTTTAAAAACGTCAGTTTAAAATAAATATTGTTATGTCCTTAATTAATGATGATTTATTTATTATTATTCTATGGTTTTTTGTATGAAAATTTCACTGTACGAAGAGCGATTTCCCCAATCCTAAAAAATTTAAAGGATTCTTATAAATTTATTTTTGCTTTTTTTTTCGGTATGATCTATACTAACGGCTAAAAGGCCGTTGTGAACGGTGTGAGCCGATTTGGCTCACTTATGGTTTATTATTAATGGGGGTTGCCCCCCGCCAACCGTGAAGTCTTCGACCACACGTCCTGCTGGCGTCGGTTTGGTTTTGCATTATACATTTGCTAGGTATTGTACTGCTTGGCACCCATCCTAGACATTAGGCGAGGAGCCTGCGTAAGCAGGCCATATATGAATCAGCAAACTTCACACAACAACAAAAACTTTGAATATTATCACTCACTATTTCAAATATTGAAAATTAATATTTCCACTGGATGACTAGATAAATACTAAACCTGTGTCACTGTTATAACAAACTACGTCAGCCACGTATATTAATAAACTTCTAGTCGTGACGTCATCCAGTCAATAAGTAGGGAGGTAATTTTAACCAGAGTATTTATGATAGATATCTATATATACTTCTGAAGTCTATATATATAATCCTTGCCACCATACTGCGGCCTCTCCGGTCAACAACATAGGTATGCCGCGGAGCGCGAGGTGGTCAGGTACACTCGCATATTCCTTGTATGTGAGGATGTTGTCGATAAACACCTCCACGGCGTCGGCGTCGCGCGTCGATCCGTCGAAGCGGGCGGTACACTGTACGAAGTTTCCCATGGTCGGAGTCGGTTCACTCGAGGCTGGTCTGGGAAGTTGCTGGGGCTCCTCGCGGATACTTCGAAGGACGCCGTTGAGCAGTGCAGCAAACCGGCTATCGGTCATCATGGCGCCGCCCAAACCGATGCTTTGAGGCATGGACGCGGCCCCCATGTTGGCGTCGCTTGAGGTACTTTCGTCGTCGCGGTTAGCGTTTCCCTGCTGTCGTGTTGTTGGCATCGTGGTTCGGCCCCACGTTGGGCGCCATTTTTATAATCAAAATAGAAATACATTTATAGCAAGTGTTATATTTAGTAGTTTAACATTTTAAAATAATGCAATAAATTTAGAAAGCATAAAAGTACAATTTTTTTATATTGACCTTTTCATTACTTAAATTAATTAAGAAGTAGTGCCATGCTGCTTTGTATCCGAATCGGACCGGCACGACCGGGGTGGTACCTAGCGCTCACATAACACCTGCGTCAAGTGGCAGCTGTGCTGTCGCGTTTCGTGCGGTTTGTGAATTTCTGGTGGCCCGTTGGGGGGATAGGGATAGGTGGGAACGCATCTGCATAATCTTTGGTGGTGCAGTTGTGTATGGGCGTCGGTAGTCTAAAGCTTCGATTGCTCGTTTGCCCTCCTATGCTATAAAAAACGGGACATTTACCATATTTTTTACCTTTATTTCGTGGAGCTATCATTTCGACATTACTTACGAATGTCTTGTTCACGAGACATTCGTAGGTAATGTCGATAATGTAATGAAAATAACCACGTTAATAAAAAATATTATTTTCATTATTATCTTATATATACACAGTATATATACTGTGTATGATAAACAGCATGTATATATAAGATAAACAGCATGTATATTCAGTGCAAAAAATATTGGTATAGGTCTTAAATATAGTACTAGTACTTATATGCATATTTTGGCAATTTAAAAAAAATATAATTACCTTAGGACATGAAAGGTAGTTCACACGTTTTCACTACCAAAATCTAAGCTCCAAGCATTACGTTCTTCAGCGTATTTTTATTCAAACTTCTATCAATATTAGTTTATATCGAGAATGTTATTTATTTTTGTTAGCAACAGCTTATATATTTTAATCCTCGTCACACCCTTTGAGACATGGAAAAGGGACAAATACATGTTTTCAATTTCATATAATAGAATAAAACAGGCCACGATAACCGTATTGAATACATTTCTGTACGTTTTATTCACATTGTCTTTGATCGGAATTTTTTTGTATGCTTCTATACAAATAAGTATCCGTCCGTTTTCAGTGAAATATTTTGTTGCAATATTGCGTATAAATAAAAAATAGAAAATATATAAAAAGGTACTCTTCCAGATGTTTTTCTGATTTTGAGTATTAAAATTTAAAATTATTAATATATAAATATAAATTATAAGTTAAGTACTATCAGCAATCCCTATGACTGCCAACAGATGAAACGAGCAAGATGGTGGTACCAATGCAGGTGGGAGCGCGGAACAAGCTCATCCCTCCCTGGTAATAAGCAACCGAATACAGCAGAATATTGAAATAAATTTGCCCTGCAAATAAACGCTCGTAGGTTAAACTAGATATATTGTTGTAATAACTACAGAGTGATGACAGAGCAGCATTATTTATTCACCGCTAGAATATGAAAGTTAAAATCAATTTTTAAATAACTTAAAACAATATATTTCACTTTGTTACAGGTATACGCGCATATTAACACTGACGAAGACTTATACATTTCAGTTTAGAAATGAACGAGTCAGATATTTACGTGAACGTCACAGACAAGTTCAGGAACGAGACGCCTCATCCGACACAACACGTCGGGTATGAGAACATCATAGACAACAAATGGGTCCAGGGCGTATTCTGTGTCATCTATACCATAATCTTCGTCCTGGGCTTGCTAGGGAACCTCCTAGTTTGCTTTGTCGTCATACGGAATAAGGCCATGCAAACTGTCACTAATTTGTTCATAACAAACCTGGCGTTATCTGACATTTTACTTTGTCTATTCTCAGTGCCCTTCACGCCTTTATATTCCTTCCGAGGGTCGTGGAGCTGGGGATCCCTTTTATGCCACATAATGCCTTCAGCCCAGGGCTGTAGTGTATACATATCTACTTTGACGCTTATGTCTATCGCGATCGATAGATTTTTTGTAATTATATACCCGTTTCGACCAAGGATGAAGATCGGGACTTGTATCACGGTTATCATATTGATATGGATCTTCTCTATCACGGTGACGTTGCCGTATGCTATATTCATGACGTACTACGATCTGGATATCGGCAGGTTCTGCGAGGAGACCTGGCCAACGGAGAGATTGAGGCGTATTTTTGGCTCAGCTACCTCGGTTTTACAATTCGTTTTGCCATTCTCGGTAATAGCTTTCTGCTACACGTGCGTCAGTTTTAAATTAAACGACCGAGCCAAAGCGAAAGCGGCCAGCAAAAATACGAGGAAAGAGGAATATGATAAAAATAGGAAGCGACGCACGAACCAGATGCTGATAGCCATGGTCACCATATTTGGACTGTCATGGCTGCCCTTAAACGTAACCAACCTTTATAACGACTACTACGTTTACGCTATACATTCTCAATACTACTTCCTTGTTTTCTTCCTTTGTCACGTGGTCGCGATGTCTTCGACGTGCTACAATCCATTCATCTATGCCTGGATGAACGAGAACTTTCGGAAGGAGTTCAAGCAGTTGATTCCCTGCATCGATACTTCGGGGCAGCTCCGAAATATTCCAATGGAGCAATTGGGAGGTCAATCTGAAAAGACGTTTAATGGGAACACGGCAACGGATAGCTATTTAGGGTCCAGTTCTCAGAGGGCCCCTTCGTTTAGACATAAAAGGAAGCCAAGTGCGGCCGCTGACGTGGAGAAGAGTGGGGTGGAACTGAATGAGGATCTGTTGACGGTGGACGTGAAGCACTGTCACATATCCACGAGCTACAACCTGAGGCGAGAGTCAGTAAAACTGAGGCTGATCAACGAGGAGTCGTTCGATGGAACTCCAACGCAGAGCCAGTTGTAACAGTTGATGTCACGGGTAAGCTTATAAAACTTTAACTTCTTTAGCATAAGGTGAAAAATCAGTAGGCTGCCTAAAGCATCCCCCATAGATGAAAAGACGAAAGCGGAAAATTTATAATTTTATTTTATATTATAATTATTTTATTATTATATTTTATTTATAATTTAAATGATTAAATATAATGAAATAAATAATTTTCATAAGTTTTTAGTAGAATTTTGCAAAGTAAGTTGGCAAAACTTCCCTTGTAATTCTACCTAAGCTGCTCAATGAGCGAACCTGAAGTAGTTAAAAAATGAGTGCAAATAAATTGAGCATTTTATAATAATGTTCATAATATTTGGTCTTTACCTATGAAATTGCCGTTTTGTATGAAAAAATTTAAACGAATTTTTTTCATGTATTTTTTATTTCTATTAATCGAAGTAATCACCCTGCATGGGTGATTACTTCGATTAATAGAAATAAAAAATACAATCATCTTTGCCAACGCAGTGGCAGTTTATTGATGCCCTTCTTAAAGAAATCAGCTGGACGGGAGGCAAAAAAATCGTCAAAGGCATTTTGTACTGCCTCTCGGGTATTGAATTTTTACCGCCAAGAAGTTATCCAAATTCTGGAAAAAGTAGTAGTCTGTAGGCGCAAGGTCTGGTGAGTAGGGCGGATGACGGAGAGCTTCCAACCCCAGTTCTTGCGCTGGCGATCATTGAGTTCGTGGGGCTTTTTACTTTTTTTTGTCAAGCTTTTATACCTTGCCAATTTGACGCAAATGGACCAATATTGTTTTGACGCTAACTTCGAAAGCTGCTGCTAATTCAACCGTAGATTGTGTATCATCAGCTTCCACAATCGCCTTTAATTTGTCATTGTCGACCAAAGTCTTCCGACGACCGCAAGGTTCATTTTTCAGGTCGAAATTTCCAGAACGGAAGCGAGTAAACCAATGATTGCGTTGGTTTGTAGTGTTAGCTACGGAGCTAACACTACAAACCAACGCAATCAACGTAGTAAGTAAACGTCGTTGATGTTGAATGCCGTTTGTGCCGCGTTGCTGCCACGACGGTACTCATATTCCATAATTACTCGAATTTTTAACGTATCCATGATGACGAAAAAGATTGAAATGCGATGAAAATGTAACACTAATCAATAAACAAATGACTACTTTTGGAAAAAGAATTCCATGTTTTTAAAATAAAATTGATTTGAAATTAGAATTCTTAGCCAAACAAAAATTATTTTGTTTGGCTAAGAATGATTGTTGATTGATTTAAAATGGCCAGTACTGCAGAACGGCAATTTCATATTCAATCTATTATTAGGCTTAATAATAGTTATAATTTATTTTATAAACTTGAACAAACCTTTTGACCTCAGTTATTGTTAATATTGTTTGAAGTTTATTAACTCAATTGATTAAGAGATTTAAAACTTACTCTTCTCTTCTTATTTATTTGAAAATTTATTAAGTTGTTGTTTAACTTCAAGATAGGCAAAACATTGAAGTGTTTGGGTTAGGTATAAGATGGACTAATTTTAATTATGACCACTTTTGAGGTTGTCCATAGAAGGTTTTTTTTATGAAAAATATAAAAATAGTATTTATGCAAAAGCTATAACTTTCTTTTGGCATTCATAAAATCACATACGAAATTTAGTCGTTATCCTTTTTGAAAACAATTCACTCTTTCAGTCTAAACATTCAACACAGTGAACGGAAACAAAAATACTATGTATAAATATTACGTTAGTCATTTTTATCAATATCGTATGATGTAAAGAGTACTTATTCCACTTGAATGATTCGACAAATCGTATGATGGGATAACATGCCATTTGTTACAGGTGCGGCACTGGAGACGTTCCCTGGTATGAGAGTGAGATTCCAAGATATCCCGATATTTTTGTATCATATTTTTATTCAACTTTTCTATCGTGACTTAATACGCTTAGCCGAAAATCCTTTTCAATACGTCAAAAATCAAATACAACCTTTTACTAAAATGTTTAAACTGTGATAATAATATATTCCTTTCTTTTAATACGTTTTAAGCTGGTATGAATGTAAGTAATGTTCCTTTATAGTATTAATGCACAAATAATAGGGCCCCTCATCAGCACTGCCATGTGTGAACCTTCTTGTCCATTTAGAATGTAGATTTAGATATAAAAATGTTAGTATTATACAATTATTAACATAAAATTAGGCAAAAAGATTGTAACGAATATTTAGTATTCTTGTTCTTATTTTTTTTTTCAAAAATAAAGGAACAAATTATTCCTTGAAATTTTAAAATATCATTATTCTGTTATAAAATTTGAAAAAAAAAAAAACTTTAAGTAACCTTTGAATTCAACAGGCTAACATACAGTTAAAAGATCTTTTACCGAATTATGTAGTTTGCATTGTTTTTTAATTAATTAAGCTAAAATAGCAATAAAAAGTGAAGAGCTTAAATATGATGCGGTCTATATTAGAGTATATGGAGGAAGCAAATATTTTAGCTTAATTAGTTCATAGTGAGTATACAATATATAAATGTAATTATATTAATTCAAAATGTTTTAAAATACGACTAATGTTGGTATTCGTTATTCGATCGTTCTAGGATAGAAAAGTAAAGAAAGCACAAATGTTATTTTTTAAATGTATTTTAGATTCGAGATTAGTAACGTAATAACGACATAAGAAAATCGACATAAGAAACTCATTCGTACACAACGTCATAATATGTACGTGTGTTGACGAGTTTTATCTAAGTATACTAATGAAGCTAATAGTACATATTCCTTGCGCTCGAGGCAAAATGTACTACACACGGACACTTGCTGCGTAGGGTGTGCTACGCACGGACATAATATTATGCTGTGTAGCGTATGCAACATACCCATTCTTGCTGCGTAGCGTGTGCTACGTGTACACATACGCATGTGGACGAGTTTTATCTAAGTATACCAATGAAGCTAATACTAGCATAATATGTTACTTGCACTCGAAAAAAAGCGTGTTACGCACGAATACAAGCTATGTAGAGTGTCCCGCATACGGACACATACACTTAGAGTGTGCTACGCACGGACACGTGCTGCGTAGAGTGTGCTATGAACGGACACATGTTGCGAAAATTTTGCTATGTACTCTGCAGCGTATGCATCACACGCATACTTGCTGTATAATTTTGTGCGTATTGTACTCAGTAGCGCTTGCTACAATTGTCTTGTGAATTATCATATTATGCTACGTACGCAGCAAGTGTACGTGTTTTACTTGTAAGTTGTAGTTACAGCGTACGGACACAATAAGATTTGTGTAAGCTACACCATAGAATGGGTAGCAGTATGTAAATGTCCAAGCACTAGATTGTTTAAATTAGTTGTTACTAGCAGGTGATGTAGGCGTTGGCTTATAAGATTGGTATGGTGAAGATCAATGTAAAACACGACTACGTATGGGCTATTGGAAATACGTATCTTCGTCTTTAAATTCCCTCCTCTCAATAAGTACCCACACCCTTCTCCTGCTACTTGACACATTGTATTTAATTAGATAAATCTAATGAAAAACAACACCTGAACGTAATAAACTTGTAATTAATATATTACAAGTTCATTAACATTAATTAAATCAGAGAGTGAGCCAAGTACGAGCAATAATGTAGATTGTATTTTTTATAAATAATGTGTCGTGACTTTGCTATGATAAATATAAAGAAAAAAATATATTGAACGTTATAAATTTTATGATACGGAAAATAAATGAAATAAACGAAAAATCTTATGATTTATTTACTTTATGCACAAATGAAATTTGTGCTTTAAAATTATTTTTCGAAGATTATACTCCATTATTTTATATTATTAAGTTTATAATTGTTATTATATATACCGTCTACTAAATACATAATATAATTCATACAGTATTTTAGATAATTTCAATAAACCTCGAGTCTAAAGATGTTACACTTTTTTATATCTTTTTGAATTGAAATATATCTTAAACAGACACTATGCGTTCTTATCGTATGAAAAGAGATTTTAACAGTTTCGATTACACAAATTGATGATATATGTATAAAAATAACTACTGAATAAAGTGTTTATATGGAAAAAATAAATGTCAACAAAACATATTAACCACAACACTAGGAAAAATATTCGTAATTTTTTTGTCAATTCTAATACCCATATCAATATATGACAGGAATGCATGTATCTCTCTCATTATTTTTACGTGACACAAAATCTTATACAAAATGTTGCCAAAATATTAAATATTCATATTTCCGAAACTTGACACATGGCTGTATATGCAAAGACCCTTGCCTTAAAACATTAACATAAAAATGTGCAATTCGAATGTGATCATACCTCAAGCAATACTCAATTATTGTTTCTTAATGTTTTTCACTGTAATGTAGAAATAGATCAAATAAATGGATTAAAATTGTCTGTATATTGTGTTGTTTTTTTATGATAAATTCTTTAATGGACGATATGTATTAACTGGTGGAAGGGAAGCGCTGTGCCGCGCTCCCGGCTGCATGGGTACTATCTGGCTTGTTTCTCCCGTGAAACAGCTTTGCTGTGTTTTGGAGAGAAGGGCAAGACAGGCAGTGTTATAACTGTCATCGAGACTTAACATCTGATGGCTAAAGATAGGCAACATATAAATGAGTTGCCTGGGCTCGTTCCAGGTATACTAGTTTATGTTCATGGGCGACGTCGACTACTTACCATCAGGTGGTACGTTTGCCAGTTTGCCTATCCAACTAACATAAAAAAAATGTATGGACGTCTTATGGCTCGATGGACCGATGACGTGGGAAAACTGGTGGGCAAAATATGGATGAGATAGGACGGAGAGGAGTTTAGTAGAAAAAAGGAAGACCTATGCTCAGCAGTGGGCAGTAACGGGCTGATGGTGATGATGACGTACGAACAGATGGTGTTGCCAGTAGAAAAGCGTTTTCTGGTCAGTAAGTTCTATTATGGTAAGTTGCTTCTATATAAATATAAGTCGCCTTTAATCAGGTATTTAGTTCATTGTAAAACGGAGAGATAAACATCACTCACAATTTGATTCATCATCATCATACGTTGTCCATTAGATACTAGCTAAATATATATAAAATGAAACGAGAGGTAGTGGATTCCATAACATTGAGGCTTGTGAGATCTGTTCAGAAAAATATGGCAAGGTAAAATTAGATCTCCACAAACCAACTAATGTTAATATTTAGCAATAATGACATAAAAGCATTTCAGAGAAAAGTAACAGTTATACAAAATTGCCGCCCAAATGAGAAGTGTCCGGTCTTTAATTAATTATCTGTTCTTCAAATCTTTTTCATATACAGATGAAACCCTGTAATCCACCTGATGGACTAACGTTTATGCCGTAAACATTAGCGTGATCGTTTGAGGTGCTATCACATGGGGTAATTTAATGGCAATACATTCAAAAAGTGTTAGAGATTTTAAGCTTGGCCCCTGCCAGTCTTGCAACAAGTGGCAAAATGTCACAGCATCGGTGAAGTTTCAGAGTTTGCAGTTTATATAATCAGCGGTGGGGGGAGGATGCGCCGCTCGTCTGCATGGTTCACCAAACAGCTTTGCTGTGTTTCGGAACATGTGGTATGTGTTTTTCAGGTGTAATCACCATGATTCGAAATAGCCTAATAAGTATTTCACTGACATGGGCAATTTGGTGAAATACTTAAAAGATGAAAAATAGGTTGTAAAAGGATTACAATCTGCCGCAAAAAAAAACTAACCCAACCAATAACAGAGACTGCCAATAGAAGTGAAAACGAAGCAATTAAATTCAAATACCTATACTACAGGCTGTAAAAGACTATAACAAACTATACAATTTAAACGGTGCACAAAATGGCCGCATGACATTGACATTTCAGTGTGTTTGACGATTGGTTATATAAATATTGCATAGTCTTATATAAATAAATAAAACGTCATATAAACGTCAAATAGCGTCTCGTAACGGTGTCGCGAATCCAAATATGCGTACCGCGCCTAAAGAAGTTCTAAATAATTTTATTATTTTTATCTTGATTCCTAACATAGTTTCTGGTACAAAACCACATATCAAAAAATTATTACTATTTTTATTTTCTTAGAAAATAAACAATTGTTATCAAAATTACTGAAATGAAAACTCTCACAAAATTTCAATTCAAATTACCACCGGTTTTCTAAATTACTTTTGACAATATTTTTCCGATAAAAGAATTCACGTAGTTCCTTTTAATGGATCTAACTTTTTAAACGGCTCTTTTTCGGCAATTTAAGGGGCTTCTTAAAGACATCCTTGGCGTGAGCGTAATATTATGCTGTTCATTTTACGCGTTACGCCCTTCTACCTTTTACACGTCACTTATCATATGTTCATGCCACATTTTATGTATATTGAAAATTTTCGCATGAATAAAAATATTCCTTGTATTATAATAATATCACCTATGCGAGCGACGATGGCCTAGTGGGTATGGGCTCGGCCTGGGCATATAAGGGTTGATATTATTACACCTATGTCGTACGGGTTTTCGGAATCAGGCGAGGAGGGTTTTGGGCCATAGTTCACCGATGCGCTGGCCCAATGCTGGTTGGTGAACTTCACCCACCTTCAAAGACTTTTAATCTCATCAAGCATGCAGGTTTCCTCACGATGTTTCCGTCACCGGTAAGCAAGCGATGGTCCCATGTTCAGGGGCACGTAAAAATAAGAAAATCTCAGTACCAGACATCACATGTGTCAGGATCGAACCCGGTCCTCCCACTCAAGAGGCCAAGCTCATACCCACTAGTGACTAGACCATTATGTACCATAGGAACCAACCACAAAGCTTAGCGTGACTTGTCAAACACTAGTAGAGTAATTTTTCACTCTACATTTTACAGTTAATTTCTTAATTTTTCACAAAGGGTTTTAAACATTTTAATCTCACCACTGATAATAAATTGTGCCAAATTTTGTATGTTTCAAATTACGGCACCTGGAGTTAGTCATAAATTCCTTTTCGAGAATATTCTGGGTCGCCACGAGGGCCCTCAACTAAAAACTCCCGTTACGGCCTTTTAGTAATTTACCGTAAAGGGCTAATGCCATAAAAGGTCACAACAGACCTTTTATGAAATAAATTGGCCTTTTTTCATTCATGTACTAATGATGTAACTGGCGGACTTGTTTAAAAATTATAGCGCGTTTAAAACTTAAGCAGATGGTGCTTACGTTTTACACGCTCTTTAATTTTTTGACGTGACAATGTCTAATCTTACTAATATTATAAAGCTGAAGAGTTCGTTTGTTTGTTTGAACGCGCTAATCTCAGGAACGTCTGAATTGAAAAATTCTTTCAGTGTTAGACAGCCCATTTATCGAGAAAGGCTACAGGCTATATAACATCACACTATGACTTATAGCAGTTGAGTAACGCGGCTGAAGCTGCAGGCAACAGCTAGTAAATCAATAAACGCCGGTATAATACTTTTTATGAAAAAAAAAAAAAAAACTTTTCCTGCGCAGACGAAGTCGCGGGCACTAGCTAGTTACATAATATTTTTGTTGACAACTCGCTACAGTTAACGTTTTGATAGATGATAGTTTCTCTATACAATTGTAAGGAAAATGTAAAATCGTTTTATGATTCCTATTTAAAATGAGTCATCAATAACGATGGACACGGTCAGGTATTGTGATAGCATTTATCACTTTGAAGGATTTCCTCTTATTACATTGTGTTGTAACAAAATGTATGAAGTGTTATTTAGATGTTTTAGATGTGTTTAATTGTTGATATGGAAATTATATCCATATAAAGAGAGATGGATTTTAACCCTCGTATTTTTACTTCTTTTGGTTTTTATCGTGACCTATTGTGATACTAGTGTTTCGTTCGTCCCCACCATGGTTCAAGCCTTGACGTGGCGGTGGGGCTCAGTAGCCTAGGGTGAGCCCAGCACCTCGCGCGAAGCCAATTATACCAAGGGGGCTGCTCTTTCTACCCATCTTATAAAGAACAGGGGGAACAAGGGGTGAGGATGAGAATCTCACCCTATTGCACTGTCCCGACATTGGGAGGGGTTGTTCTGTGGTGCGAAACATCCCCTCTGTGGAGGTGGCAGCGGTCCCTTGGGGAACTGACTAGCCATCGAGATGTCCTGTTGCTCAAGCTAATTGAGCCGAGGGGGCTCTTCGTACCCCTCTTATAAGAAGAGGGGACAATACAGCAGGGGGCAAGGGGCGAGAATGGGACCTTACCTCATTGTGCTGTCTCAACGTTGGGAGGGGTTGTTCTGTGGTGCGGGACAACCCCTATGTGGAGGTGGCGTCGGTCCCTTGCGGGACTGACTAGCCGTCGAGGTGCCCTGTTTGTTTACTAGGTTCGGGATACCTCACCAAAGGTGGCATTGGTGGCACTCGCCGGGTTTTAGTGGGTAGAGCTGCATCCACTGTCCACATCCAGCTGTCGGGCGCAGCGAGTCTCACATACCCGTGTGGGGAGACCCACTCTCCCGCGGGATACCTCAGAGCATTTTCCGGCATTAAAGAAAAAAAAAGTGTTTCGTTCTTGGCTTTGCTCTCGTCTATCTGTCCTACAGGGATCGCACATTTTTTAGTGATCGCCTCTGTCCAATTCCAGATTATAATTAATCTTTGTACGAAATTTCATTAAAATCATTTCGGGTGTTTTCGAGTTATTGATCTATAAACAATCATCTATCCAAATTATTTGGTTCAGCTAGATACAGAGTAAATGACCATGTTCATTACACACACATTTGTCCTGGGTAGGGATCTAACCCACGACCTTCTGGTTTAGCAGTCAGGGTCACTAGCCACTAGACCAACATTCCAGTGAATGTCATGTTACACTTTGCGCGTATAAAATACCCAAAAAATCCGCGATCCTTTTTAATACACTTAAGTGATCACGACGATGCTAGTCATACCTTACCAGCCCACACATCCTCCAAGGAAATCAAATAGAATGAAAAAAGTACCTACGCAGGGTGTAAATATAGCGGGAATGTATTAACATCCGACTGATTATAAAAGCGGTTACCAACACACAATATAAAGAGATTACCGTGCCTCAAACCGGAGATTGCGTATTCTGCTCATTACAGGGTAATACCACGGTTTTGGGTAACATAACTCTTGTATATAACTTTTTGGGTGACGTTGACTACTTTTACTCATCTGCCGGTTTGAGGTTCGTGCACATTATGTCGGGCCGCAATAGGTCGGATGGAAGCGCAAAAAGAGAAGAGGGGGCAAACGGACAGTCGGTTCACCTGATGGTAAGCGAAAGCGACATCCACAGACACCTGCTTTACCAGAGGGTTAGCAGGTGCGTTGCCAGCCTTTCAAATATGAGTATGTTCTTTTCTTGAAGGTCTCTAAGTCGAATCGGTTCGGAAACACTGTAAGTGGCAGCTGATTCCATATTATGTTCATCGTACGAGGCAGGAAATGCCGTAAAAATCTAGTTGAGGTGGATTTCCGAACATCGAGGTAGTGAGGGTGAAATTTGGAGTTTTTACGCGATGTCCGAAGAATGTATTTTATATAAACTATCGCACACTAGGCCGTTTATGCCGCGGATTTTGGTTGCTTGCGATGTGGCCCGCCCCGCTCCGCTGCGACCCGACATAATGTGCGCAAACCTTTATGCACACAAGATCCAGTCAATTGCAAATTTGACTCACGCATTGATAGTTCTGTAGTACTCTCAAAATTGTATTTAAAAAATAAAAAAAATATAAAAGTTCTCCTTACTTATTATATTTTAAAACGCAATCTATCTTCCCATATCATATTCTAAAATGGTCTTTATGAGGCAAAGTACCAGACACACAGATAGGCGCAGTAAGCACATCCTTCCCAACGGTATTAACTAGTGAGAGGTGTAGGTTCGATCCTGAGCGTGTGCACTTAAATGGGTTTTTCAAAATTTCCCCCGAGCTCATGAATTTGAGAATATCGATTGCTCAACGGGCAAGAAAAACATCTGAAGGAAACCAGCATGCCCGATGAGATTAAATGTCTTTGAAGAACGATGGCCCAATAACCCGGGGAGGGTTATTGGTCCGATTTCAAGGAAGAAACCTATTTTAGAATTAAAATCCCCAATCTATATAAGATTTAAAAAGAAAAGGTAGAAACGCGAGCTCGGCAGGCCATATACGCGTCTATGATGATGATAGTGATGAGTCGTGAAAGACGCGAAAGTTCATATGTATGAATGTTTGTTACTCTTTTAGACAAAAACTACAGAATGGATTTTTTTGAAACTTTACAATAATGCTTACATATAATTATAACACATACGCAGACGAAGTCGCGGGCACGTATGGGTCATTATTATAATAATGTCAATGGATGCTTCCAATAAAATATAATTCTGGAATTACTGCCAACAATTATAAAATGAATAAATATTATTATTAATTGATATGAAATATTGAATTTACAGAATTGTATTATTTTTACCTGTAAATAGTCAGCTACTACAGAGTTGGATTTCCTTAAGTTTCTCTGTGAGCACGTGTTTCCAGTTCCAGCGCTATTCTTTATCATCTCATTGAAACTTAAATCCATCTATTTGTTTCTCTTTGTGTTACTTAGTGAATATAAAATTACAAACTGTTTACTTACAGCTAAACAGTGTTTTATTTCATCCCATCTTTCCACTATCCTGTTACAAAACGTTTCCAGTCTGATAAATTTATTTTAAAGGAAATTACTAACTTTGAATAGATAAAGAGCTTAAACGAGTTTACGTTTTGGGGTAATTTCATAAAATTCATTTGTAAGTATTATTCTTTTAGAATACTTAAGTTTTTCTAATACTTCATTGTTGCCTGTTTCCTTGGCTTTTTAACCGACTTCAAAAAAGAGGAGGTTCTCAATTCGTCTGTATGTTTTTTTTGTATGTATGTGACACGATTACTCCGCCGTTTGTGAATGGATTTCGATGGTTATTTTCTTGTTTGAAAGCTGGTGCTTCCAATTTGGTCCCATATAAATTTTGTTAAGATCTGACAAGCCGTTTTTTAGTTATTCCCAATAATGCCTATTTGGTTGGTTCCTTTTACCTCGACGATATGCTGATGTGCTCATTTTATTGCTTGTCGATGTAACAATTGTATAGGATGCTTTGGTAGCACACAATAGTATGTCGCGGTCATCGTAATCATCATCATCATCCTTTATCTGTCGACTGCTAAACATAGGCCTCCTTCAATGAACGCCAAGACGACGAATTTCGGAATCACTAAAAATAAAAAATAAAAATCGTTTTACAAAAATTAAAACCGACTTCAAAAATACTAAACTAAAAAGTAATAAAACAACTGTGTTTCTTTAATTTTTGTGCTTACAGCATATAATCAACTTAATCTTCTACTAATGTACAAACTTTGCGTTTACCACGTCATTATAGTTACTTTTGGAGTCAATACACGACACGTGAAATGTAGGCTACAATGGTAGCCTACATTTCACGAGTCAAACTTATATTATTTCCTTTAGGTCCTCACGACGAAGCACACTAAAAACGACAAGATGTCGATCGGCGTCTTTATTTTCTTTAATAATTTTTGCATGGCTTCAGGGCCTTCAGCAACAATGAAAATAAATAAAAGTGTGTGTGTAGGTACATAAGTATGTACACGCGTTAGAAGTTATACAAATACATAGTACATTTTCATTACACTGTAACCTTTTTGCTTATGTTATAGTTAAAAACTATATCTTCTTCTGACGTCTATACTGTCATTATGTGAAAATTGTTCTATAGCTAACTTCATGGTGTAAGGTTTTTTCGTGACGGTGTGCGCGCGCATCGTAAAAATTTACTCTCATCATTTTTCCCTAACGCGCCTAAAGAAGCGAAACTTCAAAAATGTTATTGTATAGTTTTAAAAACGAATTATGACTTTAAATAACAATTTTTTTTGTTTGGATAAGTAACTACTATTTAACTTTTTTATTTAAATTCGACGTAAGACTTAGTAAGCACATAAGTTTTTGTGCAAACCGTACTTTTCAAGTGATATTTGACGCATAATACGTGTGTATGTCACTGAACTCCTAAGTGGCTGGACCGACAACGTCTGTCAGCGCCACTATTTTTTTTTTTTGATATAAAGGAATTAATTATTTTATACATAGTAGATACGTTTTTACGATAAAAAATCCTCTTTTAATAACACAAATGAAATAAAAATATATTACAAGAGTCTACCGAATTTTCTTTTCTTGAACTTTCGGAGACAAATTTGATTAAGCCACCCTCACGACATGTCCCTGTTTGTCGCCTTTTTAGGGTTACGCGAAAATGTACAAAAAGATTTATCGAATTAACTTCGCGCTTGTCTTATTAAATATTACTTTCACGCATTTTTGTACTCACGAATACTTAAATAAATAAAAAATTATTCCGCCACCACAATCCTACTTTATTTAATCAAGAAGGGCAGGACAAGCAGTTCAATCACTGGCCCCGAGTCTTATCTTACACAGGATAGGCATGACTTCCCATTTTTTCATCTGCATCGAGAAATTCTCTTAGGTATCCTGCGAAAGAGTGGACGCAGCTCTACCCACTAAATCCCGACGAGTAGCACCAATGCCACCTTTTGTGAGGTGTCTCGGATCTGTTGAGCAACCTCGACGGCTAGTCAGTCCCCCAAAGGACGACGCCACCTCCACAGTGGGGTTGTCTCACAACATAGAACAACCCCTCCCAACGTCGGGACAGTGCAATGGATTGCGGTTACCATCCTCGCCCCTTGACCCCTGCTCTTTTGTTCCCTCTTCTTATAAGAGAAGTACAAAGAGAGAGAGGTTCAACTAGCTGCGCCCAAGGTGCTGGGTTCACCTTTGGGTACCGAGCCCCACCGCCATGACAAGGCTTGAACCATGGTGGGGAGTCATGTCTTGCCTGGGCTATTCCCTTGTACCATTTCGCCTATCCAAATAACAAAATATTTCAACTTTGAGTTAAATCAAAGCTGAGGACTGCAGTGTTTATATTTATATATTTCGAGGTCGACTGAAAGCCTGTGATTGACATGTCGAGTTTGAAACGCTACCGAGCTGAACTAAATATAGTATAGTTTTACTGGATTTATATAAACGAATATCATTAGCCATTCCATTTTGGTTATAAATAAAAATAAATATTAATAACATATAATCAATCACACCCTCATAACATAAGTTCATATCACTGGAACATATTACTGATTGTCCAGTAATCAACGCGAAATTCAATAACAATAAATAAGTCAACAAATACATCAATCACATCATCTGGTCCTGTGGTAAGTTCTGGAAGAACTTGTGTTACGGGTACCAGACAACGGAAATATATTTAATACTTTTGTACTATACATATATTTAACATTTTTAGATAGGAATAAATATATTTAATACACATCCATGACCCAGGAACACAGAAAACTTTTTGTTCCCTGGCAGGATTTGAACCCGCTACCTCCGGTTTGAGCGCCAATACGCTAACATTGAGCTATAGAGTAAAATAAATAAACCTACACTTGACCATAATATTAATAGGTTAAATTATATATTCAACAAAATCGCTATCCGTACCACATGGTAAAATGTACCATCGAAATTCTATAATGTTCTTTATTTGACTTTTTATTGCTTGCGAGGACCTAACGGGGCCAGATGGTATCCAGAAATGCTAAATTAAATCCACATATTACTTTAATACTTCTCTGAAATGGCTTCCTTGTTGTATTGTATTATCTTATTACAGCTTTAGTATTTGGAGAAATATAGGTTTCAATGTATAAAAATCACTTATTGTTTTCAAATGTTTACGACGATTTCACTCTTTATAATGAAACAAATTCTTGAAGTGAAACTTGAATAAAAATGAGGATAATTTTTTTAACGCATGAAACGTCACGAAAATGTGCAACCCCTTTGTCCAAGAGGGAGAGAGAGAGATTGAGACCGAATGAGAGAGAGTGAGAAAGGACGAACGTAGCATGAAGCACATAGCCATGGAGTGAGAGTAGGGAGCAAGCGAGTGAGAAAGATCAAGAGAGAGAGTGAGATAGAGCAAACGTCGCATCGCAAGTCTCGGAAATTTAAAGCTTAGTTATTTGACAGACTAATTTAAAAATTAGTTTGTCAAATAAGTTTCACTTCTGACATGTGTACTGTGTACGCACGCATTTGTTTAAGAGATTCTACGTCTCCCGTGAACATTGTTGTAAAGTATCCGAAACGTCGGGAATGTACATATCAATCAAATCCTTGAAAGTTTTTATTATAAGTTATAATAAAAAATTGTATTGCAGACTCGGATCCAGCCAAGAACAGAGAAACTAAGGTGAGTACAATCTGTACCAGGGGCTCTAAATATAATACTTTATCTAGTACGAATCAAATATGAACTTATCACAGAACAATAATTATTTACTATTGTATATAAGTCAATATTAAAATACTAGTACACAACAATATTTTGTCTATTTGTTCATGCAAATACAACAAGCTTGTATAGAGCGGGAACACAGAATTACAATAAAAAGTTGAAGCTAACGTTCAACGTGGAGTTTGGTCAACTTTTGCTCAACAGAGTCCAACAAAAGAGTAAAATGAGACACGAGTTATATATCAGGTATTGTTCAACTGAAAACACCGCTTTTTATGTTACCAAAGTGAAAAACTGGCTGATGATAATTTCATCTGAAAGTAGTCGAGGCAAGTCATACCTATCCGGAGATGTAAGATGTTAAGTCTCGGTGCCAGTAATTACACTACCTGTCTTGCCCTTCTCTCCGAAACACAGCAAACTGTTTGACGGTAGAAATAAGCAAGTATGTACCCATGCAGACAGGAGCAGGCTGCACCTCCTTGATAGAAAATGCGGTCTATATACCTTATACAGCCCGCACTTTTACGGCCTTTTTTTCTGTCACTTCGGGAAATGCTCTGAGGCATCCCGCGGGGGAGTGGGTCTCCCCAGGCAGGTATGTGGGACTTGCTGCGCCCGAAAGGTGGTAAGTTAGACGCAGTTCTATCCACTAAAACCCGGCGAGTGCCACCAATGCCGTTTTAGGTGAGGTGCCCCGGATCCGTTGAGCAAACAGGGCACCTCGACGACTAGACAGTCCCTTAAGGGACCGACGCCACCTTCACACTGTTTTCTGTGGTGTGGGACAATCCTTCTGATTGTCCCACACCACAGAACAACCCACCCAACGTCGGGACAATACAATGGGGCGAGGTTTCCATCCTCGCCCCTTATACCCTTACTCTTTTGTCCCCTCTTTTATAAGAGGGGTACGACGAGCAGGTGGGTTAGCCAAGATGGCATTCTACAATCGTAAACGCTAGTAGAAAACTAATGAATGTATGGAAATGAAATTGTACATCTTAAATATCATTTCCATACATTTATTAGTTTTCTACTAGCGTTTACGATTGTAGAATGACATCTTGACTAACCCACCAGCTCCCTTGGCTTAATTTGCTTCACCCAAGGTTCTGGGTTCACCTTAGGCTACTGAGCCCCACCACCACGACAAGGCTTGAATCATGGTGGAGTGCCCCCCACAGTCTCTGGCGCTGTGGCACGCGGTGCGGGGGTATGCCACAGCTCGACTAATGTGACCGCGGCAGAGGCTGCGGTGGACGTATTTAGAAAACTATAATGACTAACTATAAAAATGGCGTTATAAAAAGTGGCATGGTATTGCCTTGAAACAAGTGTGTTCTTGGCTCAAAATATAATTCAGTCAAGAATAAGAGAAATCATAAGAAGCGTGGGCTTGCGGTGAGTGGAAAATCGCCCATCAGAACCAGCGATAAAATACCCGACAACACCGTAATCTACATTCACAGGATGAATATAAAACCAGTAATTATAGTAAACAATTAAATACAAAACAACCAAACCATTCTCGTGTTTACTCAGCTGTTCGGTTTCTCTGAAATAACTGTGTGATAAGTCGTCTTGTTGACTGGTTGTTACCGAGGTTTTGTCTGTGGATTAAGCTTCATTACCTCTTCGCCTTGGAAAATTCTTCCGTCAAAATCTTCATCCCCTAAATTATTCCTTAAGGTATGATTTTATAAATCTTTAGAACGCCTTATAATTTTTTTATTTGAAGTTGTCATAGTAGTATTATTTATCTATACAGATAAATAAAATTGGAGTGTCTGTTTGTAATATTAAAATAACCTCTTTTTATTGAATGGATATGGATGTAAACACGGTACATATAATAATAATAATACATTTATTTCAGATTTAAATCCATATAATTATGTTAGTCGCAAAAATATACTTACTGAGGTTTACCTAATTTTGTATATATTTTCGTTTTTAATTTGATACAGAGACATGCGCCTTCGTCCAGTGTCTCCAAACCGGACTCTCAAAATGATCAACTAACGTTTTCAAAATACTGCTGGTACTATGACGGACACGGTGCATTATAGAGGCAATTCTCTTCCGCAGAACCGCTCTAAAGCTGTCAGTGCGAGCTTGCGCAAACATACCAGATGCACTACAACATCTCGGCAAGCATATACCAAAATAGCATTTTTTCCATTTTTGTCTGTCTGTCTGTTTGTTCTGGCTAATCTCTGAAACGGCTCGGCCGATATTGATGGGACTTTCACTGGCATAAAGCTGATGTTATATGGAGTAAGTTAGGCTATAAAATAATCATCATCAATCCGGATAAGGATATAAGTCTAAGTTAAAGCGGGTGAAGCTGCGTGCAACAGCTAGTTATAAATATAAACTAATATTTAGATCGATTTTCGACATCTATCGGACGTTCCGCGACTGCTAATTCCCCCATACTACTCTAATGGTGTGCAAAAATATTATGTTGATTTTTAATAAACATACAAGTAGGTACATACCTATATTAAAAACTTATGTTTTTAAGTTGAAGTTATTTTTCAAGAATGTTTGAATAAGATTAGGTTAGGTATATACCCCATCATGGTTCAGGCCTTGGCATGGCGGTGGGGCTTAGTAGCCTAGGGTGAGCCCAACACCCTGGGCGAAGCTAATTGATTCGAGGGGGCTCTTTGTACCCCTCTTATAAGAAGAGGGGACAAAAGAGCAGCAGGGGGCAAGGGGTGAGGATGGGAACCTCACCCCATTGTACTGTCCCGACGTTGGGAGGGGTTGTCCTGTGGTGCGGGACAACCCCTCTGTGGAGGTGGCGTCGGTCCCTTGGGGGACTGACCAGCGGTCGAGGTGCCCTGTTTGTTTATTAGATCCGGGGCATCTCACCAAAGGCGGCATTGGTGGCACTCGCCGGGTTTTAGTGGGTAGAGCTGCGTCCACTTACCAGCTTTCGGGCGCAGCGAGTCCCACATACCCGCGTGGGAGACCCACTCCCCCGCGGGATGCCTCAGAGCATTTCCCGGCGTTAAAGGAAAAAAAGGTATTAAAATATAGACTAAAATATAGTTTTTCAATATAGAAATGACTAATTTATGAGAGAAAATTTTGAATTTTTATCAAGGTATAAATGTCAAGGTATTATCGTATCGTATATATCGTATCGTATCGTATTATATCAAATCGTCGAAAATATTAAAGAAAGGAAATTATATGTTTATTCTTGTTTAATGAGGAATAAGTCAAATCTGAGGAAAAGAGATTCAAGACAAATTAGTATGAATTGTAATTTGAATTGTAGCTAATACTCAATGATATTTTATACAGACGAAATATCATAAGATAATAAAATTAATGAATAAATGCTTTGCTTTAACTTAGCTTTCAGCTAAGCGTGTAGATATTAATTATTAATGACGACAAACGGGATCACACAGAAATTAACTTACATTTGACAACTGATCACTGGATCATGGACTCACGCCACGACCAAAAACGACCATTAAACTTATTTCGAAACAAAAAAGGAATCGGTATAAATCAAAAAAAGTTTTGAAAATACGATACTACCTACTGTAATAGAATTAAGAGGTAGTGCCATGCTGCTATGCAGCTGACTTGGGCCGGAGCGACCGGGGTGGTACCTCTCGTTCACATAACACCGACGTCAAATGACAGCTAGGCCGTCGCGCTTCGGAAAAGGAGGGCCACACATCTGCATGATCTCTGGTTGTACAGATGTGTAATGGCGTTGATAGTCTAAAGCTACTCTGACTGCTATAAAAAAAAAGAATCCACCGTCTTGGCATTCAAAGAAAGATACATATATGAGAGTGAAAGAGGTTGACAATAATAAAAGAAATGATAAAGGAAGAAAAAAGAAATATTATTACATCATTGGCATGATAAAAATCATGTTTTTCATACATCACACTTGCAGCCACACGAGAAAACGCGACCAACATCAAGGTGAAGCAATTCACAACTAGTTCACATATAATCGAAACCCAAGTGAAACCGCGGGAAACGTGTATTTAAAGTAAAACTTTCACAAAACTTTGAAACATGGAAAATATATTTTCAGCAAAGTCAAAGTAATTTGGAATTACTTTGAACCGTACTGTAATACGCGCTCCGACAAATTAATATTAACGAAGTTATAAATGTCTGGCATATGAAGGCGAATTAATTCTGCACGTCGTTTTACATATTTATATCTAGTGTACAAAAGAAAAGAGTTTTGGAAAAAAATTACATTCGGGAAGATTGAGCTTTTATGCATTTTGTGGAATATAATGGCTTACGAAGACTTTCATCAATCGAAGTCATCAATAGAAAAAGGATCGTATTGAGATTGGAAGGAGAAGGATTGTCCATGTAATTAGCAATCATAAATCACGTCGTTATTAGCGTTGACTGCAGTGACTTTTTTTTTTCTTTTACACCGGGAAATGCTCTGAGGCATCCTGCGAGGGAGTAGGTCTCCCCAGGCGGGTATGTGGGACTCGCTGCGCCTGAAAAGTGGTAAGTGCACGACGCAGCTCTACCCACTAAAACCCGGCGAGTGCCACCAATGCCGCCTTGTGAGGTACCCCGGATCTGTTGAGCAACAGGACATCTCGATGGCTAGTCAGTTCCCCAAGGGACCGCTGCCACCTCCACAGAGGGGATGTCTCGCACCACAGAACAACCCCTCCCAATGTCGGGACAGTGCAATAGGGTGAGATTCTCATCCTCACCCCTTGTTCCCCCTGTTCTTTATAAGATGGGTAGAAAGAGCAGCCCCCTTGGTATAATTGGCTTCGCGCGAGGTGCTGGGTTCACCTTAGGCTACTGAGCCACACCGCCATGACAAGCCTTGAACCATGGTGGGACACACACAACAACACGCTATTGGACACTATTGATGTACAGTATACGCCATTAAATCCAAACTCTTTGGGTTTTTCAGTATAATATCTCAAAAAGTACTTATAACAGCAGTCGAAACAGATACCAGATACTGCTGGGAAGACGAATTAATGAAGGACCTACGCGCCCTAGACACCGATAACTAGAAAGATATCATATAAATTTTAGTAAAAGTGTCATGCTCCCTTGCAGCCGAATTGGGCCGGCACGACCGGGTAACTCTCGCTCATATAACACTGGCGTCAAGTGATAGTGCTGTCGCGTTTCGTGCGGTTTGTGAGTTTCCGGTGGCCCATTGGAGGGTATAGGGAAAAGGAGGGCAAAGCATCTGCATAACTTTGGTTGTGCTGATTTCTATTGGCGTCCATAGTCACCATAAGGCTCCAACTACTCGGTTGCCGTAATAACATAAAAAAGAGCTGTATCTAACTTAATTATTAGCTATGACTATGACTTTCCTAAACAAATAAAATAAAACAAAATAAGAGAGTGTGTTGGCACCATCACATATCAGAGTTCAAGGCTTCGGGTCGTTGATACTGTGGAGCCAGTTGACACTCATTACTGTCAAAGTCTTAAAAAACATAAAGCACAGCCACAAAGTCAAATATCAGTATTTATCTCATCAAAATCGGCTAATAAACGGCTTTTCGGCTGCCTGCGGTTGATTACAGGGAGTGGTGACGTCACATATTTTCAAGTGGGCGAGCACCTCGTTATGTATCCCTTTCTTTTGCCTATGTAATTATAATTAGTGGTCACACGAGTCGAAAATCGTTATAGTTTATTATATCAATTTTTGTTATAAAATATTTTCTAACTGAGATAGCTTTATTGTTGTTCAGTGTTGCGTCAGTTTGTGTCTATTGTCCCCTCGGGCGACGAACGGGGGTGCGCAGGAGGTGCTACTTAATGCGCCTCCAGTAACGCCCCTGTGTTCGTGTCGGGTTCAGTATGACACGACGTCGCGGGGACTGCCTAAGCAGCCGGACAGTCCCCCCTTAAGAGGAGTAGTCTGGCCTTTGCCGGGGCCAGCCTGTCGCTGAGGTGATCCTGTTGCCTATAGACCCGGGACCCTCAAAATACGGCTGAAGGCGCTCGCAGTTGTTTTAGTTTACGGGTAGGGCACTCCCAGGCGCGAGTTCCACACAGGGTCAGGATCTACAAAGCTAAAGCATTTCCCTACGATAAAAAAAAAGTTTGTGTCTTAAAGAAAATGTAAGACCCACAATAGTGGTCTTACATTTTCTTGTTCATTCTGTTCATTGTTAGTTATACCGACGAAAAAAATTAAAGTTTATATGAAAATACAATTTTATTTTTTACCATGAAAACTTTGACAAAATGTTATGCTCCGGAGTCATAATGGACTTAAACACGACACACGACAAACCATTATATTTCTCTTCAAATAAGTATATTATAAATCAGTGGCATATAAAGTGGTTCCGGAATTTCCTTATATTTTACTTTAATTATTGTAACACAGTAATCATATTTATAGCTATATGAATGCAATATAATATGTCATAAGGAGGCAACCGAGCAGTCGGAGTTAAACGGTGGCTACCGACGCCCATACACATCCGCACAACCAAAAGTTATGCAGATGCGTTGCCTTCCTTTTCATTATACATTATCCAGTGGGCCACCGGAAACTCACATACCGCAAGAAACGCGACAGCATAGCTATCACTTGACGCCGGTGTTATCTGAGCGAGAGGTACCACCCCGTTCGTGCCGGCCCAATTCGGCATATTCAACAGTTATTCCATATATTCCATAATGATCAAAATAATACTAGAAAGTTTCTTTCTTCGACCATCTCCGTGCGGTGGCCTGGCCCAGACTGATGTGAGTTGCGAGGATTCGGCCGTCTCAGTGTTCATTAACAGAGGCGAAGGTGATAATGATGATAACACCAACATGTATAATATTCCATACTAGGTGTTGCCTGCAGCTTCTCCCGCGTTACTCAACTCCTATAAGTCATAGCTTGATGTTATATAGCCTATAGCCTTCCTCGATAAATAAGCTGTCTAACACTGAAAGAATTTTTCAAATCGGACCAGTAGTTCCTGAGATTAGCGCGTTCAAACAAACAAACAAACTCTTATAATATTAGTATAGATTATATTATTTATATACAATATGGAATATTGTATTAATTCATTTATTACCGCTAGAATGAAGGTAGGTATTGAGCATTTATCGATGAGCAGGCATACTATATAATCCCTCTCTGAGCTCATATTAATGATCGCGTCATCAGTACAAATTTGTGGTAGCGAACGATGTGCATAATGAAAATAGATATATAATCACCATATTAATTATTAAGGCGACGCATTGTTAAATAATAATTCTAATACCCGATACGCACCCGAGGGGACTGAGCGTCCTGAGCAGGGTGAGGCTTGCCATACGCGCGCGGGCTTATAACTAAAGGACGTAATCCACAAATTGGTTTTTATTTTATTGCATTAAAACGATAATTGGAGAAATTCCTTCTATAAATTTAAAGAAAATTTCATCTATGAAGAAAGTAAAGAGGCTTAAACCGGTCCCGTTTGCACATAAATATATAAAAAAATAATGTATAGCATAGCATCCTCAAGTCAGCGACCCAATAATACGAAATGCATACCTCAAGACTGCGTACAATCGTAAAAATATGTACTAAGTACTTTACTTTCATCATCATCATCATCATCAGCCTCTAGCCGTCCACTGCCAACAATAGGCCTCCCTCAATGATGCCAAAATGGCCGATCCCTGGCCAATCGCATCCAACACGGAGATCGTCTTCCCACTTGATTCATGGTCGACCAACATTTCGTCTGCTTAAACTACTTTACTTTGGAAATTATTATTTACTAGCTGGTACCCGCAGCTTCACCCGCGTCAATTTAGATTTCTGATTTATGACAATTATTTTATAACCGTTGTTTAGTTTGTTTATAATATCATGATACTCAGTGTTAACGTAGCAGCCAAATGGTGTAAGAATTTTTAAAATCGGTTAAGTAGTTTTTGAGCTAAGTCCTAAGCAACAAACGACAAAACTTTTTTCTACTTTCTATTTTTTTCTATAAAAATATTGATGTATCAAACTTGGGAACCTGTCCTAGTTCATAACGATGCCGTCAGTGAAAATCTTCAACAAAATCCGTTGATAAGTTTAGCTACTATCTATGCACAAACAGACCAACATAAAAAGCCTTACTTTATACTTTGTAAAGATTCCAAATTAACTATATCTATACTATGTGAAAGTAAGTTTGTTTGCTACGCTTTCACGCAAAAACTACTTAACCGATCATCATGAAACTTTGTACACATATTCTTGGAGGTATTAGAAGTAACATAGGATACTTTTTATTAAAAAAAACTTATCCTACGCAGACGAAGTCGCGGGCACCAGCTAGTATGGAATAAAACCACATTCCTAACATCGAATACATAATATTAGAGAGACAACTTCCCATTTTATGCATTTTTTTGAGAAAATTTAAGATTTTTTGGTTTTTGTTTTGGCTTGGATATTTTTAATTCTTTAGACATTTTTTTGTTGGTCTACTCATCGTAAATAGTTCATCTTCTAGGTAGCGCATATTTTCGGCACTTGCTTTGTGGGTTCAGCCGCTCATTAGGAGCTGGTCGGATTAGCAAATAATCCATGTTTGTTGAGTGTCAGATGCGTTAGGAAGTTGAGTTACTAGCTGTTTTATGGGGCTTCATTAATATTTAGTTGGATAGGCGAATGCACTCAAACGAGCTATAAGTGGACCTTAAAATTGCCCAGGCAACTTATTAATGTGTTGCCTATCCTGAAACATAAGATGTTAAGTCTCGGTGCCAGTAACTGCCTGCTCAGGACCTTTTTTATCAAATACAGCAAAGTTGTTTCACGGAAGAAAAAAGCAGGATGGTAGTACCCATGTAAATGGCTGCGTGGTACTAGCGCATTTCTCCCACGAATAAAAGAGTAAGGGTGGGTTGCACCATCTTACTTTAACAATAACTGATCCGTCCAAATACCGGTAAAAATGTAAAAATGCGTTGCACCATTTGACTATGGTCAAAATACGTCATAATTTAACACTAACTTTAACCGCTCACAATCGGCTGGTTAAAGCATAGACTTAGAATATACTTAAGTTTTTTTATTCTTTTATTATATTACAAATTAAAATACAAAATAGTTTTTATTGTATTAAAATTTAAATATTTGTTAAATATCAAGTAAATTATATATTGTTAATAGAATTGTTTTGATTTTGACTACTTACTATACTATACTTTTAGCAGTCCCCGACGACGTCGTGCCTATCTGGACCCATGTTAACCCCAACCTCGGCCCGACACGAGCACAGGGGCGTAACTGGAGGCGCATTAAGTAGCGCCTCCTACGCACCCCTGTCGTCGCCTGCGGCCTCCTCTCTCACTCGCTCATCGGCCTCTTTCTGGGACATTACTGCCTCACAGAAGGAGACCATCGCTGTCCAGGACTCGTCATTGCGGAGCATCGCGGTGATGATGCTCGCCAAAGACAAGTCCCCTCCGATAACTGACGTCAGATCGCGACGCAGCGCCGGCCATCTCGGGCACACCTCTAGAGTGTGCTGGGCCGAGTCCACCGCCGCGCCACAATCGTGACATACAGTTGCCGGCTCCTTTTGGGCCGTCCGGCACAGGTAACCTTATTTAAAATATTACATTAACCATCACTTAGTTAATTTATTTATCGTTAATTTATTATAACCGCTTAAGGAAAACGTCGTAAGGAAACTAGCTTGCCTTATGAGATTAGAAGATTTTGAAGATATGTAGGTATTTCCACATCCCACGTTGTGCCAGCCCATTGGTGAATTATATTGTTTATTGTTATTCTTCAGATATAGGATCTTTATAATGATCACTTGATGATGATGGTTGTGTTGGCGGCTACATTTATAATGAGGGTTCGCAACGCGCCCAAGTCAGAGAAGATACCCACAAGAAACTCTGCTGGGTTCCTATTATTCCTTTAGTTGTGATCATTATTTCACAAAAGTCAATTAAATCTAAATCTAGAGCAATTCAATTCCAAACGTTTTTGTCGTTTATATAATCATTTACATTACAATAGGATTAAAGTTCCCGCACCATGGTTTAGGCCTTGACGTGGCGGTGGGGTTCAGTAGCCTAGGGTGAGCATCTTGGGCGAAGCTAATTGAGCCGAGGGGTCTCTTTGTACCCCTCTTATATAAGAAGAGAGGACAAAAGAGTAGGGGGCAAGGGGCGAGGACGGGAACCTAACCCGATTGTGGTGCGGGACAATCCCTCGGTGGAGGTGGCATCGGTCCCCTGAGGGATTGTTTGTTTATTAGATCCGGGGCACCTCACCAAAGGCGGCATTGGTGGCACTCACCAGATTTTAGGGCTTTAGCTCAGCGAGTTCCACATACCCGCGTGGGGAGACCCAATCCCCGCGGGATGCCTCAGAGCATTTCCCGTCGTTAAAGAAGAAAAAGGAAAAAAAGGAACGCCATGTTCCAATAAAAGTCGATGATGATCGTGAAGATGATGATTATGATGATCCCCACCATGGTTCAGGCCTTGACGTGGCGGTTGGGCTCAGTAGCCTAAGGTGAGCCCAGCACCTTGGGCGAAGCCAATTGAGCCGAGGGGCTCTTTGTATCCCCCTTTAAAAGAAGAAGGGACAAAAGAGCAGGGGGCAAGGGGCGTGGATGGGAACCTCACCCCATTGTACTGTCCCGACGTTAGGAGGGGTTGTTCTGTGGTGCGGGACAACCCCTCTGTGGAGGTGGCGTCGGTCCCTTGTGGGACTGACTAGCCGTCGAGGTGCCCTGTTAGCTTAACAGATCCGAGGCACCTCACCAAGGCGGCACTGGTGGCACTCGCCGGGTTTTAGTGTGTAGAGCTGCGTCCATTTACCATCTTTGGGGCGCAGCGAGTCCCACATACCCACCTGGGGAGACCCAGGCGGGATGCCTCAGAGCATTTCGCGGCGTAAAAGAAAGAGAAAAAAAAAGATTATGATGATGAACGTAATTCATTCTAGAAGTTCCCGTGTAACCCCAGGTACTATGTAATTAATATACAACACACAAATCATGTAATAGTAACACATAACCACAGAACCCGCTTCAGACCTTTTCATAAATTAAATAAAAGACTTTAATCTAATCCGTCCTTTTATCCCTTTGTACATCTAACCACATGGGCATATTGTGTGTGTAAAATATGAAAGGGTTATCTCAATACATAAGATTAAAGGTTTAAATCTTGGCGTTCACTGAGGGAGGCCTATGTTCAGCAGTGGACGGATAGAGGCTGATGATTATGATAAAAGGTTCAAAAGAACCCCAATGCAATAACAAAAGACCTAATGACCTTGAACGACTAAAACGCTTTTGACAAAATTTGTAATTTAACCACCGCGAAAATCTAAAAAAAAAAACCATAAACAGATCGCTTCATCAGTTTGAGAACTATGTGGCCCGTCTTTTTCCAGGAGGGTGAAAAATGGAAAAATACATATTTTGAATAAAAAAGAAACAAATATAACGAATATGATGACCTCTGTCACGGCTCAATGGTTAACGCGTTAGCGCTCACGCCGGAGGTAGCCAGTGTAAGTCCCGTAGTAAGTTCTCGAAGAACTTGTGTTACGAGTACCAGACAACGGAAATATATTTAATACTTTTATACTATAAACATATTTAATATTTTCATTATATAAAACACATACTTAATACACATCCACGTCCCAGGAAAACAAAAAGCTTTTTGTTCCCTGGGGGAATTCGAACCCGCTACCTCCGGCTCGAGCGGCAACGCGCTAACCATTGAACCACAGAGGTCGTAATTGTATAGGTAAAAAACGGGTGCTATTAATTTCTTTATCATTTATCATCAAGTCAACGTCGTTTATAAAATATGTTCACCTGATATCAAGACATCCTTCATCGGTCCTTACCAATTTTAAGTAACTTCTCTAACCGCCTCGGCTAGTATTGAAATACTTGACGTCGAAATATCGATTATCGAGCAATGTGCAATTTGGTGGTCACTTGGACGGAAAGGCAAAATTAGTTTCTAAGAATCTGTGTTACACCGCTTCTACGTGGTTGCTATGATTTAACTTTTGATGTGGAAACATTGTGATGTTTTTCACTTATTAGCCTTCCCTTTGACCACATGAAAAGTTCTATATTGTAAAGCTTGAAAAAGATGCTTGCGGCATGAGGTGATGTATGTAACATGCTGCAACCGCCGCCATAGCCTCGTCCGAGACATCCAAAAACAGTGAGCTCAGTAGACCGAAGCCTTTCATGTCTTCCCGCAGACTACAATTATACAAGGCGCAGATCCGGCCTCACATGGAATACTGCTCTCACCTCTGGGCTGGAGCACCCCAATCTCAGCTCCTTCCATTTGACCCCGTTCAACGTGCGGCGGTTCTGATCATCGATGACTAGTTTCTCTACGATCGGCTTTGGCATTGCGTAGAGATGTCGGACTACTCTGCATATTCTACCGCAACTACCACAATACCAATAAATCAGGCATCGCGTGAAAAATTTCACCCACACCCGCTCGATGTCTGGAAATCCACATCAACTCGATTTTTACTGCATTTCCTGTTTCGCCCAGCGAGTATATGGAACCAGCTGTCACCTACGGTATTTCTGAAGCAATCCTAATGTTTCGCTCACACGTATCGCTTATAAGTTTACCAACACTCTCATCAGTCATGCCGTGTACACAGCCGTCTCCAGCGGAGTAGTTTTACTTGTCTAAACATACTGATGTAGGGTGAAATGCTTTTACGCGCTTGTATGTGAAAATATTGTCTGACTAGTAAGTATTGTTATGAATAGGCAATATTAGATGTAAGATATCAGCATATATATTTGCATTATCAGTTCGTCTCTTTCCCCTTCTGGACGCCTCTTGCTCGGCTTGATAAGATTTTTCAACAGGTTGGTATGCATTCTATATAAATTTTATGTTTAGGCCACCATTTTTTTATAACGCAGGGAAACTATAAAATTAAATAATAATATCAACCCATAGATATCTCACTGCTGGGCACGGGTCTCCTCCTCGAAATCAGGCGAGGAGTGTTTTGGGCCATAGTTCACCGATGCTCTGGCCCAATGCGGGTTGATGATCTTCACATACCTTCAAAGACTTTTAATCTCATCAGGCATGCATGTTTCCTTACGATGTTTCCTTTACCGGTGAGCAAATGGTCTCATGTTGAGGGAACGTAGAAATTCAGAAAACCCCATTTCTAGGCATCGCAGGGGGATCAGAATCGAACCCGGACCTCTCGGCTCTCACGAGGTCGAGCCCATACCCGCTAGGCCATTGTCGCTCACTACCCAATTTAAAAGACCTGCGAACGCCTTCAGACGCTTTTTGAGGGTTTAGGATCTGCAGGCAACAGGATCACCTCAGCGACAGGCTGACACTGCAGAAGGCCAGATTATTATTCCTCGTAAGGGAGCAATGACCGGCTACCACTTAGCAGTCCCCGCGACGTCGTATCTAACTGGACCAGAATCCCATCCTGAACTTCTTCTGAGTCTTGGTGGCACATTAAGTAGCGCCTCCTACGCACCCCCATTCGCCATGTAAGAGGAAAGGAGACGGTCCATTTCTGGTCTGGTCTTATACAATATACCATAAATGGAAAAAAATACATAAATTTCATTAAAATAAAATTACTTTATCAAACAAAATTACAAGTAAACTATAAAATCTATTAGTTTTTTTACATGTTAACAATCAGGAGACACGTTAGTGTCTAGCGCCAAGAACACATCCAAGTAGTTTGTCGTGAGGCACTGTGTATATATTCTCGAGACATATGTAAACATAACCTACAAAACATAACAAAAAATTTTTGGGGCTTTATTTTGTTATTATTGCCCAAACACTAAGACTTCACACTATTTTTAATAAGTTTATTTTTACGAATTTTACACATATTATAAAAAATTATTGGGTCTCAGCAATTATTTAATACATTTCAAACATGAAAATTATTGCTTGCGCCGTTTTGCGATTAAAGAGGTTTAGAGAAAATATTTTATATGACGTTACAGTGAGAATTTTGAGTTTTGACATCGAAGTTGGTTGCTTGTTTTTTAGTTTTATCCTATCGGAACAGGTAAGAAGGTAAGAGGCCATGCTGCCTATCGTTATCAATATACGGTGTTGTATTAAAAATTAAGTATTTCGTTTTTTTCTTGTATTCTCTATAGCTTATTTTTATTTATTTTTTCTGTCATATTTTATATTTGATAAACGTCTTTCGTATAATATATTTTTTCTGTCGTATTTTTTATTTGTATTCTATAGTACAAATGTTATCTCGTGGAAAACAGTTAGCAGTATTAAGTTATTTACATTTAACAAATTGAGCCTGAACACATATCTTTTTTGGAAAAAAAACTTTGAAAACAGAATAGAACCTAAAAAAATTGTGAATTAAGATGGAACACATAACCTGTGAGTAAACTAAGATGTTATTGCTTTGTTAAATCTGGATTTTCAAAATTTGTATAAAAAATTTAAATAGTTGTCCGTTTTATTTGAACATCACGAAGAAAGTACTGCCATCTAGCGAAACAGCAAAACAATATCATAATTAATAACGATATAGTACCTGCAAATTACGCTAGAGGGCATTGACAACAATATTTCTTTTTAATATGGAATACGACGACAGCTTTGTAACTAAAAGAAAGCCACGACTTGGAAACAAACCGGACGATAATAATTCAGACTTGATCTTAGAGAATATATATCTCAGTCCGATCCATTCCGATGACCACTCATCAGAAAATCCTTCAGTGCCATCTGATTGGTTTCAATCATTACAACAACGACCAGAAGCCTTAGAAAGCGAAAATCTAAGTTCACAAAAATACATATGCAGTCTCCGAAGTGAATGTATGCAACTTAGGAAAGAACTATCAGATAAGATTAGACAAATAGAGTACCTTAAAAATATCTGTTCAAAATCGGTTCATAATAGCCCTTGTTCATCGGTATCCTCCCAATCCAGTCGACGCTCACTATCTTGTAATATAAATAAATTGGTAAATATAAGAATGAGAACTTCACCAATAAATAGTAACTACATGAAACTTCATTTTAATAAGATGACGACAAATGATTTTATTCCCTCACTACGAAGACGATCTTACAATTCCAATGATATTATTTCTAAACCTCAACAAGAAAATAAAAATTTGACGATGTCCTATACCTCAAAGAATGTTGAAACTGGTAAGGATTGTTATAACATAGATGACCACACGAAGTGTTCCAGGAATAAAATACATATAATCAGCGATGGACCTGCGCGTGGACTGGCTTCTCAATTATACTACGACTTTGAACGCAACAAAAGCAAATGTAAAATATATGATGTTTTTGGTAATGTTAAACGGTTCGCGGACAGTTGTGAGATACTTAAGACATGTGAACATGTAAGCCGTTATTTAAAACCCAATGATATAATCATTTTGACAACTGGTTCATACGATACGAATCCATCTCGATTATTATTTAATTTAAGTAATATGCTTTATATACTAAGAAACAACCAAGTTTTTCTTACTAATATTCAAAACAATCACTATATTAATGAACATATGATAAATAAAAATATAAAATTATTATTAAAAAACTATCCGAATTGCCATTTTATTGAAATGTTTTCTAAAGAAAATTCTAAAACAAATCACTATAAATTTATTAATAATTTAAGCACAAAGGTCATAGTGGAATTAGAATTACTAAATTTAAAAGTTACAAAAAAAATTAAACCGCTTTGCAGTTATTATAATCAACAGGACCATATACCGTCTGCCAAAAATAGTATATCGTACGCACAAAAAAAGGGTACTATCCCGTTCTACTTTCAATTACAATCGACCACGCCTACTTCCACTTTAAACACACAGACAATAAAAAGTTTAAATAATAATAATTCTCTATCCATTGGTGAAAACTGTGTTCTTGTTGGTCCTAAAAAAGGCACAATACCATATTACTTTCAACAGAAACAGTTAAGTAACAATAGTAATAAGAAGCTTTTTCGTTCCTAGTGAAAATTATATAACTATATTCCATCAGAACATAGCAGGGGCGATCAATAAAATGAGAATATATATTTCACAATAACAGATCTCTCCAAAGAAATGAATGAAATTGATGTCATATGTTTGACGGAAACGTTTATAAAAAAAGGCACGGAAAATTTACTGAAAATACCGGGGTATAGATTAGTTTCGTCTTATTGTCGTAATTCCAGTAGAGGGGGCTCTTGTATTTTAGTTAGGAATGAAATCTGTTGTAAAGCATGGTCTACGGGGCTCTCTTGTGATGTTGATTTTGAATGTTGCGGTATAGAGATGGTAGCACAAAAGTTAATAATAATATGTATCTACAGAACACCGAACAGTAACCCCAATTTTTTTTTGGAAAAAATCGAACAGTTATTACTCGGTATTACAGGTCGATCAAAAAAAATAGTCATATGCGGGGACTGGAATTTTAATTCTTTAAAACCTAATAAGTTTTGCTTTAACCTTATAAGCATTTTACAAAATTTTAATATAGAGATGCATATTAAGGCACCTACTCGTCATGATGCGTGTCTTGATCAAATTGCGAGCAACATTAAAGAAGTTCAAGCCGATATTTATTACTCAAATCTTTCAGATCACGAGACTAGCCAAATTTTAACATTCAAAGTTGACAAAAAATATAAGTCTCGTAGTTGGTATGTACAAGTCAGAGAGTCTAGAAAATATTAATAAATTTTATAGTTGTATATCATCTCTAACATTTTCCGAGGTATATAAAAAACCTAATTTAAAAGAAGCTTTTCAAGAGTTCCACAGTTTATTTAAATTGTTTTTTAATTTGTGTTTCCCTATCTTCAAGGTAAAAGTAAATAATAAAAAAAATGCAATTGGATCATGGTTGACGAAGGGCTTAAAGAAGTGTTGTATTAAAAAAAGGATAATGTACTTGAGACATAAACAAGTAGGTAGGGATAAAAATAAATACAATAAAAACTACAAAAAATACTCAAAGATACTCAAACAGTGCATACTTAAATCTAAACAGTTAGAAAGTAAAAAATTTATTGAAAAAAAGAAAAACAAATGTAAAGCCGTTTGGCAAATAATAAACGAAAACATTAATGACATAAATGATAGCACAGACATAGTGAAAATAGCACATAACAATGAATTATATACAAATCCTATTGACATTAGTAATTTATTCAATAATTATTTTATTAATATGACTAATACAAATAATTTTAAGTTTAATGTTAATGATATTACCGATACAATGAATTTACACTATTCGAAATCAATATTTTTAAGCCCGACCGATCCTTTAGAGATAGATAAGTTGATAAAAAGTCTAAACAATACCAGATCTGTGGGAGTAGATAATATAAGTACTAGGATATTAAAATTAACTTCTAAATATATATCGGAACCTTTGAGCTACATTATTAATATGTCACTTCAAGAAGGATCTTTTCCTGACAGTCTCAAAATTTCTGTTATTAAACCATTATTTAAAAAGGGAGACAAGACAGACCTAAACAACTATCGACCAATTACATTAATTCCAATTATTTCTAAAATTTTCGAAAAGGTCATGTTGACGAGGCTTAATAATTTCGTGTTTAATCAAAATATCTTAACGCGTAATCAATATGGTTTTCAGAAAAATTGTAACACTACCTTAGCATGCTTTAATCTAATTAAAACCGTCACTGAAGCTCTAAATGACAAAATACCGGTTTCTGCTATATTTCTAGACATGAGCAAAGCATTTGATTATGTTGATCATACGTTACTCTTATACAAATTAGAAAAATATGGAATAAGAGGAATTGCCAACAAGTGGATAAAATCCTATCTGACTAATCGGTGCCAATGTGTCGAAATAAATAAGATAGTCAATAATAATAAAATAAATGTTAGATCGAGCTACCGTATTAATAGATTTGGTGTTCCTCAAGGCAGCGTACTCGGTCCTTTTCTATTCTTATTATATATAAATGACCTTCCTAAAATAACTGACCACCCAACAATATTATTCGCAGATGACACCACACTTATTTTTAAATGTAAAGATAAAAACACACTAGAACACGAAATGAACTTAACATTACATAAAATTATTAATTGGCTGAACAATAATAATTTAAAAATTAACTTAAAAAAAACTCAATTATTACAATTTCAAAATTATAAAAGTCAGAAAATTAATTTAAATATAAATTATAAAAACACAAATATAATAGAAGCGGACTCAGTTAAGTACTTGGGCCTTATTCTTGATAAGAACTGTAGCTGGAAGACTCATGTAGAGTATGTGTGTAGTAAACTTGACCGGTTCGTTTATGCTATAAAACGGTTACGTCAAACCGTGGGCACGGAAGCAGCACTTAAAGCCTACCACGGATACGTGTCTTCTGTCCTCTCGTATGGTCTGTTGTTGTGGGGTAACTCAGTTGAAGTAGAAAAGGCATTCCGTGTTCAGAAAAAATGTGTGAGAGCATATTGTTTTCTAATGTTTACGCGAATTTCACTCATTATAATAAAACAATTTTTTACGGATTTTATCGCGGTTTATTAAGATTTTTACAAGCCCGACGTTTCGGATACTTTACAGCAACCATGGTCACGGGAGGACTGAGGTGTCATACGTCCTATTATTACAAAGTTATTTGAAACTACCCTATGATACATCAATATTTTGGTCAGTCCTATCTACGCAGAAAGTGCTAACTGTATCTTTAATCTGTGACATATTATGCTTGGATTTTGATTTGATAATTTTAATAATGGGATCCCAAGCAGGTGGTAGAAGCCAGCCATCTTCTCTATTGAAATTAGGATGTTTTTTAATTTCAATAGCCTCACGGATCATCCTTGGTTGGAATCTGTGTTCTTTTGCGAGGACTTGTGGTTTATCAAATCTGATATAATGGCGAGCTTTGTCAAGACTATGTTCACAGATGGCAGACTTAGTGTAGCGACGGTGTTTTAAATCAGCTATATGTTCTTTCACGCGAGTTTTAATAGATCTTTTAGTTTGGCCTATATAGGAGAGACCACAGTCACAATCAAGCTTGTATACTCCTGCATCTTGTAAGGGTATATGACACTTGACAGATGGTAAGAATTGACTTATCTTTTTTGGCGGCTTGAAATAAGTTTTTATAGAAGCTCGCTTTAGGATGAAGCCAATCTTGTCAGTGACGCCTTTAATAAACGGGAGAACTGCAGGTACTCGCTCGACGGTGGTTGGTTTCACACGTTCACTGTGACGGAGACGCGGTACCCGAAGCTTGTTGTCACGCAGTACTTGCTTGACATGTTGAAGTTCGGTCTCCAGGTGTTGCTCATCACAGATCCCTTGTGCTCTCTGAAACAAAGATTTACCCACGGTAGCTAACTGTGTTGGATGGTGGTGAGATTCGCCGTTTAGGTACTTATCCGTATGGGTATGCTTCCTATACACTGTGTGGCTTAAGGTATTGTTGGGATTACGGATAACTAATACATCTAAGAAGGCTAGAGAATTATTTTCTTCTAATTCCATTGTGAATTGAATTTTGGAATTAATGGAATTAAGATGGTCTAAGAATATGGTTACTTTATCAGATGGTAATATTGTGAAAGTATCATCTACGTACCGCTTGTAGAACCTGGGTGTTATGGGCGAAGTTTGCAGAGCAGTCTCCTCGAAGTCCTCCATAAATATGTCGGCAACAACAGGGGATACTGGTGAGCCCATGGCCACTCCATCTACTTGCTTGTAGAAATAATTATTCCACAACATATAGCCAGATGTAAGGCAATGTTCCAAAAGGTCAGCATATTCCATTGGCATGTCATTTTCTCTTAGCTTTCTTCTTACTATTGTTATGCAATCTTCCACAGGTAGGCAGGTAAAAAGAGATTGCACATCAAAACTAACCATTGTTTCATTGTCGCTGAGACGTAGGTGTTTGATCTCATTAACAAAGTGGTAAGAATCCCGTGTATGTGCTCTAGTTTGTCCACGCAGTGGTGACAGTACTTGGGCCACATGTTTAGCCAATCTATAAGTTGGTGAGTCGATCTGGCTTACAATTGGACGTAATGGAGCATTATCCTTGTGTATTTTCGGCAACCCATACAGCTTGGGTGGTTTGGGACATGAAGGAATTAGATATTTGACGTCCAGATTCAATGTTTCGGAGTATTTTGCTATTATATTACTAGTAGTTTTCAAAACCTTGTTAGTTGGATCGGTTTTGACGTTTTTATAAGTACTTTCATCCGATAATAGGTGTAAAATTTTATCATTATAATCTGACGTATCCATAACTACCGTAGCATTGCCTTTATCCGCACGAAGGATTGTTAGTTCTCGTCTGTTACGTAGGTTTAATAACGCCTTATATTGTTCGCGAGGAAGATTTAGTTTGGGCACTGAACTTCGTCGCAAGGCTGACGATATATCTTGTCTGATGGCCTCCGAATCTTCCTTCTTTATATTATTTTTTGACAGACAATCTTCTACATTACAAATTATTTCCTCGAACGGGATTTTACTAGGAGTCACGGCAAAATTTAATCCTTTTTCTAAAACCTTTATTGTGTTATTGTCCAAATGACAGTTTGACAGATTGACAACTGCGCGTGAGTTGTCATTGTCTGTGGTCTTCGTTTCGTTACTTTTGACATTTGATTTGCTGTTTAATTTTTCGAATTTTAAAATTTGTTGTTTTTTGCATTTATTGTATTGTGATATTTCGCGCTTATTTAATGTTTTTATGCAATTAACATAATCAAAAGCAATCATAACTGTCTTTAATGCGGCGGTCGAATACTCAATTTCTTTTTCAAGAGCGGCTAGATCGGAACGATTTTGATGTATCATTGTCCGTAATAACTTTTTACTCGCCTGGTTTAAGATTCTTGCGCTCCCTCGGATGTCGTTTTTTGGTGAAATTTTGACACACGTAGGGATGAGATCTTGGTCTCTGCATCTCTTCAAGAAATTTAAAGATGTTGTAAATCTTGCGCGCTTTGTCATAAGATCTTCCAGGCGGCGAATTTTATTTGCGGTTTCCAGTCCGTACTGGTTCACATATTGTTTTCTAATGTTTACGCGAATTTCACTCATTATAATAAAACAATTTTTTACGTCTTTTATCGCGGTTTATTAAGATTTTTACAAGCCCGACGTTTCGGATACTTTACAGCAACCATGGTCACGGGAGGACTGAGGTGTCATACGTCCTATTATTACAAAGTTATTTGAAACTACCCTATGATACATCAATATTTTGGTCAGTCCTATCTACGCAGAAAGTGCTAACTGTATCTTTAATCTGTGACATATTATGCTTGGATTTTGATTTGATAATTTTAATAATGGGATCCCAAGCAGGTGGTAGAAGCCAGCCATCTTCTCTATTGAAATTAGGATGTTTTTTAATTTCAATAGCCTCACGGATCATCCTTGGTTGGAATCTGTGTTCTTTTGCGAGGACTTGTGGTTTATCAAATCTGATATAATGGCGAGCTTTGTCAAGACTATGTTCACAGATGGCAGACTTAGTGTAGCGACGGTGTTTTAAATCAGCTATATGTTCTTTCACGCGAGTTTTAATAGATCTTTTAGTTTGGCCTATATAAGAGAGACCACAGTCACAATCAAGCTTGTATACTCCTGCATCTTGTAAGGGTATATGACACTTGACAGATGGTAAGAATTGACTTATCTTTTTTGGCGGCTTGAAATAAGTTTTTATAGAAGCTCGCTTTAGGATGAAGCCAATCTTGTCAGTGACGCCTTTAATAAACGGGAGAACTGCAGGTACTCGCTCGACGGTGGTTGGTTTCACACGTTCACTGTGACGGAGACGCGGTACCCGAAGCTTGTTGTCACGCAGTACTTGCTTGACATGTTGAAGTTCGGTCTCCAGGTGTTGCTCATCACAGATCCCTTGTGCTCTCTGAAACAAAGATTTACCCACGGTAGCTAACTGTGTTGGATGGTGGTGAGATTCGCCGTTTAGGTACTTATCCGTATGGGTATGCTTCCTATACACTGTGTGGCTTAAGGTATTGTTGGGATTACGGATAACTAATACATCTAAGAAGGCTAGAGAATTATTTTCTTCTAATTCCATTGTGAATTGAATTTTGGAATTAATGGAATTAAGATGGTCTAAGAATATGGTTACTTTATCAGATGGTAATATTGTGAAAGTATCATCTACGTACCGCTTGTAGAACCTGGGTGTTATGGACGAAGTTTGCAGAGCAGTCTCCTCGAAGTCCTCCATAAATATGTCGGCAACAACAGGGGATACTGTTGTTGCCGACATATTTATAGGCGTAGATAGGACTGACCAAAATATTGATGTATCATAGGGTAGTTTCAAATAACTTTGTAATAATAGGACGTATGACACCTCAGTCCTCCCGTGACCATGGTTGCTGTAAAGTATCCGAAACGTCGGGCTTGTAAAAATCTTAATAAACCGCGATAAAAGACGTAAAAAATTGTTTTATTATAATGAGTGAAATTCGCGTAAACATTAGAAAACAATATGTGAACCAGTACGGACTGGAAACCGCAAATAAAATTCGCCGCCTGGAAGATCTTATGACAAAGCGCGCAAGATTTACAACATCTTTAAATTTCTTGAAGAGATGCAGAGACCAAGATCTCATCCCTACGTGTGTCAAAATTTCACCAAAAAACGACATCCGAGGGAGCGCAAGAATCTTAAACCAGGCGAGTAAAAAGTTATTACGGACAATGATACATCAAAATCGTTCCGATCTAGCCGCTCTTGAAAAAGAAATTGAGTATTCGACCGCCGCATTAAAGACAGTTATGATTGCTTTTGATTATGTTAATTGCATAAAAACATTAAATAAGCGCGAAATATCACAATACAATAAATGCAAAAAACAACAAATTTTAAAATTCGAAAAATTAAACAGCAAATCAAATGTCAAAAGTAACGAAACGAAGACCACAGACAATGACAACTCACGCGCAGTTGTCAATCTGTCAAACTGTCATTTGGACAATAACACAATAAAGGTTTTAGAAAAAGGATTAAATTTTGCCGTGACTCCTAGTAAAATCCCGTTCGAGGAAATAATTTGTAATGTAGAAGATTGTCTGTCAAAAAATAATATAAAGAAGGAAGATTCGGAGGCCATCAGACAAGATATATCGTCAGCCTTGCGACGAAGTTCAGTGCCCAAACTAAATCTTCCTCGCGAACAATATAAGGCGTTATTAAACCTACGTAACAGACGAGAACTAACAATCCTTCGTGCGGATAAAGGCAATGCTACGGTAGTTATGGATACGTCAGATTATAATGATAAAATTTTACACCTATTATCGGATGAAAGTACTTATAAAAACGTCAAAACCGATCCAACTAACAAGGTTTTGAAAACTACTAGTAATATAATAGCAAAATACTCCGAAACATTGAATCTGGACGTCAAATATCTAATTCCTTCATGTCCCAAACCACCCAAGCTGTATGGGTTGCCGAAAATACACAAGGATAATGCTCCATTACGTCCAATTGTAAGCCAGATCGACTCACCAACTTATAGATTGGCTAAACATGTGGCCCAAGTACTGTCACCACTGCGTGGACAAACTAGAGCACATACACGGGATTCTTACCACTTTGTTAATGAGATCAAACACCTACGTCTCAGCGACAATGAAACAATGGTTAGTTTTGATGTGCAATCTCTTTTTACCTGCCTACCTGTGGAAGATTGCATAACAATAGTAAGAAGAAAGCTAAGAGAAAATGACATGCCAATGGAATATGCTGACCTTTTGGAACATTGCCTTACATCTGGCTATATGTTGTGGAATAATTATTTTCTACAAGCAAGTAGATGGAGTGGCCATGGGCTCACCAGTATCCCCTGTTGTTGCCGACATATTTATGGAGGACTTCGAGGAGACTGCTCTGCAAACTTCGCCCATAACACCCAGGTTCTACAAGCGGTACGTAGATGATACTTTCACAATATTACCATCTGATAAAGTAACCATATTCTTAGACCATCTTAATTCCATTAATTCCAAAATTCAATTCACAATGGAATTAGAAGAAAATAATTCTCTAGCCTTCTTAGATGTATTAGTTATCCGTAATCCCAACAATACCTTAAGCCACACAGTGTATAGGAAGCATACCCATACGGATAAGTACCTAAACGGCGAATCTCACCACCATCCAACACAGTTAGCTACCGTGGGTAAATCTTTGTTTCAGAGAGCACAAGGGATCTGTGATGAGCAACACCTGGAGACCGAACTTCAACATGTCAAGCAAGTACTGCGTGACAACAAGCTTCGGGTACCGCGTCTCCGTCACAGTGAACGTGTGAAACCAACCACCGTCGAGCGAGTACCTGCAGTTCTCCCGTTTATTAAAGGCGTCACTGACAAGATTGGCTTCATCCTAAAGCGAGCTTCTATAAAAACTTATTTCAAGCCGCCAAAAAAGATAAGTCAATTCTTACCATCTGTCAAGTGTCATATACCCTTACAAGATGCAGGAGTATACAAGCTTGATTGTGACTGTGGTCTCTCTTATATAGGCCAAACTAAAAGATCTATTAAAACTCGCGTGAAAGAACATATAGCTGATTTAAAACACCGTCGCTACACTAAGTCTGCCATCTGTGAACATAGTCTTGACAAAGCTCGCCATTATATCAGATTTGATAAACCACAAGTCCTCGCAAAAGAACACAGATTCCAACCAAGGATGATCCGTGAGGCTATTGAAATTAAAAAACATCCTAATTTCAATAGAGAAGATGGCTGGCTTCTACCACCTGCTTGGGATCCCATTATTAAAATTATCAAATCAAAATCCAAGCATAATATGTCACAGATTAAAGATACAGTTAGCACTTTCTGCGTAGATAGGACTGACCAAAATATTGATGTATCATAGGGTAGTTTCAAATAACTTTGTAATAATAGGACGTATGACACCTCAGTCCTCCCGTGACCATGGTTGCTGTAAAGTATCCGAAACGTCGGGCTTGTAAAAATCTTAATAAACCGCGATAAAATCCGTAAAAAATTGTTTTATTATAATGTGTGAGAGCAATTTGTGGCGCCTGGTATTTAGATAGTTGTAAACCATTATTTAAAAAACTAAATTTATTACCACTTACATGTATGTATATAAGAGAAATTTGCATTTTCGTGAAATTACACCCAGAGTATTTTACATTAAGTTCAGACGTAAGACGGAAAAATGAAAGATATAAATGGAAACTTTATAGACCTTGGTGTAATCTAAATATCTATAAAAATAATGTATATATACAGGCCATACAAATATTTAATCATTTGCCAGACAAATTTAAGGAATTACCTTTTAATAAATTTAAAAATCAACTTACGACATGGCTTAAAGAAAATTGTTTTTATGAATTAAATGAATTTATGTTGCAAAATAAATGACCTTTGGGATTACAGATAATATTGGAATTGTATTTTTTTTTATTATATATTGTGACATTTTTATTGTTGTTATTAAGAATGTAATGTTATTTCTAAGTTTAAATGACATTGTTACAATTTTTTTATCACTATACATGACAATTGTTTTTTTTTATGACATTCTTTATTTTATTATTTATTGACAATAATTATAATGAATTTATCTTATTAATTAAGTATAATATTAACATAAAATGATATTTAATGAATTAAATTTTAGTAGTTTTATATATTAGGTATATACATTTTCTGTCACACACCATATTTATGGTAGAATGTACTAGGGCACTAATTTAAGACACCACCATTGTACTACATTCATGTGATGAAATAAATGATTATTATGATTATGATTTGATAAACGTCTTTTGTTTCATATATTCGTTTCTGTTAAGAGCTCAATCTTCTTCGTTTCTTCCCAGTTTCCCGTTAATTAATTGTTATTTTGTGTTTTGTTCATTCTGAGTGATTTACTAGTGTTTGTTTTAAAAACTGATTGGTTGGCGAATATTGTGGAGAACTGTTCTGGAGTGGTTTTCTATTGTAGGACTGTTCTGATGGTTTTCTATAGTGTTTGTTTTTAAAACTTAATCTGTGTAATATGTAATGTGATTCGTTGGCGAATATTATGGTGAACTGTTCTGGGTGAATAGAATGGGAAGTGATAGTTGATTGATGGGTGCTAGAGGGGCAGAGCCGCGCTTTTTGGCATTTTCCGCTGTTTCTCCAAAGCACAGACAAGATATTTTTGTTAACACAACAGATATGGCAGCATAGCCTCAGGTCTTAGCCGGTTCCAACAGAAAATGCCAATTGGAAAGAAAAATGACAATACAGTCTAATTAATTTTCGAGAAATAACAAAATTATTTAACAAAGTGAGATGTACTATCTCTATCTATGTAATTGTGGTGCTTTAATGTGATTTTAATGTATTATTTTATTTAGTTTCAACCGATTTAATTCGGTCAAAACTCTAAAAATTAGACATAACCGCATAATAAATGCCGCTGGAGTTTGTTTCTTGACTTCATCTCCTACCAATTAAATTGGTATTAAATTTTTGCTATACTCTACTTTAGCCAATTCATTGATTTACATTAGTCAACTTATCAAGAATGGAAACAATGTGGAGTTAACGGAGAAATGCTGTTATGTTTACAATAGAAAAAATAGTTTGGTGGCTGTAGCAAACCTAGAAGATGGTGTTTATAAGTTGGTCATGGAACATAAACAATGTTTTTTTACTCCTACTTCAACAGTAATTAGTGAAGAGTGTCATAGGAGATTGGCCATTTGAATATAAATGACCAGAATAAAATGAAAGATGGAGCAGTTACAAGAATATCATACACAGACAGCAATCTGAAGAAGAAAATGAGGAACCAGTACCATTTACTTTTAGTAAAGGGGGACCCAAATTAAGTGAATAAAAAAGCTGCCAGAGCGTTATAGATTTCCAAATCTATGTACAACGTTGAGTCCAAATGTTACTAATGATCCAGTCTGTGTCCATGAAGCTCTGGAGAGCCCAGAAAGAGACAAGTGGATTGAGGCAATAGAGGAAAAGCTGCATGCAAGCTTTTGAAGAAAATGATGGATGGGTTCCTGTGAGTGAATAACTTTTTGATTAAACTTTAGTACAGTGTAAGTGGGTATATAAAAGGAAATTAAATAGTGACAATAGTGTATGTTACAGAGCATGTTTAGTGGCTAAGGGCAAGGTTACACAGAGGCCTGGTATTGATTATGAATAGACTTTCTCACCAGATGTCAGACATTCTACTTTAAAATTATTGTTCGCACTATCTGTTCAGTTAAATTTAGATGTCACTCATTTAGATGTTAAAACAGCATTCTTAAATGGTTTTCTTAAAGAGGACATTTATAAGGTTCAACTAGTTATTTATTGTGATTCAAATAAGAATAAGATTGTTAAACAAAGTAATTTATAATTAAAAAAAAATGTTTATTTCAGAAACTTACATATTAAGTACAATAAAATCTATAATTACAATGCAATGTTTCTTAGGTATTTACAATATATGTACTGACTGCCTGAACTAGGAAATCCTGTGTTTCAGGCTAAGAGGGCTAGCGTACTCGCTTCACGAATCATATTTTATCATTTATATTAAACTATATATAACTTATAAGATAAAAGTATAAATAGGTAAAGTCTAATCTAACCTAATTAACGAATTATCTGTCTCTTCGTACGACCTACTTTGTAGCGACAACTGGATTTTTTTTATATTTTTATATAGAGAATCATATTGTATCATTTATATTAAACTACATATAACTTATAATATAAATGTCTAAATAGTTAAAGTCTACTCTATCCTAATTAACAAATTATCTGTCTCTTCGTACGACCTACTTTGTAGCGACAACTGGATTTTTTATATATTTTTATATAGAGAATCATATTGTATCATTTATATTAAACTACATATAACTTATAATATAAATGTATAAATAGTTAAAGTCTACTCTATCCTAATTAACAAATTATCTGTCTCTTCGTACGACCTACTTTGTAGCGACAACTGGATTTTTTTTATATTTTTATATAGAGAATCATATTGTATCATTTATATTAAACTACATATAACTTATAATATAAATGTATAAATAGTTAAAGTCTACTCTATCCTAATTAACAAATTCTCTGTCTCTTCGTACGACATACTTTGTAGCGACAACTGGAGATTTTTTTTACATTTATGGTAAGTTAGTCGATAAATATCTAACAAAGCATTTAATCTGTTGTAGAGATAAGGGCCTAGGTATATATAAAATTTAGTTATAAATGTATGTTTTATTGCAATTTTTTGGGAGCAAACTATATCTTTTCTTCGTTTTTTAGTAAGTTCAATACAGTAGGCAAGAGCTGCGTGCTGTTTTAGTACTATGTTTAGTATAAAAAGTTGTCTGACTGTTAAGACTTTACATGTTTTATAAAGGAGGTTAGTAGGGAATACGAAAGGGCGAAATGTAGCCACCTTGAGAATTCCTCTCTGCGCTCTCTCGACGGATATCAGTAGCGTTTTCGCTGCACCACCCCATGTGCTGATACTTGATGATTTATGGTTTAAAGCAGTCATCTAGATCATGGTATTAGAGAGTGGAGAAATGTTTATGTGAGTTAGGTTTCAAAAGGAGTCGTATAGAGCCATGTGTTTTTATAAAAATGAATAATGATGTAAAAATTGTTATAGCATTATATGTTGATGACTTATATTTGTTCCAATAATCAAATAGAGACAGACAAGTTAATTTCAGTATTGATTATGATATTATGTAAGTAATTTAACTTAAAATTTCTGACTTGTCATACTTTTATTATTGTCAATACAATTTGTTTTCCCATTGTCACAGACCGTGCAATAAAAAAAACTTTAAGCGGAAAAGAGCTAGCTGGTTGTAAACAAAAATTGCGAGACATTATGTGTGTAGTATTTCTTAATTTTAATTAATTCCATTTGAAGTTATTTCCTTACTGTTTTACATTTTTTTAGCTTCTGGAAAGGAGAATATTTAAAGGCCTTAAAGGACAATAAACATAATAATAAGTACATTGGTATCAAGTAAATTTATGACTTTCTTCGTATGGAGTTTGATTTGAATTATTCTTAAGAAAACAATAAAGAAAGTAATACATCTAAAGTTTTGATTTTTTTTTTATTCTGAAGGCATGATAGTGTGCAACTATAACTTAATAAATTTAGGGTAAATAATAATGAATCATATATTGGACAAGAACAAAAAATATTAAATTTTTTAATTACATATTTGAGCTTATTATTACATGATTTACTAATAAGCAAACATAATATTTTACTTTAATTTAATTATTGATTTGAACTGCCGGTCAAGTTGCATGTTACGCCATCTGGTATCTAACTTTCCCTTTTACACTCCAAATATTTAAACAGGAGGAATAACAGGAACGCATGCTCTATGTTAATTTTGAAAATCAAAATAACATTTAAAAAAATATGACGATGTTGCATTGGTCACTGGTCAGTCACAAGCATCATTTAAAGTAAAAGTATTGTAATAGTACTAACCTCTTTTATTATTAAATTATTTGAGAAAATTTATGAATAAAAATTTTGATGAATTACTCAAGAAGTTTAAGTTTAAAATATTTGAAATGTTTTCAATCAAAATTGTTTTCAATTGTAAAATTTGCCACAAAAATTTTGCAATTATTGAAAATCACAATGATTACTTTTTTTAATTTATATTTTTTTTGTAGATTGCAAATTTTTTATTGTTTTTGTAAATATACTACACCAATTGTTTTTTCGATTTTCACAGTTTTTAATGAGCGTTTCTTTTAATCCGAGAGGTTTTGTGTACTTGGTTTTTTTATTTCATATTTTTTGTAAAGATTAGTTTATTTTTTTATTTTTGCTATACGTATATATAGAGACGTGTACTTGGCGCGACATTTTACAGTGAAACTGTTTTTTGTGGGATTCTATATATTAAAGATGGTGCCCTTAAGACGTATATTTATTGCTTATAAAATTTTACTTCTGAAAAATGACAAACTAGATGCCGCTCGATCAATACAGAATAGTAGCGCCAAAGAATATCCATACGCCATTGTTGTATACACCAGTGTTGCCTTGGAAACATAAACTTATGCTACCGCTGAAATTGAGATGATACCTATGACAAAACTGTTTATTTTCTTTCCTTCATCTCATTACCTGTACAAAAGTTCTACCTCCCATACATTTTAGGCCGTCTCCTTTGTAACTGTATATTATTCCAATAAAGAAATTACATTACAACTATTTTCTATCTTCCTTAAATAATGTTCATAGTTAAATTACAGTCAAACCCGCGCGTATCCGCTAGTCCAACAATTCCAAGTATACGTAGGCAGCGTTCAATTTACAAGTAATGAGCTATTTCTGATTTCCCAACAGGAATCGCTGGAGTGCTGGTGTTTATCAAACTCTGCAATGTGACGTTCCATTTTGGTTTCCAACAGCCAATGTCTTTTGCGATATCAACTATTGTATTCACAATATATAACTGCAGAGTGAAAATTTGAATTTAATAACATTTTTATGTTGGTTATATAGGCTCAATTTCAAGATTCAAGAGCTCGGTATCAAACAGCGTCTATCTTCCATCGCCCAAGCTCGTATTCTGATTTTCTTCGGCCATGTCTCTCGCCGGGGAGATGTTTTCATGGAACGCATCGCAGTTCAGGGGAAAGTCGAAGGCACTAGACCACGCGGCAGATTACCGATGCGATGGACCGACCGGATGAAGACTGCTCTCGACGGTCCTCTCCATGAGTGTACCAGAAAGGCAGCTGTTCGCGAGGATTGGTGACGGATATTAAACCGCGCCACCAACCCCTAAAGTGATGACCACGACCACCCTGTCAAGAGTGTAACGATCAAGAAGAAGAAGATAGGCAAACTGGTAAACCTGATTGTAAGTGGTCAGCGTCAATTATGATGATAATCGACTTTTCCAGGCAACTCATTCACGTGCTGTCTTTCCTGTAACATACAATCTTAAGTCTCTGTGCTAGTAATCCTGTCCTTCCCTTCTCTCCGAAACACAGCAAAGCTTTTTCAGAAGTCCAGTGTAAGGCTCTCATCGAGAGACCTCCGAGACTTAGGGTTGTGTCGCGGCAAGAATCTCCGCCACTCTTACTGTGACGAACCGCTGCGCCAACCACATCCGGGCCTTATTTCTTGCGGTAAGGTGACCCGCCCAGATGGGTGCACTATACGTTGCCATACTCCAGCAGACTCCGGAGTATAGCTGCCTCCAGGCGGCGCTGGGTCCTCCGAGTTCGGGAGGAGTCTACCCAGCGCACTTGCCACCTTCACGACCTTCGGCCTAGGTTTGCTAGGGGCATGGCCGCACGTACTAGTGTGGCTGGACGGCTCTTTAGATGTTCCTTGGAGCCTAAAGTGGAGAATGGTGGTGTGACATGTCACACCACCCAGAGGAGAGCCCGCAAGGGCATCGGCAGACGGGATTATGGTAGTCGTTCGTACCCATGACCCCGTCAACGCGGTACAGAGGAACGTTTTGGGGATTTATAGTTTATGGATTACATTCCCACATAACCACCATGATCCCCCGGGCCTGGGATATTATGACGATTTCCCCAAGTAGAAAAAAGATGCCCTAGATCTATCTCTCTAGCAACACCCTCCGCGATTGGTTCCCCAACAAGCACTTGATTCCTTCAATCTGAATTCAAACCTTTAACTTCTTATAAACTTACCGGTGGGAGGGAAGCATTGTGCCGCGCTCTCTGCTGCATGGGTACCACCATCTTGCTTGTTTCTCCCGTGAAACAGCTTTGCTGTGTTTCGGAGAGAAGGGCAAGACAGGCAGTGTAATTTCTGGCACCGAGACTTAACACTTTATGTCTCAGGATAGGCAACACATAAATGAATTGCCTTTTTTTTTTTCTTTCTTTTTTTTTGGTCTGCAGCGGAAATTTGCAGCCCAAACCATAGCTAGGACCGGGGTTGGTTTTAAACCTAGCCGTGTGTGGGGTTCGCACTTGGGCAGTGTCGTTACCCACTAAAACCGCTGCAAGCGCCCTCCGCCGCCTTTTGAGGGTCCCGGATCTTGCAGGCAACACAGGACCCTCGGCGACAGGCTGACCGTGGCGAGAGGCCAGACTCCTCCTCGAAAGGGGGGACTGCTCGGCCGTTCGTTTTCACGATACTTTTAGCAATCCCCGACGACGTCTTGCCTATCTGGACCCAGGTTAACCCCAGCCTCGGCCCGACACGAGCACAGGGGCGTTACTGGAGGCGCAATAAGTAGCGCCTCCTACGCATCCCTGTGCGTCGCCTGCGGTGGGAGGCCTCGTCGGCGGCCTCCTCTCTCACCCGCTCACCGGCCTCCTTCTGGGACTTACTGCCTCACAGAAGGAGACCATCGCCGCCCAGGACTCGTCATTGCGGAACATAGGCGATGATGCTCGGCAAAGACAAGTCCCCTCCGATAACTGACGTCAGATCTTGACACAGCGCCGCCCATCTCGGGCACACCTCTAGAGTGTGCTGGGCCGAGTCGGCGAGGGCGGCGCCACAATCGTGACATACAGTTGCCGGCTCCCTTTGGGCCGTCCGGCACAGGTACTCACAGGGGTTTGCGTTTACGACGCATCCACCGCTCTAGGACCGGACGCAGGGCAACCGTTAGGCGTTTGCCATACGACTCGCACGCCAGGTCCTCTCCCCACCTCAGCATTAACGCCTCTTGCCCTAGTCGGCGGACCAGCAGGATCCCGTCCAACGTCAGGCTCTCGCCGAGAGACCTCCTATCCGAGACAGAGGAGTGCACCTCAGCAAGAACTTCTGCCACGGGGGGTCGCAGGCTAGGGCAGTTGCTGCTGCCCACGATATCGAACGATACCCCCGAATCACTCTTACCGCGATGACCCGCTGCGCCGAGCGCAACTGGGCCCTACTCCGCGCGGTAAGGTGATCCGCCCAAATGGGAGCACCGTATGTCGCCATACTCCGGCAGACACCGGAGTATAGCTGTCTGCCCAACGCACTCGCCGCCTATACGACCTTCGGACCCAACTGTGCGAAGTGTGGGCCGAAGGTCCATCCTCCATCAAATAAATGAGTTGCCTGGGCTCGTTCCAGGTATACTAGTTTATGTTTATGGGCGACGTCAACCACTTACCATCAGGTGGTACGTTTGCCAGTTTGCCTATCCAAATAACATTTAAAAAAAAACTTCGCATTTCTCCACTACCTCACAAAGTCCTATATTAATTAATTTCATGTAGAGATATTTCAATAAAGCGATATCACTATTTGAATATCAATCAGAACTTGCTAAGGTCAGAATCATAATTAGGGGTTGCGGGAACTTGTTAGGTATTGTTATGGTTATGTAATTAGCAAACTCGAACTCAACTAGATGTACTGTTTGGATGTCGATGAAGTTTCTATATCTATAGAATGTTCTAGAAATATTATGAGTTCACAGAGTTCGGGAGTAATAAGGAAAATTTGACTAAGTGGAATGAATATGTTTGGTATATATGGTGTGATTTACAATATGCGCCGCCCTCTCTAAGCATTTTTGTAAGGTAAAAAGGGCAAAACAGGCTGTATGTCTATCCTAGCATTTTGAAAACTGGGACGTTAGATACTGCATACTGCTTCGGAACACAGCAAAGCTGTTTGAAAGTAGAGACAATCAGGATGGTGGTACCTATACAGCTATACAAAGATCTATGGGATATCTCACAATCTAGAATAGAATAGAAAAATACGGGCTATCGGATTTAGTCACGGGATTTACTTATAGGTTTGCATATACGCAGGGTAAGTAAATTCCCACCATGGTTCAGGCCATGACGTAGCGGTGGGGCTCAGTAGTCTAGGGTGAGCCCAGCACCTTGGGCGAAGCTAATTGAGCCGAGGGGGCTCTTTGTACCCCTTTGTACAAAAGAGCAGGGGGCAAGGGGCGAGGACGGGAACCTCACCCCGTTGTTCTGTCCCGACGTTGGGAGGGGTTGTTCTGTGATGCAGGAAAACCCTCGCTGGTGGCGTCGGTCCGTCGAGCGTCGAGGTGCCCTGTTTGTTTATTAGATCAGATTAGATTTTACCTATTGTTCCTCCTTAAAATTAAATAAATTTTGTTAAACCATTAATAAAAATAAAAAAGGTGGCATTGGTGGCACTCGCTGGGTTTTAGTGGGTAGAGCTGCGTCCACTTGCCAGCTTTCGGATGCAGCGGCCAGCGAGTCCCATATACCTGCGTGGGGAGACCCACTCCCCCGCGGGATGCCTCAGAGCATTTCCCGGCGTTAATGAAAAAAAAAGAAGGTAAGTAAATTGAAACAGTTTAAATTTAATTATAATGACGTAGCACTTTCTGCGTAGGTACGACTGCGTCCCGTTTGTTCCTGATATCTATGACTGTGCTTCAGTCCTCCCGTGACCATGGTTGCTGTAAAGTATTCGAAACGTCGGGCTTGTAAAAATCTTAATAAACCGCGATAAAATCCGTAAAAGTTGTTACATTACAATCAATACAGTATAAATTTATCATTATCATCCTCGTCCACTGCTGAACACAGGACGTTGCTGCTGACTGGACGTGCTGAAAAAATATAATTAATAAAAAACATCATATATAAAATTATAGATAAACTTATTTGTACAAATGATAATGAAAACCGCACACGTCATTATAACACGTTTTTAATTATCTTAATGAACTGAATGTTCGTATCCGCAAATTGACATTATTTTACATTTGTCTATTAATTATTTTGTTAAATATTTTACATATTACAATATTGTAATTTAACATATTATTACAACTTAATTGTATTAATTGTGTATATTACTTGATTACGATTGCTTTAGAGTGGACTGGTATTGGACACTTCACGCAGCGGTCGCGGGTTCGAATCCCTCCTTCAAGACCAGATAATTTATTTGATGAATATGAATGCCTGCACATGGCGTGGTATATGTGTATTTATATAAACTTCATTTTACTTCCGTTTCTAGTACCCGTAACATAAGTTTTTACGAAGTTATCATGAGGCTAGGTTAGGTATATACCTAATACCTATTGGTATTAGTATTGGCGTATTACCCCATAATCCAAACCGTTTCTTAAGCGTCGTACGCCATAGCGGCACTTCTCGAAAATAGGTGAGCAGGAGTAGTTAGTAGAACAGAAAAAAGTTATATGAACGAGGTGTCCGAATATTTTAGGTACACATTGAAACTAGTAATATAATAATAATAATAATATCGTAAGAGGTATTGCCATGCTGCTTTGCAGCCGAATTCTGCCGGCGCGACCGGAGTGGTACCTCTCGCTCACATAACACCGGCGTCAAGTGACAGCTCTCACTCAAGAGGCCGAGCCCATACCCACTAGGCCAATGCACAATCAAATGGAACTAGGTAGTATACCTACATCTAATTGCGTTAACATTTTGTTGCTGAAATAATATACTTATAAAATAATATATAAGGTCTATGTTCAGCAGTGGATGGATAGAGGCTGATGATGATGATGATATAAGGTCTGGATAAGGCAACATAAATGTGGAGCTGCTGGAAACATTACAATATACGGTAATTATTCGACTTATGAACTGAATATTGCAGAAACATAATATTATAATATTCCGAAATAAGAAATATTTCCATTTTTTAATTTATGTATTAAAAATAACACTAAACTCACTACAAAGCGCATTGAATTTGTTTCTCAATTATCTCCATAAATGACGAAGTTCTGATACTTTTTCCGTCCGCTTGAAAACTTCTCGGCGCGCGGCCTCTGACGTCACACGTCTCGCCCCGGACCTTGCTCGCTCGGGTTGAACTACTAAACGGCCTTACCCAAATCGTAATGGACCAGGCGAGACTTGTGACGTCACAGAGCAAATGCTCCTCGCGCGTTCGGGATTCAGTAAAAGTTGATTAATTTTGTCGTTTTTTAAGTTATTTCAATAATTCTTTCATCAAATATTATAATTTCTTTGGCTTAAAATTTATATAAGAATAAAAATAAAAACTTCCTTATTACCAAATACCGTTCATATCCATCTGATCGGCGCATCTCTGAAAATATAATACCAAATACAAAACGGTTTTATTTTCACATTATCCGTTAGTAAATTTTACAAAGCCCGCTTCGGTTGCGAGGACTTTAAAATGCTCGTAAAATAGCGATAGCGCATTTTTAAATTGTAGCAATGGCGCAGTTTATTTTATCAAGGGTTCAAGATACAACCGGGATAGCCAACATTATGACCTCAAATAATATCAAATAAAAAAGTTATCAAATGAAAAATAACAATTGAAAAAGATGTTTTATAATGTTTACGTAATTTAATTGATTATAATGAAACAACTTTCACGGAATACATGATCACACCCATTAAAAAAAAAAGATGAACAAAAGCATGATTATCTACCAATAAATCTACAAATATTATTTATTTGGTATTTGTTGTAAATTGTTGATACAAAATGTGGCAAATAAATGACTGCACCAAAGTAATCTCTGATTGTTGTTTAGAAATTATAAATATAGAAAGCAACTTTTATATAAAAGAAACTGCCTCAGGCTCATTTATGACTATTTTGAGTAAGATGATAAGTGTAAGTAATATTTATTTACCTAAATAGGTATTTATTTTATTATTTTAAAGGAAACCTGGTGGGTTAGCCAAGATTCCATTCTATAATCTTAAACGCTAGTAGAAAACTAACAAATAAAAGTAATAAGTATAAATCTCGATTTTCTAACTAATCCCTAATAATTAAACTATAAATTAATACTAATGTTGTTTTCCTACATAAGATACGTACCTCCAATTTCAATTACGCGTAGTTATCTTCCCCTATGTCAATCGCAATCGTTTTGTCGAGGAACTACATTTTCGCCTGCGATCTCTTCTGCCTCCTCGCTCTCAATCGGACCATCAGGACTGTCGACGAAAGGTTCGGCCACTTCTTCCGAACAGAGATCCTCGAAATTGTCGTTGTCATCATCGTAGTCTTCCTTCAGCAGGAGATCCCTTATGATTGTTACATTTTCACACGTCTCTCCGCTGCAGTGCAGAAATAAAACAGAGCACTTGAGGCCCGCTTTACGGCAGCCGCACATCTTTCCGCACTTGGATTTGCATTTGCAGGAAATTAATTTGAGCAAAGACTCCGGTGCTTGGTCAGCGATGGTTGTAATCGGTTCCAACCCACGATTTGTTTTCTTCCAACACCAATCCGTTGCGAGCATTTCGTACTCTCTCATTTTCACCTCCGATTTGAGTCGAGAGAAAATATTGATCGTTGAGTAAAAAAAGTGCGAGAACCAAAGTTGAAGAAAATAAAATTCCACCCATTACGATTTTTTTTTATAAACTTGATAGTATAACTCTGCAAATATTGATCCTAGCGTAATAATGATAATGACCAAACTTGTGAGAAATTAAATATCCAACAACTTTGGATACGGCCTTTTTTGGTCTAAAGTTGAAAATTAACGAGTTATTTCAGAAAAACGAATGAACTTTAAAACAAGATGGCAGCGAATCCTCTACCGGGATTAGTCAGAAAATCGAGATTTATAAGTCCAACCACCTCCGACGTTAAAAAAAAAATCGCCCCCCGGATTTTTTTCTATTTCAGGCTAGTTTTATGTCTGCCCCGACTGGACTAAGCTGTATTGGCCGTCGGTGCCTACGTCGGTCGCGCTTGTCATTTGTATGAAAATTCACAAGTCGTTACAAAGCTCGACCGACCGTACGCACGCGTGTAAGTGACAATTTTCATACAAATGCTTAGAAATGACAAGCGAGACCGATGAACGCATCGATAGGACGGTTTAGCTGTAATATATTATTAGATTACAATAGAATCTAGATAATAATAATAATAGCCTATTAAGAAATTTAATTTGTAATAGTTACAATAATATATTTAAAAAATACAATATTATTAAAGTTTATAATTCAAAGAATGTATGATTTTTATTTCGGAGCTGGTTGAGTGACATATGAAAATAAGTACAGATGAACTATGATTACCTGTTTTTCTGACACAGCTAAGCTGTCGAAAGGAACAGACAAGATAATGTTGTCAATCAGATAAAAGACCAAGCATCCGTCTTACCGGATATTATCCTAGTTTTGTGGTTGACAGCAGTAAAGCAGTGGCATTGAGTTTTTTAGGAATAAAAGTCGCAGTTTTTTTTTTTTTCCTTTTACGCCGGGAAACGCTCTGAGGCATCCCGCCTGGGGAGTGGGACTCCCCAGGTAGGTATGTGGGACTCGCTGCGCTCGAAAAATGGTAAATGGACGTAGCTCTACCCACTAAAACCCAGCGAGTGCCACCAATGCCGCCTTTGGTGAGGTGCCCCGGATCTAGTAAACAAACAGGGTACTTCGACGGCTAATCAGTACCCCGAGGGACCGACGCCAGCTCCACAGACGGGTTGTCCCGCACCACAGAACAACCCTTCCCAACGTTGGGACAGTACAATGGGGTGAGGTTCCCATCCTCACCCCTTGCCCCCTGCTCTTTTGTCCCCTCTTCTTATAAGAGGGGTACAAAGAGCCCCCTCGGCTCAATTAGCTTCGCCCAAGGTGGTGGGCTCACCCTAGGCTACTAAGCCCCACCGCCACGCCAAGGCCTGTACCATGGTGGGGAAAAAAAGTCGCAGTCCTAGCATGCTCACTGATGACTCAAATTATACTCCATCATCCATACATTCACACAAAATTACTTTTTGAACACCTTAGTAATAATATACTCGTAAACGTGTCGAAAGGTCAAATATAATTTAAAGGGTACTACAGCTAAAAGACCCCCGAGCCGCGAACTTGGGGACTCTTCACGACGGATAAAACATCCCTGCCATTTGACATTTCCTAAAATTAGTATCTAACGTTTTAATTAAACGTCACTTCAAGATATCTAATAAAGTCTTGTAAACTTTACGAATATACCGCCCACCCCACCCGACGTCGCTTGGATTTAAAATATCTGTATCATTAACAACTCTATATAATTGTTTTCTAATGCTTGCGCGAATTTCACTCATTATAGTGATTTTTTTTACGGATTTTATCGCGTTTTACTAATTATTAGGATTAAGCTTGTAAAAATCTTAATAAACCGCGATAAAATCCGTAAAAAGTGTTTCATTATTATTAGAGTTGTATTATCATTATCGTCAGCCTCTGTCCGTCCACTGCTGAACATAGGCCTCCCTCAATGAACGCCAATACGGCCAATCCCTAGTACTTGCACCCAACACGGGCCGTCCACCACTTCGATCGTCTTCCCACCTTCGTCGATAATGGCCGACCAGCTCTTGGTCTACTAACTAAACACGGTCTCCACTCTTAGACCATATTGACCCATCGGCCAGAGTTGTATCTATCAAATATTTATATACAGTTGATAATGATTATTTTTATCTTTTGTAAAACTTATTTTAGACGAAAGGTAGGTCGACCAAGTATATGGGATCGGCTGTCTCGGCGTTCATTGATAGAGACCTATGTCTAGGAGTGGACGGAAAAAGGTTAATAATGATGATGATACGCTTATATTAAAAACATAAGTAGCACTTAATTAGGAACTTCGGACTATCAAGCACAAGTTTAGCTCTAATGTCTATATTAGTTGGCAACGTCATTACCAAACTAATATTAGCTGGACAGAACTTGGTCGATCGCAGATCATCTATTATTGATAGTTAACATTATTTGTATTTTATCGCGGCTTAGATGTTTCGGATACTCTACAGCAATTACTATCACCGAATTAAAATCTGTAAATCTAAAATAAAAATTAATCTATTTCTCATAGAACGCAAAGAGTTAGATTATACCGAGTGTATTTTGACGCTTGCAAAGATTTAACCCTAATAATAAACCATTTATATACTATATAATTCATATAACCATTTATCTCAGAAACATTTTTTTTTGAAAATTTTAGGACTTATATATATTGCAAACCTGTAATGTATGTATACACGCGAACTGTCAGCTGATGCAGTCCGCTGGTCGGCGTGAACCATAAACGAATTACATTGCCGTTTAAAAAAAAACGATTATTTTAAAGCATTATCATCAAATTTCTGTAACATTATGCTTACTAAACCGGATTATACAAAAAATAAATAAATAAAAAAATTTGGCCACCAAAATTCAGGGTTCTGGCAGGGTCGCCATGTAATGATGGTGGCGTGTGTTTGGTTTGGGTGCCTATATAATGCTCTCTTTATTTAATATATACATTATCTTATATACTAATTACATATTAGAGTCAGTACACTATAATATGTAATCTATATTGACTCATCACGATATCTCTGGAACTATAAGACCTTAGAGACTTGAAATTTTGTGGGAATATTACTTTTGCCATGTAGAGGTCAGCTAAGAACGGATTTTAAGAAATTCCTCCCCCTCCCCCTTTGACAGAACGAAGTCTGTGCGGGCACCTAGTTAGTATTAAGATAATGTATGTATGTATATAAGATATACACAACGCGGGCGGAGCTACGGGAAAGAGTTAGTTCTACTGTAGGATTATTATCAATTTTGGACTTAAACTCGTACTAATATTACCGTAACACAAACTTCTGAGTGCAAAATCGTGTTTATAATAGTTATTGTCTGGGATTACAATTATGTTGTAGACATACTTTGTTAATTACTCGATAACCCTAATAATAAATGTTAAAGTCTGTGAGTTTGTTAGTTTGTTTTTGTTACTGGGTTACACGTAAATGGCTGAATGTATTCATGACATGTTGAAATCCTACTAATAATAAAAATGTGAAAGTAAGTTTGTTTGTTACGCTTTCACGCGAAAACTACTTAACCGATCATCATGAAATTTTTGTACACATATTATTGGAAATATTAGAAGTAACATAGGATACTTTATATGAAAAAAACTAAAATCTTATCCTGCGCAGACGAAGTCACGGGCACCAGCTAGTTATATTTATAAAGCTAGAGGGAAAAAGGTTTTGTTCCAAATATGTGCTGTGTGATGATGCTATTCATGTATATAAATCTAGTAGCTTTTTTGTAGTGGTAAGTGAGATATAAAATCCTTCCTAAAAACAAATAACTTTGTCTTTTTTTTCTTTAACGCCGGGAAATGCTCTGAGGCATCCCGCGGGGGAGTGGGTATCCCCCGGCGGGTATGTGGGACTCGCTGCGCCCGAAAGCTGGTAAATGGACGCAGCTCTACCCAATAAAACCCGGCGAGTGCCACCAATCCCGCCTTTGGTGAGGTTTTTGGATCTAATGAGCAAACAGGGCACCTCGACGGCTAGTCAGTTCCTCAGGGGACCGACGCCACCTCTACAGAGGGGTGGTCCCACACAACAAACTTGTCGACTTGAAATACGTCATAAAATTAGTCAGTAAAAGTAGGTGCAGTAAAAAACACTTTTGGAATGCAGGGTTAGGGGAGCCTAGGAAAATCGAGAAAAACAACCACGGCCACGGGAGGACTAATGTGACAGATGTCCTAACGTTACAAATTATTTAAAAGTACCCTATGATACATCAATATTTTACTATTGATATTTTTAATCTGTGGTATATTATGCTTGGTTTTTGATTTAATTATTTTAATGATGGGATCCCTAGCAGGTGGTAAGAGCCAGCCATCTTCTCTATTGAAATTAGGATGTTTTTTAATTTCAATAGCATCACGGATCATCTTTGCTTGGAAACTGTGTTCTTACAAAATACAGATTTTCATAAATATACAGAGTGACACGATGGATACAGGCCGGAGTTATATAGGATCTATTTGGACTGCAAGCAACTACCCCGTAGATTTATAGGACCCTGACTCTAATTAAAATAATGGACAATATTATGAAGTTAAAAAATTGGTGATAGATATTTTATATTGGTGATAGAATTGGTGATAGATAGATAGGCAAATTAAAATATTAATAATATTTTAAAGTATAATGAAAACAGTTATATTATTATATAGTATATAATAATAGGATCAACCCTTATATGTCCCACTGCTGGGCACGGGTCTCATCTTCGTAATCAGGCGAGGAGGGTTTTGGGCCATAGTTCACCGATGCGCTGGCCCAATGCGGGTTGGTGAACTTCCCCACCATGGTTCAGGCCTTGACGTGGCGGTGGCCTTAGTAGCCTAGGGTGAGCCCAGCACCTTGGGCGAAGCTAATTGAGCCGAGGGGGTTCTTTGTACCCCTCTTATAAGAAGAGGGGACAAAAGAGCAGGGGGCAAGGGGCGAGGATGGGAACCACACCCCATTGTACTGTCCCGACGTTGGGAGGGGTTGTACTGTGGTGCGGGATAACTACTTGTTTACTAGATCCGGGGCACCTCACCAAAGGCGGCATTGGTGGCACTCGCGGGGTTTTAGTGGGTAGAGCTGCGTCCACTTCCCATCTGTCGGGCGCAGCGAGTCCCACATACCCGCGTGGGGAGCAGAGCATTTCCCGGCGTTAAGGAAAAAAAAAAAGGGAACTTCACACACCTTTAAAGACATTTAATCTCATCGGGTATGCAGGTTTCCTCACGATGTTTCCTTCACCGGTGAGCAAGCGATGGTCTCATGTTCAGATGCACGTAGAAATTGCACTAGAAACCCATTTCTAGGCATTACAGGGGTCAGGATCGAACCCGGACCTCTCAGTTCTCACTCAAGAGGCCGAGCCCATACCCACTAGGCCATCGTCGCTCATATTATTATTTTATTTATATAAAAGTTTTATTAATTAGTTGGGTCCGCAATTAATGGGATATCTAATTCAAAATCCATCATTGGCAATATACAGGATGGTTCGCGGTATACAGGGCGGGTTGTGTATGACAGACGTTTATTGTTATAATAACCTCATTCACCAAGCGACAGTTAATTGTGTCTGACAGATACCTTTCTATGAAAATTAAATAGATATTTTTGTGTTTGACGTTGACGTTCTGAAAATAGCTTTTGTAGCGAGGCTCAAATTAAATGATGTGATTGTTTTGGTCTATTTGAGTATTACTATTACTACAACGAACCGTGCTACAATAATACAGAGTGCAATTGAAATCATGAGCATCCTTTTAAATGTAGACACTGCCCATGTAACTATTATATACTTATAATTAATATAATTAAATCCTGTCATAAAAAGTATCAAGTTCGGTTGGGCGCAGTTTGGTTTACGAAAATGCCGCCCGCGCCGTGTAGAATACGTAGATCTCGCGTCAGTTATGTACGTGACGGATACCTATCTATTAGTAATAAATAGCTTGTAAATAAATAAAATATTGTTTTCTAATGTTTGCGCGAATTTCACTCATTATAATGAAACAATTTTTACGGATTTTGTAAAAATCTTAATAAACCGCGATAAAATCCGTAAAAATTGTTTCATTATAATAAATAAATAAATCCCTTGCTTGCATATTTTTTTTTATAAATCAGCTTATTATTAGCCGTAATGCAAATAGTATCATAAGTAGTGTCGAAATTTGAAAGGATGCCCTGGATTTCAATTACATTCTGTATAATTGAGACAAAATTTAATTTTTAATTTTTATGATGTCTTAAAAAGGCGGGAAAATTAATTTTTGTATCAAAAAAACTTTTTTCGTTGTCTGAACTGTCAGAACGTATTTTATTCTAATAGGTTTGGGCTACGCTGTGTGATTGCGAGATATCAACTGAAGTACATAACTTCATCGATATGACTGAAATTGCCAAAACATTTATTTAACTTAGCAATGATTATCAAACCCCACTAAACATCATTTATTATATCACTTGTTATCATTTAAAGATTACAAAGAAACTAAAACTAAAAAACCTTAAAAAATATAATATAAAAAAAGAAGTGTTGCACTCGGGGACTGCCGCGGTAAAGCTATTGCATAGCATTTTTTAATCAACTTATGCAATTATAATTCTTTCTTTTGTTTTATATTTTATATTTAATGGATTACCAACAATTCTATGATTTAATGCGAATGGCCAATGATCAACAAAGAGATAATATTATTATGTGTAAATGATGAATTATATTTACAAACTTCAATTTAAGAACCATTTCAAATTTTATGTATTATAATCAACAAAATCATATCACTTTTTTTATTAATAAATGCACAAGTTGTTTATTCATATTTAAAACACTTATACACAAATTTTACTACTTTTATTTATTTATTAATGTTTGTTATTATTTTCAAGCACTAGCAACACTGAAACTAACTTCAAACTGATAGTATATTCTATTTGTCAAATGACAAATTTTGTGTTTCTAATTTCAATGTTATAACATTGAAATTAGAAACACAAAATTTGATATCTATAGATAAGATGTTTTTAATTTTCGTCATCTGCGCTTTATGAGCTGTTATTTCCAGTTATTATCCCAGAACTTTGTATCTTCTGTGTCCACCGATGTACTAACTATGTGGTTTATAGTAGATAGTGTTGACGACTAAAACAACTACGAACAGCCGTTAATTTTTTCTATACTTGTATAGTTCTTTGTTCTTATGTTCAGTACTAAAATACATTTTGACCACTTTTATGCTTTTAAATAGTTAATAAATTCTTTGATTTGCACAAATACAGATCTTACACTCACTTTTAAACACTATCTCTTATCTTTATATCGTTTTTATTCAAAATCGATGGTTAATATTTTAGCTGAACGATATATTCTCAGGCAGTGAAATATTTTCACGGATAAAACTTTCACTTAGTTATTGTCACTTTAATGTTCAACACTTATAACACGTACACTTATTAAATTATTACTTATTTCTATTTTTAATACTTTATTTAACACGGAGATGATGTGAAAATGTAAAGCGTCATCTAGTTAGTCACCTATATACTTTCTCACAAACAGCTGCTTACTTATTCGTCCGATTTCGGAGCAGCTCGTCGCTCGTCGGGTGTCAGGTTTTTTTCGTTACGGAATTTCTTGATTCGGTCGCCGCGCTCAAGGCCCGCGATAAAAGCTATGCAATAGCTTAATAACTTAATTATATTAATAAAAAGGAGTCCCTTTAGGCAAGGTCCCGAAGATACTGGCAGCGTTCCCCCTTTGAATTGCTAGACTAATTCTTTGTCCGAGGTAGCTGCCAGCTCTTCGGTCTCCTGTGATGTCGACTAACCTTTTTGTTATTTCCTTAAAGAGGCTTAAAGCGCTAGGACTCCACGGACCAAGGGTCTCGACACCGAATGGGACAAAATCATATTCGGAGTCTAGACCCCTGTATTTGCATATTTTAGCTTTTTCAGCCGCTTCACAAGCCGCACCAGCTCTGTTGATGGTTCCCTGTAGATGGGAAGGGGCCAGTGTGTCTGATCAGGTTGCATCCCACACCAGCACCCGGCCCATCTTCCATGGAATCAAACTCATACCGTCCGGTCTCTTGCCATCGTCTCTTGCAATACCAGACGGCTCAAGTAGATTTGGCACGTTGACGGTGGCAAGGGACCGGCGTATGATATCGTTGAGTGCAGCATGTCTCGAGAAGCGGCCTGCACTTTTTTGGCATGACAGTCCATGATGTCCTAGCTTGTCGACATCACTGCCACAGGGACATTTATGGGGAGCGCAGACCGGAACTCCAAGCCGTAGACAGGTTGCGATTCGGAGCGTGTCAGGCTCAAGAAAAGTTCCTGTATTTGACGAAGGGTATGCGTGAAGCCAGTAGCCGGCCTCATGCGTACCTAACATCATTTACATTAAAATAATCACACGCCAATTAGCAAATGATGATCAGTTCTGACGTTCAAACGTGATGACGGTGATGATGACCCATATAGGCGCGGGAATAGACTTTTATACAAACACACTAAATAATATATATTTAACGTTCGTTACTAGCTTAAGAAGTTAAGCCAATTACTATTGCCATAATATGTGAAAGGGATCTTAAATATTAAGCCAGGTAAAACAATCCACGTTAGTTGGCACACAAGGCCATTGGAATTGCAAATGGAATTGATATTTATTTTATTGAACGGCAAAGTATCTTATAATTCCGGCAAGTTCAGTATTCCAAAGGAAAAGGGAATTCTTACAGCTAAGCTTATTGTTTTTATCAGGAACGATTGACCAACTACCTACTAGGAACTAATATTAAATGTTTTTCTCTATTTAAACATTCGAATAATACAATGAACCAATTTAGTTAAAGGTTTACTACATTTGTACTTTTAAATTCAATTTATGTTCTTGAATGATCAATAAAAGGAATTTTATACGAATTTTTAGTTTTTTTTTTTCTATGTTAGTTGGATAGGCAAACTGGCAAACGTGCCACCTAATGGAAAGTGGTCAACGTCGCCCATGAACATAAACCAGTTTACCTGGAACGAGCTCAGGCAACTTATTTATGTGTTGCCTATCCTGAGACATAAGATGTTAAGTCTCGGTGCCAGTAATTACACTGCCTGTCTTGCCCTTCTCTCCGAAACACAGCAAAGCTGTTTTACGGGAGGAACAAGCAAGATGGTGGTACCCATGCAGCCGGGAGCGCGGCACAGCGCTTCCCTCCCACCGGTAAAGTTTTTTCTACACCTCATTATATACTTGCATCAAGCATATTAATATTATGTTCGCTGCACTATTATAATTATAACCGTTAATGTTAATGTGTTTTGTATGAAAACAAATTCCTTTTTTTTATGTTAGTTGGATAGGCAAACTGGCAAAGGTGCCACCTGATGGTAAGTGGTCGACGTCACCCATGAACATAAACTAGTATACCTGGAACGAGCCCAGGCAACTCATTTATGTGTTGCCTATCCTGAGACATAAGATGTTAAGTCTCGGTGCCAGTAATTACACTGCTTGTCTTGCCCTTCTCTCCGAAACACATCAAAGCTGTTTCACGGGAGAAACAGCGTTTCTTTAAATTTATGCTGCGACGCTGCGCCGCCTCTGCGCTCTGATTGGCCGACTGATGGCCATTGATGGATGTTTGGCCGATAGGAGTCAGGACGTGCATATAGATCACTGGTTGGTTGAATTACTATTACGTCAGTGTAAAATCACTGTACAGTTTCGGAATTTTATGACCACTCTTTCCGGTTAATTATTTTATTTTATTTTAGATGTTTGCCCATCTCATGTATACTTGAGACAGGAAAACCGGCAAAGGCGGTAAGTGGCCAATATCACCCTTAAATATAAAATAAACTTATTGTGTTGGATATCCATACAGCAGGTAAGAATATTAGACCTTCCCCACCATGGTTCAGGCCTTGACGTGGCGGTGGGGCTCAGTAGCCTAGGGTGAGCCCAACACCTTGGGCGAAGCCAATTGAGCCGAGGGGGCTCTTTGTACTCCTCTTATAAGAAGAGGGGACAAAAGAGCAGGGGGCAAGGGGTGAAGATAGGAACCTCACCCCATTGTACTGTCCCGACGTTGGGAGGGGTTGTTCTGTGGTGCGGAACAATCCCTCTGTGGAGGTGGCAGGACTGACTAGCCGTCGAGGTGCCCTGTTAGCTTAACAGATCCGGGGCACCTCACCAAGGTGGCACTGGTGGCACTCGCCGGGTTTTAGTGGGTAGAGCTGCGTCCATTCACTATCTTTCTGGCGCAGCGAGTCCCACATACCCACCTGGGGAGACCCACTCCCCAGGCGGGATGCCTCAGAGCATTTCCCGGCGTTAAAGAAAAAAAAAAAAAGGTAAGAATATTAGACAGTCTTGTTGCCAGCAATCACACTTTTTTTTTCTAGAACCTTTTGGATCTCCTTTTCATCGAGTTAATCCTTTTATAAGTAATTTTCTCTTAATCTTACTATAACGACAAAGTTCTATTATTGCTCATAGTATGTAGGCAGCTTTGGATTATAAGAGAACTTAATGAAGTGATATTAGACGCACGAGGACGAGCTTAAAATATTGGAGAATAATTCAGTGAACATTTTCATTAAATCTTTTGTAAGACTTAATAATATAAGTATTAAAATAATCTCTCTTATCTTTAATCTCTACCTTTGATATTTTTAATTATCTATGGTTGTGTGCACAGATAAAAAAGTTATTTTCGTGTACTGGCGGGAAAATATTTGTATTAACAAAATGGCCGCTATTCATGCTTTTGTTTCGTTTGAATATTTCACAAAACTAGCTTTATTAGTCAGTAAAATTCGTGTAAACACACACAAACAACACACACACACACACAAATTGTGTCAGCTTTTATCACACGACGATGGTCTAGTGGCCAGTGGGTATGGGTTCGGCCTCTTGAGGTCTGGGTGCAATCCTGAACCCTGTAGTGCCTTGAAATGGGTTTTTCCAATATTCTACGTGCAACTGAACATGAGACTACCACTTGCTCACCGGTATAGGAAAACATCGTGAGGAAACCTGCGCCTGATGAGAATAAATGTTAATCTTTGAAGGTGTGTGAAGTTCAGCAACACCCGCATTGGGCTCAGTGCATTGGTGAACTATGGCCCAGCAACACCCCTCCTCACGTGATTTCGAGGAGGAGACCCGTGCTCAGCAGTATATAAGGGTTGATATTATTATAATAATATTTATTAAAACATAATATAATCATCCTTATGAAACCCCATTAGATGTTGTAACCGGGCCTCTTTTTTAACTAGTAATACCTATATTTTTACGAAGTGTCTTCATTAAAAGCTTTTAATTAAGATCTGATCAAGACTGGAGGGTAAAATGTTACGGGCTGTTTTGTTCTAGGTACACTAAGGGTTACGCGTGAACCTTAAAAACATTTGATCTTAATTCATATGAGATTCTTTCTCTTCTTATAGAGGTATATTTTAATGCTAATTGGATAGGCAAAAGGAGCGACTACCTGATGGTATGAGGTCAATGTCACCCATGACCATAAACAAAGTCACTTGGCAGCCCAGACAACTCGCGTGTCAAGTAACCCAGATAGTCTCCGTGCTAGTAATTAAACTGCCTACGCTCGTCTGCGAAACACAGAAAAGCTGTTTGACGTAAGAAATAAGCAGGATGATGGTAGCCATGCAGACGGGAGCGCGGCACTGCGCATCCCTCGTACCGTACCGTAAGCTATTGAACGATCACAAGTAGTAAGGTTTTAGAGAAGCTACCGGCAGAAGAGAATCACTTAGTGTGGTGTATCACCATGATGATTACTTCTTCAGAAGTATTTAAAGGAAGGTCAAGAATATAATAGGAATAATTTATTTCAACATGTCATACGAATATCCTATGTAAATAATACTTATAATTTTGTAACTGCCAAAAAGATAGCTTGCGTAAATCGAATAGCTAGTTTTTAAAAAACCAACTGGTTGAAACTGAAATATTTAAGTACACAAATCAACATTAAAATGTTGAACAAATTAAATTGCCTGCACGCAAATAAAAAAAATTGGCGCCAATCGTTCGTCAAACGATAACTTTATTGCTTTCAGCTGAATAAATTATACATTTTAATTGAGTTCACCGCTTCATTTGATTTTTAATGACATCATAGACTTTATAAAGTTGGAAGCTTGTAAAATCTAGATTAATTTTAGCGTAAGTTTAAATGATGGTTTGAAAGGGCCAATAATATATACAGGACATAATATGTAGAGAATAAATAGCTCGGTCTATTCCTGGCAGTTGGCATAAAGTCTTGAAGAAGAAGAGTCTTGACATGGAAACTGCAGTTATCTAGTGAGAGAGTGGTCTTTATTTATTTATTTATTCGTAACTCAGATATCAAAGATCCATATAAAAAAAAAAGAAAAGCTTATAACTAACTTAACCATTAGCCACAAGTTCTTTGTATTTTTTCTTGAACTGGTATCGACTTTAGTTCTGTTTTTTTTGCTGCCCTTACATAATGACATTTCAAAATAAACTGGCGTTAAAGTGCACGGTACTTTTATATTAAAGTACGTACCAAAATGTGGAAAATCGGTAGACCATAACATACCTGATGGTCATCACTAGACCATAATATACCTGATGGTCATCACTAGACCATTATATACCTGATGGTCATCACTAGACCATTATATACCTGATGGTCAATCACTAGATATTAATATACCTAATGGTCATCACTAGACCATAATATACCTGATGTTTATCACTGGACCTTAATATACCTGATGGTCATCACTAGACCATAATATACCTGATGGTCATCACTCATCGTCACTTATAAACTTTATGTGGGTATTTTATTGTGCCAATCCCACGTGACTCGACCATCTACCTCAAAACGTGTGGTAGATCACGGTGCCGAATCCACAAAATAAAATTACAAATTACGCAAACGATGTTTCAGAGGTTTCTTTAGTGAAACTCAGATTCAATAAAGTGTATCAAAGAGTGAATGAATGAATGGATTGTAAATAGGCTCAGCCATTGACCTCGTAGAGTGCTCTCTGGACTTGAGTATCAGCTCTTTGTTCTTAAACCACGTGTCAATATGGATGAGGGCTATTCACTGAGGAAGGGTGAAATTTTACAGGCAAAAAATATTTTTAACCATTTAGTATGAAAAAATGACCATTACAAAAACCAACAAAAAAGTGTGTGCGTACAAAGTACATGTCAGAAGTAAAACTTATTTGACAAACTAATTTTTAAATCTCGTTTATATTTATACTAATCTAAAGCTTTAAATTTGTTTTTGGCTCACATTATAGACCAGATTGCACAGCAACTGTTATTACTGTTCAATAGAGCAAGCACTCCACGAAGCCAAAGATCGAATGGTGGAGGATCAACAACACAAGGACGTGCATGATGCGAGTCACGATCCTCAACATTGGGGGAGGGGGGGGGGGGCGATTGAAGAGAGAGATGGTATAGGTTGATGCTCTAACCCCACCATAGTTCAGGCCTTGACGTGGTGAGCCGCTGCACCTTGGGCGTAGCTAATTCAGCCGAGGGGGCTCTTTGTACCCCTATTATAAGAAGAGGGGACAAATGAGCAGGGAAAAGGGGTGAGGATGGGAACCTCACCCCATTGTACTGTCCCGACGTTGGGAGGGGTTGTTCTGTGGTGCGGGAAACCCCTTCTGTGGAGGTGGCGTCGGTCCCTTGGGAGACTGACTAGTGATTAGCCGGGTGCCGTGTTTGCTCATTAGATCCGGGGCACCTCACCAAAGGCGGCATTGGTGGCACTCGCCGGTTTATTGGGTGAGCTGCGTCCACTTACCAGCTTTCGGGCGCAACGAGTCCCACGTACCCGCTTGGGGAGACCCACTCCCACACGGGATGCCTCAGAGCATTTCCTAACGTTAAATAAAAAAAAGGTTGATGCTCTAAATCGTTTGGACTATAATGAGCTGATCTAGCGTCATTTTTCTCTTGTTATTCATGTCATCTTTAACACGTCATGTTTTCGCTCTTTTTCCAGTAAGCTATAACGTATGTCAATATTATCTATGTACTCGATTTTTTCCTGAATATGACTATGAGTGATAACTTATAATAATAATATAATATCTATGGATGCTTTTACACCACGTCAATCTAGTCCCGTGGTAAGTTCTCGAAGAACTGTTACGGGTTGTGTTTGTGTTACGGGTGTGTTACGGGTACCAGACAACGGAAATATATTTAATACTTTTATACTATACTTATATTTAAGATTTTTATTATATAATACACATATTTAATACACATCCATGACCCAGGAACACAGAAAATATTTTTGTTCCCTGGCGGGATTCGAGCCCGCAAACTCCGGCTTGAGCGCCAACGCGCTTACCACTGAGCCACGGAGGTCGTCAACTTATTACTGGACCAAATTGGGAATGTTATCGAGTTACATCCGACCTCGGATCAGATATTGGTACATTAATGTTATGGACTAGCTGGAGACTGGGACTTCGCTCGATCTACGGATTTTAATTCAATATTTAAAGAATAAAGCAATTAAATAATATAATAAATAGTTTTGCTAACGCAGTTTCTATTACATTTTAAGTACTAGATAATAACTACAATTAATCTTTATATAAGTTTTAGACATTATGGTTAACTTGACGTTTACGTACGTTACGTTACGTACGTTACGTTACGGTTACGTGTTAGAAGTGAATGACACTATTTATTATATATGACACTATTTACATTTAAAATAAACAAAGTTTAAAATTTAAGTTCGTTAGAATACAGAATTCTATAAAATAATGCAAAATAGAATACAATCTTGGTGTAATTTAATCGTTGTTTGTTTCTAAAATAATAAATATGAGAAATAAAATTTTACAAGCTCTGGTAATGGAATATGAAAATTACTTCTACAGTTGCGCTGTATGGTAAGTTGCAACCAAGTGACGTAACGTAATGTAAGAGGTAGTTCCATGCTGCTTTGCAGCCGAATTGGGCCGGCACGACTGGGGTGGCACCTCTCGCTCACATAACACCGGCGTAAAGTAACAGCTATGCTGTCTCGTTTCGTGTGGTCTGTGAGTTTCGGGTGGCCCATTGGGGAGGATAGAGAAAAGGGGGAACACATCTTCATAATCACTGGTTGTGCTGATGTCCCCAAAAGGCGTCGACTACTCGTTTGTCCTCCTTCTTTTTCCATAATTATCGACACTGGTACACTATAATTAAATAAACACACAACCAACGATCATTATGTATTTGTTTATAGTTTTCGCAGAGCTTTACTAGATGGCGCTGCACATTTTGTACATCGCGCTATCGGAGCCAAAGGCATATAAGTCTTCGAAAAAACTCACCTGTTGGAAAAAATACAATATACGGAGTGTATGTACGTATATCGTATTTTTTTTCCATCAACTACCTTATACGTACGAGTATTATTGATCGTGAAATGAAAAATAATGATCATCAGCTCGGCTTAATATGTTCTATGTTAACGCAGGTGAAGTTGCGGGCAACAGCTCATACGTCAATAATCTTTAGAGAAGCAAAAAAATCGGTTGTCTGTAAAGTCGGTTTACTGACGATAGTTGAACGTGACAACGTCGTAAGAAAATGGAACGCCTCACAGCGAGGTAACGCCGCATGCGTCATGTTTTTTCGTTCTTGCAGCCGGCTCCATCGAATTATAAGACGTTGTCACGACAAAAACTTTGTTTCCCTTTTTAAAAGGATTGCGCAAACGGAGGAATTTGAAATTTAGATTATGTAGAGCCCTGAGTTGAGAAAGCTATTATTTTTGTATTTTATATACACTAGAATAGGCACATATGCAAAGTTGAATGATAACGACAATGACAAACAATTAATGACGTTATGAAGTTTAGTTTTTATTATAGAAGTTTTGAAGCATTAGTTTTTAGGTAGGTACTGCCAAACTGTAATTGAAGTTGAACGATTTTTTAAAGTTGAGATCGTATTTCGATCGCTGGGTGACCTCCAGTCTTTTTAATTGTCTGATTTAAATATACGTGAGCATAATAAAAGGGGAATACGAATTGTCCCCAAAACTTTTCCCTGTAAAATGTCAGGAATAGTTTACCCGAGAGCAAATTGCCATGTTTACCGCTCAGATCTGGGACAAGCTGGGGGAATGGCATCATTGTCCGGCAAATGAGAAAAATAAACAAATTTTTTAAGTTACTCGGATAGACAAACTATCAGACGTGCCACCGTGGTAAGTGGTCGACATCGCCCATGAACATAAACTAGTTTACCTGGAACTAGCCCTATCCTGATGATAAGCTTCTGCCAGTAATTACACTGCCTGCCCTGCCCTTCTCTCCGAAACGCATCAAAGCTGTTTGACGGGCGCAACAAGCTAGATGGTAGTACCCATGCAGCCGGGAGCGCGGCACAGCGCTACAACCGGTAAATGCAAAACAGCAAGAAAAAAATTGTTTTCTAAAATATGTTATATGCTTTACGTTATATCACTTATATCTACACGATTTTACACTCACGTGTAAGGTTATTACGTAATATGTAACATGATAATATTGCATAATATGTTATTTTCATAATAACCTTTTTAATTTTATTGATATTGTATATAATATTACAATTTAATGGTTTCTTTAAATTGAATTTCTTATATTTAAATCAATAAATAATGCCTGTCTTGCTAATAGGTTAAAATCTGATTGGAAAAAAAGCGTCATAATCTTCAAAGACAAGATTAATTCACAATAAGATACAGATGAAGTAATTAACGAAGCCCGTGAGATTAGCATACTTAATACCGTCAGACAACACCTGGCATACGGGGCTTTACCGCCCTATTTAAATTTCGTCATAAACTTATATTACAGAAGGCATATTTATGTCCCATACTAACTGCTGCTCGTGACTCGAATGTTCGAACCGAGATCTGTTCTTTAGTGCATATTACTTTAAGGCGGGCCTTTCCCGATAAACAGTATTTTGAATTATGTTTTATTTAGAAACTAACCGATTTAAGTTTCGAAAAATATATATGTTATTTAACACTCCATCATCATTACATTTTGGTTATTTGGGATAGGTCAAAATTGAGATGAAACAGGCATTTTATTTGAGTAATATAAGGTTTTGTACAATAAAACTTATCTATATACATAAATAAAACTGGAGTGTATGTTTGTAATATCAAAATAACCGCTTTTTATTGAATGCTTATGGATGAATACACGGGGCTTCAAAATCTTCCCTCCCTCCCTTCAATTAAATAAATATGTGTTTTCACTCGCTGCGAAAGCGCTGAACGCGGTTTCAGTGCCGAGCGGAGCTCCATATTCATCTCATTTAGCTTTCTCTCAGCCTTAAGACTTTACCCTTTTTTTTCTTTAACGCCGGGAAATGCTCTGAGGCCTCCCGCTGGGGAGTGGGTCTTCCCAGGCGGGTATGTAGGACTCGCTACGCCCGAAAGCTGGTAAGTGGACGCAGCTCTACCCACTAAAACCCGGCGAGTGCCACCAATGCCGCCTTTGGTGAGGCGCCCCGGATCTAATGAGCAAACAGGGCACCTCGATGGCTAGTCAGCCCCTCGATGGAATGACTGAATAAAGAAGGGTACAAAGAGCCCCTCGACTCAATTAGCCTCGCCCAAGGTGCTGGGCACACCTTAGGCTACTGAGCCCCACCGCCACGTCAAGGCCTGAACCATGGTGGGCCTTTACCTTAAGTTAAATACATTTATCATTTTTTGACATACAACCATGTCCATCATAATGTCTTTATGCTCTTAATTTCAACTCGGTCCATTTAGGTTGCTGTTCCGACGTGATTTACCAACAAACAGCCATCCAACATTAATTTTCCAAATAATTATATCATCAGCCCCTTTCATTGCGGAACGAAAATAAAGCATCTCTCAATGAATGCCAAGACTACCGACCCCTTACCACTCGTGTCCAACACGGTATGAAGTATTTTCTATTGTTCAATTATGAAAATTTGTAATACAAAGACATATGTATATGCAGGAAACTTAATCCTTTAGAGGTGATCACAGGACTAGTTAGTTTGGCGTGATCGTTCATAAATATTCATTAAAACTAGTAAGGGCGACGTTTTTTTTATTTATTTTTTAATGTCACAAGGAGGCAACCGAGCAGTCGGAGCCTTATGGTGACTACCGACGCCATAGACATCCGCACAACCAAAAGTTATGCAGTTGTGTTGCCCTCCTTTTCACTATACCTTCCAATAAGCCACCGAAAACTCACAAACCGCACGAAACGCGACAAAGCAGCTGTTACTTGACGACGGTGTTATGAGAGCGAGAGGTACCACCCCGGTCGTGCCGGCCCAATTCGGCTGCAAAGCAGCATGACATTATCTTTTACTAAATTACTTACTATCAGGCATATCTACTTTTTCCGTCCACTGCTCATATGCCTCAATTAATGAACTACAAGACGGCCGATCCCGCTATTTGGTATATTACTATAATATTACGATGAAAGCAAAATACTATAACACTATACAAACTATAACACTACACCCCATGTGTAACTAAATTCTCCAAACTCAACCGCAGTTTGTTAAACACGTGTTTATTTAGTCGAGGCGAGAATTTAACTTAAAGTTACCCGGTTGTCTCCTCCATTCTCACTGAACAAGGTTTGTGTGACACCAATAAAGTCTAGGTTATCCGGGGTACACTAGATCAGAGTTGCGCTAAACCTTAATAATATTATACAATCAGACAATATCTGGTTTGAAGAGCATTTTGAATATGACAAATACTTGAAACTTTAGCAAAGAGATAGATTGACACGTGAAAATGAAGTGTTTATGAATTCTGATCAAATATGATCAAATCAAATGTCTTGGTAGACTTCACGATTCACACAGTACTTCCAAGGAATTAGATTCTAATTCAATAATATGACAAACATACAAACCTTTATGTCCCACTGAGCACGGAGCTTCTTCTCGAAATCTAGCAAGGAGGTTGATGTACTAAATTCAGGCATTCTTTGGCGCTGCGTAGAGATGCCGGTGCGCTCTGCATCTTCTACCTCATCTACCACGGGGATTGTTCTGAGGCATTGTTCGGACTAATACCTGCAGCACGGTTTCACGACCGGTCATCGCGTAAAAGCTCCAAATTTCACTCTCACCATCTCGATGTTCGTAAATCCACAACAACTCGATTTTTACGCCATTTCCTGCCTCGCACGACGAATATATGGAATCAGCTGCCACTTACGGTGTTTCCGAACCGATACGACTTAGGGACCTTCAAGAAAAGAGCACACTCCCATTTGAAAGGCCGGCAACGCACCTGTTAACCCTCGCGGTTTCCTTTCGATATTTTCCCTCACAGGTGAGCCAGCCATGTTCTTATATTTAGGAGCGCGGGGAAATTTAAAAATCCCTTATGCACCAACCATCAAACTCAGATCTCATTTCAACGCCAATCCTATGCCCACTAGACCTCGTCACAAAAACAAACTGACCTTGTAGTACCTATATAAGCGATCTTCAGTTTAGTCATTTCATTTGAAACAAAAACTAAATGTATAATCAATAAAAAATGGCGTCATACTTTACAATGACGTTATTAGAGACTCCTGTGGCTAAATTCCATGAAGTAAGGAAATAAGAGGAGTTGCCCCTTTCTTTAAATTTACAGCTGAAAGTGGTGCCTGATCCGCCATCTTGAGTGCCCTTTTCATAGTAGTATCCTCTATATTGTTTGTGGTTTTGCTGTCAAAACCCTAGCAATGGTAGCCATGTTAAGTGCCGCTTTGAGTTGTACACCTTTTTTTCGTAGGTATGCCAAGTCCTCTGTACTGTTATTATGTCTATGCTAATTTCAAAATTGCTTTTTATATATGACAATGACTTTTGAAATTTCCGAACAAAGAAACACTTTAGACGAATATGAGTGTCCTAACTTTAGTCTAGAAGTTCTAATAGACAATATAGTGAAAATCTAATAAATAAAGGTATAGACACTAAAGAATTGTAAATTGCGACGTTTCATTACATTCTCTATGGAACCCTCTTAATCCCAATGGTCAATATACAGCTCACCTCGAAATCAGACGTCGAACATGACTGCGACTGACGAAGATAAATGTTTGAGTATATTGCTAGGATTACCGTTGGAGGGTGCATCCCTCTGCATGGGTCAATTTAGTTCGCATTTATTTCCACGCTTGACTATTTAGTTTCCTGACTGATAAGAGTTGAACTTAAATTGCTGTTTTTTTACCATGTATTATAGTCCTACATATTATGGAGGTTAGCATAAAAAGAAACACGAAACATAATATTTTGTGATCTATGGTTAATCTATGTTTTCACACTTTGAAGTTTGAATATGGAATTATTTACTAAAATAAATTACATTACACGACCGAAAGCGACCAATCAAACGAGATAAAAGCGATGACATGGTGTGATACATTCGATGTTTTGTCCGGCGCCTGTCCTGCTCTCGTACTTTGTCCATACGTGGAGTCCATAAGTAACGTATAAATGGCATAAAAATAATTGTATGTGAATAGAAAAAAGGATTGTGTGGTTTTATGAAACCACGGTAAAAGTGAAACTTTTTTTCACATTACAGACAATTTTTGGAATAATATTCCATTAAGGGTATAAAAATCGCTTTATCTTTAATTTTCCAAGTATAAAATGAATATTATTTTATACTTGGAAAATTGGAATGATATTCCCATTATTTATTTTATATTATATTATACCGGGTTTATTTTGAACGCTTGCGAAAACGAAGAGGTATGAAAGTTTTGGCATAGCCTGACACGATACAAGTGAAAAAAACGCGTTTTCTTTTTATTTTTGGTTGCCTTTTTTATTTATTTTTTTGTATAATCCGGTTTAGTAAACCTAATTTTACAGGAATTTGATGATAATGCTTTAAAATAATGGTTTTTTGAAAAAAAACAGCAAGTTGGTTTATGGTTCACGTCGGCTAGCGGACTGAATCAGCTGATAGCGTTCGCCGTATGAACGAGGTGAACGAACTCCCGCACATCGCGCGTCTTCAGTGCGCCCGCTAGTCACGACTAACTCATGCTAACCGCGAGACGCACGCGTCTCGCGGTTAGCATGAGCGCATAGTGTGTAAACATACATTGCGGGTTTGCAAAATACACAAGTCCTAAAATTTTCTTTAAAAAACGTTTCTGAGATAAATGGTTTATTTGGGAAAATACCGGTGGGAGGGAAGCGCTGTGCCGCGCTCCCGGCTGCATGGGTACCACCATCTTGCTCGTTTCACCCGTGAAACAGCTTTGCTGTGTTTCGGAGAGAAGGGCAAGACAGGCAGTGTAATTACTGGCACCGAGACTTAACATCTTATGTCTCAGGATAGGCAACTCGTCTATGTGTTTATGGGCGACGTCGACCACTTACCATCAGGTGGCACGTTTGCCAGTTTGCTTATCCAAATTACATAAAAAAAAATAAAAAAAAATTGGGAAAGCGCTTTGTTCAGAATTGAACAAAGGCAACTAATGGTAAAAAGTCTCTGAGATACATTTGTGATTGCTAAGTAGATATAAAGTATTGTTAAATCGGTTATTTATAGATTCAGATATTGTATCTGAAATTTCTAGCATTTTTCTTGTTAGATGTCAATATTATAGATGGAAAATTATCTTAGGCATCCTGCGGGGGATAGGGAACTCCCCGGGCAGGTATGTTTGCAGGGATTCGCTGCACTCGAAAGATGGTAAAGTGGCCGTAGCTCTACCTACTAAACCCGGCGAGTGCCACCAATGCCGCCTTTGGTGAGGTGCGCCGGATCTGTTGAGCAACAGGGCACCTAGACGGCTAGTCAGTCCCCCAAGGGACCGACTTTCCGTTTATCCCGCACCATAGAACAACCCCTCCCAACGTCGGGACAGTGCAACGAATGTGTACACATCCTCGCCCTTTGTCCCCCCCTGCTCTTTTGTTCTCTCTTCTTATTAAAGAGGTGTACAAAGAGCAGCACGTTCTATTCAATTGGCTTCGCCCAAGGTGCTGGGTTTGCCCTACTGAGCCCCACCACCACGACTTGGCTGTATTTTTATAATTAGGATAGACAATTTAATTACTGGCATCGAGACTCTGTCTTACATCTTAGGATATGGATATTTTTTAATGGTTTGTATTAATGTAGGTACAGTGAAAATCTATAATAACGACATCGAAGGGACTACTGATTTTTGGAGGTACAAAGTATTTTTGTAAAGTAAGTACTTGTGTATTTGCAAAGTCGTAATTTTAAGTTTATTCCAAATGTAGTGATTTCTATAATTGTCCTATAATAATTTTATATTAGAAGCAAATGTGATGTGTATCATGCTAATTGATACTAATAACACACGTTTTATCCACAACGAACCCATTAACCCCGTCAACAGATATTATGGTATGTTTCGTGCACGCCTCAACCTAGTCGAAAGTGTGCCTTTCTGAATTATTACCATTTTCGCCCATTAGCTTTCATCATTCAAAGATAGATTGTGAAATAGTTTATGGTCTAAGTTAGTAGTAAATTTACCAGAATTGGAATATGGTGTTTGATCTCTATTATAGAAGACAGCAATAGAGCTAGGAGATAGAGCTAGAACGAATTGGTTGGTAAGTCACACAATCGAATATTCAGCGGGGATGATAATGTTTGCCTACATTGCCTATTCGTAACTTAAAAGTTTTCTTCTATTATTATTAATAATACCTCTTTAATACCTTTTTATCAAAATTCTTTATATTATTATTAATGAAAAAAAAACTTTTAAAAAGGTATATAGAGTCTTACTAAAGTAGTAAAACTCTATATACGTTATGTTTTTTTTAAGGAAAACCCAATTTATCAAGAGCAATAATATTATCACCACCATGGCATCATCCTTCATCAAGACATTATATTTTCAAGTAAACGTACAAAATATTTTTATGTATTAAAACCAATAACTCATTGCTCTATTATAACCCAGAATATTTCACAATCTCTACATAGAGAATAGAGTATACATATACGTAAACTAGATGGCGCTGTACCGAAAGTACATCGCGCTATAGGAATACTAACAGTTTCGGTACTAGAGCGCGGAACACATTTGTACTGTCATCATCAGCCTTTAGTCCACTGCTAAAAGACATAGGCCTCTTTTAATGACTCTTTTTGTATACCTGTGGCATCAGTCATATGATGCGTTGGGTTAATATCTAATATATAAAATTTCCATGTCACGGCTCCTTCTAAACGGCTTTACCGATTTTTACCAAATTTTATATGCGTATTCAGTAGGTCTGAGAATCGGCTACTATCTACTTTTCATACCCCTAAGTGATAAGGGTGGTCAACCCCTCAAATTTTAAAAGTTAACGCGGGCGAAGCTGCGGGCCACAGCTAGTAGTATTATATAAAAGTTGAATAATTATTGATAAATTATTTACCTACAATACAACTCAAGTGTCAATTCGTTAATTCTTGGCTTCTTGTTATAATATAATAATAGAGTTATGACTTTATTATGTATTTTTAAAGATATTATAAAAACAATAGTAAACTATCATTCTCTATGGACTTAAGATTCTGAACTCATTCATCAGCTATTCTCACTGTACAGGTATTATCTAATCCGTGACTCTATTATAAATATCATATCTATCATATATTCAAGCTAAGATAAAAATATTATAATACGGGAATTGCATGTAATCTTACCATATTATTTAAGAAACTAATATACCTACCTACTATGTACACACAATATGTGCCGCGTTACCCACAGAGCATTGGCATTTCCAATTAAACGTCCTATAGCTCATAATATATGAAAATTAGAAAAAAAAGTTATGGAAAAAATTTGTAGAGGATAATTTGATGTTTAAAAATGGATAAATGCATATTATTGATTAATCCAATATTATAAGAGTTATCGGCCGAGATAGAAAAACCGGTTCATTAAATGGGCCATAAATCGTAAAAGTTAAGTTTTACAAAAAAGTTTACTGGAAATAAAAGATGCGAAATTTAATTTTTTACGATAATAGTCTTCATAAATTTTCCCCTAATGTGCATAGTTTCAGAGATATCGGTCAAAATCTCTTTTTTTAGATGGCGCTTGAAGCTCTACCTGGATCTGTTAGCATTTTGTGATCATCTACAGCTTGGCAGAAAAGAGTGTAGAAAAAATGAGGGCGCCACTTTGACTTAGGTCTCATCATAGTAATATGGGAAAACAGTAAGAGAATTTAATCAAATCGTTATAACAAAAAATGCGAAACTTTAAACTTTACTCAAAATCTAGTATTTGTCGGCCAAGTATCTTCAACATCATAGGTTTCCATTTAGTAAAATATTTAGTTCCACTTGTCACCACGTCATATTCTTTTTGGCCAAGCTGTACTCAATAAGTGACGCTAAACTTTATTAAAAAAATTTGGTATTAAAAAAACGTCTAATTTAACTTACCTAATGAGGGATTGATGATGTTCATGATTGATTTATAATAATATAAAAAAGAATTTTCATCATAAATTAATCTGCAAAATTATAAATAATAATATAATTTATTTGCACACATTAATCTAATACAAATACACGAGATAATAGAAAAAAATGGAGAAAACAAATTTCACATAAAACTATGAGTTTTTCTCCAAATAACTTGTCCTGAGTAATAAAATAATTATAATATAGTTTTTCAAGTAAACGTATAAAATAGTTTTATGTATTAAAACAACAATAACTTAAAATACTCATTGCTCTATAATATCTCTGAATATGTTTCACAAACAATCTCTACGTAGAGAATAGAATCTATATATACATAAACTAGATGGCGCTGTACCGAGATAAGATGGCGCTGTACCGAAAGTACATCGCGCTATAGGAATACTGAGAGCAGAAGCTCTCAGTATTCCACGAAGTACAGAAGTACTATAATGCGAAAGACTGTAGTGCGCAACAGTGAGATAGTAGTGAGATGGCTGATTGATGTTCTGTCATCATCAGCCTTTAGTCCACTGCGAAAACTCTTTTTGGCATCAGTATTATCGCTGGTCCCGGCAATATAGTATCCTTACTAATATTATAAATGCGAAAGTAACTCTGTCTGTCTTTTCTTCACGCCTAAACCGCTGAACAGATTTGGATGAAATTTGGCACAAAAATAGTTTGAGACCCGAGAAAGGACATAGGATAGTTTTTATCCTGGGTATCCCACGGGAACGGGATTTATGCGGGTAAAACTCCGGGACTGTCTATCTTCTTAACCATGAAACAGATTTGGGTGAAATTTGATATGAAGATACTTTAGAATTTAACTTAGGACATAAAATAATTTTTCTCCTGAAAATCGCACGGAAACAGGACCTATGCGGGTAAAACCCCTAGACTATCTATCTCCTATGCCACGGAATAGATTTGGGTGAAGTTTGATATGAAGATAGATAGTAGGACTTAAAATAGTCCTTATCCTGAAAATTCCACGGGAACGGAAACTATGCGGGAAAAGTCCAGGACAGTCTATCTTCTAAGCAACGAAATAGATTTGGGTGAAATTTGATATGAAGATGCTTTGAAACCTAACGTAGGACATAAAATAGTTGTTATCCTGAAAATCTCACGGGAACGGGATATATGCGAGTAAAACCCTGGGACTGTCTATCTTCTAAACCCCGGAACAGATTTGGGTGTAATTTGATATGAAGATGCTTTGAAACCTAACGTAGGACATAAAACAGTTGTTATTCTGAAAAATCTTACGGTAACGGAACCTATGCGGGTAAAACCCTGGGACTGTGTATCTTCTAAACCACGGAACAGTTTTAGGTGAAATTTGATATGAAAATACTTTGGAACTTAACGTAGGGCATAAAGTTTTTATCCCACTATGAAAATCCCACGGGCTTTGCAGGTAAAACAAAGCAGGTAAAAAAATTACGAGCTGTGCAAGTAAAACACCGGGACTGTGTATCTATTAAACCACCGAACCGATTTGAATGTAAGGTATAGAGATAGCTCGAGACCCAAAGTAAAATATAAGATGTATAAGTGTAAGTAGAAGATTTAAATGTGTTAATGTTGGCGTCGTCGTCAAGATGGCGTCAACTCAAAACGTAGATTACGCTATCGATTACAAGATGCGAATCTTTAATATGAGGATCACACTTTTGTATTGCACATATTTTCAATGTTGTTCCCGTGGGATAACCGGGATAAAAATTATCCTATGTCCTTTCTCGGGTCTAAACTATCTTTGTGTCAATTTTCATCCAAATCTGTTCAGTGGCTTAGGCGTGAAGAACAGACAGACAGACAGAAAGAGTTACTTTCGCATTTGTAATATTAGTAAGAATTTATCCAAAATGGAATTCTTGATATTATATATTTAGTTTACATTATGTAGTGATTAATACCGTATTTGTGTAAGTAAATAGAATTTTACATTACCGCTTTATAATTGGCAATTTTTTAAAATACCTATTAAATGGAGATCGATAGTATGTTATTTTTTTCGGTAGGCATATTTAGTATACACAATTCCACCAATAATTATAATTATAGATTTGTTATTATTCTAATATTATTATCAATATATAAAAGAAAAATTGTAGGCATAATTGGTGTCTGGTTGGCATCCCTGACCTGATATACTCTCGGTTCAGTTGTTAGCGTCAGGAAATATTTTCCTGACACTATGCTGAACCATCATTTTGACCCACACGTGAGACACACACTTTTTTATTAAAAAATTTTGTTTGCAACAATTGTCTTATTTTTTTATTCATCTCATTTTTAGGTTTGCACGATCAAAAATATTTTTATGTGTATATCTTTATGTCTCTGTGTGTCTCCTGTTTGTGTCGAATAAATGTTTCTTTCTTTTCCTTCTTTCTTTCACCATACATTGATAGCTATACCTACCTACAGATAAATAAAATTGGAGTGTCTGTTTGTAATACATATTAAAATAACCGCTTTTTACTAAATGCATAGGGATACACGGTACATATACTAAAATAATAGCCTTCTTAAAAAAATTCTCTTACAACTAAGTTATGTATTATTGCATTACTCTAAAAACATAACACAAAAAACCGGTGAATACTTATACACAAATTTTATAAACAAAAAGTAACAGTTATAAATTTTACCGCGTTTTTGGAAATAAACGTATTATGTCAATAAACTGTAAACAAGTAATCACAAGAGATTTTATTCTGTACAAGCTATTACGCCTTTCTTTCCGGAAATTTATTGTTACCCCGCCGCCGTACTGTCGTGTTGAGACTTAAGCTGAACGCCATCCCTTTTACTCCTACGCATAAATTATGTTATTATTTTAATTTTTTTCGAGCTTCAATCTCTGCGATATAGACGACGTGAGAATATGGCTAAGCTTCCTGAATGCTGCTCACCCCAATTTCATCCTGCTATCGGCTTCCCTCTTGAAGTTCATGTCCACCCAAGACAGATATACTCTTGCACGACTACGAGAGTTATGCCATTAATGTGAACAGGCCTTTTTTTTCTTTTACGTCTTTACAAAAAGCTAATTGCCATACCAAAACCGCTTTACTATGATTTGATAAGTCTCTGCAAAACTGAAGCAATCCCAAAACATTACATATATTTTATAATAATTTGTATTGTGTTGAAAACTCTGAAGAAAAAATCGATATTGAAGGCGAAGATTCAAATTAAAGAAGCATTATTTTTTTCTTTTTAAGATTTTGACCATTTTATTTTGGTTTCGAAAGTTAAAGATTACTTGCAAAACAATTATCATATAAAATTTAAATAAAAGAAGTTCTATAGTAGTCAATTTCATAAAATACTGTCTATAAATATAATTAAAAATTAAAAGACCGACCTAATGCAAATTGCATTAGGTCGGTCTGTTACAATGGTTACTTAAAAATATGTTTCATTGATAGGATTCTAACATAGCGATTAGTGGATGATACAGCTAAGATTTGGCTTTAAAATTTTACTGAAGAAGGTGGTAATGGGCTGGTACGCTCGAAATCTGAATTGGAAATTATCGTCATATTAGTTACTTACATTTCTGAATCTCAGTGGTCAGTGTGTTTATAAAGTCATTAATGATGTTGCAATTGAAGAAGTATTGTCTTTTATTCGTATTATACATTTTTTCAATTATTTCATTAAATACTTATACAATTACAATTATCTTTAAGAGGTTAAATTGGTAAAAAAATTGCTTTTATTTGACATTTTGAACACCTATTTTGGATCACTGTACGCTACACTATAATCAAATTAGCTTCTTTTATTTCTCCTGTAAAATTAGATTTTTGATATTACCGCTTTATTGCCCGGGGAGAGCGAATTATGATGCACTGAAGTTTATAAACGTTAGTTAATTTAATATAATATTACACGTGTAATATGTATATTGTAAAGATGATACGATAAAAAGTTTTATTATCTCTATCATTCACTACTCACTAGGGAGTTAAGATTCTGAACACGTTCACCTATTCTCACTGACTCACTCTGTAGAGTGAACAACAAACAAAAAATATAGCCTTTTTTTCGGAATGATCTGTGCTAATTTGACATGCATGGCTAAAATAATAACTCATTTTATTAAAATTAATCAATGATCTGTAAATTATTTATACTTATAATTAACTATTGTATAAGGTATTAATTATCATTTTTAATTTCATTCATTTCATTGTTTAAATTCTCAATTGTAATAGGTACTCTATATAAATTTGCACACCATGACAATGGTAAATTGTGAGGTATGATTATTTAAATGTAACATCTCTGTTACCACAATTTGGGCAAATAAATGAATTATGAAATATGAATTATGAAATAATGGCCCAAAGGCCCTAATGCTTCATCGAATTAGTGTGAGCCGATATGGCTCACTTATGGTTTGTTATAAGTGGGGGTTTGCTCCCCGCCAACCGTGTAGTCTGGCGTCGGCTTGGAGATATAGCTGTAGCTATGCTCTAATATGTAACTCCACTACCTTCATAGGCTTCAGGCACTTGATCACCCTTCTTATTATTTAATGAAATCAATGAATTATTATTATATTGTATTATAACTACCAACGACGAATCTAACGCAAATCACTGGCATGAAACTGAATACGTAACTATCACAATATATTCAAGTTGAGATAAAAAATATTAGCTATCATTATATATTATGTAAGAAAATAATAGAGCTATTGTTTTCGAACATGAACATCATTCCCACAAGACTACCGTCGCATTTTTTAACCGACTTCAAAAAAAGGAGGTTCTGAATTCGTCTGTATGTTTTTTTTTGTATGTATGTGACACGATATCTCCGCCGTTTGTGAATGGATTTCGATGGTTATTATTTTGTTTGGAAGCTGGTGTTTCCAATTTGGTCCCATATTAATTTTTTTAAGATCTGACAATCCGTTTTTTAGTTATTCCCAATAATGCCTATTTGGTTGGTTTTGTTTACCTTGATGATATGATCATTTTATTACTTGTCGATGTAACAATTATATAGGATGCTTTGGTAGCACACCATAGTATCTCGCGGTCATTGTAATCATCATCATCATCATCCTTCATCCATCCACTGCTGAACATGCCTCTTTCAATGAACGCCAAGACGACGAATTTCGGAATCACTAAAAATTAAGAAATAAAAACATTTTACAAAAAATTAAAACCGACTTCAAAAATACTAAACTAAAATTTAATAAAATAACAGTTTCTTTAATGTTTGTGCTTACAACATATTATAATCAACCTAATCTTCTACTAATGTACAAACTTTGCGTTTACCACGTCATTATAGTTACTTTTGGAGTCGGTGTCGTATTTGTTGCTGTACATTACCTACCTATCTACCTTGGCTGACACAGACTCCAAAAGTAACTATAATGACGTGGTAAACGTGGTGGACGTACTTTTTAGTTTAGTATTTTTGAAGTCGGTTTGAATTTTTTATAAAATGTTTTTATTCAATACTCAGTTTAAGCAGTGCCAAGTACGAAAATTCTATTATTGACAGCCAAAACATTGATTTATTTCATAAATACCAAAATGGCACTATATAGTATAAGATCGCTCTAAAGCCCCACCATGGTTCAGGCCTTGACGTAGCGGTGGGGCTCAGTAGCCTAGGGTGAGCCGCTGCATCTTGGGCGAAGCTAAGTGAGGCGAGGGGATTCTTTGTACCCCTCTTATAAGAAGAGGGGACAAAAGAGCAGAGGGCAAGGGGTGAGGACGGGAACCTCACCCCATTGTTCCGTCCCGACGTTGGGACGGGTTGTTCTGTGGTGCGTGATAACCCCTCCGTGGAGGTGGCGTCGGTCCCTTGGGCGACTGACTAGCCGTCCCGTCCCGCCCGTCGAGGTGCCCTGTTTGTTTATTATATTCGGGGCACCTCACAAAAGGCGGCATTGGTGGCACTCGCCGGGTTTTAGTGGGTAGAGCTGCGTCCACTTACCAGCTTTCGGGCGCAGCGAGTCCCACATACCCGCGTGGGGAGACCCACTCCTCCGCGGGATGCCTCATAGCATTTCCCGGCGGTAAAGAAAAAAAAGATTATTCTAAGGATATTTGCCTGATAAATGATAAGTTAAGATATGGCATTATTTTCTGGGGTAACTCAACTGATAAGGAATCAATATTTAAAATGCAAAAACGATGTATTCGAGCAATATTCAAAATTAAAATAACAGACAGTTGTAAGCCGTGGTTTCAGAAACACAAAATTCTAACACTTCCCTCTTTATACATATTAGAAGTGGCATTATTTGTAAAAATTAATCCACACTTATTTCCAAGAAAGTCGGATGTTATAGTTCGATATAGACGTGATGACCACAAAGTGCAAACACATAATGCCAAAACCACGCAAATGCAAAATAGTATAGTATGTATCGGACCAAAGATTTTTAATAAAATACCTAAGAACTTTAGGTTACTAAATACAAACAGATTTAAAATGCAATTCAAAAAATTTCTAACTGAAAAATGTTATTATAATATAAATCTTATATCTTTAAATGAGCAATTCTTGTATATATAATTTGAATCTCGGAATCGGCTCCAACGATTTTCATGAAATTTAGTATATAGGGGGTTTCGGGGGCGATAAATCGATCTAGCTAGGAATCATTTTTAGAAAATGTCATTTAAAAAAAAAATCCAGCATCCAGGTACTAATTTTCTAATTGACATTTTTTAATATTTATAATAATTAATTAATTTGTATTTTGACATAATAATTTGGTTTATATAACTTTAGTTGGGATAATGTTATATCATATATCTGGCACGCTATGACATTTGCACACTAACTTTCAGTATAACATATTGTCCTATGGTAACTATTGTAACAGCTTGCATGCTCAATGTATAATCACAATATGTTAATGCAAATAAAGTATCTTTATCTTTATCTTTAATGAAAACGCAAAATGACTTTCATTCTAATTAAAAATTTAGGTCTCCTTTGATGAAACTTTTGGCATAACCTATGAATACCATCCGCATTGAGTTTTAATTTGGAATAAAAAATTAAAGAGATATCACTTATTATAGAGCTATCAAATAAAGAAAAACGTGTCTTATATTGACACTTGCAAGTAAAATTACTTTATACTATTTAGCCTTTACGAGACTAAAAAATCAGTCGTTTAATAATACTTGTTCTTATTAGTATTTTAATAACACAAGAGGTCGTTTATAATATTGATTCCTTTTAAAAATATACCTTGGGACATATATATTACACTATACCTACAATGTAAAATAAAAATTTAGAAGTAAAATTCTTGTTTCCAGAATGTTGATCCTTCGAGCCGTATATTTTTATATGTATATTATGTTCTCAGCTAAATACAATGTCTTGGCCACAAATCCTAACTCCGTCTATATTTGAAAGTGGCGCAGTTGGTGGTCTCAATATGCCAAGATTTATTAAGTTTATTACTAGGGATAAGCTCCAGCGTGACGTATTCCTACATAGACCTTTCTGTTTTATATTTTCTTATTTACCCACTTGATATGGAAAATGAAAACAGTTCCTAATAAGGTTTTGGAATTGGTGACTAGCATTGAAGATTATCATTGTAATATCACATTTACATATATTCTATTTTAGTCTTGAGAGTATTAGGGTATTAAAGGAAATCTAAAATGTTATGTGTCACATTCACATATAATATTAAGAAGGCCTACTACTTGATAATATCTGTGGTCACATTGCTTTCTACTGTTTATGCGAATTTCACATAAACAGTCACGTTTTTAAAGTGAAACTTTTATTACATAGTCTCAAACTTTTTCGTTAGTGTGTTGCATGTCGCGTGACGGTCGGCCGCAGAATCACTACATAGTACATAGTATAAAGCAAAGTCGCTTTCCGCGTCTGTCTGTATGTATGCTTAGATCTTTAAAACTACACAACGAATTTTGATGCGGTTTTTTTAAATAGATAGAATGATTCAAGAGGAAGGTTTAGGTGTATAATGCAGTAAAGCAGTAAAGTGGCACCGACGGACGTTGTCCTGTACAAAATTTTTAAATGAATATTTATTTTTTTGTGAATCTAAACTATTCTCGAACCCACTTGAACACACACAAAAATTCATCAAGATCGGTCCAGCCGTTTAGGAGTTCCGTGACATACACACGTGCAGTGGAACTATATATATATATATATATATATATATATATATATATATATATATATATATATATCAATATGGGTATATCAGTCGTTATCATATATTTCATTACCTTTTAATATTATAGAATAATATATTTTTATTCCTCAATACTGTGCAACAATTCATCAGCCTGTACATCTACCAGGATGGGTCCTCACGCGCTCGTCCAATTCTTCACTTCAAAGTCTAAATGACTCGTGAAGACTTAATCTAATCAGTGGTTTACTCCACAGCAACCTAATCTAATCAGTGGTTCACTCCACAGCATCTTAATCTAATCAGTGGTTCACTCCACAGCAACTTAATCTAATCGGTGGTTCACTCCACAGCAACTTAACCTAATCAGTGGTTCACTCCACAGCAACTTAATCTAATCAGTGGTTCACTCCACAGCAACTTAATCTAATCAGTGGTTCACTCCACAGCAACTTAATCTAATCAGTGATTCACTCCACAGCATCTTAATCTAATCGGTGGTTCACTCCACAGCATCTTAATCTAATCAGTGGTTCACTCCACAGCAACTTAATTTCATCAGTGATATATTATACAGTAAATGAAATTATATCAAATAAAAGCTTTATTTACTTAGTGATTCAATTCAAAAAGTACTTTGAATTGGTAACAACTACTTTACTGTAATTTTGAGCTTTGCGTTATAGTATTTTCCGGATCATACTTGATAAAAAATAAGTAAATTAATTTCTATTGTGGGTACATTGTGTTTACTTCAATGAAACTTTTTACTTCAAAAGAAAAATCTTAATAGTCAATTCCTAGTCATCGACTACAAACATAATAAGTAAAAAAATGATTAACGAATTTTGTAATGACATTCCGCATCGTCAGAGAGTAGCCCCGACCATATGTTATGCAACATTATTAATGGATAGTAATTTGTGTGAATTTAAACTTTGGAGAAAGAAAACAATTATTATTTCTCATTGAATCTTAGCACAAACTGTTTTTAACCGACTTCAAAAAAAAAGGAGGTTCTCAATTCGTCTGTATGTTTTTTTTTTTTTTTTTTTTTTTTTATTTGTATGTGACACGATATCTCCGCCGTTTGTGAATGGATTTCGATGGTTATTTTTTTGTTTGAAAGCTGGTGTTTCCAATTTGGTCCCATATTAATTTTATTAAGATCTGACAAGCTGTTTTTTAGTTATTCCCAATAATGCCTATTTGGTTGGTTTTGTTTATCTTGATGATATGATAATTTTATTACGTGTCGATGTAACTAACAATTGTATAGGATGCTTTGGTAGCACACCATAGTATGTCGCGGTCATCGTAATCATCGTCATCATCACCATCATCATTTATCCATCCACTGCTGAACATGCCTCCTTCAATGAACGCCAAGACGACGAATTTCGGAACCACTAAAAATTAAGAAATAAAAACATTTTACAAAAAATTAAAACCGACTTCAAAAATACTAAACTAAAAAGTAATAAAATAACAGTTTCTTTAATTTTTGTGCTTACAACATATAATCAACTTAATCTTCTACTAATGTACAAACTTTGCGTTTACCACGTCATTATAGTTACTTTTGGAGTCGGTGTCGTATTTGTTGCTGTACATTACCTACCTACCTTGGCTGACACCGACTCCAAAAGTAACTATAATGACGTGGTAAACGCAAAGTTTGTACATTAGTAGAAGATTAAGTTGATTATATGTTGTAAGCACAAAAATTAAAGAAACTGTTATTTTATTACTTTTTAGTTTAGTATTTTTGAAGTCGGTTTTAATTTTTTGTAAAATGTTTTTATTAAACAATATTGTTACAGAATTGGCACTTAAAATTCGTTATAAATAGGATAAAAGTATGTACCTTTGGGTGTATCCCGCTTCTGAAATATTAAGTAAATACTGTATTCCATTTACAAATACTTTACTTGATAAGTCTACAATATGAAACAATTCCGCAGCACGGATGTCCGATTAACACAATTGAGTCTCCTTGTTCGCAATGTAATCCGGCAGAGTAACGCCCTTCTCAAAATATACTGGTAGAATGCCCCGCAACACCACCATCGGCGTCCTTTTATTACTAAACTGACAATAGACAAACCTACAACTACCAATACCCACAAAATCGATATTAATATAAATAATTCAAACTACTGAAAAACGTGACGCACAAAATCGATATTAATATAAATACTACTGAAAATCATAACAGTATCTATGCATAGTTTTGTGTCAGTTTAATATTAAGATGACTTTTTAGTAGGTATCCGTAAATCATAAATACGCTTAGATAATACTAAGACAAAAAACATAAGTTATTGGGGCTTATTATGAATATACAGAAAAGTATAATTTGGATTCACCTTTAATATTGAAAATATGAGCGTGAGCTTACCAGTTGATAAATAAGAGCTCATTAAACGTTCACAATTACAAAAGTAATTACATTTTTAATACAAAATGTGAGGAATAAATTAAAGCTATTGACATCAGCCTGTCCAGCCGTGAGATATGGATGTCTATATGATTATAGAACTTGGAGAGAGAGAGTGATATTTTTGGCTTTCAATTTTACCTACATAAAATCATCTCAAACAATTATTACTGTCATGTTTTTAAAAACTGGATATTAAATGGGGATCAACAAAAAAGACAAGTCTTTCTACTCTATTTAAAATATTAATTTATTCAAGATCATGTATCTATCTTGAAAAGAATATACAATACTACTGCCATATGCTGCATAAATAGAATGGGAGGTACACAACATCCCCATTTCAATGATATAGCTAGAGAATTGTGGCAGGGGTGTAAGTTCAAAACGTAGATATAATATTTTCTTGTATAATATCTCAAAACAATATTATAGAAGACCGTGAATAAAATCGCATTCAGGTTTCACTTTATAACAAAATGAGTGATTCGAGATACCAGAACTACACTTATTTGAAAGTTCACAAAATAAGTACATAAATGCAATCGATAAGCTTTATAGAAATTAAATATAAGTTAAATATAACCTACATTCAGAAATAATTAATATATTCTTGAAGCGGAACAAAACTAGATTCCGCTTTTCCACTATTTTATCAAAAATTAAGTCTTACAAAAGATTATCATGGATAAAGCGGAATGGATCATGGTTATATCTGACTAGCTATCACAACCATGGTACTCCGCGCTAAATGTAGTTATGGCTTCCTTGCTTTGGTTTAAATAAAAATTATACATTTTTTGGTAGTTAACCCAAGTCAAAAGTTTTTTAACAAAGGGTTTTGAGGTCAGGCTCGGCGGTAGCTAGAGAGAACTTATTACTCGTATATCAGCCTTATCGATTATACGGGGTAAAGATGTTACGGATAAACATTGTGTCAATAGATTTTTAAAAGGAGCGTTTAAACCATATTGAACTAAACTTAAATATAATCGATCATCCAATTAAATCGAGGATCCAATTAAAGTAAGACACCACTTGTTAACTTCTACCCCGACGACAATATTTATCTTTAAGATTTGTTGTATAAAGTAGTTGCATAACAAATAGGCTCTAAGAACTAATGAGCGCCGGCGTAGCCGAGACCGGAGAGGTGGACTAGTGAGGGAGACAGAAGAGTTGTTTTTTCTCTTTTTAGGGCTCTAAAACTGTGACTGAGACAGCACCCTCTCGCGTGCTGCCTTGTAAACTATATAATCGTTTTCGGTTTAAGCTCTCGCATAATTAGGAGTAAAGTTTAATGTTTCACATTTATTATTATAACGATTTGATTAAATTCTCTTACTGTTTTCCCATATTATGATGAGACCTATGTCAAAGTGGCGCCCTCATTTTTTCTACACTCTTTTCTGCCAAGCTGTAGATGATCACAAAATGCTAACAGATCCAGGTAGAGCTTCAAGCGCCATCTAAAAAAGCCAGCCAAGTGCCATTTTGATCGATATCTCTGAAACTATGCACTTTAGGGGAACATTTATGAAGACTATTATCGTAAAAAATTAAATTTCGCATCTTTTATTTCCAGTAAACTTTTCTGTAAAACTTAACTTTTACGATTTATGGCCCATTTAATGAACCGGTTTTTCTATCTCGGCCGATAACTCTTAAAATATTGGATTAATCAATAAAATGCATTTATTCATTTTTAAACATCAAATTATCCTCTACAAATTTTGTCCATAACTTTTTTTTCTAATGTTCATACATTATGAGCTACGTTTACCGCGTGTAACGCGGCACATAGTAGGTAGGTATATTAGTTTCTTAAATAATATGGTAAGATTACATGCAATTCCTGTATTATAATATTTTTATCTTAGCTTGAATATATTATAGCTACGTATTTATAATAGAGTCACGGAGTAGATAATAGCTGTATAGTGAGAATAGCTGATGAATGAGTTCAGAATCTTAAGTCCATAGAGAATGATAGTTTACTATTGTTTTTATAATATCTTTAAAAATACATAATATAGTCGTAACTCTATTCTATATCTATATTATAACAAGAAGCCAAGAATTAACGAATTGACACTTGAGTTGTATTGTAGGTAAATAATTTATCAATTTAACTTTTATAAATTTTAACCCAACGCATCATATTACTGATGCCACAGGTATTCAAAAAGATTCATTAAAAGAGGCCTATGTCTTTTAGCAGTGGACTAAAGGCTGATGATGACAGTACAAATGTGTTCCGCGCTCTAGTACCGAAACTGTTAGTATTCCTATAGCGCGATGTACTTTCGGTACAGCGCCATCTAGTTTACGTATATGTATACTATATTCTCTATGTAGAGATTGTGAAATATTCTGGGTTATAATAGAGCAATGAGTTATTGGTTTTAATATATAAAATTATTTTATACGTTTACTTGTAAATATAATGTCTTCGTTGTATATTATCCAATGAACGATGAAGCCATGGTGGAGATAATATTATTGCTCTTGATAAATTGGGTTTTCCTTAAAAAAACATAACTGCATATTTAGTAAAACTCTATATACCTTTTTTAAAGTTTTTTTTCATTAATAATAATAAAAAGAATTTGAATAAAAAGGTATTAATAAAAGAGGTATTATTAATAATAATAGAAGAAAACTTTTAAAGAAAGGTATAAGTATAGAGTTACGAAGAGGCAAAGCAGGCAAACATTATCACCCCCGCTGAATATTGGATTGTGTGACTTACCAACCAATTCGTTCTAGCTCTATCTCCTAGCTCTATTGCCGTCTTCTATAATAGAGATCAAACACCATATTCCAATTCTGGTAAATTTACTACTAACTTAGACCATAAACTATTTCACAATCTATATTTGAATGATGAAAGCTAATGGGCGAAAATGGTAATAATTCAGAAAGGCACACCTTCGACTAGGTTGAGGCGTGCACGAAACATACCATAATATCTGTTGACGGGGTTAATTGGTTCGTTGTGGATAAAACGTGTGTTATTAGTATCAATTAGCACGATACACATCACATTTGCTTCAAATATAAAATTATTATAGGACAATTATAAAAATCACTAAATTTGGAATAAACTTAAAATTACAACTTTGAAAATACACAAGTACTTACTTCACAAAAATACTTTGTACCTCCAAAAATCAGTAGTCCCTTCGATGTCGTTATTATAGATTTTCACTGTACCTACATTAATACAAACCATTAAAAAATATCCATATCCTAAGATGTAAGATAGAGTCTCGATGCCAGTAATTAAATTGTCTATCCTAATTATAAAAATACAGCCAAGTCGTGGTGGTGGGGCTCAGTAGGGCAAACCCAGCACCTTGGGCGAAGCCAATTGAATAGAACGTGCTGCTCTTTGTACACCTCTTTAATAAGAAGCGGGGACCAAAGAGCAGGGGGGACAAAGGGCGAGGATGTATACACATTCGTTGCACTGTCCCGACGTTGGGAGGGGTTGTTCTATGGTGCGGGATAAACGGAAAGTCGGTCCCTTGGGGGACTGACTAGCCGTCTAGGTGCCCTGTCGCTCAACAGATCCGGTGCACCTCACTAAAGGCGGCATTGGTGGCACTCACCGGGTTTAGTAGGTAGAGCTACGGCCACTTTACCATCTTTCGAGCGCAGCGGATCCCACATACCTGCCCGGGGAGTTCCCTATCCATTACATGATGCCTAAGAGCATTTCCCAGTGAAAACAAAAAAAGGATGGTGGTGCTAATGAAGACTAGCTACCAAAACCACTTCTGATCTATTCTGATAATATTGAAATCTAACAAGAAAAATGCTAGAAATTTCAGACACAATATCTGAATCTATAAATCACCGATTTAACAATACTTTATATCTACTTAGCAATCACAAATGTATCTCAGAGACTTTTTACCATTAGTTGCCTTTGTTCAATTCTGAACAAAGCGCTTTCATTAATGAATGTTTTTTTTAAAAGGGACGATTCTTTTGCATTTCTTGTGTCCAATAATGTTCAATGTGAATCATTCAATTGCGAAGCTTTATAATACAGTTTAAAATATGCATTAAATTATGAATGTTTATATACAAACACATCCAGTGGCATAACTTTGTCAGGTTCGTAGATTTTTTTATATTATGGGCTACAAACGAAAGCTAAAAAATGTAATCAACAGCTTCCATCTATTGATATCAGCATTTCACGTCTATTCTTTAGTAGCTTTAAGCTTGCAGATTTGCCCGCGTGGAGTTTGAAAAAGTAGCTTATTTTTTGCTAGAATGAGTAAAATAAACAAGTAATGATTGTAACACGTCTTTATAATATACTATATTGAAGACTTGTTGCGGTAAGCCAGAACACAATATCAATTATCTTATTTTGACAATCACAAAATTTCAATTGACGTAATTATGAATCACTACTAATAAGGCAAGTACAACTTCCGCTGCAACTTTTTTTCGGCATAAAATGTAGCTTAATCTTAATCGAAGGTTCAATCACCATTTCAACTTACACCCAAATCAATTCAGCCATTTTGCCGTGTAAGAGCAACACACATCCAAACTTACAAACTTTGGCATATGACACACAAATCGAATGAGTTCTAAAAAAGTGTAATTCAACCAAAAAAATGGCCATTACGGGACGCTCAGCATTTGTAAATATAATTAATAAAATTTTAAAGAAAGCCTCAAAAGATATGATAAAAAAATCTATACTTAATATTAGGTATGAAGATGAGCCCCACCATGGTTCAGGCCTTGACGTGGCGGTGGGGCTCAGTAGCCTAGGGTGAGCCCAACACCTTGGGCGAAGCTAATTGAGCCGAGGGGGCTCTGTGTGCTCCTCTTATAAGAAGAGGGGACAAAAGAGCAGGGGGCAAGGGGTGAGTATGGGAATCTCACCCCATAATACTGTCCCGACGCTGGGAGGGGTTGTTCTGTGGTGCGGGACAACCCCTCTGTGGAGGTGGCATCGGTTCCTTGCGGGACTGACTAGCCGTCGAGGTGCCCTGTTAGCTTAACAGATCCGGGGCACCTCATCGAGGCGGCATTGGTGGCACTCGGCTGGTTTTAGTGGGTAGAGCTGCGTCCATTTACCACCTTTCGGGCGCAGTAAGTCCCACATACCCACCTGGAGAGACCCACTCCCCAGGCGGGATGCCTCAGAGCATTTCCCGGCGTAAAAGGAAAAAAAAAGGTATGAAGATGAAGAATTTGTTTGTTTGGTTGAACGCGCTAATCTCTATTTATCTGGAACTATTGATTCAAGTTGATTTTTTTTATTGTTTTGAATAGTCCTTTTATCGAGTAAGTATAGATGTGATGTAGTAAGTAAATTTATATGGTTTTATATCCAAAAAGGCTTAAGTTTCGTTATTATGGACTTCCACAAATGAGTCTTTGATTGTCAAACCCAGATTTGCTAAGAAAGACACAATCAAATTGTGGAATCCGGATTTTCAGTACCATGAACAAGTCCGGTTTATCTAATTATAGATTCGCAAAGTTTCAGCATCAACAAATACAGAATTAACTGCGCGCAACGTGTAAAAACTTAATGTAGTTAGGACGAGATTGAATGAGTCGTATTCTTATATGACCCATTCATTCACTCGTTCACGTTATGACTCATTCGGTCAGGAAAACTCTTCTCCATCGTCAGCATGTTTTACATAAAGTTAAGTTTCACATAAAACCTTATTTTATTGCTACCAGTAATTGCTGTAATGGTGCAATTTTATATTATTGGTAATAAGCAAACTTATGATAGCTTAGATATTTTACTACCCCACAATGGTTCAGGCCTTGATGTAGCGGTGAGGCTCAGTAGCCTAGGGTGAGCCCAGCACCTTGGGCGAAGCTAATTGAGCCAAGGGGGCTCTTTGTACCCCTCTTATAAGAGGGGACAAAATAGCAGTGAGTCTGACACAAGTTCATTAGCCGAGAGCTCTGAAGAATAATATTTTAACGTGTTCGGTATGTCACCGTAGACGCATGGCCCTCCTGAATATGCCCAAATCAGTGATGTTGTGACGTGGAAACGCATCATCAGTGTGAAAGGGACACGTCGATCGCTTCATCCCCCTCTAACTTCAAGGTTCTATCTCACTTCTTATAACACTATAAAATTTATTAATAACACATTCACTTTAAAAATCACTCATTCAATAAAATAATTGAGAGTGAGAAATTAAAGGTTAGATCAGCATAATATTATGTCAATATAACCTTGTTATTGAATATCATATTAAAGAATATCTTTCATCAGAGATATGTGTTAAATTCTGTTCTCTTATATAAGTTTAAATAGTATTTAGTATATCTTTTAGAGTAGGCATAATGGAGTTGTCACCAACAACAAACAGGAAGTGTCATATTGGAAAAAACTAGTGTTTAAATAAATATTAAAAAAAATGCAGACGTTAGAAAATTTATAAATAACTAGTGGCACCGACAGACGTTGTCCTGTATATTTTTTTGTTAATCTAAACCATTCTCGAATCCACTTGAACACACACATTCATTAGCTCGGTCCAGCCGCTTAGGAGGAGTTCAGCTCATACACACGTACAGAAGAATTATATATATAAAGACTAGTGGCCCCGACAGACGTTGTCCTGTACAAAAAAATATATAGGAGTTTGAATTGTGAATTATTTAAGTAAACATACGCAATCAAACCAATGCCCATTTATATCAGTGTTTATTAGTTGGTATGCAACTGTTGACTAGAGGTTATTTAGCAGCGAATAAGCAATCACCAACAGTAACAGTTTTTTTTATATACATAGATAATAAAGAAAGATGAAAAAATGACAATTACTCACGACCAATGCAAGTTACTATTTTTGAATATATAATGAACGTTACTTCTGTCAGAAAAAAATCTGAGTTACCCTCTAGTCACGCCTACAGAAGTTTTACTTGAATGATTATTTTTTAAGATAATAATGTATACTTTTTTATAATCTCACAAAACTTTCAATCATTTATACAAATGATTGAAAGTTTTGTGAGATTTCCTTAATTTATTAATTACCATATTGGCCGTACGGCCTATACGGTAATACATAGCACAAACATAGCACCGTTTTCACGCGTTTCGTGCGGTTTGTATGTTTCCGGTGGCCCATTGGGGGGGAGTGGGGGGATAGGGAAAAGGAGGGCAACGCATCTGCATAACTTTTGGAGGATTTTTATGGGCGTCGGTAGTCACCATAGGGCTCCGAATGCTAGGTTGCCACCTTGTGGCATAAAGAAAATTACCAAATAAAATATCACATTATGTTCTCTTACTCGGATTTTTTTGAGTGAAATTTTTTATTTTTTATTTACTAAGGTTATCAGATGAAAACCATCATTTTATATTAAATCTTTCCGCTAACTTTACATAACCTTTTTGTAAATCAATTAGAATACGAACATTTTTAACATTTTCAATCCTTTGCGCTTTGTCGTCAAATTTTTCAAGTATTTTGAATAACTCAGTTACAGTTGCAAAGCGAAATAAAATCCGTTTCAGAGTGCAATCTCGAAAATGGATCAAAGGCATTGATTAAAGAATTGTAAGTGTAAGTTGATGAAAGCATACCTGTAATTTTTACCACCATAGCTACGGAAAACTATTTCAATGCTGCAATGCCCAGTACCTTATGACTAATATTATTTACATTATATGTATTATAGCACTCTCATTTTTTATTATATGCATTTACGTCAACTGCCACTATGCCATTGTCTTAAGAGTACAACACTGTCTTTATATACCTTACGTAGGTCGTAGCATTATAAGTACATAAACTGTTCTATAATTTTATTAACTGTTTCAATTTTATTCGAGACTATCTATTTTTTATTAATGTATCTATATTTTATTTTAATCTTTACTTCACAATTCTTTGATGGCTATTATTAAAATGTTACTTTAATAATTATGTATGTTAATGTTTTTTAGGTAGTTAATTGGTTATCTATTTAACTGGGCTCCGCATTCCCTCCCTCTTTCCTTCTCAATCTGGATGTAACTGAAAATCGGTGTTGGTGTCCTCCGTGCTCCAACATATGCCGAGTTATATCCTTTCAGTGCTCCTCGCATTGCACTGCTTTGCAGATGATAACACTGTTATTTTTTGTTATTATAAGTCATTGATAATTTTCCATGCGAGTTTCACTATCTTATTTCTCAGTCTTTTGTGATTACTACAGACTCACACAACTCTTTACGCTATAAAGTTTTTATTTTTTTGTATATGTTCTCATTTAACAAGAGTTTTTCTTCTTCTTGTATAATGGCTCCCGCTAGGATTTGCCAATGTCAGAGTGAGTCTTTGGTATTCACAAGAGTTTCATAAAAGTCTCCGAAAGTTGTAAGATGTTTTTGTATAGTTTAAAATGCGTAAAATTTTTGTAAGATCATATTGTATCTATAAGGAATATATGAGTATAAATTAATAATCTAAAAAAGATAAAAGGTAAAAAAGAAACAAATCAATTTTTTTTTTTGGAGTTTTGTTGTTTGTACGTGATTTGTCACTGATTTTATGTATAATTATTATTATTAAGCTTTCCTTTTGTATATATATATATATTTGTTTCTTTATCTTACACTGCTATGTAAATATACTAACTTCTAATGTATGTTATGTTTATCTGATCTGTACTGCAGTCTCATGCATGAGTACTGAATAAAATTCTATTCTATTCTATTCTATTCTAATATCGATTTAGTATTTCTCGTGGTTAAAATGGACTCTTTCAACAAACGCCAAGACAAGAGTTGCCATGTAGTAATTTAGCGATGTAGAGGGCTGTCGCGGGTGAAACTTGCAATAGTAATATAATAATATAATCAACTTAATATTCTACTAATGTACAAACTTTGCGTTTACCACGTTATTATAGTTACTCTTGGAGTCAGTGTCGTATTTGTTGCTGTACATTACCTACCTACCTACCTTGGCTGACACCGACTTCAAAAGTAACTATAATGACGTGGTAAACGCAAAGTTTGTACATTAGTAGAATATTAAGTTGATTATATTATGTTGTAAGCACAAAAATTAAAGAAAGTGTTATTTTATTACTTTTTAGTTTAGTATTTTTGAAGTCGGTTTTAATTTTTTGTAAAATGTTTTTATAGTTTAGTATATTTGAAGTCGGTTTTATTTATTTTTAAATGTTTTTATTTTCTTACTAATATAATATATTAATATTATAAAGTTGAAGAGTTTGTTTGTTTGTTTGAACGCTCTAATCTCAGGAACTACTGGTCCGATTTGAAAAATTTGTGGCGGACCAATCAGCGCCACAATACTGACCGCGCTATCAAAGTTCCACAGCTCGTCGCTATACATACAACGGTTGAATTTAATATATAGTCACGAGCAGAGCACATCTCTCCTGGTCAGCACGTAGCATCGGCCCCACACGGCAGCACTCCGTCTCACTGGAGCCCGTGCAGCAGCAGCACAGTTCCGACTCACTGGGACTCTCTGACACTGGCAATTCAAGCAAGAGGACTCAAGATTCGACCTCCGGTCTTTGGGGGGGGAGTGATGTGGCAGACCAATCAGCGCCACAATACTGAATCGTGCTATCAAAGTTCCACAGCTCATCGCTATACATACAACGGCTGAAATGATAGCAAGTGGGCTTTTGGCCTGGCCTAGCATCCCATCTCGCTCGGTCAGAGATCTCTCTTTACACCTTCCACCTATATTCCCACAAATTCTTTCAGTGTTAGGCAGCTTATTTATCGAGGAAGGCTATAGGCTATATAACATCACGCTGTGACTTTTCACGCGCATTCCGACTAGACTAACGTTGAACCCCACCATAGTTCAGGCCTTTATGTGGCGGTGGGGCTCAGTAACCTAGGGTGAGCCCTGCACCTTGGGCGAAGCTAATTGAGCCGAGGGAGCTCTTTGTACCCCTCTTATAAGAAGAGGAGACAAAAGAGCAGGGGACAAGGGGCGAGGACGAGTACCTCACCCCATTGTAGGTACTGTCCCGACGTTGGGAGGGGTTGTTATGTGGTGCGGGACAACCCCTCTTTGGAGATGGCGTTGGTCCCTTGGGGGACTGACTAGCCGTCGAGGTGCCCTGTTTGCTCATTAGATCCGGGGAACCTCACCAAAGGTGGCATTGGTGGCACTCGCCGGGTTTTAGTTACCCACTAAAACCCGGCCTGCTGTGGAGCTGCGTCCACTTACCAGCTTTCGGGCGCAGCGAGTTCCACATACCCGCGTGGGGAGACCCACTCCCCCGCGGGATGCCTCAGAGCATTTCCCGGGGTTAAAGAAAAAAAAAAAGACTATCGTTGAATTTTAGTCAATACTCAGTTTAAGAAATTATATTCTTGACAGCCAAAACATTTATTTATTTCATAAGTACCAAAATGAATGCTAGATGGCGCTATACAGTATCACATTGGTCTAGTAAAGGACGGTTGCCTGAATAATGAAAATACAAAATGACTTTCATCCTACTGCTTAAAACATAGGGGTCTCTTTTAATGAAAACTATGAATACCATCCGCATTGAATTTCAATTTGGAATAAAAAAATTAAAGAGATATCACTTATTATAGAGCTATGAAGCGCCTCAACACAAGAGGTCGTTTATAATATTGATTCCTTTTAAAAATATACCTTGGGACATATATATTACACTATACCTACAATGTAAAATAAAAATTTAGAAGTAAAATTCTTGTTTCCAGAATGTTGATCCTTCGAGCCGTATATTTTTATACTTATATAATATATTATGTTCTCAGCTAAATACAATGTCTTGGCCACAAATCCTAACTCCGTCTATATTTGAAAGTGGCGCAGTTGGTGGTCTCAATATGCCAAGATTTATTAAGTTTATTACTAGGGATAAGCTCCAGCGTGACGTATTCCTACATAGACCTTTCTGTTTTATATTTTCTTATTTACCCACTTGATATGGAAAATGAAAACAGTTCCTAATAAGGTTTTGGAATTGGTGACTAGCATTGAAGATTATCATTCACATTTATTCTATTTTAGTCGTAAGAGTATAGGATATTACAGAAAATCTAAAGAAATGTGTCAAATCGCTTTCTAATGTTTACGCGAATTTTACTAATAAAAAAATAAAGCATTATTATTTTATGATAGAGAATTTTATTGCGGCTTGGTTAAATTGAAATTTCCGATGTTTCAGATATTTCTACAAATCAAAGTTTCTCTATACATAATATGGCAGAGTTTGTGTCCTAAATCGCCAATACTAATATTTTACAAATAGTGGTCAAAACAATATATGATGTGACGAACTTATTCCTAAATGATCACAGCAAAATAAAAAATATAGCACATTTTTTATTTTAATAATAATTGAATAATAATCATTCTATCAATTCTGCAGGGATGCTTTTTGATTCAATTTTTATTTAATATAAAACTTGAGCTTGTAAAGTGTTTTTATAATCCGCACCTCGGCTTTTCAACATGAATAATTAATAACGCCTGAAACAAACTAGAAATAATATTAAAATTGATATCAGAATAGTAATTCTTTCCAAGTGGTTTTAGTAAGATTTTTTAAATTATCCCGTGATAAAGATATTTATTTAACCCCAGATAAAAAAAATATAAAAAAGCTACATAATGATATTATGAATTTAAATATTTTATCATTATTTTATTTGATATATAAATTAATGAAATAGTGCCAAAAAAATTTAATAATAACGTATAATAAGTTAGTTTTATTCTTGTTGATCTAAAGTCTGTGTCATCTTACTAATTTATAATTAATAATTACAAGTATTCTATACTGGTCCTCAAGAACCATGGTTGATCTAAAGTAACCAAAACATCAGGAATGTGAAAATCTTAAAATGGTAAAGGTGAAATTCGCACAAACTCTATACTGGTAAATGTTACTCACAAACTAGTTATACATAAAGCGTTATTAAATTTTATTTCATTTAAAAATACTAGTATCTCAAAGTGTATAGATAACAACTCGATAAGGCTGTTGTTTTTGCTATTAGTTATCACAATGTCATTGATAATTTTTAAGATCTATTTGTGTAGAGTTTTAGTTTAAAAGATATTCGAAGCTGGTGTTACAAAATAAAGCTACAACAGTAAAGCTACGACTAACTTGAACTTACTTTGCTAAAATTAAAAAAAAACCGACTGTCCGTTTGCCCCCTCTATATAAAAAAAAATCATAGGTAGTAATTTGGCATTATAAATATTGTATTGAAAGAAGAATAATTTTATGAATTTCCAAAGACATAAATGTCCATTTTTTAATATTTACAACATTAAAGCCATACATTTTAAGTAAGAATTATTATCAAAATATAGTAACTAAATCAAATTTATATAATGAAATATTAAAACAAAATAAAATAATTTATATCTTAAATTATTAAGTAATTTCTAAATCCATTTACCAATGGATAATAAATCATAATAACACACTAATAAATAGATTCTTATCGTCCTACTAAGTCAGTTTACTTGCTGTAATACTAGATGGCGCTGCTCGTATAAGAAAGCAAATTTACATCGCGCTATTGAAGCACCGACACATTTCATACATAGCTAGGGTATTTATGAGAATTGGCAATCATCATCAATCCGGTATCCATTTATATGGATAAACCTCTATAAAGAGTTTTTTTTGAAGTACCCAGTGCGCTGATGCGTCATTTGGTATAATCCATTATGAATAATTAGAAACATAATCCGCCTTATCCCAAAACGAAGACTAAATAAAGTACCGAGTAAGTAGTAGTAGTAGTAAATAGTAATATCAGGTATTAAACCATGGACTAATATTTAAAATGTTATTACGAAAACTAGTTTAACGCTACTAGTTAGTGTAGTTACTACCAGGACTATCTGTGGTACTAAAGTTAGACCACCGTGACCCCTAGTTTAACTTCGGTACTAACCTCAAAACTTCAAATTATCAGATGTCTTATGCGTTGAATTTGCGTTTTTTTGTATTAATTGTATTGAAAGGTAATTAAATGAAAACATTGTTGAATTGGACTACCTAACATTTAAAATAATTACTCTGACATCCTCATATAATTTAACATTCTATTTTTGTAATTTTGTTGTATTGTATTTTGTCATTGATATAGGTACATACCTATTTTATATTATGATAATATGTAATAATTCTAATTAACTCTGATATTTTTCATGTATGTTTGGATTAAATAAATACACTAACCTTTTCTTGAGAAGGAAAATGATCCCAATTCCTTTATTGCGGGAATCTGTCTGTCTGTCTGTCTTTCCACAGAAGCTGAATGATATTCGAAAAGTTGGGGCTTAAGATGGAGATATAATGATTACCTAAAAAGGTGATGATCTTCGCCCTGATGATTTAATTGGTGATGATATTCTACGAATGTACAAAGCGTTATCTCGTCTAATCGTCACTCAAACCCGTCACCTTACGTCACTAGTAAAAGGTTTTTTTTTTATTAACGTAAAATTATTTTAATACCATTTATACGTCGAGACTCTACGTATGGACAAGGTACGAGAGCAGGACAGGCGCCGGACAAAACATCGCGTATCACACCATGTCAACGCTTTTATCTCATTTGATTGGTCGCTGTCGGTCGTGTAACCTCATTTACAAATATTAAGTAAAACCATATATTAAGCTTCCACTCTCACATCTATTTTAAAAGATCCTTAAAAACAAAATGTAGTTTATGTTTTTTTTTATGCTAGCCTCCGATCCATCCATCGGAGGCTTAACTGCTAGCCTATTGGCCTTTAAGCTTAATCGAAAGAGTAGGTGAGCAGATGGCTCCAACATAAGAAGCCTCCGATGTATGCAGTAGGCAAAAATATTTTTCCTTATTGTATTTCCTCTCTACAAACAGAAAGCTCTTCTAACAGCCCCATAAGTTCAATTCTTATCAGTCAGGAAAATACATAGTCAAGCGTGGAAATAAATGCGAACTAAATTGACCCATGCAGAGGGTGCACCCTCCAACGGTAAGCCAGATTTCTAGAAGCAGCTCCTTGCTCAGCTGTGGTACATAAATGTTTGTATGTTTGTCATATTATTGAACTAGAATCTGATTCCTTGGAAGTACTATGTGAAATCCACCCAGACATTTGAATAAGCTATCTGATTAGATTTGGTCAGAATTAATAAAACAAGATACATTTATTTTTATTTTAACGTGTCAATCTATCTCTTTGCTAAAGTTTCAAGTATTTGTCATATTCAAAATGCTCTTCAAGCCAGATATTGTCTGATTGTATAATATTATTAAGGTTTAGCGCAACTCTGATCTAGCGTACCCCGGATAACCTAGACTTTATTGGTGTCACACAAACCTTGTTCAGTGAGAATGGAGGAGACAACCGGGTAACTTTAAGTTAGATTCTCGCCTCGACTAAATAAACACGTGTTTAACAAACTGCGGTTGAGTTTGGAGAATTTAGTTACACATGGGGTGTAGTGTTATAGTTTGTATAGTGTTATAGTATTTTGCTTTCATCGTAATATTATACAATTAGCGGGATCGGCCGTCTTGTAGTTCATTAACTGAGGCCTATGTCCAGCAATGGAAGGAAAAAATGATATGCGTGATGGTGAGTGATCAACGTCGCTCTTACTCGTTTTAGTGAATCTTTATGAACAATCACGCCAAACTAACTTAGTCCTGTAATCACCTCTAAAGAATTGAGTTCATTTACCTTTGTAGCGGCAACGAAAACAATAACACCATTCACTGTTCTTGCAGACTGACCCGATATACCGATAAAGAAGCACAAATTTTCACAAATTAACACATAGAAAGTACTCGATTAGGGTTGAACTGTAGGCATACTTTTTATACCCTTTGTAAGCATTGAACTACGTTGGCGCCGTGAAAAAATCACTGAAAACAAGTGTTTTTAATATATTACGCTCACATAACTGATTGTTTTCCTGTTATCCCCTGTGGAATGGCCAAATAGTAAATCACATAGAATGACGTCACACAATCGACTCACCACGTCATCAGCCGTGATTGGTTGTTTTTGATGGCGTGACGTCATAACAAGTTAGTATATTTGGTAATCTCTCTCCACAGAGATGTTCTTTTAAAGTATCGTGGTTTGTATAACTAGATCTTTTAGGGAGCTCGCTAGTGGATGGTCAAATGTGTTTTATAAATTACACTCACAGAAGTCCCAACTTCTTATTCCATTAAGAGTAGGTTTGTATAACTAGATCTTTTTAGAAAGCTCGCTAGTGAATGGTCAAATGTGTTTTATAAATTATACTCAAAGAAGTCTCAACTTCTTATTCCATCAAGAGTAGGTTTGTATAACTTGATATTTTTAGAAAGCTCGCTAGTGAATGGCCAAATGTGTTTTATAAATTATACTCACAGAAGTCCCAACTTCTTATTCCATCAAGAGTAATAATAATAATATCTATGGACACTTTCACACCACTTCAATCTGGTCCCGTGGTAAGTTCTCGAAGAACTTGTGTTACGGGTACCTGACAACGGAAATATATTTAATATTTTTTATACTATAGATACATAATATAATATATAAGATTTTTATTATATAATACACATATTTAATATACATCCATGACCCAGGAGGCAGGAACACAGAAAATATTTTTGTTCCCTGGCGGGATTCGAACCCGCAACCTCCGGCTTGAGCGCCAACGCGCTTACCACTGAGCTACAGAGGAGGTCGTCGGTAGGTTTGTAGAACTAGATCTTTTAGAGAGCTGGCTAGTGGATGGTCAAATGTGTTTTATAAATTACACTCCCAGAAGTCCAAACTTCTTTATTTATATTATTTATTTATATATAATAAATAAATAAAAACTTATTTATAAACAAATGAGAATTCTTATTCCATCACGAGTAGAAAATACTTTGTAGTCATACATAGATATTTATTTTACCAGTGGGAAGGTTGCACTGTGCTCTCTGCTTGCCTGCTTTGGTACCACTATCCTGTATGTTTCTCCTGTGAAACAGTTTTACTTTCATGTTCATGGGCGACGTTGATTACTTACCATAATGTGGCTCGTCTACCCGTTTGCCTAGTTATCATAAAAAAATCCTTTATTAGACCCGTAAAACCAATTACAAACGTAAAACCAATTCAACGGGTCTAGATTAATGTTGTGTGGAAGTTAATAAATATTGATATAGGTATTAATATAGTCCCCACCATGGTGGCGTGGCGGCGGGGCTCAGTAGCCTAAGGTGAACCCAGCAACTTGGCTCTTTGTACTCATTTGCTGTTTGTCTTTGTACCCCACAAAGACAAAAGAGCTGGGGGAGGCAAGGAGCGAGGATGGAAACCTCACTCTATTGCACTGTCCCGACGTTGGGAGGGCTGTTTTGCACAGTTTGCACGCTGTTCAATAGACGTAGCCAGGATAATTGAAAGGATGTATGGCATACATTGTATGTATTAATATAAGATCGTCATCATTCTTCTATACGAACTTATCTAGTTAACAAGGAACCTATTGTTAGATATCTACTTCAAACTGTTTCAACTTTAATATATTCAGTTAATATTACTCTTTGCAAACAATATTAAAATGAACATAAAATTTTATAGTTTTGTTCATTTGATTCTAACCTACAGAATTAACTGCCTATCGAATTTCAAATAATCCTTTTGATTTCGAAAGCCCAAGTATTATAATATTTTAGAGGACAAGTAATTTTTTTCTATTTTATGATAGATGAAACCGTGATGCGTAGCGAGTGGACATTAATAATAATTATTTGGAAAATTTATGTTGGATAGATGTCGGAACAGACAAATCACGTCGGAACAGCTAAATCACGACGGAAAAGCAAAATCACGTTGGAACAGCTAAATCACGTCGGAACAGCCAAATCATGTCGGAACACCCAAATCACGACCGAACACCCAAATCACGTCAAAACAGCCAAATCACGTCTGAATAGCTAAATCAAGACGGAACAGCTAAATCACGTTGGAACAGCCAAATACGACGGCATAACTAAATCACGACGGAACAGCTAAATGACGTCAGAACAGCAAAACCACGTGGGATCAGCTAAATCACGTCGGAACAGCCAAATAACGTTGGAACAGCTAAATCATGACGGAACAGCAAAATCACGTTGGAACAGCTAAATCACGTTAGAATAGCCAAATCACGTCGGAACACCCAAATCACGACGGAATAGCTAAATCACGTCGAAATAGCCAAACCACGTCGGGATAGCTAAATCACGACGGAGCAGTCAAATTACGTCGAAACAGCCAAATGGATTGAGTTGAAATTGGGAGCACAGATATAGATATAATGTATATAGTTTTATGCCAAAAAATGAAAAAAGTCTTATAGTAATTAGCACTATAGAACAGATCTCGGTTCGAACATTCGAGTCACGAGCAGCAGTTAGTATGGGACATAAATATGCCTTCTGTAATATAAGTTTATGACGAAATTTAAATAGGGCGGTAAAGCCCCGTATGCCAGGTGTTGTCTGACGGTATTGAGTATGCTAATCTCACGGGCTTCGTTAATTACTTCATCTGTATGTTATTGTGAATTAATCTTGTCTTTGAAGATTATGAAGCTGTTTTTCCAATCAGATTTTAACCTATTAGCAAGACATGCAGTATTTATTTTTTAAAATATAAAAGCAGCAAGTATTTAAGAAATTCTATTTAAGGAGACCAAAAAATAGTAATCTAATACACAATATCAATAAGATTAAAAAGGTTTTAATATGAAAATAACATAAAATTTGCATTATTAAATTTTAACGTTATATCTACAATCGTGTAGATATAACGTTAAAAAGCATATATATTTTGGAATACAAATTTTTTTCTTGCTGTTTTTCATCCGTTCATTCTTCTCATTTGCCGGACAATGAAGCCATTTCCCCCAACTTGTCCCAGATCTACACAGTAAACATGGCAATTTGCTCTCGGGTAAACTATTCCTGACATTTTACAGGGAAAACTTTTGGGGACAATTCGTATTCCCCTTTTATTATGCACACGTATATTTAAATCAGACAATTAAAAAGAGGTCATTCGATCTCAATTTAAAAAAATACCATTCAACTTCAAATACAGTTTGACATTAGCTAAAAACTAATAGGTATTTTAAAATTTCTTTATAAAATAAAAATAAAAGTCGTCTTTGATTTGATTTGATTCTCCACTTAGTCTATAACTGCACTAAATTTCAAATTCCTCCGTTCACGCAATCCTCTTAAAAAGGGGTAGGTACAAAGTTTACGTAGGAGCTGTTACCCGCAATTTCGATTGCGTTAACAAACAAAAGCCGAACTGATAATAATAATTATTTTTCATTTTACAATCAACAATACTCATGCGTGTAAGGTAGTTGATAGAAAATTTTAACGAGACGTGTAAACCCTTTACACATCAAATAATCTACGAAGGATAATTCATAGTGACATCACATTATAGTTTATATAATATTGTTATGTATTTTTTTGACCTGGTGCCCTTTACTTAATCGGTACTTCATAATACAATGTGAGTTTTTTCGAATGTTCCTATGCTTATGGCTCCGATAGCGCGATGTACAAATTGTGCAGCGCCATCTAGTAAAGCTCTGCGAAAACTATAAACAAATACATAATGAACGTCGGCTGTGTATTGGATTTCTGTAAATTTTTCCACACTTCTGCATTACTTACTACTTCTATTATGATTACCGACTACGATTTTGGTTACCTGAACATAACATTTGTGGAAAAAGTCGTCCATATTTTAAAGTTGCACATGCCTCTCTCATAGTCCATTTATTTTTTCTTTTACGCCGGGAAATGCTCTGAGGCATCCCGCCTAGGGAGTGGGTCTCCCCAGGTGGGTATGTGGGACTCGCTGCGCCCGAAAGATGGTAAATGGACGCAGCTATACCCACTAAAACCCGGCGAGAACCACCAGTGCCGCCTTGGTGAGGTGCCCCGGATCTTTTAAGCTAACAGGGCACCTCGACGGCTAGTTAGTCCCGCAAGGGACCGAAGCCACCTCCACCGAGGGGTTGTCCCGCACCACAGAACAACCCCTCCCAACGTCGGGATAGTACAATGGGGTGAGGTTCCCATCCTCACCCCTTGCCCCCTGCTCTTTTGTCCCCTCTTCTTATAAGAGGGGTACAAAGAGCCCCCCCCGGCTCAATTAGCTTCACCCAAGGTGCAGCGGCTCACCCTAGGCTACTGAGCCTCACCGCCACGTCAAGGCCTGAACCATGGTGGGGTCTCTCATAGTCCATAGTAGGCTTAAGTTATTATCGAGACTAGGGCGCAATTATAACCAAGTAATATGAAATTAATAATTTTATCGACAGCATCGATAATCGATAGACTGTGCACTGATAGTCATGAGAATTGCTTTTCAAATCGAACAATGGTCTGTTATGCTCTTCAGATTCTGGGAGGATCCCTTCAAATATTATTTTATACCAACATGTAAGAGTACTTTAATAACTAAGATATTGTGTATCTCATTCTAAATGCATGTACGTTGGTTGCTCACCGAAAGAACACATTGTGAGAATACATGCCAACAACAATAAGCTTCAAATGTATCTTCATGCTTAATTTTGCATAATTTTGAAGAGGCCCGTCCCCTGCAGTTACCGCTTATGTTATGTAACCAAACAAAAAAAGTCAAATATAAAAATATAATATCTAGTATATTCTGGAAGGTAGTAAATGTCATAAATTGAATTTTATTACGTCATGACACTCCGAGAGAATTTGAGACAACGTTATACATGCGATATACTCACTTGGTTGCAATTTACCATATTGCGTTACTGTAGAAGTAACTATCATATTCCATTACTTGAGCATGTAAAATTTTATTACTCATATTTATTTTAGAAACAAACAATGATTAAATTACACCTAGATTGTATTCTATTTTGCGTTCTTTTATAGGATTCTGTTAGAATACAGAACGAACTTAAATTTTAAATTGTATTTACTTTAAATTTATATATTATAGTTCTATATATTAAGTTCTATCCTATAATAGTTTTAATTGTTAAAAACCCCAATATCTTTTAATAAAGATTAATAAAGATTTGTAGTTATTATTATCTAGTACTTAAGTTGTAATAGAAACTGCGTTAGCAAAACTCTTTCTTCTGTTATTTAATTGTAGTAAGAATACAAATACAATTTCACTTTCTGTTACCTTTTCACTCATAAGCGCATACACACGGATTACTTTATTCTTTAAATATTGAATCAAAATCCGTAGATCGAGCGAAGTCCCAGTCTCCAGCTAGTCCATAACATTAATGTACCAATATCTCATCCGAGGTCGGATGTAACTCGATAACATTCCCAATTTTGTCCAGTAATAAGTTAGTTATCACTCATATTATAGTCATATTCAGGAAAAAATGGAATAATATTTACATAAGTTACAACTTATTGGAAAAAAGAGCGAAAACATGTGTTAAAGATGACATCAATGAGACGAGAAAAATGTTTCAAGATCAGTTCTTAGTCGATACTATATAGAGCAACTCACATATACCATCTAAATTCTACAGAATCAATGATCTAGTTTCCATAATATATGTATATCTCTCTTCAATCAGCCCCCCAATGTTGCTCGTGACTCCCTTGCACGTCCTAGTGTGTTGTTGATCCTCCACCATTTGATCTTTGGCTTCGTGGAGTACTCTACAGACCGGTGATAACAGTTGCTGTGCAATCTGGTCTATAATGTGAACAAAAAAACAACTAGGGCATTAGAGAGATGTTGTGGCGTCCTAGATCCAGCTCATTAATGGAGATCGCTTCTTTGGACTGTCTTGAACGAAATACACGAATATAACGAAATCAATCTCATGGATGCATGCAATAAAAGTCATTTGAAAGACTTTTATTCAAGTAGGGTTAGTCTGTGCAGAAAAAGAAAGATATGTAATAATAAATGTAATAATAAAAATAAATGATAATATAATTTAGGGCAATTTAATGTAGACCAATAAACCTATTTCTTACTTTTAGCGCCTATTTTCCTCTCCGGATCTCTCCAAACAAAGTGAAAATATCCATTCCACTAATCCCTGGGGATCACAAAGAAAAATGCACAGTCAGCTAGAAATATGCGGCGTCACTGCGTCAGAAGATTATTATGATTTTATCACCAGGGGCTAGGGATGGCCTGATGAAATTCTTATCTTTATGCCGGTCATTATGCAGCTTGCATTCATCGGCACATATTTTAAGGTCATTGTAAGTGGATAACGTGATAAATCCTAATTATTATGTATTACTAAAATAGTAGTAGTTGAAAAAAAAAATGATTTTTTTAAAAATATCAAATGAGTATTCATGCTCCAAAGTTTAGCGCTGTAATAAAACAAATAAATAGACAAACAACATTTTCAGCATTATATTAATTTGCATTATATTACTTTTACAGATTTATTACGCGATACATATTTATAGCCTGACCAGTTATATATAAACCCTGCGTGGTGTCGCTACTGTATCTTTTTTACGGTAACACATAGTTTAATCCATATAGAAATTAGTTCCGAAATTTTCCGCAATATGGCGAGGGTTATTATTTTTCTGTTCAAGCTATAAATAAATATTGTTTCGGGTGATTACCACCCTTATAGTTTTATTGAGGTCCCGATATTTCGGCAATGTTTCAATCGCCATGATTACGGGGGGACTGAAATATCGGGACCTCAATAAAACTATAGACGCGGTAAGCACTTGAAACAATATTGAATTAAAAATGAACAGATATTGTGTTAGTTTAAAACATAGACTTATAATATACTGTCATAGTTTAAAAACAATATATTACACGATACATACACACAATTAAATCTTAAAGATCTAACTTATAAATTAGAATTTTATCGTGAAATTCGTGAAATACAAAAAAAAAAAGAAAACATAATATTATACCAACACTTTATCAAATTCTTAAGTGTTCTCTAAAATATAGCTTAATTAAAATTATTAACTAAGACAATAATTACTTTTATGTTACGACTTAACGACTGGCCTGTTGGTTTAATGGTTAGTGACCCTTTTTTTTTCTTTAACGCCGGGAAATGCTCTGAGGCATCCCGAGGGGGAGTGGGTCTCCCCACGTGTGGGACTCGCTGCGCCCGAAAGCTGGTAAGTGGACGCAGCTCTACCCACTAAAACCCGGCGAGTGCCACCAATGCCGCCTTTGGTGAGGTGCCCCGGATCTAATAAAAAAACAGGGCACCTCGACGGCTAGTCAGTCCCCCAAGGGACCGACGCCACCTCCACCGAGGGGTTGTCCCGCACCACAGAACAACCCCTCCCAACGTCGGGATAGTACAATGGGGTGAGGTTCCCATCCTCACCCCTTGCCCCCTGCTCTTTTGTCCCCTCTTCTTATAAGAGGGGTACAAAGAGCCCCCCTGGCTCAATTAGTTTCGTCCAGGGTGTTGGGTTCACCCTAGACTACTAAGCCCCACCGCCACGCCAAGGCCTGAACCATGATGGGGAATTACCCTGTGTAAAGTTAGTGACCCTGACTGTTAAACCAGGAGGTTCGATCCTCACCCAGGACAATTAATGTTTGTGTGATGAGCATGATCATATTTTGTTCTGTCTGGGTGTAATTTAGCTATATATGTATATATTTAGCATAAGTATGTATCAGTGGTCTGTTTGCCATAAGAACGGGCTCTGCCTAGTTTGGGATCAGATAGCCGTGTGTGAGTTGTCCCAACGTAATATTGTTATTAAATTATTTGATGCATACGTTTTTTTTTTATTTTACGCCGGGAAATGGTCTGAGGCATCCAGCAGTTACTGAGTCTCCCCCGGCGGGTATGTGGCCTGTGGGACTCGCTGCGCTCGAAAGTTGGTAAAGTGGACGCACCTCTACCCACTAAAACCCGGCGAGTGGCACCAATGCCGCCTTTGGTGAGGTGCCGCGGATCTAATGAGCAAACAAGGCACCTCGATGGCTAGTCAGTCCCCCAAGGAACCGACGCTACCTCTACAGAGTGGTCATCATCATTAATTGTATTGTGTAGCGGCACAGATTTTTAGTTCATTCTCTGATTGAAGTCCTGGAACAGGGGTCGTATTTAGGAAGACTGATAGAGTTGTTAAGCTCTCCGTCTTATTTTATATAATATATTATACATTTATATATTGTTGATATTGATGACGATTATTCTTTGTTTTTTTCTTTTTTTAATTTTCTAAAAAAAAAATCTAAAAGTTGTTTATATTATAGGTATTTTACATATTTTAATAATCGAGGTAAATTGTAAGATTGCTATTTGTTTTTATCAGGCGTAACTTAAATAAAAAATAATATTTAGAATAAAAGTTTTATATTTTTACTTTTGGGCTATGCCGCTTTGTAGGCATTTAACTTGTTAAATTTGCATTCACTGATAAATAATAATAATCTATACAAATCTGTATTTGTATAATTTATTTGTTTGCTTGATTGCGCTCATCTCTGCATAAATTATGATTAAGTAGGTAATATTGAAAAAAATCTCTTTTCAATGTGGGTTTTTTCTTTCATTTTAATGCGAATGAAACTGCGGCGAACAGCTTGTATAGTATCAAGTCTCTCATTTTTATGTAAAACATTTTTTGGGGCACCTTAACAGTAAAATAAATTATGTAATTTAAACGGCATGACGCTCTCATGTCGTGATGACTTCTTTGAGTGTTTGAGCATACATCATATTCCCTTAGTTTATTTAATTTTATATTTTTACTAGCTGTTGCCCGCAGCTTCGCCCGCGTTTACTTAGATTTACAGACGTTCGTATTGATGATGATTATTTTTATGGCCAACGTTACGCCTTATAGCATCAGCTATCTGCCAGTGAGAGCCTCGTCAAAGTCGGCTTAGCCGTTTTAGAGATCAACCGGAACAAACAGACAGACAAAATTGATTTTTTTATGTAAATACCGTAATTATTATTTCATAGCTTTTACCCGCGACTTCGTCCGCATGTAGAAGTATTTTTTTAAATATTATTTTTCAAATAATATGGTTTGGCAATTTTCAACCTATTATAATTTAAAGAATACTATTAACTTCCACAGTAAGGCCCGATAGTACGTTTAAAAAAAAATACATTAACGACACTTAAGATACTTTAAAGCAACCATGGTCATGGGAGGATTGAGGTGTCAGACGTCCTAACGTTACAAAGTTATTCAAAACAACCCTATGATACGAGAACGGCACTGAAAATTTCGGGAATCAAGGAAGTGACACAACATTACTATTAAAAAATGTATTTATTGCTTTTCGAAGTATTCTCCGCGAAATTTGACACATTTTTCCATACGATAGAACCAATCATTGAAGCAACCATTCCATTCGGAAGTTGGGGTCTCCAAAATGGCCGTTTTGTAGGCGTCCACAGCTTCTTCAGGCGATGAAAATCTCTGACCACGCAATTTATTCTTTATTTTAGGGAAAGTAAATCATTAGGGCTTAGGTCGGGGCTGTACGGCGGATGGTCTAATAATTCTATGTTTTCTTGCTCTAAAAACTCTTTTGTTCTGTGCGCGGTGTGAGAACTCGCATTGTCGTGATGGAGGATGATGACGCGGCGGTTGCAGTTCTCTTTACGGAGTTCAGAAACGACCTGTGGCAAACAAATGCTAGCATACCATTCTGCATTAACCGTTCTTTGTCTCTCAAAAGGAATAGTCGCAACATGGCCGGTTTTGGAGACAAACGTGGCCACCATTTTTTTTGCAACACTCCGTGAACGAACAATTTTTGTTGGCTTTAACTCATTTTCGAACACCCAAACTCGTGCTGGTTTCTTGTTTCGGGTTCGTACGCGTATATCCAGGATTCGTCACCTGATACGATGTTGTATACAGCATTTGAGGATCCTGCGTGGAATCTTTCGAGAGTTCTGACGCACCAAGTAACGCGAGCCGCTTTTTGCTCTTCACAGATCAAATGCGGTATCCATCGGGAAAACAACTTTTTTACACCTAATTGTTCAGGCAAGATTATTTGTATTTGACTCATGCTAATGTCTAAAGTTGCCTGAATCTTCCTCAATCAGCTTACGCACAGCATCAACGTTTTTTTGGATGACTGCAGTTTTTGGACGACCTTGACGGGGATCATCACTGAGCTTGACACATCCACGTTGAAATTCAGCAAACCAGCGATAAATTGTGGTTTTGGATGGGGCTTCATCACCAAATGCAGAAATCATCCGGTCAACATACTGTTTTTGAGTTAAACCACTTCGAAAGTCATAATAAATCATCGCTCTGGAATTGACTCGAGAATATTCTTCTCGAGTCAATTCCATTTTCTCAACGACTAAACAAGTTTGACAAGACCTTGTGACAAGACCGAGAATCTTTTTTAAATAAGGAAATGGTATTCGATTTTTAAAACCAAGGAGTTTTCAATTAAAAAGATTTTAATATGACAGGCACAGTGGAAATATTCCATTCCCGATACTTTTAGTGCAGCCTATGTACGTCAATATTTTAATTTAGATTAGTACCTACTACCAGCAAAAAAAAAAACTACGAACTATTTTTTATTCATATATATTGTATATGAATAAAAAATATAACATTTCTTATATATATATATATATATATATATATTCCTTTTATATAATATCATGAATTCTATTTAAAAATGATGCATTTTGGATAAATTACTAATATATGGAAACTGTATTCATTAAAAACGCAAGCTATACAAAGGTGCGATCCTCATAAGGATTCGCATCTTGTAATAGATAGCGTGATCTACATTTAGTGTTAACGCCGTCTATTGACACATCTAAAAAACTTTTTATTAAACTTATACATCTTATGCCTTGGATCTCAAACTATCTCCATATCAAATTTCACTCAAATCGGTTTAGTGGTTTAACAAATACACACTTCCGGCGTTTTAGCTGCATGGCTCCCGTTCCCGTGGGATTTTCATGATAACAACTATTTTAAGTCTTACGTTGAGTTTCAAAGCATCTTCATATCAAATTTCAGCCAAACCCATTCCATAGTTTAGAAGATAGACAGTCCTGGGGTTTTACCCGCATATTCCTCTTCCCGTGGGATTTTCAGAATAAAAACTATTTCAAGGCCTACGTTAAGTTCTAAAGTATCTTCATATCAAATTACACCTAAATAAATCTGTTCGGTGGTTCATAAGATAGACAGTTCCGGGGTTTTACCCACATAAATACCGTTCCCGTGGGATATCTTGGGTTTCAAACTATCTTTGTGCCAAATTTCATCTAAATCTGTTCAGCGGTTTAGGAAGTAAGGATTTGATTAAAAAATACAGTCCATGAAAGTCCCGTTGAAATCAGCCCAGCCGTTTATTATATAAAATATTAATATGTTAAATAACAAATAGATATAACATATTACGTATAACCGATAACGTATAACGGATAGCGGATAGCGGATAGCGGATAGCGGATAGCGGATAGCGGATAGCGGATAGCGGATAGCGGATAGCGGATAGCGGATAGCGGATAGCGGATAGCGGATAGCGGATAGCGGATAGCGGATAGCGGATAGCGGATAGCGGATAGCGGATAGCGGGTAGCGGATAGCGTATAGCGTATAGCGGATAGCGGATAACGGATAACGGATAACGGATAACGGATAACCGATAACCAAAAACCGATAACCGATAACCGATAACCGATAACCGATAACCGATAACCGATAACCGATAACCGATAACCGATAACCGATAGCGGACAGTGGATAGGGGATAGCGGATAGCGGATAACGGAAAATGGAAAACGGAAAACGGAAAACGAAAAACGGATAATGGATAAATAACAAACAACAGATAACAGACAACGGATAACGTATAATGGATAACGGAAAAAGGAAAACAAAAACGTAAAACAGAGAGCGGAAACGGATAAATAACGAATAACTTATAAATAAGAAATTACAGATAACGGATAACGCATAGCGGATAGCGGATAACGGATAACAGATAACGGATAGCGGATAGCGGATAACGGACAACGAATAACGTTTAACGGATAAATAACAAATAGCAAATTATATTGCGGATAGCGGATAGCGGATAGCGGAAAATATAGTCCCGTTTAAATCAGCCCAGCCGTTTCAGAAAGCATTAAAATATTAATATGTTAAATAACAAATAGATATAACATATTACGTATAACCGATAACACATAAAATACAACAGATAACAGATAACCGATAACCGATAACGTATAACGGATAGCGGATAGCGGTTAGCGGATAGCGGATAACGGATAACGAATAACGGATAACCGATAGCCGATAGCGGATAGCGGATACTAAATAGCGGATAACGGATAAATAACAAATAACCGATAGCGGATAGCGGATAGTGGATAGCGGATAACGGAAAACGGAAAACGGAAAACGAAAATCGGATAACGGAAAACAATCATTGTTATTATGATATCCATTATAAGTTTGTACAACAGATAACAGACAACGGATAAGGTATAGTGGGTAACGGAAAAAGGAAAACAAAAACGTAAAACAGAGAGAGGACAACGGATAACGGATAAATAACGAATAACTTATAAATAACAGATAACGGATAGCGGATAGCGGATAGCGGATAGCGGATTACAGATAACGGATAGCGGATAGCGGATAGTGGATAGCGTATAGCGGATAGCGGATAGCGGATAGCAGATAGCGGATAGCGTATAACGAATAACGGTTAACGGATAAATAACAAATAACACCAAAAAGTTTCCAAGCGGCTTAAAATTTTCCTTATAATATATACCAGTTTACACAAAATCTTATAAAAATAATATTCTATATGTATATTGGTAAATAATAATATACTATATGTTTCTTGTCATTCTTACAAACTTTTACGTTTGTAAAAATATAGTAAGGATCAATGTAGATTTTACAAGCTTTTTTTTTAACTTACCTATTTAAGTTGACAAACAGTGTTCCTAATAACCTTACTACTTGTGATCGTTCAATAGCGTACGTGACGGTACGGTACGAGGGATGCGCAGTGCCGCGCTCCCGTCTGCATGGCTACCATCATTCTGCTTATTTCTTACGTCAAACAGCTTTTCCGTGTTTCGGAGACGAGCGTAGGCAGTTTAATTACTAGCACGGAGACTATCTGGGTTACTTGACACGCGAGTTGTCTGGGCTAGTTCCAAGTGACTTTGTTTATGGTCATGGATGACACTGACCTCTTACCATCAGGTAGTTAGTTAGCTCCTTTTGCCTATCCAATTAGCATTCAAACAGAAGAGAAAATATTTTTTAAGTTTCACATGTAATCCTTAGTATGCCTAGAACAAAACAGTCCGCAACCTTTTACCCTCCAGCCTTTATCAGCCCTTAATTAAAAGCTTTTAATGATCCCCAGGGTATAATGAAGAAACCTCGTCTAAAAATATGGGTATCGCTAATTAAAAAGGTGGTCTGGTTACAACGTATATTAGGGTTTACACTATTGTTTATTTTGTATATTGTAAGGATAGATTTCAAAGCTAGTTTTGTAAAATATCTTAAGCGGCTTAAATATAAAAATGTAATGATAATTATCTAATCATAATGGTTTTGTATGGGGTTTCTGCTTTTTGGGATACCTCTGCATCATAATCTCTGCGTTAGAACTACGACTGTTTATCACACAGAGAACAAGACTTATATTGGTGAAAAAAAGTCGACCATGTTGCCATGTTACGTACGCTTTTGCGTTTCCTGGACTTTACACTCGTCGTGATGTCAGCGCGCTTTTTGCGTCTTTCCAATTGAAAGAATTAACTTATCGGAGTAAAAAGTATCTTAATATGTTCTTTTTGTATATCTATTTTCGATCTGTGGGTTCAGCAACCTTTTACGTTCGTTAGTATCATACTAATGTTATAAAGGTGAAAGTTTGTAAGTTTGGATATTTGTTGTTCTTTCACGGCAAAACGGCTGAACTGATTTGGCTGAAAGCTAACATGGTGATGGCTTATACCTTGGATTAGGGCATATGCTACAAAAATATTATGCTAAGCTAAGTTAATTCGGGTGAAGCTGCGGGCAACATCTAGTGCTTAGGAATTGGTTTAGAAGAAAGGAATAAGCTTAGGCTTAACTTTCAACCTGTCGCCATAATCCTTGCCTGTTAGTGCACGGATGTTATCACATTTAGTTTATCATCATTTCTTTTTCAGCCGGTACCTTTGTTAATAAAGGTTGTGTTTAGCCTTAGTGCTAGCTTCTGTGTTTTATCCTAAGTGGTCTGTCAGTTTTAATAATTTCTCGAAGCAATCTATTATTACAGCCATTATTAAAACAAATTCTAAAAACACATACCATTTAAACAGCCGTACAAAACCCTAAACTTCTTATAGACAAATTGAGTGTGGATTGAAAAATATCTACCAGGTAAAAGTGAGCCGATTGGAACAAAATTTCAGTACAATAGGCGATCAATGTGTGTCTACTTTCTATGTACAGACCAAACTCTATTAAGTTGTGCCTTTATAGTGAGTCTTTTGTTATATTTTGGTAACTCTGTAAGCACTCCTAATTGTATTTTTATCCCGAAAAATTTGTATCTGTGGCAACCTTTTGGAAGTTCCGTTATCACGTTCTTTTCCGGTCACAACTATTGGGTAGCCAAATATAAACAGGTAAATCTATACCGGACCGGAAAAGAATAGGCAACCTAACGTTTGCATATTCTATGGGCTTTATACTTTCGATTTTTCGTTTTTAATTATTAATTAAACATACCCTGGACTAAAATTTGTTAGGCAACCCATATGCAATATATTTATTGACATATTAAATTAAATATAAAATACGTTTACCCATTATTTTTTACCCAATACCAATTACCCATTAAAAAAAAAAACGTTTCATCAAATAAACATTTCGGTGAAGGTCGTTTTATATCGGTATCCTATACCATAAAGCCATGACTTTTAGCATCAATATAGTCTCGTAGCTTATTTAACATGAAGAATAAACGTTTTACCTTATATCATCTCTCTCCTTTCATCTTAAATCATTCTGTCTCATTTAATTTTATTCCGAATTTAAATATTTTGTGATTCCCCTTGGCCTGGAGTATATTTAAACTGGAAAACATTTTAAAGCGATTTACAAAACAATCCTATTGTTGAGAAATGTTGACGGAATATGATCCCGTTATATAACATTATTAAATAAAAGTGAATTTATTTCAATGCTTCGTCGAAACAGCTTTTATCGTGAAAAATGTTTTTCATTGCCTATGTTTAGAAATAGTCACTGGAAATTAATCTTTAAGTGTTTTTCTTGTTGATTATAAAGATTATAGATGCAAGATTTTAAACATCATTATTTAAACTATATAATTAAAACGGAATGTGGTACATATTATTTATCATACGTTCACGCATATAATAGTTATGTCAACCCTTATATTATGTCCCACTGCTGGGCACGGGTCTCCTCGAAACTAGGCGAGGAGGGTTTTGGTCCATAGTTAACCGATGCGCTGGCCCAATGCGGGTTGGTGAACTTCACACACTTAGACTTTTAATCTCATCGGGCATGTTTCCTCACGATTTTTCCTTCACAGGTGAGGAAGCGATAGTCAGATGCACAGAGAAGTTTAGAATAACCTATTTCTAGGCATCACAGGGGGTCAGGATTGAACAAGTCAGGCCTCTCGGCTGTCACTCAAGAGGCCGAGCCCATACCTCACATTGACACAATATGATAATATTAATAATCATTATATTTTATAAAAATATCTTGTTAATTTCATCATCAACATCATCAGCCCCTATCCGTCCTCTGCTCAACATAGCCCCCTCAATGAATGAATTAATCATTGTTAATATATGATAGTATTATTAATAGTATTTATTGCATACATCCAACACGGACCGGCCACCGCACGGAGATCGTCTTCCGTGTTGGGTGCGAGTGGCAAGGGATCGGCCATCTTGGCGTTCATTGAGGGAGGCCTATGTTCAGCAGTGGACGGATAGAGGCTGATGATGATGATGATGATGATGATGATTGCATACATTAGGTATTGCATATAATCCTCTCAGGCAACTCGTGCGTGATACACTACCCTAGGTCTTAAAGGCTTTGCAGCACCTGTTGTCGTTCAGCTGTGTGTATGTCTGTGTATCATAGATCTAGGATTACGGTGTGTTTGTAGGTGTGTTAATGGAGATCAATAATGACAATGTTTGATATAATAGCTGTTTGGTGGTAACAGGTTCATATACTGTGGACTTTATATGACATAATTAATTTAACATGTTTTTCATAAAGAGGGAATCGGGTTCCTTCTAAGGACTTGGAGTGAAATTTTAGGATATCTATATATTAGTTTGATGGTACAGAACCCTTCTTTTTTTTCTTTAATGCCGGGAAATGCTCCGAGGCATTCCACTGGGGATTGGGTATCACCAGGCGGATATGTGGGACTCGCTGTGCTCTATTTGCTCATTAGATCCGGGACACCTCACCAAAGGCGGCATTGGTGGCACTCGCCGGGTTTTAGTGGGTAGAGCTTACCACCTTTCGGGCGCAGCGAGTCCCACATACCCGTCTGGGAAGACCTACTGGCCCCCCCCCCCCCCGGGATGCCTCAGAGCATTTCCCGGCGTTAAAGAAAAAAAAGGATGATGGTCACTTGAGGTGGTCCTGTTGCCTACAGATCCGGGACCTCAAAACGCAGCTGAAGGCGCTTAAAGTCATTTAAGTTAGGGCAGGACACTCCCAAGTGCAAGTCCTACTTGGATTTGATGGTAGATCCTGACCCTATTTCAGGATCTACCACGGGATCTTTGCTACATCCGTAATGGCCATTCCAATCTAATCCCTGTCATATCAAAAAAAGGATGGTGGCACCCATTAACGGTGCGACTTACCGATGACAACAGGTAATTATTAAGGTAAAAATAAATACAACAATATGAATTAATTGTTTATTCCGCATTATTTAAACGACAATAACATACATTAAATAGTTAAATTCTATTCTACAAGTTACAACTAACATTTGTACATATTTTCCATGAATTCGTGTTTTATAATAATCATATATTTCAATATTTGATAGACTTTTATTTAAAATAGACCCTTAAATATAACACCTAAAATTGTTTCTATAACTAACATAAGCTATCAAAATCGAAATCGGGCTCTTTAATTATTAAAAACACGAATTTTATAAATTATTAATAATATAATGATTTTATCATTATTAATAAATTAATAGGCCTCGTACCTACTTGCGTTATTAAATATTTACACTTAATAATTATTCATCTATAACAAGCTAGATTATTAAAATATAACATATAAGCTTTTAAAATGACATAAGTACAATTTATATTACATTAATTAATCTTATGTACATGTAACAATCAAAATGCTTATAGTCTTCGGAAGATATTGATAAAACATCGATGATAGATTATCTGAAACAAAAAAAAAATGTTTTACTTACATCATTATACTATTACTGTTTTTTCTTTCTTTTCTGTCGGGAAATGCTCATAGGCATCCCGTGTGCGAGAGGGAGGGGACTCCCTGGCAGATATGTGGGACACGCTGTGCCCTAAAGATGGTAAGGAGGACGCAGCTCTACCCTCTAAAACCCGGTGGGGTACAAAGAGGTAGTAAATTTGGTTCACTTGGCTTCGCCCTAGGTGCTAGGTTCACCTTAGGCTACTGAGCCCCACCGCCACGACAAAGCTTAAACCATGGTTAGGATACTATTGCTGTTATAATTATCATCATCATTATCACTATCATCACGATAATCACAGTTACAAGCAATTAATGATACTTCATTGAATGAACTTCTAATGAACTTCATCAGAAGTTATTTATTTCTGTGTCTTGTCTATGTCACTATGTTGAAACTTCTGACGTCATAATATTACACTAGCATGTCGATTACGGGATCCCGCCATAAGATTTTCCCGTACCAAAAAGTGCTCAACGCGGCTAAAGAAGTTTTCACTTCAAAAGTGAAGTACTCCATATCCCAAGTCACTGAACAGAATAATCCACAGCAACATGTTTAGTGTTATACAGTACATTAGACTTTGCAGTCTGACTAAATAAAATAATGTAAGAATGCTACACGAGATTTTTATTTTGTCTTAACTTTATCACTGAGATCCATTCTCTGCAGTCTTGCGAAGGATAAAGACATCTTAATCCCAGACTGAATGTCTGTATTTTTAAAATAGTTACAATACAATATACAACAATCGTATTTTCAGTTAAAAGTAAAAACCTACCAAGTGCGAGACGTATGTGAACATTTCATCTGTCTAACTATGATTCATGAACACACACAGGTGACAGGCGGACAGTGGAGTCATAGTAATAGATTTCCTGTTTTACACTTGGGGTACGGAACCCAAAATAGTTTGTGGATGAAGTGTATTAGCGTCATTTTAGACCAGGCTCAAAATGAGAGAGAACAGACTGTCCTTTTCGAAACACAGGAAAGCTTCGCGAAAATATAGACAGGTAAAAAATTTATATTGTTTTCTAATGTTTGCGCAAACACTCATTATAATGAAACAATAGTGTAACACACAGCTACCGACGTAGTGATGTGTCGGTAAAAATAATGTATTTCCCTGCTAGATTCAATTTGATTTGTTTCTGAGTAGGATGGCGTCTATAAAAATCTTACGCTTTTATTTAACGTTACAGACGTTTTTTTCCGGCTAGGGCACCCCTCCGCAACTACTTTTCAAAATACTTTTGCATTCGACAGTCAAAATATTTAGGTTATTTATTCTGGAGTGATTTTATTCAATTTTGAGGCGAGTGAAACTGCAGGAATAGCTAGCATTTATATAATTCAATAAAGTAAATATATTTTTTTCCAAAAAATTAAATTATAATCTCTATAATATTTATATATATTATATAAATATTATAGATAATAATAATTCTCAAACAAAAATATTTGTTTGAGAACTGAAGGTAGAATCTTTATTGTTTTCTATGTTAATTGGAATGAATAAAACTAAAGTCCGGCTAGTATTTAGTAATGGTCACAAGTTCGAATCTCGACGGTGACAATTTTCAATAGGTATATAGAGGATGTATCTATTAGGGATACTTTGGGACAAGTGTATTAGCTTTGTAGGTGGGTAAATAAAAATAATTACTTGAAAAAAATTAATTCCGTGATCAAAAGAACATATTTTGAAAATGTTGATAAATAGGATCTTTAACTAATTTTAAGAAGACAGGACATTCCATTAAACATTGTATTTAGTCCAGGAGGAATTGGCCTTTGTAACGCCCCTGTTGGCAGGGCCGTTAATTGGAGTTGGGCAGGACACTTGACTAGACGTGGGGATGGCAGGTGGTCCACGGCGGTAACCGAATGGTGGCCTAAACTGGGTCGGAGAAGTCCAGGACGTCCTATGGCTCCGTGGACCGATGACGTGGTAAGGCTGATGGGCAAAACATGGATGAGGCAGGCAAGGGACAAAGGAGATTATCAGAAAAAAGGGAGGCCTATGCTCAGCAGTGGGAAATAACGGGCTGATGATGATGATGATGATAAACGCCCCTGTGCACGTGTTGGGTTCAGGATGGGAATTTGGGCCCAGTATGGCACGACGTCGCGGGAACTGCTTAGTGGCGGATGGGCAGTCGACCCTTACGAGAAGTAGTCTGACCTTCGCCGGGGAAATTCTGTCGCTGAGGTGTTCCTGTTGCCTGCAGATCCAGTACCCTCAAAAAGCTGTTGAAGGCACTTGCAGGCATTTTAAATTTCCCTGCGTTATCAAAAAAAGTTTTGCGGAATATTGCTTACTTCTAATCATGGAACATGTAACCGAATATAATAATAATATGAGCCAAACAATTCCGAAACTGGTCAGTGATTTGTCACTGACGTAAAAGCAATTAAACCAACCTACCACTAGATCTCTATCTGCATGTGCGTCCCATCGGCTAATAATTCATCAATGGCCATCAGTCGGCTAATCAGAGCACAGAACCGGCGCGGCGCAGACTCGTAACACAAATTTGGCGGCATTTGTTTTCATACCAAACATATAACATTACAGGTCTATTCGGTTATAATATTATTATGCTTGATGCTTCTAATTACGAGTTACCTTATCAAGTAAGTTTGTCATCGCAATCGTCTTTTGTGATTAGAATTAATGTGATTGAAACTTCTTGTGGTGCAGTATCAAAATTTAATTCAAGATAATATACCTATTAGGGGCCATCCATAAATTACGTCACACGAATTTCATGATATTCGGACCCCTCCAGATGGTCACATTTATAAGACCTAGTGTGTCGTCACATATTTTGCAATTTTTACATAAATAAATTGCTGCAAAACAGCTGTTCTGAAATTAAGTTTTATTTTGGTTTAAATTGTTTTTTAATTTCGTTTTTTTAATTATTTACTGTGAAATACCTAACCTAGTCTTATGTGACGTCACAAAATCTGGGAGCCTTCCCACCCCCTTTTCACATAATGTCACACTTCGTCGGACCCCCCTCCTCCTCTCTATTAACGTGTGACGTAATTTATGGACGGCCCCTTATTACAATAAAACTACTACTAAACTTGTACTAAAACTACTACTAACTAAACTATTTACTCAACTATACCTTCCTTTTTTTTTCTTTAACGCCGGGAAATGCTCTGAGGCATCCCGCGGGGGAGTGGGTCTCCCCACGCGGGTATGTGGGACTCGCTGCGCCCGAAAGCTAGTAAGTGGACGCAGCTCTACCCACTAAAACCCGGCGAGTGCCACCAATGCCGCCTTTGGTGAGGGGCTCCGGATCTAATAAACAAACAGGGTACCTCGACGGCTAGTTAGTCCCCCAAGAGACCGACGCCACCTCCACAGAGGGGTTGTCCCGCACCACAGAACAACCCCTCCCAACGTCGGGACAGTACAATGGGGTGAGGTTCCCATCCTCACACCTTGCCCCCTGCTCTTTTGTTCCCTCTTCTTATAAGAGGGGTACAAAGAGCCCCCTCGGCTCAATTAGCTTCGCCCAAGGTGCTGGGCTCACCCTGGGCTACTAAGCCCCACCGCCACGCCAAGGCCTGAGCCATGGTGGGGAACTATACATTCCTAAAATAGCCTTTTATATGAGAAAAGTTCAATATACTACTGGTTTTTTAATAATATAATATATCTTTAATGAAATTTCGATACCGCACCACAAGAAGTTTCAATTTTTTCAACTGAAAAGATTCACTCAATTCGGAAACAATATTTTCTAGGAAAAGTTCTAAAAAGGTTAAAGAAATTATGTATTTTTGAAGATAAATGATAATTGTAATCAGTGCGTAAGGTTATCCTGGCATTGATTAAAGCCTAACGCCCACGAAGGCGTAAAGTTAAGCTAAAAATAAAAATATAATGTATATAGTTTATAGAATTCCATATTTTCAGCCCGTCAAAGACTATTTATTACTCAACTGTACCTACCTCAAACGGCCTTTCATATGAGAAAGTTCATTATACTCGGTAGTACAGAGGAAGCAAACCAAAAGAAAATAATATGTTTGTCGCTTGATATAAAATGTAATTTAAATAACAAAAGTCTTAATTTTAGAAATGATTTGAAATTGGGCAACATTTACAAGATGATATAAATTTTCCTCATTAATCCTGTAAACTCATTTAAAAGTGAGGTATAGCCGTAATTGGAATTAACTAATTATAAATTCCTTTTGTAGCAATATCAATGTATTTATACATTAGGTGTATAAAGAATTAAGTATATAATATTACATTATATCTGTAGATGGAAATATGTGTGTATGTATGTATATGTATATAACATGTATATGTGTATATATTTATATACAGAGTGCAATTGAAATCATGAGCATCCTTATTAATTTAGACACTGCCCATGTAACTACTAATGTTACGAATACTAAAAATAAAATTAAAGCATGTTATTGAAAACCCTTATAATTAAATCCTGTCATAAAAAGTATCAAGTTCGGTTGGGCGCAGTTTGGTTTACGAAAATGCCGCCCGCGCCGTGTAGAATACGTAGATCTCGCGTCAGTTATGTACGTGACGGATACCTATCTATTAGAAATAAATAGCTTGTAAATAAATAAATAAATAAATCCCTTGCTTGCATATTTTTTTTATAAATCAGCTTATTATTAGCCGTAATGCAAATAGTATCATTAGTAGTGTCTGAATTTGAAAGGATGCCCATGATTTCAATTGCAACCTGTATATTTATTACATTTATCTATTACAACTATGCACTCTACTCCGCCTTCGTACTTGTTTCTACGACACTCCTTTGCTCAAAGGCTGTCTGGAAGAGATCGTTTTAGCGATAAGACCGCCTTTTGTACTTTTTATAATTTTAATATTTGTTTATTGTATTATGTTTTTTGGTGTGCAATAAAGAGTCATTTATTATTATTATTATTATTATTATCATCATCATCGTCTTTTATTGAACCCACTAAGCTTGAAATTGCTGGAATACGATCGCCTCAGTCTTTACATAATATTATAATTTTATTTTTTTATACAAGCATTGTCATTTTGATTAAATTTAAAGTAAAAAAACAGGATAATATTGGTCGTGTTTTAACTTTTATTCCTGTTTTCTTTTGTTTCTTCTATCTCATGAACAAGATATTTGAAAACAATGCCGAAATATCGAACTTCGTGAAATAAAAGTGAAAATATGGAAATATTCCGTTTATTTTTTTTACATCTTTTTGTTATCTGAAATTTCTTTGTTCCTTGCCTTGCTTTTCTCTTTTATCTCTACAATATAATTTTTTTTCGTATTCCTTTTATGATTTGTGATGACTTTTCTGTTTACTTGATTTCGATTATGCTTTTTGCTCACAGTTTTGATTTTCTACAAAATCAAAATTTAGAAAAAAAAATACTGCTCATAGTTAGTACATGATTATGTTTTGCTGTATAGTTCCTCGTGTAATCGATTTTGGCTGTTTATTTGCTTGTTCACTGTAGAAGTTCATTTTGCTATTCTGTTATACCTGTAGTTACTATTTTGCTACAAGTCTCGCTTTTGCAAGACCAAGACATACATTTCTAGGGATTTCGACATTAATGTTGGAGCAGGTGCAATTCGTCTCTGTAAACGGTTTGACTGACGAACGTCTTAACGCGTCACGTTTCTTGGTAGACGTAGAACAAAACAAATTTTATTGGGGCTAATGTATTTTCAAATTTAGTTGGAATGAATTGCAAAAGCATTTATTTTAGCGAGAGATGCTCATTATGTTGTGCTCTTCTGCATTTGTGTTACATATTTCTATTTGTCATCGACCAGCTTTGCTATGTGCTAAAAAAATATTCCGTTGTTTCATGCCGTGGTACAAAACGAGGAAGTACAATAGGGTATTTCGTCTTCGTCGAGTCATACCACGAGTTTACCGTTGTTAAAGTCGTCGGCTCACCCCAGTCAACTCGACAAATGGCTATTTCTTATTTCGCCCTATCATACCACGGCATGACTCACCGAGAATTCTGACAAGACCATGTAACATTCTTGTGGGATTGGCCATAAATAGATGAATTACCTGGTATCAAAATTAAAAAAATTACATATTGTTATCCCGAACTGTCTGGAAGGAATGACCTATTCCCAAGGTGTGTAAGTTCTTCCCTAGCATCTTTTACTTTCTTCACCACATTTTACTATCCTTTACCACACAAACGCTATTCAACAATTGGTTTTAAACGTTTTAATTGGGAGGTTTTGAACATTTTCTGGGATCTTATTGTAAAAGCGTATAGAGTTAAGCCTTTAAAAGAATTGCTTACTTTTGTGGGTCTGGTACATCTAGTCTGTGTCTTTTCTGTATATCCCTACTATGGATGTCACCTTTTTACGGAATTCACTTAATTTTTTCCGGGCATAACCATATTCTAGTCATATTAATGACTAATCCGGAGTGAATTATCTTTATATGTATTTTGTGTCGCTAACCGTCTAGGTACATTAATTTGCCAATCTAACTATCTCAAAAAGTAATTCCATCGATTTCTTCTTCTCTATGAACTGTTCGAGGTCCGACTAATTATTTGCCCCATGTGCTATTTCATCTGATTTGCAATAAAAAATACTTATCCTTTTCACAGGCTTTTTTACTTTTTCTAAGTTACATTTCATCCTAAATGAATGACGACGCGCGACGTGCTCCCCGGAGACGCAGTCCAGTTATCATTTATCATCACGTGATGCTTGCTCGTTTGTCATGTTATAATATATCAGCACCGGTGAAATGCACTTTGTGTGGCATGTATACCATACTGAATAATGTTTCCATCACTTGCTTTGTTTTTAAAAGCAGGGAAGACTAAAAACTGACACCTTCCTCATAAAGATCCTGCTTAATTCTCTCATTTAATTTTATTTGTGTAAATAATTAAAGACTTCAAAATCTTATACAAGTGATATCAAAATGTAATGTAAATCTTTAAAATCTTATTTCACAAAGTTTGATTCGCCGGTTCTTCTTAGCTGGCTTGCTTCGAAATTGTGATTAATTTAATTGATTTTTAATAAATTTTTGCTAAGTCTAAAATTGAATAAAATCATTTAATCACATTTAAAGTGACTTTTTATGTCCTTTCTCAAATAACCCAGATTCATATTCAGGTACTTTTCCTACCTATCTTTAAACAGAAAAATAATATCATCCAAATAGGAAATGCTATAAGTTATTTTTGCAAGTAGTTTTGAAGCTATTTGACCTACACTTCACTCCAATAGCAAACAACTGTAAGCTGTCTGACTATTTTCGTTGCGCTCTATTTGTTTTATCTCCGTTTTCCCTGTCACTTGCGTTACTATTCCACACCATTGATTCTGTAGGTGTAATTCCGAAAAACTTAAGGAAATCCAAAAGTGCACGCCTCATAACCCAAAACAAAATTTATTATTTGTAATAGCCTGTCAGTTGCTTGGCACTATATTATGTTTACTCTAAGCTTGGTACCAAATAAACAGTTTTATATAAATGCATATTTTTAGTCGTATCTTAGTTTTTATTAATAATAGCAGTAACTAAAAGACAATGAATCGAACGTTCATAATATTATTAATTGAGAAAAAAAGTAAAGAAAAAAAAATTATTACTGATATAAATGATTAAAAAATTATTTGTAAAATACACGTCTAATCAATTGACCTGTTAGTTGCTTAGCATCGAAAAAACAGTGTGATATTTTTGTAAAATACACTTTCGTATCTTAGTTTTTATAAATAAAACTTAACTAAACGAAAGTGAATTCAACACATACTAATTCATACTAATCGAGAAAGACCTGTCAGTTGCTTAGCAACGAATTAACAATCTGATATATATTGTAAAATACACAGTCATATCTTAGTTTTTTATAAATAATATTTAAAGGATATTTCGAAATATTCCGGAACAATTTTTTTTCGACCGATTTCCTTACAAACAGAAAGCCGACGTCCCAAAAAAAATAATATTTTTAATGTTATTATTTACTATGTTAAACAAAATAATTATTATTGTAATGTATTTTAAGTGATGGACGGGTTATGTATTTGACTTGATGTAATTGCACTCATATTAATCTATACGTGTGTATAAAATAAATCAAATTCAGGTTCGGGAAAACAGATTATTTGACATGTCGAGAGTTGCTCAACCTCAATGCTTGTGGTTGAGCATTACAACGCTTCGCTTATGAGGCGTGAAATAGAGCAGATTTTTGGAGTTTTTGGCGACTTTAAGCCATGAATCTCGTCACCCAATTAGCCATGCGCTAGTATGATTTATAGAATAAACTTAGAAGCAATGTGTGATCCCAAAAATAAACATTCGCCAAATCTGTCTCAGAAAATGATTTATAAGATCTATTGAATGATAATTTTTAGATACATGAAAGAAATAAAAAAGTAAAAAGTCATTGAGATTTAAAAGAAAACATTTTCTGTTACTTTGGAATTTTTTTGAAAATATAAATTGAGAAAATATTTTTTTTATTCAGTAAACAAGATACCCAAAAGAGTATTTTTCCTAAGGAAGGCAAAAGATAATGTAACTTGATAACATCACAATAAATCACAATTTAATCTTCATTAAAAATGGACACATAACAAAGTATTAAATACAGTCTGGCCTCGAGAATTCCAAAATATATTGTCGGCCAAATCTAGGAAGGCGAAATATATTTTCAGGATCTTATCTGCAAAACATGTCTACAAAAGCTAACGGGTTTTCAAATTTCATATTTAAGTGTCGATCTTTATAACTTAATAAGCATCAATAAAGTTGAATACTTACAATTATATTGCCGATTTTATATCCTTGGCATCGTTAAACTGCGATTCTTCGTCTATCAATTGTAAATTGACATTTTCGTTTTTAGTGTGAAAAGTTGCTGAAATTGTTTTGTCCTCCAATAAAATGTTTTCAACCTCAACGCTATCTTTTTTTCCATTGCCTTCTAGAACAGGTTGTTTTATCGATGGCCCTCTGTTGAAAGATGATGCTAACAACGTTTCTTGAATCGTTTCATTTCCGTTGCATATTTTATCAGCCTTATTAGTAGGCATTCGCCCTGAGTTGTAGCTATTTCGTACTCCTCCCGTCGACTCAAAAAAAGGAAGTACTTGTTTAAATTCCTTTCTAAAATTATCATTCAACCATGCGTATAGGAATGGATTGTAACATGTCGACGCCATAGCCATTGAATGAGCAAGGAAGAAGGAGACGTAATAATAATTCCATTCTGTCATTTGTGCGTAGAAATCATTAAATATATTAATTAGATTTAGCGGCAACCACGATATGCCAAAAATCGCTACCATTGATATAAGCATTCTATTAGTTCTCTTCTTTCTATCTCTATCTGCTTCTTCTCTTCTAGAATTCTTAGCACCGGGTTTCGAGCGTGCCCGATCGTTTAATCTTATACTTACACACGTATAACAAATAGCTATGACTAAAAACGGGATTAGAAACTGTAGCACAGTTGTGAAGACTCCAAATACCTTTCTCGGCTTATCGGAGGGCCAACTTTCTTCGCAGTAAGTCTTGTTATTAGTTATTTGGATCCCCATAAAGAGACCGTAAGGGCAAGTGAGTAGGAGTGAAAAAACCCAAATGAATACTATAATCAATATACAAGTATTCAATTTCATCCGCGGGTGGAATGGGTAAATTATAACAAAGAATCTATCTATGGCTATCGATGTCAGCGTAAGTGTAGATATGTATACACTTGTTCCTTGCGCGTATGGCATCAGATGGCAGAGTAGTCTACCAAACACCCATCTTCCAAGAAACGTGTACATAGGGGTTAACGGCACCGCAAATATGCATAACAGTATATCGGACAAAGCCAGATTAGTGATGAAGAGGTTGGTAACAGTTTGCATCGCTCGGTTGCGGAATACAACGAAACAGACCAAGACATTGCCGAAAACTCCCAGAACGAAGATTATAGTGTAGAGGATGCAGAAGGCCACTTGAACATACTTTACATCGATGATATCGGTGGTACGATTAGATTTGGGTTCATCAATCACTTCAACGGACTCTCCCGCCAGGGTTTTGAGGATCAGGACACCCCCAGCGAAGGTGCTGTTATGATACATAGCAGTTATGGCATTTTCGTTAATGATTCTAATGTCATCATAGCTGTCGCCGTCCAGAAGTAGCATACTATATCTGAGTGTCCCTGAACTGAATTTGCCAATCCATCTGAAAATAAAAGAAAAAAAAAAATTGTAGATACAATATTAAAAAGGGAAAATTGAATAAAGATGGATTTAAAATTCATAAAATGAGGTTAAGCGAGGATAATCAAATTTTAAGTTAAAATTTGAAAAACGAAATGAAGCTTCCCATGATCAATCTTAAAAATAATATGAAACTGCATTATTTTGAACTTTCATCATCATCAGCCTCTATTCGTCTGCGAAATTAACACCCAGTATAGCACGCTCTATTGCACGTTGAGCTACGGCAAATTTTCGGATCAGTCGTAAGTTTAGAGCGTGGCCTCTAAACGGCCCCGTAGGTCATCACAGAGAACGCATTAGTTGAAGACTTTCGTCTTCAAACTCTGTGGTATAGACGACGTGATGGATAAGCTTCTTGAATGCTATCCATTCTAATTGAATCCTATCGGTTTGCCACTCGAAGCTACATACTCTTAAGATAGACATACTCTTTCACGACTTCGAGAGTTATGCCATCGACGTTAGCCGGCCTCCCGAACGTGTTCGTTGAACATGACTTTCGTTTTGTCCAAGTTTATCCTACGGCCCACACGTCGGATTTTGAACTTGAATTGTATTTAATTAGCCTGTCTAAAAATTATGGGCTGATCGCATCTAAGTATCTGATGATGATCTGATTTGTACAAGTTGGCCCAGATTTCCAATTCGAGGCACACGATCCGTACGTGACAAATGCGAATAAACGATCCATTCAATTTGTAAGACTTACAATTCGTATGATGCTGTTCAATAGATGTAGAATCTGTTACACTTTGTATATAATATGCAAAGAAATTTAGATACCCTTTTTATATGTTTGGGTATCATCATCATTTTTTTTCCCGTCCTTTGCTAGAAATAGACCTCTTTCAATGAACGCAAGACGCACCTCCTCACCACACGCATCCAACCAGGACCACTGCACGGAGATTATCCTCCAATCTGGTAGACTTTCCATCTTCCTGGAGACCTCGTGTCCGCTCTTGAACTATATTAGCCCACCACATCAGTTCTTCCGCGTATGTTAGCTATAGGTAGTCTATAGAGATCTTTTTTTAAGTATTAGTTGCATAGTCTCGTAAACGTGGTACGGGAATGGAAGGATATAAATAAATGGACGTACTTAGTTCATTAATTAGACAGCGTTATATATTTTTATTATCAAGTTCAATAAAACTTAAAATAAATAAAGGTTTACAGTTTTGATAAAACTTCTTTATGGCTGTTCTCCATAACATTTTAAACTGACATGACTAATTTTGACCAGGTACTAAAATGAGTCAGTTCAACAAAGCATTTTAGGATAATATCGAAACATATAACTCCGTGAAATAAAAGCGGTAATCGTTACCACGACACACGACGACGTTTAAACAGTTTTAATATTATGGAAAGAACTATTCCCTTTACAACCTTCTATATTGAACTTATTTTGTCTAACAATGGATCTATTTAAGATATTAAATTAATTATATTAATTAGCAATTATCCCGCGAAAAACGCAGTCTTTACAGCAAATGTGTGAGTGCACGCATATGCATGCATATAGCACCGCCCTCCTTTCCCACACTGCATATGCGTACACTCGCATGCACGATTAGTAATCGTAGAGTCTACATCCTGAGGATGCCTCGGTGTCGGGGCGAAACGTACGTAGATTGTTTGGTGGTGGTCTTTTACTGTGGTTGTGGTGCATGTGGGGTGGTGGTGCATGCGAGTGTACGCATATGCAGTGTGGGAAAGGAGGGCGGTGCTATATGCATGCATATGCGTGCACTCACACATTTGCTGTAAAGACTGCGTTTTTCGCGGGATAATTGCTAATTAATATAATTAATTTAATATCTTATATAATGGATTTCCGCAAGGTAACGCCTGATTCTATTAATTAATGGATCTATTGTTACAAAATTTAAATTAATTTAACTTTAGTAAGATACAATAACGTAAATATTTATTTAATAATAACTTTTAAACAGTCTTTACTTAGTTTGTAGTGTTGGATACGAGTGGCAAGGGATCGTCTCCCCCACCATGGTTCAGGCCTTGACGTGATGGTTGGGCTCAATAGCCTAGGGTGAGCCCAGCACCTTGGGCGAAGCTAATTGAGCCGAGGGGGCTCTTTGTACCCCTCTTATAGGAAGAGAGGACAAAAGAGCAGGGGGCAAGGGGCGATGACAGGAACCTCACCCCATTGTATTGTCCCGACGCTGGGAGGGGTTGTTCTGTGGTGCGGGACAACCCCTCTGTGAAGGTGGCGTCGGTCCCTTGGAAGACTGACTAGCCGTCGAGGCGCCCTGTTTGCTCATTAGATCCGGGGCACCTCACCAAAGGCGACATTGGTGGTACTCGCTACACCGGAGGGTTTGCAGTTGCAAATAATATGAGTATGCTCTGTTCGTATCAATTCAAAGAAGACCTTCAAATATTGATGTATCATAGGGTAGTTTCAAATAACTTTGTAACGTTACGCCGGAAAACACTGCGCCCGAAATGTGGTAAATGGACGCAGCTCTACCCACTAAAACCCGGCGAGTGCCACCAATGCCGCCTTGGTAAGGTGCCCCGGATCTGTTAAGCTAACAGGGCACCTCGACGGCTAGTCAGTCCCGCAAGGGACCGACGCCACCTCCACAGAGGAGTTGTCCCCCACAGAACAACCCCTCCCAACGCCGGAATAGTACAATGGGGTGAGGTTCCCATCCTCACTCCTTGCCCACTGCTTTTTTGTCCCCTCTTCTTATAAGAGGGGTAAAAGAGCCCCCTCGGCTCAATTAGCTTCGTCCAGGGTGTTGGGCTCACCCTAGGCTACTAAGCCCCACCGCCACGTCAAGGCCTGAACCATGGTGGGGATGACACCTCAGTCCTCCCGTGACCATGGTTGCTGTAAAGTATCCGAAACGTCGGACTTGTAAGAACCTTAATAAACCGCGATAAAATCCGCAAAGGTTTTTTCATTATAAAGTTCCATATAATATGTTGAAAATATTATGAACTATTATTAATATAAAGCTTTTATTTCTACCAGCTCTCATCTCATACCATGTACAATGTCCATTATATTTCCCTTAATCCTTTGCTTCTTATATCATATTCGAACTAACTGTTGAATCGATTACAGTATTTCTCAAAGTAAACGCGATTTCTCTATCTAGCAATTGTTACCCTTTTCCCGCCGGAATCAAGTCTTGCCCAGCCGGCCTAACATGGGCGCCACGAAAAATTTTTGTCCACCACTTTTCTCGTATTATCTCTCTGTCTGTAGCTAACATGCGTTTTCAATATTAAGGACGAGATAAAGTAATTTAAACTGAAATAAATAAAACCGGCACCTGGTTTTATTTATTTAAGTTTAAATTACTTTATCTCGTCTATCTCGTTTACTTTATTTCGTTTACCTCGTTATTTTTTGTATACCGTGGCGTTTCCCTACTATAATTATAAAATGTAATGAAATATATAAAATTCTCGTGTCACGGTGTACGTAATTAAACTCCTCCGAAACGGTCGACCGATTTTCATGAAACTTTTTGTGCATATCGGGTAGGTTTGAGAATCAATCAACATCTATTTTTATCCCCCTGAATAATAAGGGTGGTCCACCCTTCAAATTTAAAAAAATTACGCGGTCGAAGCTGCGGGCAACAGCTAGTTTCAGTATACGAAGAGTGTTCTCGTAGTAGCTCTTCTTTTTAACAAAATACTCGATGTAGGCATTATCTGTCTCTCTCTCGTCAAGAGATATCTCGTCGTACGCATGCTAGGCCGGCAGGGTACGTACGTCTTTAATTCTTTCATTTTCATAATGCACATTTCATAAGTGTGAAAAGAAAAAAGTCCTTTACATGAATGTTCTTTCAAAGGGACAAATTAATTTAAATTCCCGAAACAAGGCACCTATCATAACGCAGGTAATTAAGTAAATTGAATTGGACGTAAGACTGAGTGCCATTAACTTGTTACATTATTATCTCTTTTACGACTCCAAATGTTTTGTTACTTAATTGAGCACTTGTTAGAAGCGATAGCGAAAACACATTCCTAGGGTTTTTATCCAATGGCCTTAGAGTATATATTATATACTAGCTGTTGCTCGCAGCTTCGCCCGCGTTAACTTAGATTTACAGCCTTAGACGGATTGATGATTTTTTTAGCCTAAGTTACTCCCTATAACATAAGCTATCTTCCAGTAAAAGTCCCGTCGTATTGTGCCGATCATAAGCAGATGCGTTTAAATACATATTTATTTATATCGTAAAGCGCTGTGAGAGTGACGTTCCATGCGTAATACATTAAAAATATACATATATTTTTGATAAATCATCATCATCATCGCCATCAGCCTCTATCCATTCACTGCTGAACACAGGCACCTTCAATGAACGCCAAGACTTTGAATGTTATTGCTTTCTTTTAATTTGCTTCCAGGAATCATTCTTACAAATTGGCTCTTCATATTTCACCACAAATATGATGAAAAGCGCGTGTTGTTTTGACACTGGTTGAACGGTTCCAAGACAATGGTCTTGTCTATGTCTGCAAGCACAGGTATGAACCTGTGCTTGCAGTTCATACCTAGTGATGCGCTAGATCTATATATTATGTATACTCTACTGTTTTAGCAGTCTGTATAAAAATACACTAGTTTTGATGAATTGTAATTGTTTAATTATTATTGTATAATTGAAAAACTTGACACCTCAAGTGATTCTTTACGTCGGTCCGGGTAGTAAAGGCTAAAACTTGACTTCAAAAGAAGCAGCTATTGTTTTTCGTACCTACTCGGATTAAAGTAATAAAACTTATCACTTATCACCGCTCAAAACGACTGTACGTTTGCTCCCTATTCTATTAAAATAAACTTCTTCCTTATTCTGTAAAATACAAATAAATGGCTGTTTTCCGTGAATTGTTATGATGTATGAACTATATTTTCGTAAATTTTCACTTGAAAACATTATGTAAGTTATACGTGAAAGACATGAAAAAGTTACAAATGATATGAGTGGGGGACGTTCTTGGGTCTTTCATTTTTGTATTTACCAATTTGAATTTTTTTGCATCTTTTTCATATGCATATACAATAAGAAAATTAACACCAATCCTACTTAGTTAAATGGTTCTACGTTGTTTTGAGCCAATCAGTCAAATAGATTTTTTTTATTAAGATGGTGATTATTTTGTGAGCAAGAAAGAGTGTTTATCCGTCATTCATGTAGGTACTAACACCCAAACATCAAAACGATTTTATTTTTTCCTCATTCTTGTAGTGCTATTAGGTCATCATTTTCACCATCACTATATTTATGCTCTGTGTTTACACCTTGATATCGGATGTAGTATTTATATTATAGTCGTTGGCCAATCGCCTCCGCTCGAAACAGAACCTGCCGGTGAACGGCTTACGTCCATAATAAACTGTCAGAGCCATAAGCTTGGGACGCTCAAACGCTTTATATCCCCGAGGACAGGGAATTTTTCATTTCTGTACTGTATCAACTAGATAGGGATCTATTTTTTATGTCAATTGGACATGCAAACTGGAAGACGTGCCACCTGATGGTAAGTGGTTGAAGTCGCCCATGAACATAACCTAGTTTACCTGGAACTAGCCCAGGCAACTCATTTACGTGTTGCCTATCCTGAGACATAAGATGTTATAATATAGGTACCAGTACTACACTGCCCGTCTTGCCCTTCTCTTCGAAACACTGCAAAGCTGTTTCACGGGACAAACAAGCAAGATCTATAGTAGCTGTTGATGCGAATGGCGGATCAGTCTTGGTATTCATTGAGAGAGGCCTACTAGTGGACGGAAAAAGGTTAATAACGATGATGACGCTTATTTTTGTGGATCACCCTTCAACTGAATGGGATGATCTCTGCGTAGTGAGTACGATGCGAGTGGCGGGGGAACGGCCGTCTTGGCATTCATTAAAAGATGCCCAGCAGTAGACGGCTTATAGCCTGATAATAATTATGCACCAGGATGAGTTAAACAAACGGCCTAATGGCTGTATGTAGTCTTTGTTCTATGATATATTTTTGGATATAACTCATATTATTACTTTTACTAAATAAGCGAAACGGTACGCCTTAGAAAATGTAGGCGGTTTCAGTGAGCCTACTATCTATGTGCCTCCTCTTATATAAAAAAAATGAAAATGTTGTATCTCTAAACAAGATTGAAACTAGTTTGATCCCGTGAATTGTACCAATACGCTGAGAACGCCAGAAGTTTGAAAGGCTTAATTCCAAAATATTTTACATTATTACCTCTGGGAAATCAAACTTATGATCTCTTAGACTTCGCAACCTAACCACGTTGAATGACCGTTTCCAAGGCTGAAGCCACTCGAGGGTCGTGAGGTTATTTATCATCAACCTAACACAGACAAATTACAGTTTGCTGGTGAATTATTTTTTATGTTAGTCCATTATGGATAGGCAAACGGGCCGACGAGCACCTGATGGTAAATGGTCAGCGTCGTCCATGAACATAAACAAGTAAACATGAGACAAGAGTAGGGGGCAAGGGGCGAGGACGGGAACCCCATTGTACTGTCCCGACGTTGGGAGGGATTGTTTTGTGGTGCGGGACAACCCCTCTATGAAGGTGGCGTCGATTCCCCGAGGGACTGACTAGCCGTCGAGGTGCCCTGTTTGCTCAACAGACCCGGGCACCTCACCAAAGGCGGCATTGGTGGCACTCGCCGGGTTTTAGTGGGAGCAATGCCCACTTACCTTTTTACTAACCTTTCGGGTGCAGCGAGTCCCACACACCCGCCTGGGGAGACCCACTCCTCCGCGTGATTCTTCAGAACATTTCCCGGCGTTAAAGAAAAAACAGACAACTCATTCAAGTGATGCCAATCCTGAGACTCGGCATCACTAATTACTCTGCCAGTCCTGTCCTTCTCTCAGAAAGACACCACAGACGGAAGAAACAAGCAGGATGGTGGTATCATGTAGACAGAAGTGCGGCTTAACTCTCAAGCACATCAGATTCACTGATGAAATGACAAAATGAAACAAATAATAGTCAACCAAGTGTACCATCAACATAACTAGATTGGAAATAAACTTATAATCAGTGCAATTTTTATGACCGATCCATGATAGATATAAAATTTACTGGCGAAACATCAAACTGGTAAGCTGAAACCAGCCAAGCGCCAGTTGACTCACGCGCCGAGGGTTCCGAAAATGTGTTTTTGACATGATAACGTCTTAAAAATCGATGAACGCTAAGTGCAAGCACGAAAAAGTGTCCGGTCCTCCTGAGCCAAGCGTGCAAGCGAGAGCGTGGAATAAATGATAGAGAGGCACGATCGGCCTATGCGTTCTTCTTGTGACGCATAGGCGTTACACGTATTTATCGCCCATAAACCGACTCTACAGACAAGATGTAGGTTTTTATGTAACAACAAATTAACGTCTTCTGAAAATTTTCTTTACCTACTTATATTGTGAGAGCTTACCAAATTTCATGACACTATGTTGAAAGGAAGTACCCTATATGTGGTTTGACAGACCGACATATGTACATCATCATCATCATCATCAGCCTCTTTCCGTCCACTGCTAAACATAGGCCTCCCTCAATGAACGCCAAGACGGCCGATCCCTTGCAACTCGCATCCAACATGGACCGGCCACCGCACGGAGATCGTCTTCCCACCTGGTTAATGGCCGACCAACACTTCGTCTAACCTTATTGCCCCATCGGCCATCCGTTCTCCTGAGTGTGTGACCAGCCCACTGCCACTTCAACGAGCTTATACTTTGCGTGATATCGGTAAACCTTAGTTTTCTGGCGGATGTTTTCGTTTCGGATCCTATCCACCAAAAAAACACCCAGCCTAGCACATTCCATAGCACGTTGAGCTACAGATATACATACATCGGAGTAATCCTTTTTGGTATTATATGAACGGGAAAAAATACGTCCTTTTCATCACCCCACGTGGACTCTAAACTTATAATTAGTTCAATTTTTACGATCGACTTCAAAAGTACGATTTACTTGTGGAATTTACGATTGCCTATCTGTGTTAATGCGCCCTCACGTTAACGAGGTCAGGTAGTCATGGCAACGGCATGTGTAACAACGATCAAAATGGACGGTGTAAGCTCGTTTGGGCCTTGGGCGGTGGGTAATAAGGAAATGACGGGTGAAATTTAAAATTGGGACTTGATTTGTGAATGTTTAACAGGTGAGAGTTATGTGTTATTGAAGGACATCATCACCCCACTTGCACCCAAAAAGATGATCCAGATATTATGTGTCCTGCTAGTGAAACTGTCGCACGCATTATTAATAAACAATAATTCTAATACCGGACACGCGCCAGAGGGATCTGAGCGTCCTGAGCGGGGCGAGGCTCTCCGTACGCGCGCCAGCTGCTTAATAACTAAAGGACGTAAACGACAAAATGGTTTTTGTTATTTTATCGCGTTCAAAACGATCATTGGATAAATTCCTACGATACCCGTTCGCCCATAAGATGTGAATTTTTTGTTTGATATTTTTTTCTCTGTTACAAAAGTTTATAATCATATTGTATTGAAAAGGTCACCAACTTATAATATTTTAATTTTCCAATACGTCCTACTCTTTTAATCACGAGACGTAAGTCTCTACCATTCTGGTGGTAATTATTTATTATATAGTGTTGGATGCGAGTGGCAAAGGATCGGTCATCTTGGCGTTCATTGAAAGAGGCCTATGCAGCAGTGGCCGGTTAAATGTTGATGATGATGATGGTCCATAGACACCTGCTACACCCGAAAATTTGTAATAGATTTTTTTATAACATAGGAGGGCAAACGAGCAGAGTCGAAGCCCATTCACATCCGCACAACCAGATATTATGCAGATGCGTTGCCCTCCTTTTCCCTATACCCCCTCCAATGGCACCACTGGAAACTCACAAACCACACGAAACACGAAAACTATATCATACCTTAGTTTTCTATTCGTGTTGCGTTTTACGTAACTACTATAGTTATGTCATTTACGCTTGTAACAAAACTCATGGAGAGGTACTGTTCTTACTTTTGACACACAACAACAACGCACGACACAAGCACATCCTTCCCATCGATAAATAGTGTTATTAGGATGCGAGTAGCGGGGATCTTCCCTGTCCAGTAGTGGACGGAAGGAAAGCTGCAGGGAGGGTAGCGCTGTCCCGCGTTCCCGGCCGCATGGGTACCACCATCCTGCATGTTTCTTCCGTGAAACAGCAGCTGGCACGGAGACTTAACATCTTATGTCTCAGGATAGACAACACAAATGAGTTCCAGGTACTAACTAGTTCATGTTCATGGGTGACGCTGACCTTTTACCATACAAGGTTATTTTTCTGATAAGTTACCAGGTATATTTTAGTATCTGGAGAGATAGGAATAGACCAAATTATATTTCTACCAAATCCATATTACGGTTGTGCTGGTGTCAGACGAACACGAGATATTGTTCAAAATGTATCACGCCATTAACGATAAGCCTTATCAATGTACAATCAATACATACGATTGTTTACACGGAGATAAACTTTGATAGTCATTGCTTCAAAGGTTTTTTGGTTAGGACAGATTTAAGTTTACAACAAGCTTAATTTCATCGGTTCCTTGGTTCGGTGAATTGTAAATTCTTAATCAATTTTAACCACCTTCATCAGCGCAAGCCGAGATCGTGCCTAAATTAAAGTTAGCTGGCTTCAGTTACGGTGTTGCGTGAACAACGTTTGTTTGAGAATATCCGATGTTAACATTAACTTTTGCTATTTTGGTCGGAGAATATGCTACCTATGGGAACAACATAAATTTATTGATTACTAGCTGTTGCATGCAGCTTCGCCCGCGTTAAGAAAGTTATATGAAAGAATGCTAGCCAGACTCAAAAAGTAGTAGTGCCAGTAATTACACTGCATATCCTGTCCTTCTCTCCGAAATACAGCAAAGCTGTTTGATTAAAGAAAGAAGCAGGATGGTGCATGCCTATGCAGACGGGAGCGCGGCGCAGCGCAACCCTCCCACTGGTTACCTAATAAGAAGTTTGTGCATAGCAAGTAGCAACTTCTAGTGAGAAATAAAGTTAAAATATGTTTCACGTTTTAGCATTATTTACCTTTACGCTTAATAATTTTATACCTTGGCTTATTATATTTTCTCTAAGGAATTCACAAAATTAGTGGAGTAATTTTCAGTATATTGTATTTAGTTTATGTCCTTTATCACATTTTAAAATGTAAATTAAAATATTAAAATAGTGGTTATAATATATTATAATAATTTATGTTGGCTTCTTCTATTATAATTATTGTGAAAATATTGTATAATAAAAACTATGTTATTCTTATTGCTCAAGAACACGAACTACTGAATGACGTTTCATGAGAATTTGGGTAAACATACTAAATGACAAAAAATATTATACTAGCAATTTAGGCTTGATGAATGAAGCCTAAATTGCTGATAATCTGATAAAGAAGGTGATGAATAAAACGAGTATGTTTGTTATATTATGCGCCTTGTTGAAAAAAAGTTTCAGATATACTAGTCTTTATCACTAGGTATCAGTAAAATACTATAATTGCTTAAATGTCTGTTTCTTAAAAAAGTTGGCCGTCACGACGCCTGGCAGATGTGAAACGTCTATGTTCTTAATGTAATTCATAATTAATAAAAGTCTCTAACGAATAAAGTATACGCGCGATATCGAGCAAATGCATAGAGTAGTAATAATGTGAGCCATAATATTCAGAAACTGGTCAGTGATTTGTCACTGATGTAATAACAATTCAACCAACCAGTGATTTACTTCACATCAGCCAATCATCCATCAATGGCCATCAGTCGGTTCGGAATTTGTTTTCATTTATAACTCATCCGGTTAAATGCTCGCACACATACAAAATCATTCAATAGCAGCGGTGTAGTCGGTGCGTCACGACATGACAGCGTCACCCATTCGCCGTCACGGCAATCGAGGCCAAGGCTCGTCAATAGAATTGTCTCATCATAATCCCCAGCTTACTATCACAAAAGAAATCGTATACGAATGTATTCCTAGAGGCCTCACTTTGAATATAGCAATAAAAGAACAAGTATTTTAAACTTTGTGACATAAAGGAATATTTCCAATCTCGTAAATTGTTTAGTTTCCGTTTCAATATCACGTTTGCCGAAATTTCTTTTTACGTATCTTTCCTACGAATTGCCTTTTGAAATTCTGACAGATTTATGTGAAAAAAAATGTAAGCAAGGGTACGGTAATTTGATTTATGTGGTCTTGTTTTTAAGATCGAAAGTCATGAATGTAAGTATACTAAAATTTATTGTCTAAGTTTTAAGGGTATATTTTTAAATAAGTACACGCGATATTTAAGTGCGTAGTTGTCACCGTGCGTAGCCTCTGCGTTCGCCGCGGTGGATGCGTCCTTTGTTTTAACACACGTGCGCAGCTTGTCCGCGCGCCGCGGTGGAGCCGCCCCCTATTCTTCAAATTCTATACTAATATAGGGACTAGTATTATAAAGAGGTACAGTTTTTAAATTCGTACGTTTCTAGGAGGTAATCTTTGGAAGTACTGATCCGATCATAAAAATTCTTTCAATAACGGAAAGCTAACACTATTCAGAAAAGACATAGGCTACATTATACTTTCAAAAAGAAATAGAGATCCTTACCCAAATTGGAATAACTTAACCCAAGTAATTTATCATCAAAAAGTATCATCAAGCGAAAATCAGTAACGATGTATAAAAGAATGTCCGCGATGGTATATATACCTCACTCACCTACACTTAAAAATGTACTTTTAAAATGGGTGGGGACATCTAATAGTGGTGAAATTAGTATCAGGATATTAATCCTTATCCATTCAAATTATTTCATAAATTAGACTGATTATGTAAATGTAAATTCCACTTTAAATTGTTCGGATATCGGACTTTTCCTTTAGAAGTTATGAGTGATATAAAAATTCTCTAAGTAAGAAAAATGTCACGATTAGAACAAACGTTCTGTTCATCTAACCACCGAACCGACCCTAATGAAATTTGGTACTAAGAGACCCAAAAAAGGTGATAGGATAGTTTTACCTTGAAAGAATCTCAAAGGAACGGGACTACGCAGGTGTAACGGCGGTGACGGGTATAAACATTCTCAAAGTAAATTTTGGTCTCTACAAATACTAATTTACGTAATTACACTGAGTGACATAAGGCTATAGAAATATAATCAATCAGCATACGGTTTCAAATCTAAGTTAATGCAGGCAAAGCTGTGGGTAAAAGCTAGTATTTATTTTATGTCCCACTCCTGAGCGCGGGTCTCAGTCCATTGTTTGGGTACTAGGCCATAGTTTGCTTATGTGCTAGCTCGAGGTTTCCTCACGATGTTTCCTTCACCGGTGAGTAACCGACGTGGATATATGGTCAGGTGCATGGGGAAATAAAGTGCACCCCTTTTTTACTAAATTGTTTATAGCTTTTGCAATCTGTTCGACTGAGAATTCAACTTTTCAAAAACTTTATGCAAATATGCCTCGACACCTCGTTCATAATTTTCGACAATGGCCGATCTAAATACACAAAAATGACACTTGTGCACTAGAATATAATAGTTCTTTAGCTATGAAATTGTCGTTCTGAAGTACTGACCATTTCAAATCAAAATATTTTTTTGTTTTGCTAAGAATTCTAATTTCAAATTAATTTTATTTTAAAAACATGGAATTATTTTTCCAAAAGTAGTCATTTGTTTATTGATTAATGTTACATTTTCATCGCAATTAAATCTTTTTACCCCTAGAAAAGTGATGGTCACTGTTTGGTTGTCTAGCGCCGGTGTGATTCATCACAGCTTTTTACCAAACGTGAAGAACTGAACGCAATGATGGAGAAGCTGGTACATCTCCAACCAGTATTGGTCAATCGCTCGTCTTCGCTGCTCCTGCACGACAACGCGCGACCTCATACTGTACAGCAGACGGTCTCCAAGTTGCAAGAACTGGGGTCATCCGCCCTACTCACCAGATCTTGCGCCTACAGACTACTACTTTTTCCAGAATTTGCATAACTTCTTGGCGGGAAAAAAATTCAATACCCGAGAGGCAGTACAAAATGCCTTTGAAGACAAATTCTTCATTCATTCTTGCCTCCCGTCCAGCTGATTTCTTTAAAGGGCATCAATAAACTGCCACTGAGGTGGCAAAGATGCATTAATTGCATGGGTGATTATTTCGATTAATACAAATAAAAAATACATGAAAAAAAATCGTTTAAATTTTTTCATACAAAACGGCAATTTCAAACCTAATACATGCCACTGCCTCATCACTACTGCTGGTCCAACTATGATGCGAGTGGGGGGAAATGTGTTTTAATCAAAAGAGGCCTGTACAAAGCAATGGACACAGGCAAATAATGATAAAAAATCAGATAAAATAATAAAATATAATAATATCAACCCTCATATGTCCCACTGCTGGACACGGGTCTCCTCCTCGAAATCAGGCGAGGGTTTTGTGCCATAGTTCACCGATGCGCTGGCCACATGCGGATTTGTGAACTTTACACACCTTCAAAGACTTTTAATTTCATCGGGCATGCAGGTTTCCTCACGATGTTTCCTTCATCGGTGAGCAAGCGATGGTCTCATGTTCAGATGCACATAGAAATATAGAAAAAAATTCTAGGCATAGCAGTGGGGTCAGGATCGATCCCGGACCTCTTGGCTCTCACTCAAGAGACTGAGCCCATACCCACTAGAACATGATCGCTCACAATAAATCAGATATTTTTTTAAACTAGAATATAAAGCCGCCAATGTTCTTTACGCAAGAATTCTATTGGAAACGCCATTTGATTCTGCCATACTTGGAAATGTGGCAAATTTAAAATATTCCTCGATATTATGAAACTGCCTGAAGTTTTGTTAGACGTTCCTAATGGAGAATTCATTTGATAATGATTTCAGTGAAAGCTCCACGTTCCATGAGCTTTCGAGCATTAAAACAAAGCTTTTAGGCCCTTACTTTCATGAAGCTTTGAAGCATTAGGTGCATAAACCTGGTCGTAATTGGTTTGACCATTAGCAAAGGCATTACAACGTATAAGCCAGAATCAGATATCGTCATCATTGTCATGATCGTGCACCATCATCATGATAATGATCATGATCGTGATGATCACCATTATCACAGTGATCATAATTAATTTCATAAGCATTAAAAAATCAGTCATTGTAAATGAACATTTATTTCAATATCCCTTGAGAGCAACGGTGGTCTAGTGGGTGCGGGTTCGGTCTCTTGAGCGAGAGGTCCGGGTTCGATCCTGACCCCCAGTGATACCTTGAACTGGTTTTTCTAAATTTCTATGCATCTGAACATGAGACCCTTGCTTGCTCACCGATATGCAGGAAATATCGTGAGGAAACCTGCCTGATGAGATTAAAAGTCTTTGAAGGTGTGAAGTTCATTAACCCGCATTGGTCTAGCCGCTAGTGCATCGGTGAACTATGGCCCAACACCCTCCTCGCCCGATTTCGAGGAAGAGACCCGTGCCCAGTAGTGGGATATATAAGGGTTGATAATATAATAGAAAATATAGATTCTATTTTGTAGCTATGTATATTTATATACATCAACTTCCACTGCTGCTTTCAGTGTTGCATCGAGCTTACTTGAAAGCCGAGACGGCCACTTAGTCTCGCTGCCTGTGTTACCCGAAATCCGAAACAGTGCCAAGTTTTTTCAGGAAAGAAACAAACAGGATGGTGGTACCTCTCTCTACTCTACTCTACTCTCATCAGTTGTAATAGTCTAGGTGCTAACACCTATATGGTCATGCTTTTATTCTATGATACAGCAAAGCGACATGAAAAAATAGAAGAAAGTAAGTATACATACTCATATTTAAAAGGCCGGGAACACACCTGCTAATGTAGGAAAGCGGGTGTCTATGGATGCCACATATCGCGTAGTTCCAGGCGAACCGACTGTCCGTTTGCGCTTTCTTCTATAAAAAATACTATACAAACTCGTAACAAACGCATTTCTCCCTCTGGACCATCTCAGCATAAAAGCGTCCATTAAAAAGCTTTCGAGTACAAAGTTTTATTCCAAAGCGATCGGGCAATAATAACAATTAATCCCCATTCAAATTGTACATCATCCATCACTGTCGGCTTTGCAAATACGAGCTCACGTTTCATCTACAATCAAGGAAATTTACGAAACAGGGCTCCCACACTTCTTCCTATATTTCATTTTTTTATATTCAAAGAATTCCTACCAGAGATACGCCGCTTGGATAGGTACCAATGATACCGCTATCTCTTGAGTATTTCGGAAAGATTTGCACGAAGCTTTTTACACTTAGTCTCAGAATAGATGAGTTGTCTGGGCTAATCCTGGGTAGAACATTAGGGTAAAACATTTTAAGTAGGTTTATTAGATAATATTAAATTAGTAGGTAATATTAAAAATCAATAATCTTGGCGTGAAATATTATATGTGGAATATAAATAATTGAATAATAATAATCTTAATAAGCTGCAAAGGTTTGTTATAAAATAAGTATGATTTTATTGATCCCAATTCGGATAAAAAATTCGAAAAAAAATTACAAATAAATAATTCTGCCAATTGTCTATTTAGACGAAATTTTTCTATATTATTATTATTATTAAAGTTCTTGAGCTTTTAAACTATAATGGAACATAAATAATTAATAAGCAGTTTTTTTTAACCACTTCCTGAGAAAACCATGAGACATAGGTTTTTGACTTGTGCACAATTACCTCATAAAAAGATTCCCTAACGAAATTTATATTATTCCGGGGAATAAAATCTTGTAATTCATAACCCTAGGAATGGACAATAAGGCCAGATGAGATCTTTATATAATACCTATAATAAACGTGACGAGAAAAATATCTTCGTTCCTCCGAATTTTCCCCGAAAAATTAAGGAGCACAAGAAAAAATCAGCGTTAGTTTTGAAAAAATAAAGGCCGAGTAACTTACATTAACATTTTATTAAAATCGTTGTTAATTTTAACAAATATGCTACTTCTGTCCTTCAACTCTCAAGGAGCGGTCTTAGGCTATTCTAGTATATCTTTACTTAACTCTTAAGAGGGATGTAATTATTTCCTACTTAAATTCACTACAATTCTTGTCATCACTTATAGTCCTCAAATTTAGTCGGGTTACGTAAATGGATACGTCAAGGATAAATTTATTCGCTAGACCAGTAATTAGATATATTTACTTTGAGTATTTAACTTTACCTTTTCTCCATTGAGACCAGCACCGTAATGACCGCCCAAATTGTCGTGTGACAATTAGGCGTGTATATTATTTATATGCACGTTGCAAAGGGGGACAGTATAAAGTAAAGGGGCTTATCCCCCTTTTTAGGATTGGATGGGATATTTGCTTCAGCTTCGGATACCACAGTTGAATGTTCTCTAAGAATATGACTCACGAATATGACTCACTTTATGTCATGTTCAAATTACCTACTTTGAAAATATGTACGGTCTCCCAAAATAATGTATAACTCTAATATGTAAATTCAGTTTGTAAATTCTTAAACTTGGTCTATGTACTCTTGGCTTAGCTGTAAGTACAGAGAATTGTAAAAAAATGAAATAAATAAATTTGGTATAGAATCTTAGAATGTATAGAATATCCTTAAAACTTATGCAAAAGTTGCAATGGTTATTATTTGGAATAAACAAATTATATTAACATTGTAATTTAAAAGATACAGTTTTACTTAAAAAAGAAAGAAAAAAAAAACAATAATATTACGGCACGGAAGTACAATACTTAAATATTACAAGTTCATGTACGTTTTTAAATTTGGAATACTGTAAAATCATATAGCGTATAAACTTATTGGAGATATGAAAGCTCTTATTGACTCTTTAGCATTAAAAAATAGAAACAAATATAATAAGAGACTTATAGAAAAGTTCACAAACTTAATTTAACTGTGCGTTTTCTCGCCAGAGCCACAACGTCAGGGTCCTTTCTAATAATCTAATCGGGCAGTAGCGTCTTTTCCTGACAGCCGCCACTAACAGACTTACAAGGGTATGGATGCTGAACGGATTATTTTATTAAGTTATAAATAACTTACCATAATATACAGGTTTTATTGACCCTTTATATTTCAGATATAAAAGAAGGGGTTGAAAATGTAAATGTTTCTGGGTAATTTATGGACAAAAAAAAACTCGATAAAACGCTTTATGTAACGTTATGCTGTGTAACGTTAGTACGTATGACACCTCAGTCCTCCCGTGGCCATGGTTGCCGTAAAGTATCCGAAACGTCGAATAATATCTTTATATATATATAATTCTTCTGTGCGTGTGTATGTCACTGAACTCCTCCTAAGCGACTGGACCGATCTTGATGATTTTTTTTGTGTGTGTTCAAGAGGATTCGAGAATGGTTTAGATTCACAAAAAAAAAAAATTGTACAGGACAACGTCTGTCGGGGCCACTAGTATTATATAAATAATAAAATCCGTAAAAATTGTTTCATTATAAATAACTGTCGGATTTTATCATTTAGTATAGGTATTTTTATTGTTTGATAAGATTTTACTACAAAATGACAACACTTGAGGAAAGTGATATACAAACCTGATAGATAGACAAACCGTCTATTTGTGAAAGGGCGAAATTCGTTGGGTAAAATAAAAACCACTATAAAGTGCTTATAGAATACTTATTATATACTTGTACAGCAAGATAGTATTGAAAATATCTTTTAATACACTCATTGAGAAGAGTTACGAAGATATTATAGTAAGCAACCATGGTCCTCCATACGTACAGTCAATGTCTTTCCACAACCATTGCTTGTAAAGTATCCGAAACGTCAAGCATGTAAAAAAAAATAAGCAGTGATAAAATACGTAAATATTGTTTCAGTATAATATATATACTATAATGGGTGCAATTCTCGTCAAAATTACAAAACAATATTTCGATAAGATAAGTTTTTAATATCAAATGAATGTTAAATATTTGCAATATTGCGCAAACCCAATATTTCGCGGAACCATTTTCAGACTGGGTTCGCGGAATATTGCAAATATTCACGTTTCCGCAACTTAACATTTCCACGTTTGAGACTTAGGGGTCCTTAAACGCATAAGTGGAATAAGGGGTCGCTTCTTTTGTGGGTCTTTTGTGAGGTGCTAAAATTGCCTTGCTGTAGTATCGACCAAGGATTTATTCTCTGCCATTTCTCTGTGTGGGTTGTATTCATAATTCCTTTCCTTTAATTATTAATATAATTAGGTAATAAGGTATCTAGGGATGCTGATGAATGAATTAATTATAGAATACGCGGATTAAGTGGTTTTAATTTGAGTCTCGAGTTTGAAATTAGACTATTTATAACCTAATATAATATAACGTATAGCTATATTTATGGATGGACAATTTTGAAATATTTAATGCATTTTTTTGAAAGCAAAATGATTACAAACTGCTTCACACGTAAGTGATTGACGTCGATTCTTTATTTATGGAGAATTCAATACATTATGGAAATTAAGGATGATTAATTAATTCAATTAAGAGTAGATGCCACGTTTAGGCATAGTACGACCTCCGTGCAGTGACCGCTCCGTGTTGGATACGAGTGGTAAGGGACCGATCGTTTTTTTTATGTCATAAGGAGCCAACAGAGCAGTCGGAACTTTATGGTGACTAGCCCACGCCCATATACATCCGCCAAACCAAAAGTTATACACATGCATTGCCCTCCTTTTCCCTATCCCCCCAATGGGCTACCGGAAACTCACAAACCACACGAAACGCGACAGCATAGCTGTCACTGGACGCCGGGGTTATGGGAGCGAGAGGTCATGCCGGCCCTTCCTTCGAATCCTGTTGAATGCAGATCCTGGACCCTCAAAAATCTGCTTACGGATAGGGCACTCCCAGGTGCGAGTCCCACATAGAGTCAGGATCTACCCAAGATCCTGGCTACATGCGTAAAAAGCTGCGATAAAAAAATATAATAAAATATCTACTATTAGTATAAGACAAGTGAAAGAAAATTCCTCTTATCTTTCCCTTACTGTTTCTTTTTTAGTTTTTGTAAAATGTCGGGAACTAGGATTTTAAAAGTTAAATCTTTGTTAAGTTTAATCTTGTATATAATAAAATCTAACAATATAACAATCTCGTGTTTCGATGTTTGTGGTCGGAGGAGTGTTCTGAAACGGCTCGTCAGATTTTTATGATTTTTTCTATGGAGAATAGAGTTAGATAGAGATATGACGGTAGATGGTGAAGTTAATTAAGTAGGTATGAGAGTGAGTCGTAAAGTATAGTTCATAGCACTAGGTGATTAGGGTGTCCCTATCTCCCCACCAAGGTTCAAGCCGTGTCGTAGCGGTGGGGCTCAGTAGGAAAAGGTGAACCCAGCACCTTGGGCAAAGTAAAGAAGCGAAGGAGCTGTTCTTTGTACCTCTCTTATAGAAGAGAAAACAAAAGAACAGGATGAGACAAAGGGCGAGGGTGGGAACCACACCCCATTATACTATCCCGACGTTGGGAGGAGTTATTATGTGGTTCGGGACGACCCTTGAGGGACTAAGTAGCCGGCATCGGTGGCACTTGCCGGGTTTTAGTGAGTAGAGCTTCGTCCACCTTTCGGGCGCAGCGAATCAGAGCATCTCCCGGCGCGTGGCGTAAAATAAGAAAAAAGGGTGTCCCTATCTAGAAATAATTTACATAGAAAAAAGAAACGTTTGTCGGGATAGCCGGTGAGAAATATTAGCCTGCTGACTTTAAAAAAGTTTAAAGTAACATTGAATTAACGTCTAATTCGCGAGACATAGTTTTTTTTATTATAGCTGTAATAGTTTCTTTTAATAATTTACGACTGGGTTTGTTGCGTTTTGGGCGCCAAATGCCACTCTAATGGCGGAGGAAGTCGTGGGTTGTATTTTATAAACAAACAGACGAAAATAAGTATTATGTATACGAAAAAACTAGTTTCAGAATTCTTTTGTATTTTCTATTCAATCGTTTGCATTATCATCAACATCATCTAGGGGACAAGTGATTGGACTCTACACGTAGCGGTAGCCAGTTCGAATTCCGCCAGATAAATTGTATGAAATAGATGGATTCATGGATGAACAACAGACCAAGATACAAGAATGTTTTCATTTTTAATACAGGTATTCTATTACGATGAAACAGCGTTTACGGAATTCATCGCGGTTTATTAAGTTTTTACATAACCGACGTATTGGATATTTTACATATTTTTTTCAACATCAAGAGGAGTTCATTGAGGCCTATGTTCAACTGTGGATGGATAGGGGCTAGTGATGATGATGTTGATTCAATTCATTATAATGAGAGCAATTCGCTTGAACAACAGGAATTCTATCTCGTACTATCATTAGAATTCAAGCCTTTGAAAAAAAACGTGTAATTTTACCGAAAACGCTAACATTTTTATATTACTTACAGATAAACTGTGGCAACACTTTTTGAGGGCATTGTTAGTCTCTAGATTTATTCGGATATTATATAAATTACAACACTGGCGCAAAGATTTGATGTTTCCTTGTACGTTAAAAGGGAAACTCTCATAAATAATTGTACAAAATAAACAAATAATTATTTTGATGCTATTTGTACACCATTGTTGTTGACTTTCCTCTAATACCAGACATATTAAATATGTTTTCCTTATTCTAATCAATTTGCTAATTTATTATCTCATGTATCAATGTAATATTTTCTTAATGTCTAAAGACATATACAATATATTATAAAAACATTATACAAAAAATTAAAACCGACTTCAAAAATACTAAACTAAAAAGTAATAAAATAACAGTTTCTTTAATTTTTGTGCTTACAACTTATAATCAACTTAATATTCTACTAATGTCAGCCAAGGTAGGTAATACGACACCGACTCCAAAAGTAACTATAATGACGTGGTAAGCGCAAAATTTGTACATTAGTAGAATATTAAGTTGATTATAAGTTGTAAGCACAAAAATTAAAGAAACTGTTATTTTATTACTTTTTAGTTTAGTATTTTTGAAGTCGGTTTTAATTTTTTGTAAAATGTTTTTATTTCTTAATTTTTAGTGATTCCGAAATTGGTCGTCTTGGCGTTCATTGAAGGAGGCATGTTCAGCAGTGGACGGATAAAGGATGATGATGATGATGATGATGGTGGTGATGATGATGATGATGATTACGATGACCGCGACATCCTATGGTGTGCTAACAAAGCATCCTATATAATTGTTACATCGACATGTAGTAAAATGATCATATCATCAAGGTAAACAAAACCAACCAAATAGGCATTATTAGGAATAACTAAAAAACGGCTTGTCAGATCTTAATAAAATTAATATGGGACCAAATTGGAAACACCAGCTTTCAAACAAAAAAAATAACCTTCGAAATCCATGCACAAACGGCGGAGTAATCGTGTCACATACATACAAAAAAAAACATACAGATGAATAAAATTGAGAACCTCCTCTTTTTTTGAAATCGGTTAAAATATAATAAAGCATTTGTTAGAGCGTGCTAATTTTCTGAAATGCCAATTGTATTTGTAAAAATATTCTTTTGACAATTCTATTGATGCGGACGGTTGGTTATTTTTAAGGTATGAGAGTACGTCATCTTTATATAAATAATTCTTCTTTGTGTGTGACTGAAATCCTCATAAAACGTCTTTTAGTGTGTTTTTTTTTGTTCAGGTAGATTCGAGAATCCCACTATGGTTCAAGCCTTGTCGTGGCGGTGGGGCTCAGTAACCTAAGGTGATCCCAGCACTTTGGGCGAAGCAAATTGAACCGAGGAAACTGCTCTTTGCAACAAATAAAGAGGGGACAAAAGAGCATGGAGAGACAAGGGGCGAGCATAGGAACCTCAACGATCGAACGAACGTCGCTCAACAGATCTGGGGCACCTCACCAAAGGTGGCATTGGTGGCACTCGTCGGGTTTTAGTGGGTAAAGCTGCGTCCACCTTACTATCTTTCGGACGCAGCGAGTCCCAGGATGCCTAAGAACATTTCACGGCGCAAAAGAAAAAAAAGGTAGATTCGAGAATGATTTACTATTCACAATTCGGTTTTATACATACAATGCCTGTCGGGCCCGCTAGCTTTTCAAATATATTTTAACTTATATAAATATGTGGTGACGCAATATCATATTTAATATTGTAACATCAGATACAGTTGTTGTTAGATCTGTGTCTGCTAAACCACAACAAACTTTGAAATTCAGAACGCTCAAAAAATCTCCGAATCGGTGAAAAACAAATCAAACGTCGATACGTTGAAAAACCGTGAACGTAACAGAATAATGCGAAGGTCATAACTCACATCAAAGCCATGTTAATAAATAAGATTTTATAATCGGAATCTTCAGAATATACAATGATTTTCAATTCTGGCGATCTTCAATAATGTTGTTTGAAATACTTTTATAGTGTGGCAATTTCGCCCACATTATGTTTCATCATCAACTTATATCTATTATGATTGTTCACCCAGAAACATTTTTGAGCATATACCACCAAACCCATAAAACCTGGATTTGGGATTTTCAAGGTTTACTAGTCCAATAAATCGATGAACCCCGGCTGCACGCACAAAAAAGCATGACTTAAGTGTCGCTGAGCTAAGCGTGCAAACGAGAGGAACAAGCAATAGAGATGCACGGTCGGCCTAAGCGTTCGGCTTATACGCATTATGACGTTATCACGTAACATTATCGTCCGTAAACTTTACAGGCAACAGCTAAGTGTTATTTTTTCGTGAACAAAACTTTACAAATACCACCAAGTCCTTGTGAACTGGTTATATGTGACTCCACTTTTAAACTTTACGTTCTCGCAGTCAGCCCTTTTACGATGACACGGATGCCATCGGTATAATTGAGGTTCTCCAGATCTGTCAACAACAGGACTCCTCGGCGACAGGCCGATCCCTCGCTGAACTGACAACTGTCTGTAGGGGCTGTTCTGGGGTAAGCTTAATATATCCTTTTCCAATGTTTACGCAATATTTCATACTTCCCATGAGTCCTTGTGAAATTTTTTTATGCGACACGGAGGCAACCGAGCAGCTGGAGCCTTATGGAGACTACCGACGCCCATAAACATCCGCACAACCAAAAGTTATGCAGATGCGTTGCCGTCCTTTTCCCTATCCCCCCAATGGGCCATCGGAAACTCACAAACCGCACGAAACGCGACAACATAGCTGTTACTTGACGCCGGTGTTATATGAGCGAGAGCTACCACCCCGGTCATGCCGGCCCAATTCAGTTGCAAAGCATGGCACTACCTCTTACTGATTAAACGGGTCTCAAGGCAGTTTTAACGTATCCCATTTACTTGTTACCGCTGTCGATCCTGGCTATACTCCATAAATATATATACATATATACGGAGTAGCGGCGGTTCGGCGCAGTGGGTCATCGCGGTAAGAGTGATCCGGGGGTACCGAACAGTATCGTGGACGGCATCCACTGCCCCGGCTGGTGACCCCCCGTGGGAACTCGTGGCGGAGGTTCTAGCCGAGACGCACTCCTATGTCTCGGATAGGAGGTCTCTTGGTGAGAGCCTTACGCTAGACGGGATCCTTCGGGTTCGCCAACTCGGGCAAGAGGCGTTAATGCGAAGGTGGGGGGAGGACCTGGCGCAACAGCCGAACGGCAAAACCTTCCGTCTGACACAGGTGCTCACCGGGCATGGTTGCTTTGGTGAGTACCTGTGCCGGATGACCCGCAGGTAGCCGTTGACAGTGTGTCACGATTGTGGCGCGGCGGTGGACTCAGCCCAGCACACTCTCGAGGTGTGCCTGAGATGGGCGGCGCTGCGTCATGATCTGACATCGGTCATCGGAGGGTACTTGTCTCTGCCGAGCGTCATCACCGCGATGCTCGGTGACGACGAGTCCTGGACGGCGATGGTTTCCTTCTAAGAGGCAGCAATGTCCCAGAAGGAGGCCGACGAGCGGGTGAGAAAGGAGGCGGCTGACGAGGCCTCCCCCCGTGGACGACGAACGGGGGTGCGCAGGAGGCGCTACTTAATGCGCCTCCAGTAACGCCCCTGTGCTCGTGTCGGGTTCAGGATGGGAACCTGGGCCCAGTATAACACGACGTCGCGGGGACTGCCTAGGCAGCCGGGCAGTCCCCCCCTTAAAAGGTGTAGTCTGGCCTTCGCCGGAGCCAGCCTGTCGCTGAGGTGATGCTGTTGTCTATAGACCCGGGACCCTCAAAATGCGGCTGAAGGCGCCCGCAGTGGTTTTAGTTTACGGGTAGGGCACTCCAAGGTGCGAGTCCCACATAGGGTCAGGATCTACCCAAGATCCTGGCTACATGCGTAAAAAGCATTTCCCTGCGAAAACAAAAAAAATGAGTAGCTGCGGTGGGAACGAGTGGTGGGCCTGACTAAAAAATAATGTTCACGCGAATTTCACTCGTTATTATGAAGTACTCACGATTACCAGTTCTCAAACTTGCTGTATCGTATCCAAAACTAATGATTTCCACTTTGACTGTAAATCTATCTCAGGTGAATCCGCAGAAAACATCTAGTATTTTATGAAATCGTATTACTTGTTCCATCAATGTAATCAGTTGCTCCGAACTTCGGGCATCTATTTACATCCTTTGATGTGCTCATTATGTTGTAAAACTAGAATTGACCCAACTTTTCAGATTACAGCCCTATATGTAGGGTCACCACGAATCCTCATTTGTCGGAACAGTCTTCGTACGTTTTAAATGTATTAAGACTGTACACAGTATAACGATAATAATAAAGCCGAAACTTAATCAAAAAAGAGATCAGTCGTAAACGTAAATTCAATATTTTATTTAATTTTTTAGAAAAATATTTTTTTTAAGCTGGGGAAAATATACTATATAGTTAATAAGTTATGGTCTTTACAGATTACGCGGTGAATGAAGATTTACCATTAAGTTCTTTTTTCAGGACAGTCTTTAATGAATAAACAAAGGCACAATATAGAGATTGAACAGTTTAAAATCTTCATACAAACGGCCGAAGTCTCGGCATACCTCGGCGGTCATCAGTCGCGAGTGTCGGCGCGGGACTCTTACGCATTTATTACGTTACAATGAACTCTTGATGTCACAACGACACAGAGTATTTATTATTCATTGTACGGATGTTTCAATTCATCTTTTCGAAGTAGATGAAACCAGAATCGTCAATTTTAGATTACGAACTCAGTCGGAAAGGTGAGACTAAAAATAATATTACTCTTAGTCATTTATTATAAAAGGTTATACACTTTTGTTTGTCATTAAAATTATATTATATTATGACATTCATCATCATCATCCGTCCACTGCTGAAAATAGGCCTCTCTCAATGAAAGCCGAGACGGTCGATCCCTTGTCACTGGCATCCAACATAACCGGCCACTCCACGAAGATCGTCTTCCCACCTATCATTATCATATTATATTATATCACTTATTATTAAAATATTATTTACATTAATATTTTTATTGCTGCATGTGACATTATTAAACCTAGGGTGACAGCCCTGTGAATCGAGCCGGCGCGCGGCGTAGGGACGCTGCACGCTGCCTAGACGTAAGTTACTGTCTACTGTTCCTTTTACCTACTGTGACAAAAGCCTTTGATGTAGAAATTACCTCATAAAATTAGACAGTATGATTTTATTATTTTTTAGAACAACGGATTGATACAAAATTCTTTGATGTAGTAATTATGTAATAAAACTAGATTGGACTCGATTTTGAGGGTACACACATGTACCCTCAAAATCGAGTCCAATCCTGTCATCTGACTCTGTATATTATATTCAAAAAAGTTCTGACAGATGAACTAATGTTGTAAAGTTGTAAAGTCTATACAGATAAATAAAATTGGAGTGTCTGTTTGTAATATTAAAATAACCCTTTTTATTAAGTTTATATGGATGTATACACGGAACAGATACCAAAATAGCATTTTTTACCATTTTTGTCTGTCTGTCTGTCTATCTGTCTGTCTGTCTGTTTGTTCCGGCTAATCTCTGAAACGGCTGGGCCGATTTTGACGGGACTTTCACTGACAGATAGCTGATGTTATAAGGAGTACTTAGGCTATAAAAATAATCATCATCAATCCGTATCCGGCTGTAAATCTAATTTAACGCGGGCGAAGCTGCGGGCAACAGCTAGTATTTATAATAAGAAGACTGTATCGCCAAAATCTATTGTTATTTTTAGGACATTTTGAATAATAGTTAAATAATATTTAGCCAGTTTTACATGTATTAATGATATTATTAATAAGACAATTTAAAACAACATAATATTTACAATGTTTTTCAGTTTTATATTGGGAAGATTGATACTTCTAAATCGTCAACGAATGCTTTATTAAAGAGTCAGTAGTCATAGTTGATAGTGAAAATAACCATCCTCAATTGGTTTTCTACTAAGTACCTATAACACATTTTAGTCCTAGGTACTAGTTGAAGTTCCTGAGCAAGTATTTTGGGAAGCACATAGCCACGTTAATTACATCTGCAACACTGCTGTCACATTATGGTCGTCCTCGAATAGATTCCACATCACGGTTGAATTAAAAACTATACATAAATCACAACGTTCCAAAGAATAAAAATAAACCTTATGTTATCTTACACAGCGCTCATTCAACACGCACCGTAGATGCGGATCGCTCGGACTCTTTCTAAGCATTCAAATTTAAACCTTATTTTATCAACCAAAGGGCTCATCTTAGTAACAGAGCAATAACTCTCTCTCTCTCGTTCTTTCTGAAAAGTGATGTACTATATCGGAAGGATGTCGATCCTTTGATTTATTTTTGTATTTTTTAGACTATTGTGGTCAGATATACTATAAGAATAAAATTATCAGAAAATAATTTATTATAAATAAAAAATATGTTGCACGAAATAAAATGAAGTAAAATGTTTCGCTTACTTTTCATTGTCATAATTCTAAATATCGCTTCTTATCCGAATATCTCATAACTTACACAGTAAAATGATAGAAATAAGTAAAAAAACTATATTTTGTAGAACTATACGGTTGACAAATATTAAAATTTTCATATATTATTTTGTTAAACAAATATACAATAAAATAGCAATGTAAAAAGACGCTTAACTCATAATACACTAATCAGTTAAACACTTATAAAAAATACATAACATATTATAACTAAAATTAAAAGAGTACATACACACAAAATGTATAATTAACTGCAATAGAAATAAGTCAATCGATAATCGACGTGTTGACGGTAGCTTGAATCAGTTGCTACGTATGAACATCACTGTCCCGACGGTAAAAAACAGTATCGTTTACATTGCGTGTCCAGTCACTCCGCAACACACTAAGGTAGTGGTTAAAAAGCAATATATTTTGCGCTACAGATATACGTATACTTGTATTTTAAGATTTTTAGATAAAATATACTAACAATGTAATATTTAGATATTATGATAACAGATTCCATAACTTGTTAAATGTTTGGTTTCACTTCTGTTCTTACAACAAACCACTGAACACGACGGAATTGGTATATGTTTTCTCGTTTGCGGGCGACATCATACTGATTTGCGCTGCCGGTCATTTTTGAAATGTATGCCCGGTTTGCTCAAGCAGCATCGACGCGGACACGCCTCCATACCACTTCTCCTGTTCTTAATATTTCTATGAATACTAGCTAACCCTTAAATCTACTATATTCATACATATAACACACACACACACACACACACACATACATATATTATATATATATATATATATATATATATATATATATATATATATATTTATCTGGTGTTTACAAATTAAAATGCTCACAATGTAACGGCTTGTACGTAGGCCAAACTGGGCGCAATTTCGAAACTAGATATAAAGAACATATCTCAGCGTTTAGGAACAATCAGCCCCAAAAATCCCATTTCGCAAAACATCTACTAGAGACAGGACATAACGTTAGTAGCGGCCATACGTTCCAGGTTTTACATAAATGCGACAAGGGATTTCGACTAAGTGTGTTGGAACAACTCGAAATAATAAAACATAAAAATAATAAATCAATTGCATTGTTGAATGACCAAACCGATTTAACGAATTCTCCCATAATACGGTTATTCGGTGGGGGTAGTGGGGGAACCAGCTAATATAAGGCAGGTGTTTGGGCCTGCAAGTCACTTAACGATTACTAATCGTAGAGTCTACATCCTGAGGATGCCTCGGTGTCGGGGCGAAACGTACGTAGATTGTTTGGTGGTGGTCTTTTACTGTGGTTGTGGTGCATGTGGGGTGGTGGTGCATGCGAGTGTACGCATATGCAGTGTGGGAAAGGAGGGCGGTGCTATATGCATGCATATGCGTGCACTCACACATTTGCTGTAAAGACTGCGTTTTTCGCGGGATAATTGCTAATTAATATAATTAATTTAATATCTTATAGAACAAGTATTGTAAGCATCCTGTTATCCATGGCCAATCGAATATCGTCTGTTACTTTTAGTAGTTCTGTCGTTGTACTATGAGATGGACGAAATCCAGATTGGTAGGGACTTAGAAGCCCATTCTTGTATAGAAATACGGAAAGTTGTGAAGATACTGCGTGTTCAAGAATTTTAGACAGTATAGGCAAGATAGAAATAGGACGAAAATCAGAAGGAGATATTGGATTAGAATTTTTTGGAAGAGGAATAACATGCGCCTTCTTCCACTCCGAGGGAAAAGTAATAGTAGAAATAGAAAAGTTTTAAATATGTGCAATGACAGGAGACAGCATATCAGCAACCGGTAATAGCATATCTTTACTTAGACCATCACAACCGAAAGCTTTAGTGGATATGGACAAAAGACTTTTGTAGACTTGTTGCTCTGAGATGTCACTCAAGATAAAGGGATCGTAAGAGGGAGGGTTACATTGAGCAAGAATATTGAAGCATGTTGCTTTGTTATTTTGAGCTAATTTAACCGGCGATGTAGCAAAGTGTTTATTCAAAGAATCTATGTCTTTAAGTTGAGGAACATCCTTTGATTGTTTACCGGCACCCAGCCTACCGAGAAATCTCCACATCTGAGCAGGAGATAGATTCTCAATAGACGAGAAGATATATCGGATAGATATATAGATATATAGCATCCCTACATTTCCTGTTGCATAAATTATATTATTCTCTCTTATATTTATCATATTCTTTTTTATGATTTTTTAGAGTGTACTAAAAGTGTTCTAGAGCGAGAAGATGAAGTATCGGTTGATAAACTAAATAGTTCTGTTGGGAGCCATGTCTGCGGAACTAATATTACCGGTATCACGCTAATAATAAGCTTTTTGAAGTGATAGTAGGCTGGTCATACTCAGGAGAGCGGATGGCCGATGGGCCAATAAGGTTCAAGAGTGGAGGCCACGTTTAGTTAGTCGAAGGTCGGCCATTAACTAGGTGTGAAGACGATCTCCGTGCGGTGGCTGGTCCGTTTTGGATGCGAGTGGCAAGGGATCGGCAATCTTGGCGTTCATTGAAGGAAGCCTATGTTCAGCAGTGAACGGATAGAGGCTGATGATGATGATAAATAAAACATAGAACCGATTATGAAAATTTTGAGATCTGTAATAGATTTTTGGTACCAAAATAATATTTCACACTCAATTTATCAAGATCGTGAAATGATGACAGAATATTTTAGTTCGTTAGCTGTTTATTGATGTGAGATTACGGGAATCCAACCGTAATTATGATGTCTACAATTTTTGCCTATTCAAACATGACTACCAAAATAATTTGAAAACATTGAATGGAAATAAATTACCTACTCGAAAATTAGAGTCGTAAATACTTTAATAAACTAATTGTATAATAGCTTAAGTTCACTTGGCCTGCTTTAATATTAACAGTATCTAGACTCAATTTGAGATAAAGAAAATACTTTTTAGTTTAAAAAAAATATTTTTAATATGAACTATCTGCTGATATTGGCATTAAAATAAACTCGAATGGCGTGACGGCAAAGGGTATGACGCTCTCATATCTTTTATTTATTTATTCTGTCTTTTAGTAATGCTGACTACATATTATTAATATAGCTTAGACAGAAAGAAAGAAACATTTAGTCACATCTGTTCCAACTTTTTTACTTTCATCATAGTAAGAGGTAATGCCATGCTGCCTTGCAGCCGAACTGGGCCGGCACAACCGGGGTGGTACGTCTCGCTGACATAACACCGGCGTCAAATGACAGATATGCTGTCGCGTTTCGTATGGTTTGTGAGTTTCCGGTGGCCCATTTGGGGGATAGGGAAAAGGAGGGCGGTGCATCTGCGCAGCCTTGGATGTGCGGATGTGTATGGGCGTCATCAGTCGTTTGCCCTTATCCGTCCACTGCTGAACATAGGCCTCCCTCAATGAACGCCAAGATGGCGTTCCCTTGTCACTCGCATGCAACACGGACCGGCCACTGCACGGAGAGATGGTTTTTCACTTTATTTCATTAAATCTATAGATAGAGAGAATTTGAGGTAACAAAAACAGATTTAACTTTCCATATAAGTGTTATCAGCGTATCCTATGAAAATATTTATGAAGGTCTAAGTTATGCCTCGCCAAATATTGGGGAGAAACCATTTAGGTCATCAGATGCTTCGCCGGACTCAGCGCTCGCTTGATTTCCTTCCAATTTAACCAACCATGTAAATATGTAATATTATCAAAATCTATGTCTTACTAAAATATTAAAAGATTATATTTTTACGGACATTATCGAAGTTTACTTATGGTATTTTTATTTTATTAGACTGTGATACTCCCGTAAACATAAGAAATTACTTGTATATACTTATTACACAAAACATTTAGTTACTTTCTTTATACAATGTATTTCTTTATAATATTATGTAGTAGTAATATTGAGAGTATATTATAAAACATAATAATATGTTGTAATTGCATCGAACTATAGGTTTAGAAATCTTGCAAACATTATAAATTTATTTTCTTTCTTTCTTTCTTTATTGTATGATCCTTTGCTATGTAACTTTTTTTCTTTTCTTTAACGCCGGGAAATGCTCTGAGGCATCCCGCGGGGTAGTGGGTCTCTCCAGGCGGGTATGTGGTACTCGCAGCGCCCGAAAGGTGATCAAAGGTGGTAAGTGGACGCAGCTCTACTCACTAAAACCCGGTGAGTGCCACCACTGCCACCTTTGGTGAGGTGCCCGGGATCTAATGAGCAAACAGGGCACTTCGACGGCTAGTCAGCCCCTCAGGAGACCGATGCCACCTCCACAGAGGGGTCGTCCCGCACCACAGAACAACCCCTCCCAACGTCAGAACAGTGGAGTGAGGTTCCTGTCCACGCCTCTTTCTCCCTGCTCTTTTGTCCCCTCTTTTAATAAGAGGGGTATACAGGCCCCCCTCGGCTCAATTAGCTTCGCCCAAGGTGCTGGGCTCACCCTATGCTACTGAGCCCCACCGCCACGTCGAGGCCTGAACCTTGGTGGGGTTGCTATGTAACTGTTTTATTCCTAAAAAAAATCCTAAAAAACCAGCTTTCAAACAAAAAAAAACGCATCCCAATTGATTCACCAAACGGGTGAATCAAATGGGATGCGATTTTTTGTGAGACCTACGGTGCCACAGGCTGATGATGATGGTGGTGATGATGTCCTTCCAGACGTATCCATCGACGGCGACCCCCTTTTTAAACGAGTACTAAAAAGGAGAGATTCTATGTTCGTATGTTTTTTTTTATGTATGTTCACCGATTTCCCCGTCAATTGTAGACCGATTTTCAAAATTCTTTTTTTATTCAAAAGAGTGCACTTTCGAAGTGGTGAGGTGCCCCGGATCTAGTAGATCCAGGGCACCTCACAAAGGCGGCATTGGTGGCACTCGCCGGGTTTTAGTGGGTAGAGCTGTGTCCATTTACCAGCTGTCGGGCGCAGCGAGTCCCACATACCCGCGGGATGCCTGAGAGCATTTCCCGGCGTTAAAGAAAAAAAAAGATGTTTTATCTGTTTCCTTTGCAATCAATGATAATTTAATTGATCATGATTTGAGTTTTTTTTTATTTCAAATAGAAATCGTAATGGCTTTCCAGTTATTATTAATAAAGAGTTTTAGGGAATCCCTCGTTGACCCGATTCGTCAAAAAAAATCTCGAGTGGTTCAATCAAATTCAATCAATTTTATAATTCAATTTCACAAGTGCATATGTTATCGGTATTTAAAAACAATTATATATTTATACACTAGGATAGAAATCGAAAAGCTTTTTGTAAGAGGTAGTGCCACGCTGCTTTGCAGCCGAATTAGGCCGGCACGACCGGGGTGGTCTGCATAATCTTTGGTTGTACGGATGTGTATGGGCGATAGTCCTCCTCAACAGCCTGTTACGTATTTTATTTTCGTTATGTGATATTCCTTTTTCTCCTTCTTTCTTCTTTCAAAATGGCTGGGTGGTCGAGTGATCAGGCTACTAGACTCTGTACATCAGTCGCGGGTTCGAATCCCGCCAGGTGCAGATAATTTGTATAATGAATATGTCTGCACCGGGGCATTTCCCTTTCTGTCTGTACAAGTGCTAACTCACCTACGCTAGGTTAACGTGGTGTGAATGTTGAGTAATATTTTACTTAAAACTTATTTATTTGAAAGTATGTATGTAAAAGTATTGGATAGGGACAACATTATTATTATTCAGTCTCATCATATTATATCAGTTGGAACAAAACGCTTGGTTTCACTTCGTCTGGAGTTCGCTAGGCCAGTTTGTGCCCTTACCCAATTGAGGGGTCTTCTAGAATTTATTCTCAAAAAAGTTCTGAGAAAAGAGTTTTTAATAATTGACATTTTGCTTGCATCTTGTCTTCATCAGGCCTTGACGTGGCGGTGGGGCTCAGTAGCCGAGGGTTAGCCGCTGCACCTAGTAAGGGTATATGACCCGTGACCATGGTTGCTGTAAAGTATCCGAAACGTCGGGCTTGTAAAAATATTAATAAACCGCGATAAAATCCGTAAAAATTGTTTAATTATAATGACACTGATCTTCCTAAACGTTCCTCAGAACAATAAGTAGGTATATTATAACATCTTACTAATATTATAAAGGCGAATGTTTGTTGATCTTTCACGGCAAAAAGGCTGAACTGATTTGGCTGAAAGTTGAAATAATCTTAGCTTATACCTTGGATTAGGACATAGACTATTAAAATAATCATTATCGATCCGTATACGGTTGTAAATCTAAGTTAACGCAGCGTAGCTGTGGGCACCAGCTAGTTATTTATAAATTCTTATTTCTTAACAATTCTTATTTTAATCATATATTTTTTATCATCATCAGCCTTTATCTGTCCACTGTGGAACATAGGCCTCACTTAATGAACGCCAAGACGGCTGATCCCTTGCCACTCGCATCCAGCACGGACCGGCCACTGCACGGAGATCGTCTTCCCACCCATTAATGTCTGCATAGTAACAATCTTATGACAAGAAACTTATTCCTTTGTCGTCAAGTGGCCAGCCTTTGAGGTTATAAATGAATTACAGGGTCTCTAGTTCGTAAGCTAATCTTGTTACTCGTACTTGTTATACGCTAAAGGTAGCGCATGTGGTGAGAAAGTGGTATCTAACTTGGGAGTTACGGATTCAAATGCTACCTTATTATAAAATAATGTATTCTTCTATTATATTATTTTATTAGATATCTTGTAAGAATATTTTAAATAATTTTTATAAACTAACATTATAAAGGGGAAATTAATTTTATGTTTGTTACGATTTAACTCAGAAACTAATGGGCCGATTTCGAAAAATATTTTACTTTTATTTATTTATTTATTAATACCAAACACAGTTTTGCATCAATAATAACATTAACATATAAATGGCAAATTAAATAATTAAACCTAGATACAATAACTAATTACGTTCGGACACTACATGCTTATTAAAAATAGATAATTATTAAAATAACATAAATTACATTATAGAAAATTAATAACAAATTCAAATTTAAAATAAGAGAGAAATTAAATAATAATAATAGGTAATAATATAATTTACTAAAATTAAGTTATATTAAAGGAATCTAATTAATCGACTGAAGCGTGGTTGAGTTAGCGAGTATACCCTGTTTGAACTTAACGAAACTATCAGAAAAATGTCTACTCCATTACCGGCACGTCCGATACTTTGTTGAAAAGTAGCATGAATCTGTTAATTGCTGAGTGCTTGCGCAAATCGCAATCGCAAAAAAAAAAGTATCGCGGAATTTACAATTTACAATTAGAGTGCTATATTTTTTCAAAGTAACATAGGCTAAAAAGTGATCACCATCAGGATTCGGTTGTAAATCTAAGTGAACTCAGGTGAATGTGCGTTCTCCTAATAACAATCGCCATGATTGACGGATTTTAAATTAATTCAAAATATCAAATTAAAACATTCTTAGCAATGTACAGATTACCGTCTTCAAACTTCTGAGTGAGCACAGAGAGGAATTTCGTTAATAGCATCAAGTAATAAGCGTTCTTCAGATTGTTGAAATTATTTAGTATCATTATAAATTACTCCTAAAATTTCTCGACTGAGATAAGCCGATTAAGTCTTTAGCTTCTAATTTTTTTATGAAACATTAGGGAGACTAGATTTTTTTCCAATTAATTGAATTTAAGTTTTATTTAAGTGTAATTACGAAGAGTTTTATTTTCAATGTTAATCTAGTAAATTAGCTATCAGATGGTAAATCTTGCCCATTAACATCAATGATTCACGAATGACCCTCACTATGCTGAGCCCTCACTTTGCCCTTTCTCTGTAGGACCAGGTGCAGGTAAATTAGCGGAATATGGTAAGGTAAACTAAACTTGTCTGAACACTAGACAATCTGTAATATTATTCAACCTTTATTCTTAAACTTATTTAATAAATATATACATTAAAGTTAATAAGTAATAAAAATTAGTATAAGTAATTTTTTAAATATTTGAAAAATTTGTTCCACTTATTTTGCTTAAGCCGGTAGTAGACTCAATTTATCGTCCAAAAAGATAATTTGTAAGTACTATATTGAATAAGAAATTTGACTTTACAATACTTTTCTTCCTAGCTTACACATTGCAGGGCAAAGGCCCCCATAAGCTTTAACGTCTTAAAATCCTTGAGATGACGACATCGTCATACACATTTTTACGGCTTACTAATGATAATAATCTCAATTTCTAGTTCATGGGCCCTGAATTACTTGTATTTATTTTTACGTTACAAGCGTTTAATATTTCAAACATTTGACAATTTTCACAACCGGTGACGTTTTACATCTGAACGTAGCAGTTCACGATATAATCCAGCATTTTTCATATTCAATATGACAAGTATGAAACAGTTTTCATAAACAGAAATGCATATTATGTACCGAAGATGGATGAATCGAAAGAAAATGAAACAAAGCGTGTTTTGGAACTAGGGTAGGCGTAATTACTCGCACTGATACTTACCATCTCGTGACTCAAGAAAGGCAAGGCGTTTGTGTTCATAGGCGTTAACCACTTACCATACGGCTAGTCTATTTGTTTGTCTATCCTTCCAACACATAAGAAAGAATTGTTTTTTTTTTATGGCATAGTGGGGCAATGAGCAGTCGAAGCCGTTTGGCGACTACCGACGCCCAAACACATCCGCACAACCAAAGATTATGCAGATGCGTTGCCCTCCTTTTCCCCCCCCCCCCCAATGGGCCACCGGAAACTCACAAACCGCACGAAACGCGACAGCATAGTTGTCACTTGACGCCGGTGTTATGTGAGCGAGAGGTACCACCCCGGTCGTGCCGGCCCAATTCGGCTGCTAAGCAGCATGGCACTACCTCTTAACAAATTGTTAGAATTAGTATAAATATCTAAATGTTGTATACTTAACAGACACTTTTTTAATTATAATTGACGAGGGTGTTGATCGAATTAGAGCTTTTTATATATTGTCAAAATGAACTTGAATAAATTCCGATAAATTTTAGCCTTTCCAAAAGCAAAGTCAAAGCGAAGTTGCACATTAAATTTCCAATAATATTAAAATTTGATTTCAATTGAAAAGCACAAAGCTTTTACTGAAAATAAATTCGAAGTGTAAAATCACCATTATAGTTACAAATAAGGTAATTACCGTCGTAGTTTCAATAAGGTAATTGCCATCATAGTTTCAAAAAGGTGTAACATTTTAGTGGAAAATATCACCCCGGTAATGAAAACTGTTTTAATTAACAGTAAAGTTACGGAAGCACGATAACGTGAACTCAATTTGTACGTGCTTTTCAACGTAAATGATTCTTACTTCAAACGTTTCAGTAATTTACAATCAATTAAAACGCTTACGATTTTCCGTGACTTCGCATATTTGTTAGCTTAGAATTCTTTCAAAGGACCTTTAATTATCTTTTACGTATATTAAGATACGTTAGATAGGCTTCAAGAAGACATACTCATATTGGAAAGGGCGACAATACACCTGCTAATAATGTAGCGGGTATTTATGGATGTCGCTTATCACTTACCATCAGGTGAGCCGACTGTCCGTTTGCCGTAGATGGGACAGTGATTTCCAAGCAGTGGCTGTCCCTAGTTAGATGTCGGGAGATCAGTTGTCTTGACGTTTATTGAATGAGGGATACTCGTATGTCTACCGTGGCCTCTAAATTTACGACTGGTCTGAAAGTTGGATTATGTTCAGCAGTAGACGGATTAAGGCTAATGATGATGAAGCTAGGAGACCGAGATCTCATCTAATTTCTGTCTATAGATAGACCCCAAGACTGTGAATACCTATCTATGTTTTGGTGCGAAACTAATTGAGCCGAGTGGGCTCTTTGTACCCCTCATATAAGAAGTGAGACAAAAGAGCAGGGGGCAAGGGGCGAGGACGGGAATCTCACTCCATTGTACTGTCCCGGGTAGTTCTGTGGTGTGGGACAACCCCTCTGTGGAGGAGGCGTCGGTGTCTTGGAGGACTCACTAGCCGTTGAGGTGCCCTGTTTGTTTATTAGATCCGGGGCACCTCACCAAAGGCGGCATTGGTGGCACTCGCCGGGTTTTAATGGTAGAGCTGCGTCCACTTACCAGCTTTCGGGCGCAGCGAGTCCCACATACCCACGTGGGGAGACCCACACCCCCGCGGGATGTATCAGAGCACTTCCCGGCATTAAAAAAACGGAGGCTGGGACTTGGCATCCAAGATCGAGTGACAAAAATAGTTGACAAAGATGACAGCACACGTATGACGGTATTTACAGCCATTATTAAAATACTCTTCATTTCGGGGCGAGCTTTGTTTTAATTACAAGGCGCGGCTCGCGTGCCGGGACATGGAGACCTAAAACCACACTAGGCTTAATTGCCAATTAACACGAGTTAGCATCATCACCTCAAATATGACCTTTGTTCGTATCCAAGGTAGGCAAAGGATGAATGAGTTGCGTGGGCTAGTCCCAACATAAAGCAAAGATGTAGATAACTACATTTTAATAGAAATGGGGGAAAACGGACAGTCAGTCAGTTACATTACTTTGATTGCGTATATTACCTTAAATAATTAACTAAAGCAAAATAATTGTGGACCGAATTATGAATATAAACCATTTTCGAATCCACTTGAACACACACAAAAAAATCACCATAATCCGTCCCGTCGTTTAGGAGGCAATCAGTCACATACAAACGCACAGAAGAATTATCTACAGGCTGTCCCAAAACTCAACGTCAAGCTGGAATCGGGTGATATACTAGGTTATACCGGTTCAGGGAAATATAATAAAAATAATCCGTGTCACTTGGTTAAGTGGCAATAGGTATTTTTTTTTTTGAAAATTGACTTAATTATTTTTAATTATATAATATATTGTGTACAGCATGAGACCTTGATCAGGAAATTACGCCACTATGGGATAGACGGTACGGCACTGGATCTTTTGAATTCCTATCTTAAAAACAGGACTCAAAAGGTCGAGATAAATGGTAAAAGATCATCCGGGACTAAAATAGAGATGGGGGTCCCACAGGGGTCCATTCTAGGTCCATTTCTTTTTCTAGTTTATGTAAACGATTTACCTTACCTAGTTAAAGATAGTCAAGAGGTAGTGTTGTTTGCTGATGATACTTCACTTATTTTTAAAATCAAACGACAAGAAACTAATTATGACGAGGTAAACAACACACTTTCGAGAATGGTACATTGGTTTAGCGTTAATAACTTGCTTTTAAATACTAAAAAAACTAAATGCATAAAATTTTCCTTGCCAAATGTTAAGCAACTGCAAACCAATGTACTCTTAGATAGTGAAAACTTGGAATTGGTGGACTCCACAGTTTTCCTAGGAATAACTCTAGATCTTAAGCTGCAGTGGGGTCCCCACATAGCTAAATTGGCGAATAGACTCAGTTCAGCAGCATATGCAGTGAGAAAAATAAGACGGTTTACTGATGAAGATACAGCGCGATTAGTATATTTTAGCTACTTTCATAGCATTATGTCTTATGGCATACTTTTATGGGAAAATGCGGCCAACATAAACAACATTTTTGTGCTGCAGAAGCGGGCTATTCGTGCAATTTACAAGTTGTATCCCTATTCATCTTTGAGAGAAAATTTTAAAGAAATAGGAATTCTGACTGTCGCCTCTCAATACATCTTAGAAAATTTACTGTATGTCCGGAAAAACATAAATGAATTTTGTAAGAAAAGTGATATTCATAGTAGGAATACACATAATAGACACATGTTACATGCACCAATGATTAGACTTTCGAACGTAAGCAATTCTTTTAATGGCAACTGTATACGCTTTTACAATAGGATCCCAGAAAACGTTCAAAAGCTCTCCATAAAAAAATTCAAAAAAGTTGTTAAAGAGCGTTTGTGTGGTAAAGCATATTATAAAGTAAAAGATTTCATGGAAGATACCACACCCTGGGAATAAGGCGTTACTCCCGGGCATTTCGAGATAAGATGTTAAAATTGTTATATAATATAATATATTATATTATTTGAAAAGATTCGTTTCACTGAGTTTGTTTCGCCGGTTCTTCTCAGTGGGCTTACCTTGGAACCGCTGGTAGATTCAATTGACGTTCAAAAAGATACTGTATTAGTACTATTTTGAATAAAAAAAAATGATTTTGATTCAAAATAGTATAGTATAATAGAATTTTGGAAAAAAAAAGTTTCATTGAGTCATGTTTAAAAAAAGTTTTGTCAGCTATCTTTGACATCACATCTTTAAAAAAAAGTTCTATACACTTAAATTTTATTTAAATTAAAAAAAATATATAATGATAAGGCAAACTCCATCAGTCGAGTCAGGAAGTCCACGTCATTCTTCATATTACACACCTTTGGACTCCACTGTTGGACAATGCCTTTCAACGAACACCGAGATGGGTTTTTGTTTGATCATCATTTCTTATTTCTAACATTGCCAGTTGTTGTCATGTAACAAAAAAGTCCAGAATAAACATGGATCCACGTAGGCGTTAAACGGTATTGACTTAATTTCCTTCCAGTTATGATCGGTGGTGAAACCAAGACTTTACTGAGTTAGCTTCAAAGGGCACCTAATTGAATTTGTACGTGTATAGAACTGATATTATTGTACTGTTAACTTATTATCCCACATGTTTTGTAGTTCGATTGGAATATTGACTAAGAAGTGAAGTTCTATTTTATACGTAACCACGTGAACATACAGAACAATAAATATTGCAGAAGACTAAGAAGCTGATTTTTTATACATAGGTATCATGTAGATATTAGGAAGAATAAATATAAAAGGCAATCGAGAAATTGGTTCCTTTTTATATAACTAACATAAAACTAAATAACACTATGAAGACATGAAAAAGAATAAATATCTATTACGTTCTCCGGGGACCCGTTAATATTAACGTGGCTATAAATAAGCTGAGACAGCAGCGCTGCACTCTCATTGAGACACTGATCACTTGGTGTGTAAACGAAACGTTGAGCTGGGATCCAGTCCCGCACAAACTGAATATAACACTCTTCTTAATACAACTATCTTATATTCGTTGCATAGATAAACTTGTAGACGTGTCTTGAGAGTAAGTGGTAGGTTTAAGCGTGGCCCTTAAAGCGTTGCCTATCCTGAGACATATGATGCTAAGTGTGCTAGTAACGCTGACCTGCCCTTTCCTCTGAAACACAACAAAGCTGTTTTACGGGAGAAACAAGCTTGGTGCTTGGTGTCCTAACCTAAGCAGTCGGGTGCGCAGCACAATGAAACCCTCCCACCGGTTGTGAACATGTTTAAATATTATTATTAATATTATTTTTAATAATGTAATAATAACAAAATAAAGCTACCAATCGGGTATGATTTTTTATTATATATTATATTATATTTTTTTATTAAGGCAGATGAAATAACTGATAAATGCTTGTAAGTATATATATATATATATATATATATATATATATATATATATATACTTATTATATTATGATTATATATTGATATGTTATTTACCAACGATAGCTAATATTATTTCCTTCGATAACCGAAATATTGAGGAAGCTTATTTATTTTAGAAGTGTTTTTTTATTATAATAATGTGGTAAACAAGTAATAAATATATTTTCATTATCTCATACTAGAAAGGACGGCAACGCACCTGCATAAACCCACCGTGTAGTAGGTGTATATGTCAATCACCAGATGAGATTATTGCTCCTTCTTTCATAAAAGAAGTTAAAACTCATGAGCTCATTACAAGACCAGATAAATACTGTTCCAAAAAAATAAAAGCAAATGGACAGAAATCAAATAGGCCAGACTATTAATCACAAGTCATACGGCAGACAGCAAAATAAACACAGTAGTACGTGAGTCCGCACAAATCTCGCAAATATATTTCGGCTCACGGAACTATGAATATCTGATAAAGCCCCGGCTAATACGTAATCAACCTGTTTTTATCTGATTCTCTAACCCTGAACTTTTACCGTGATTTACGGCTTAAATTCCCATGATTAACGTAAGACCTGGGATTTTAATTTAGGTTGGAAAACTGTGATTCTATAGATGCGAGTATATCTAGAAGATCCCCACAATGGTTTAGGGCTTGTCATGGCGGTGGGGCTCAGTAGCCTAGGGTGAGCTGCTGCACCTTGGGCGAAGCGAATTGAGCCAAGGGGGCTCTTTGTACCCCTGTTATAAGAAGAGGGGACAAAAGAGCAGGAAGCAAGGAGTGACGACGGGAACCTCACCCCGTCATACTGTCCCGACGTTGGGAGGGTTTGTTCTGTGGTGTGGGATAACCCCTCTGTGGAGGTGGCGTCGGTCTCCTGAGGTCTCTCAGGAGACCGACGCCACCTCCACAGAGGTGACTAGCTGTTAAAGTGCCCTGTTTGTTTAACAAATCCGGGGCACCTCACCAAAGGCGGCATTAGTATATACTAAATAAGACGTTAATCTCAGGATTGCCAAAATTCATATTTTTTTAACAGCATGGACAACTTTATATACAGGGGACTCTGGTCTAGATACATCCCAAAAAAAGCGACGAACGGGGGTGCGCAGGAGGCGCTACTTAATGCGCCTCCAGTAACGCCCCTATGCTCGTGTCGAGTTCAGGATGGGAACCTGGGCCCAGTATGACACGACGTCGCGGGGACTGCCTAAGCAGCCGGGCAGTCCCCCCTTAAGAGGTGTATTCTGGCCTTCGCCGGGGTCAGCCTGTCGCTCAGGTGATCCTGTTTCTTTGGTCCTATAGACCCGGGACCCTCAAAATGCGGCTGAAGGCGCTCGCAGTGGTTTTAGTTTACGGGTAAGGCACTCCCAGGCGCAAGTCCCACATAGGGTCAGGATCTACCCAAGATCCTGGCTACATACGTAAAAAGCATTTCCCTGCGATAACAAAAAAAAGATACATCCCAAAAAGCCCGCATGTAGATCCACCCTGCTCACAGGTCTAAGAAAATATACAGGAACCTAAGCTCGCTTTCACATTTAATCTGCAAGGGTAGAGCACAATACAACCGTGATGTCCATAGTCAAGATCTGCCTTAAAAACCGCCAAGAATGTCTACGAATAGCCTATGGCCACCACTTTAAGACGAAAGGTAGCACTAGTACGACGACTTGACTACCTTGATAATCTCTTTTCCTCTTTTACAAAACAGGAGAATGCACCGGTGGGAGGGAAGCGCTGTGCCGCGCTCCCGGCTTCATGGGTACCACCATCTTGCTAGTTTCTCCCGTGAAACAGCTTTGATGTGTTTCGGAGAGAAGGGCAAGACAGGCAGTGTAATTACTGGCACCGAGACTTAGCATCTTATGTCTCAGGATAGGCAACACATAAATGAGTTGCCTGGGCTCGTTCCAGGTAAACTAGTTTATGTTCATGGGCGACGTCGCCCACTTACCATCAGGTGGCATGTTCGCTAGTTTGCCTATCCAACTAACATTAAAAAAAAGCAACATTATTATCAACCTTCTCCGTCAACTGATCGATATCACGCGAATAATAAACCCGTTGAAGTCGCAGTGGGTTTTTGAAGTCAATTTGGATAGGCCAATTAAAGGTTCAAGAGTGAAGGCCTCGCGTAGGTAGACGAAGTATTGGGCAGCCATTAACCACGCGAAAAGATAATCTTCGTGCAGTGCCAGTCTGTGTTGGATGCGAGTGGCAAGGGATCGTCTTAGAGTTCATTGAGGGAGGCCTATATTCAGCAGGGGATGGATAAAGGCTGATGATGATGACGGTTTCTGCCTCTTTTAATGCATCATTATCACCTTTTCATAAGCCACTTTTAATGAATGCTAAGACGGCCATTCGCATACAACTAGAAACACTGCACGTTCGTCCTTTATGTATGTAGGCATAAATTGCATTTTATTTTACATTATTGAATGTCTATCAACTTCAAAATGTAATTATTTTTACGTTAAACTGTACGTTTTCACGTTCATTTAATGGGAATGCAATTAAGTAATTTGTTCGATTTGTTTTTAAAACAAATAGTTTTTCTCTTTTTTAAATTTTATATGCATTTTTATGCGAGAATATATAAGCTGTTGATAACAACACTTTGTATACTTACTGACTATAATACCTAAAAGAACTGTATCTTTTTTTTTCTTTAACGCCGGGAAATGCTCTGAGGCATCCCGCGGGGAAGTCGGTCTTCCCACGCGGGTGTGTGGGACTCGCTGCGCTCGACAGCTGGTAAGTGGACACAGCTCTACCCACTAAAACCCGGCGAGTGCCACCAATGCCGCCTTTGGTGAGGAGCCTGGGGCACCTCACCAAAGGCGATTCTAGTAAATAAACAGGGCACCTCGACGGCTAGTCAGTCCCGCAAAGGACCGACGCCACCTCCACAGAGAGACCGTCCCGCACCACAGAACAACCCCTCCCAACTTTGGGACAGTAAAATGGGATGAGGTTCCTATCCTCACCCCTTGCCCCCTGCTCTCATGTCCCCTCTTCTTATAAGAGGGGTACAAAGAGCCCCCTTGGCCCAATTAGCTTCGCCCAAGGTGCAGTGGCTCACCCTAGGTTACTGAGCCCCACCGCCACGACAAGGCCTGAACCATGGTGGGGAAAATAACTGTTTCTGTATCAAATAAGAATGTTTGAAATTATGATTTGGAATATCTTAACTTGAACAATAGGTTTTGGCTACCTTATCTATTAGCAGAAGTACCGCGCGCACTGCATGAGTAACACGATCTTATTTTGTTTCGTGGAACAGCTTTGACTTCTTTCAGTAATAAGGACAGGACACATGGGGCTTTTTGTTCCTTTGACGCCGGGAAATGCTCTAAGGCGAATGCAACCAATGCCGTCTGTGGTAAGGTGCTCCGGATCTAATTAGCAAACAGGGAATCTAGACGGCTAGTCAGTCCCTCGGAGGACCGACACAACCTCCACAGAGGGGTCGTCCTGCACCACAGAACAACCCCTCCCAACGTCGGGGCGGTACAATGGGTTGAGGTTTTCGTCCTCGCCCATTGCCCTCTGCTCTTTTGTCCCCTCTTCTTATAAGAGCGGTATGCTGCCCTACCTCTTACAAAAAGTACATAGTATTTTCAATATACCCAACTTATACTTTATGCAAATTACATCTACAATTTCAAAGTTGTTTTTTTTATGTTTATTTTACCTATAAAAGCGTTGATAGACTTTGGCAATAGGATGGCCTTAGTAACAGGCAAATATTTTTATGTTAGTTGGATATAAAAACGAGAAGACGAGCCACTTGGTCAGCGTCGCCCATAAATATTATAAACAAGTAAACCTGAAACTAGCCCAGGCTACTCGCGCATGTTCTTTCTATCCTGTGCCAGTCACACTGCCTGTCCTTTTCTCTGAAACACAGTAAAACTGTTTCATGGAGGAAATAGGCAGGATGGTTGTACCCCCCCAGCATAGTTCAAGCCTTGTCGTAGAGGAGGGGCTCAGTAGCCTAAGGTGAACCCAGTACCTTGGGCGAAGCGGAACGAACCGACGGAGCTGCTCTGCAGCGAGTCTGACATACCCGCCTGTGGAGACCCACTAACCCGCGGCATGCGTCAGAGCATTTCTCGGCGTTAAAGAAAAAAAGGGGGGACAAGGGGCGAGGATGGGAACCTCTCCCCATTGCACTGTCCCGACGTTGCGAAGGGTTGTTCTGTGGTGCGGGACTACTCCTCAGGTTGTGTCGATCACCCGAGGGACTGACTAGCCGTCTAGATGCCCTGTTCGCTCATTAGATCCGGAGCCCTAACCACAGGCGGCATTGGTGGCACTCGCCTTAGAGCATTTCCCGGCGTTAAAGGATAAAAAATGTTCAACACTGAACGGAGGAGACTGATGATGATGAATCATAATATTAGCATCGATGTTTTGCAATATTTTATATTGATTAATAAAGACATCGCCAATCCAGAAATGAATTTAACCGTTACTAGCCGGTTCTGTGCTAGAATGAGAAGTATATTGTGCATAACCTACACTACACCTAGGGATCAGAATTAGTAGCTACATTTTTTTCACAAACCAATTTTAGTTTTAATATTAAAACTGAATGTAACATTTTTAATTATTAAAAATACCAACTTTGATGTCGCAGGCTACAATTTTCAGGACAGGCATGCCCGTTGTTATCCTGGACACATTTTGCTACGACAGTAAAATAGTTTAGATAGTTCAAAGTGAAATAACTTTAGTCCCGAAATCCTTCAAACTAGTATTTATTATAATTATAACAGTAAAATTTATAGTCCTATTAAAATTTTTGTAAGAGGTAGTGCCATGCTGCATTGCAGCCGAACTGGGTTGGCACGACCGGGGTGGGTTGCTCACATAACACTGGCGTCAAGTGACAGCTATGCTGTTGCGTTTCGTGTGGTTTGTAAGTTTCCGGTGGCCCATTAGGGGGATTGGGAAAAGGAGAACGGCGCATCTGCGTGGAGTTGGTTGTGTGGATGTGTATGGGCGTCGGCGCTGTGAGGCTTCGACTATAATAGAGACTTTATGTAAAGCTTCATAAAACAACACCTAGTTCTTGACTTTACTTTACTTTTATTAAATGACATTGGGCTACACCAAAGTAAAGATTTTACTTTATTTTGTATTCTAAATATATAAGACTTAACAAGTTTATTCCATTATACATAAAACAAAATGGGATTCCGTACAAATGTAAAAACTTTTAACTGATAATAAAAGTTGTGGAGTGATTTTGTCGACCGATGTAAAAGATAGGCGTCCATGAGTGCCTTGAACTAAGTTTAAACTAAGATTGGATTACCAGGGCAGTTTTTAAAGATTGAGATGAGTAAACTAGAGTTTTACACTTTGCAGTTGAGAATGCCTTATCCCAGTATGCAGCAGTGTGATAGTCTATTTATATTACAAAATTGGACACATAGGATGCTACTACCTTATTTCCCTTTAATTATGGGAGAATTTTACATAACAACCGTGATTAGGTGAGAGGGGTGTTACCTACAGACTACCTTACGTATTTCTCCCAACGAACAACATTTTCCCGAAAGGCAGGAAATTATTCTAATTACTGACGTCATACCACTATATTTAAATATATTGTATCCAGATAACTCTCTGTTTAGATTTTGGAAAGAAGGACATCCATCAATACATCTTATCATCTTGTGTCTCAGGGTGAATAATTGGCCTAAGAAAGAATTTGATTGTGAATAAATGAAATCCTCAAATAAAAATTTCTATATTATAAATAGTTGACACGCTAAAATAAAGGCCTGTGATAACATATATTTACTCGCAACCTGCAATTTTCTGTAGTTAATATACACTTCATAATGTACACATCGCGTGCAACATGATTTATAAAGAGTATTTAAAAACATATAAATTACGTTTATTGGCGCGAAGAATGTCTAAACAACCTGCAATTAATAAACCTAATGCATCTCTTAATTAAAATGTTGCCTCCCCTT